>CM053404.1:95943670-96080023 GCA_028644305.1 Xerus rutilus | reverse complement strand
ATGGTAATAATATTATTGATGTTCCACATATATCCATTATATCCTGCCCTACTTTATGGCTTCAGGCTTTGCATTTAATTCTCTCATTCTTTTGGAACTCCAATTAGGTGTATATTTGTTATATTTTCCTGTCTAACAAACTGCACTGACTTGATGACTTACTACAGCATAGATTTGTGATCTGTGTGGGTCAAGTGGCGAATATGGCTTAGATGGGTCCTCTGCTCAAGTCCTCTTCTCTCCTGAATGAGAAGACTGTGTATTATAAATGTGACAATTCTATAATGTATACATTCAATACAATTCCAATCACAATTGTATTTGAAGTTGAAAGACTAGACTAAGAAATAAAAAAAAGTCACAAGTATTTATCCCATCAGATATTAGATAAGTAGAAGAACAGTAATACTAACATTAACAAGATCAATAAAGAAGCTCATCATATGCCAGGAATCATGTTGAGCATTTTATAATTACCTTATTTTATTCTTGACACACAAATGCAAATTATGTGCATAAAATACACCAAAGAATAACAGATAAATAATCATATTATCTGGGCTGGGGTTGTGACTCAGTGGTTGAGCACTTGCCTTGCATGCTGGAGGCCCTGGGTTCGATCCTCAGCACCACATAAAAAAAATAAACAAATAAAATAAAGATATTGTGCCCATCTACGATTAAAAAATATTTTAAAAAATCATATCATCTTTGAAAAGGAAAAATAAAGAGAGATGTAAAATAACACGAAAGACAATAATATAACATTTAAATTAACTATAAATTGTTACTTTTAAGTTTATAAGTTTACTTCTACGCAGTAATAAAAGTAAATGTTAATTAAATAAACATTAAATTCTATTAACAAAGTTAAAGTACCAATGATAAATTTAAAAATGTTGCATTTTGATAGATAAAGATAGTATCTTTCTGTATAAAGGCTTTCAAATCAATAAGTAAAAGACAAAGACTTCAGTTTTGAACCTTTGGTACATTTTAGGAATAGCCCAGTAAGCTATTAGTGCAGAGTATAGAAACTACTCTGAAATGCATGGGAGTTTGTGGGTTAATAGAATATTTAAAAATCTTCAGAAAAGCTCCAGCATACAATTAACTTTTCATTTAGTCATTCAATAAATGCTCAAGTAGTATGTGCTCTGTACAAGACTCTAGGGGTACAACGGTGTATAAGACATAGGGTGTATGTTCCAACTGTGGAAAACTATAAGGAGAGTGAGACAGAGCAGGAAATAGAAGGCATATACCAAAACTAGATCTCAGTGGGGTGCCTACTTGACAATGACTACCCTTGGAAGAGACCGCTGGAGGAGGTTAAATTTAAGCCAAACCTGAATAACAAAAAGCCAGAAGCTGCTGTGGCTGGAAGTGACTGCCCACAAGAATGGACACTAGGTGACAGATTAGGAAGGAATTGTGGTATTGAGGTGGGCATGACCATTGTCTTGGATTAGGGTGGTAATAATGGGTAGAGAGAAGCGAGGGGATTCCAAGTACATTATGGATGTAGGTTGGCAAGATTTGTTCATTGAGAAAAGCTGAGGAAATGAGAGAAATCAGGGATAAAGCCAATATTTTTGATGCCTCCAACTGGGCCTGGGCTGATGGTGGTGTTATTTACTCAGAAAAGGTTGAGAGGAAAACAGATAATTCAGGATGGAAGGTGAGTTGGTAGAATGTGAGAATCATGAATTATCCACCATGGGAGGTTTGAGATTCCGAAGACATTTAGAGGGAGGTCAAACATGCAGAAGCCAGAGAATGGATTTGGAAATGAAATTTATGTGTCATTATCATATGGATGGCATTTAAAAGAGTAGGATCTAAGTAGAAATCTCTAGGGCAAAAGTACAGATAGAAAAGAGAGACTTGCCTGGGAAATAACCTCAGAGCACTCCAACATTGAAAGCAGCTGAGAAGAGAGCAGACAAGAAGCCTAAGAAGAGATGGCCAGTGACATGGGGAAAGCAAGGTTGTGTGGGGTCACAGAAGCCAAGAGAAGAGTTTGAACAGAATGCAGTTGTCAAATTGAAGACAAAAAGTCAACTACTATGAACGCTGCCTAGAGGTAAGGGAAGAGAAAGAGAAAAGTGACTACTAGCTTTGGAAAACTGAAGTCATTGGGGATTTTGACAGTGGCACTTTCTGGGCAGTGGAGGAAGCAGAAGCCAAACCCTAAGTTGACTTCTCAGTTTTGCCAACGTGAGGAAGGACATCTCAGCTACTGGAGCAGGTTTCAAAGGACTCATCTTGAGTCACTTACCATCCTCTGGCATCACAATCGCAGGAGGTGAGGTATCATAGAAAGCCCACCTAAGGCTGAAAGCTCACACCTGAATCCATCCTGGTGTCCAGGGAAGTCAATTCATGGAGCAGAAGCCCATAACCAACACACCTCTCAACACAAAGGCATGCAGACCTGTCTCTATTTCTAAAACAAGTCAGAGGGAACAAAAGTTTGGTTAATATCTACCTAGATCCAATGTCAAGGTGCAATCTCAAACTTACTTATATGATACAAATATTCTGTAAATGACAACAGAAAAAATATTAAGTAGTTAACATTCTTGATTCATTGTCTGTTTGTAAAAATAGTTGTTCTATTATCTTTAATCTAGAGTCAAGTTAATTTGATTTACTGATCATATCATAAGCTAATCTAATTCTTATTTTAAGGTATCAACTCTTTAATATATTACAAACAATGTGTTTAAGTGTAGAGAATTATAATATGAAGATAATAGGGTGATTAATTTGAGCACAATAAGTACAAGTTAAGCTTAACTGTTCCATAGTATATATAAGTATTTCTCTGAATTATCTCTTAAAATATAGTTAGATATCCCACCTAATCATAACATATTTAACCTATTTTAATGAGTTAAAACCACTAACTTTTTCAATTTGTGTTAAAAGTTCGGTAAATTTGTATTAGAAGTCAAGAAAGTGAAATAGAAATGATTATATTAGTCAGTCTATATGAAATTTAACCCTTCATATTACACCTTCCAAATACTGTTTTACCAGTGAATTGTCATTCTACTGAGCAACATTGCCTTCTTTCCAGTTTAACTTTCACAGAAAAGATAGATTTAATAACTATTAATAAATTGTTTTTAAGTGAGTACAGTTTTTGGAACTTTTATTGTTTATGTTCACAAAAACTCAGAGTAAAGCAGGTGTAAACTAACATGTTGACTAGGGTCCTTATAAATGTTTCACAATACCTCTATTGGGGTCAAGAACCTGATTACAGTAGGTGAAAAGAGGGAAGAAAGGAACATAGGAAGTTAAATTATCAATATTGTTTTGTTGTGGAAATTGCATTCAACAAGAGACCAAGCACCACTTGGAGGGTTGGAAAACTCAGGTTTATTACGCCAGTGGACCCAGATGAGCTATCACTCTGAAATTCTGGGCCCAAGCTGAGGTTACATGGCTTTTATAGGAAATTTAACATTATTGCTTAACCATTACAACATTGGTGAGTTTGAATTCTTGGCCTACGTGACCAGAGACCATGCACAGGAATTCTTGTGATAAGCAGTTAACAGATGCAGTGAAACACCTGTGTATGATACCGTGAAGAGGCCTTCACCCCAGGCTGCAGTTTCTCAAGATAACTGTAAGCTTACCTCCGTAAGAGCTATTCAAAAAAAAACTACTATAGAAATATTAAAATTTAAATGAGTATTTAAACAACACTCCTACAGAGAGCAAAGCTATAAAGTAATTTTTCCCCTCTTCAGTTTTACTATTTTACAAAACCATGTGATTCCACATGTAGGTCCTGTACTGATTGAAGTCCTGACATTATGGAGACTGGGAGGGCCAGTTATTCTTTTTTTCTTCTTTTATTAAAAATATTTTTTTAGTTGTAGATGGATAAAATACCTTTATTTTGTTTATTTGTTTTTATGTGGTGCTGAGGGTCGAACCCAGCACCTCACATGTACTAGCCAAATGCTCTACCACTGAGCTACAACCTCAGCCCATACTGAGAATCTGAATGAGAGGTTACTTGTCTTCTGTAGAAGCCCTAATTGTAGCTGACAGATGAAAAAACTAGTTGGGTGAATCCTGTGGCCATTCCAGTCATTTGAGAAAGTCCTAATAACTCTGTCCTTCCCCATAGGTACAGATGCAGATGTAGGCGCAGGAGCAGGCTTCCTCCTTCATCACAGGTTCCTCGCACTGCATACTCCATTGCATTTGGGTCGCTCACCTTGCTGTGCCTCAACAAACACTCCTCTTTCCTGGTCTCATGGCAGACCCTATATCTTCATCCTGCTCTTGTTCTCTGCATAGCTCTATGGCTGTGGATCTATTCACCTGGAATGCAGACCTTGATTGATACCCTAGTGTAGGTCAGTAACTTATAGTGCTGGTAGTCAGAAGTCTGAAATGAGTCTCTCTGGGCTAAAATGAAGGTGAAGGTCAGAATGCCTTTCTTCTGGAAACTCTGGGAGATAGTCTGCTTCCTGCCTTTTCCAGCTTCTACAGTCTGCTGGCATGCCTTGGCTTGTGGCAATCACTGTTCCTTCTGCTTACTCCTCACATTCCTTCTCTAGCAAATCTTCCTCTAGTAAGAACCTTTGTAATTACATTGGGCCCACCTGGATAATCCAGGAGACTCTTTCATCTCCAAATCCTTAATTTAATCATATATGTGGGTTCACCAGTTCTGGGGATTAGCATATGGACATCTTTGGGGGGACTATCATGTGGCCTCCCAGCATTCATTATTGTTACATCAGACAACCAAGGAACTATAATTTAAATATAATATAAAATATAAAATTGAGATCAGACTTTAAAATGTTCATTAAACTTAATATCAAAGGATTAAGGTTGCATCGAAAGAAAAGTTATTAAAGTACTTGGTAATGAGATTATGTGCAGTTGAACATTATTAACTCCATTCAGTTAAAGAGAAAAAATAAATGTCATTTTGATTTGAAGCCAAAGTCTATCTAATCCAGTTACCACCCAGGGTAATTTGCTTGATACTTTAATTTCCTATAGTATCAAACTAGATACTCACACACTCTTCAAGTCTTGATCATTTAATTTTTAAAATTTTTTTATTTCTGTAAATACACACATAGTTTAAAAAACTGGAAAAGTCAAAAGAGAATCATGTGACAAGTAAGTCTCTAGCCTCTTGTCTTCTAGTTATGCTAGTTCTTTCAGAGGCTGCAAGTCACTGGTTTTCAGTGTTTTTTTGTTTAATCTTCTGAAATTACTTTGACTATTTTGAAAGGTTTTCTCCAGAGTCATCTAGGCAATAGAAAGTTAACCTTTGCATTCTTTCTTATTTATAAAACTGTCTCTATACCAATTGGCCTTTAGAAATAATGCTATCAAGTTTTGCACCACAGTTCCTGCTGACTGGTGGAAGCATAGGCCAAGGCCCAGGACCACCTTCTGGGACCACAGCAGAAGCTCAGCCAAGGGCAGACCTGAGACAGCTAACCACCAATCATAGGGGAACTCAGACTCAAGTGAAGGACTGCCTCCTGGGACCCCTACAGGAGACATGGCCTAGGCGAGGCCCAGGACTGTCCCCAGTTCCATGCCAGAGTTCCTGCTGAACAGCAAGAGAACAGGCCAAGGCCCAGGACTACTTTCAGAGACTTCCACAGGAGCCTAGCCAAGGTCAGGCCCAAGATTGCTACTCACTAATATGCGGACCCACAGGGGAACCCAGACCCAGGCAAAGGACCATCTCTAGGGACTTCTGTGGCTGAGGCCCACAACCACCCCCAATTCAGTGCCAGAGCCCTATAGATCCATGAGAACCCAGGCTGAGGATTAGACCTACCACCTGGAATCCCTGAGGGAGTCTAGGCCCAAATCAGGCCTAGGACTGCCCTCACAGGTCTATGGGAAAGCCCAGTCCCAGAACCGCCCCTGCACATAGTGGGGATCCATTCTGTTGCTCCCTTCGTGTATCCATCTTGTACACTGCAGCCATTCCCATAGTTCTTTCCATGTATTAGCCTCTACCTTGGGTCACAGACAGGGCCTGAAGGCAGTGGCCCACCAAAGTGCTATATTTCCGATCAATCAGCCCAAAGCCAATGTAAGTCCCACCCTTTTAGTCCCATCTCTGAAAGTGTTTGCATCCATCTTGGGCCACTCCCACTGCCAACTTGAGTTACCTCCACTATCACCGCCACCATCTTTAGTGGCACTAGTGTCCATCTGGGGACGTCTGCTAGGGACTGGAATTGAACTCCCAGGTGAGATACAGGTAATCTGTAGTGTCACCACAATATTATAGGATAGAAACTGCAATACCTCAGATTGGCACAGCAAGAAAGGAAGATACATAATCAACATGAAAAAACAAGGGAAGAAAGTGCCCTAAATAAACCAAGGTACTACAATAATAGAATCCATTGATAGCACAGCTGATGAAACATCAGAGAAAGAATTCAGAATGTATGTAATTAAAATGATCTGTGAATTAAAAAATGACTTAAGCCAGCAAATACAGGCAAAAATTGATCACTCCAACAAAGAAATAAGAGAGCAAATAAAGGCAACCATTGATCATTCCAACAAAGAGATAAGAGGGCAAATGAAGGCAACCATCAATCACATCAACAGAGAGGTAAGGGAGCAAATATAGGTAGTAAAAGAGTACTTTAAGAAAGGGCTAGAGATTGTGAAAACAACAACAACAACAACAATCAGAAATTCTTGAAATGAAGGAAACAATAAACCAAATAAAAAACTCGATAGAAAGCATCACCAGCAGACTAGATCACATGGAAGACAGAAACTTGGATAATGAAGACAAAATTTATAATCTTGAAAATAAAGTTGACCATACAGTGAAGATGATAAGAAATCATGAACAGAACATACAAGAATTATGGGATAGCATCAAAAGACCAAATCTAATATTTATCGGGATAGAAGGTGGCACAGAAATTCAAACCAAAGGAATGCACAATCTCTTCAATGAAATAATATCAGAAAATTTCCCAAATATGAAGAATGAATTGGAAAATCAAATACAAGAGGATTACAGGACACCAAACGTACAAAATTACAACAGATATACACCAAGGCACATTATGATGAAAATGCCCAGCATACAGAACAAGGATAGAATTTTAAAGGTCACAAGAGAGAGAAATCAGATTACATATAGGGGGAGACCAATTTGGATCTCAGCAGATTTTTCAACCCAGATCCTAAAAGCCAGGAGATCATGGAACAACATATACCAAGCTCTGAAAAAAATGGATGCCAACCAAAAATCTTATATCCAGAAAACTTGAGCTTCAGATTTGATGATGAAATAATAACCTGCCATGAAAAGCAAATGTTAAAAGAATTTATAGCAAGAAAGCCTGCACTATACAGCATTCGCAGCAAAATATTCCATGAGGAGAAAATAATAACCAACAATAAAAATATACAAAGACAGGAAATTCACTAAAAAAAAAAAAAAAAGGCCAATCAAGGCAGAAACCAAGTCAAGATAAACACTAAAAATAAACCAAAACAACTGGGATTACAAACCCTATTTCAGTAATAATCCTGAATGTGAATGGCCTAAACTCATCAATTGAAAGACATAGGCTGACAGACTGGATTAAAAAAGGAAAAAGCCCCAAAAATATGCTGCCTTCAAGAGACTCATCTCACAGGAAAAGACATCCACACCCTGAAAGTGAAAGTGTGGCAGAAAACGTATCACTTTATGGACCGCATAAACAAGCAGGAGTTTCCATCCTCATATCAGACAAAGTGGACTTCAAACCAAAGCTGGTGAAAAGGGATAGAGAAAGACATTTCATACTTCTTAAGGGAATCATACATCAACAAGACATAACAATCATAAATATCTGTGCCACAAACAATGGGGCATCTATGTATATCAAAAAAAAAAAAAACCCTTCTCAACTACAAGAATCAAATAGACCACAACACAATAATACTTGGTGACTTCAACACAACTCTCTCACCAATGAATAGGTCTTCCAAACTAAAACCAAACAAAGAAACCATAGAACTCAATAAAACAATCAATAATTTAGACTTAACAGACATATATAGAGTATTTCATTCATCAATGAGTGAATACACTTTTTTCTCAGCAGCACATGAATCCTTCTCCAAAATAGATCATATGTTATGTCACAAAGCAAGTCTTAGCAAATACAAAAAATTAGAGATATTACCCTGCATCCTATCTGACCATAATGGAATAAAATTAGAAACCAATGACAAATTAAGAATTAGAAATTACTCCAATACCTGAAGACTAAATAATACACTATAGAATGACACATGAATAACAGGAAAACATCAGGGAAGAGAAAAAATGTATAGAGGTAAATGAAAATTCTAATACAATATATCAAAATCTCTGGGACACCATGAAGGCAGTGCTAAGAGGAAAGTTCATTGCATTAAGCTCATTCATTAAAAGAAGGAAAATTCAACAAATAAATGACTTAACTCTGCATTACAAAGCCCTAGAAAATGAAGAACAAACCAACATCAAAAGAAGTAGAAGACAGGAAATAATTAAAATCAGGGCTGAAATCAACGAAATGGAAACAAAAGAAACAATTCAAAAAATGACAAAACAAAAAGCTGGTTCTCTGAAAAAATAAATAAAATTGACAAACCCTTAGCTACCCTAACAAAAAGGAGAGAGAAAATTCAATTTACTAAAATTCATGATGAAAAAGGAAATCTCATGACAGACATTACTGAAATTCAGAGAATAAATACAAAATTTATACTTCAGTAAAACAGAAAACCCTGAAGACGCCAACAAATTTCTAGAAGCATATGACCTACCCAAACTGAACCAAGAAGTCATACACAATATAAACAGATCAGTTTCAAGCAAGGAAATAGAAGATGCCATCAAAAGCCTGTCAATGAAGAAAAGCCCAGGACCAGATGGATTCTCAGCTGAGTTCTACAAGGCCTACAAAGAAGAATTAATACCAATACTCTTCAAACTACTTCACAAAATAGAAAAGGAGGGAACCCTTCCAAACTCATTCTATGAAGCGAGTATCACCCTGATACCAAAACCAGACAGAGACACATCAAAGAAAGAAAATTTCAGACCTATATCCCTGATGAACATAGATGCAAAAATTCTCAATAAAATTCTGGCAAATTGCATACAAAAACATATCAAAAAAATAGTGCACCATGATCAAGTGGGGTTCATTCCAGGGATGCAAGGTTGGTTCAACATATGGAAATCAATAAACCTAATACATCACATCAATAGACTTAAAGAGTCATATGATTTTATCAATTGATACAGAGAAAGAATTTGACAAGATACAGCACCCTTTTATGTTCAAAACACTAGAAAAACTTGGGGTAGTAGGAACATACCTCAACTTTGTAAAAGCTATCTGTGCTAAACCCAAGGCAACATCATCCTAAATGGAAAAAAATTGGAAGCATTCCCTCTAAAAACTGGAACAAGACAGGGATGCCCTCTTTCACCACTGCTATTCAACATAGTCCTTGAAAAACTAGCCAGAGCAATTAGACAGATGAAAGAAATTAAAGGGATATGAATTGGAAAAGGAGAACTCAAACTATCATTATTGCAGACGACATGATTCTATACTTAGAGTATCCAAAAAATTCCACCAGAAAACTTCTAGAATTAATACATGAATTCAGCAAAGTAGTAGGATATAAAATCCATACCCATAGATCAAATGCATTTCAATACATCAGTGATGAATCCTCTGAAAGAGAAATGAGGAAAACTATCCCATTCACAATAACCTCAAAAGAAAATAAAATACTTGGGGAATCAATTTAACAAAAGAGGTGAAAGACCTCTACAATGAAAACTACAGGACACTAAAGAAAGAAATTGAACAAGATCTTAGAAAATGGAAAAATCTCCCATGCTCTTGGATAGGCAGAATCTATATTGTCAAAATGGCCATACTACTGAAAGCTCTATATAGATTCAATGTGATTCCAATTAAAATCCCAATGTCATTCCTTATAGAAATAGAAAAGGCAATCATGAAAATCATTTGGAAGAATAAGAGACCCAGAATAGCCAAAGCAATCCTTAGCAAGAAGAGTGAAGCTGGAGGCATCACAATATCAGACCTTAAACTATACTACAAAGCTATAGTAACAAAAACGACATGGTACTGGCACCATGTGGTGGCACCATAGACATGTAGTCCAATGGTACAGAATAGAAGACACAGAGACAAACTCACTTAAATACAGTTATCTTATACTAGACAAAGGTACATTGGAGAAAATATAGCCTCTTCAACAAGAGTGCTGGGAAAACTGGAAATCCATATACAGCAAGATGAAACTAAACCCCTATATCTCACCATGCACAAAATTCAACTCAAAGTGAATCAAGGACCTGGGAATTAGACCAGAGACCCTACACTTAACAGAAGAAAAAGCAGGCCCAAATCTTCATCATGTTGGATTAGTACCTTACTTCCTTAACAAGACTCCTATAGCACAAGAAGTAAAATCAAGAATCAACAAATGGGATGAACTCAAACTAAAAAGCTTCTTCTCAGCAAAAGAAACATTAATGAAGCAAATAGAGAGCCTATATTCTGGGAACAAATTTTTGCCACATGCACATCTAATAGAGCACTAATCTCCAGGATATGTAAAGAATTCAAAAAACTTAACATCAAAACAACAAACAATCCAATCAATATATGGGCTAAGGAGCTGAACAGACACTTCTCAGAAGAAGATATACAATCAATCAACAGACATATGAAAAAATGTTCAACAGCTCTAGCAATTAGAGAAATGCAAATCAAAACTACTCTAAGATTTCATCTCACATCAGTCAGAAGGGCAATTATCAAGAATACAAACAACAATAAATGTTGGCAAGGTTGTGGGGGAAAAGGCATGTTCAGGGAAGCTGAGACAGGAGAATCATGAGTTCAAAGCCAGCCTCAGCAACGGTGAGGTGCTAAGCAACTTAGTGAGACCCTGTCTCTACATAAAACACAAAATAGGGCTGGGGATGTGGCTCAGTGCTAGAGTGCCCTTGAGTTCAATCTCCAGTACCAAACAAACAAACAAACAAACAAACAAAAAAGCATACTACAGTGATGTAGCCACTTCAATGTTTATAGCAGCTCAATTCACAATAGCTAAACTATGGAACCAACCTAGATGCCTTACAGTAGATGAATGGATAAAGAAACTGTGGTATATATACACAATGGAATATTACTCAGCACTAAAAAAGAATAAAATTATGGCATTTGTAGGTAAATGGTTGGAGTTGGAGAATATCATGCGAAGTGAAGACAGTAAATCAAAAAGACAGTAAAGACGGTGGAATGAGATGGACATCATAGCCCTAGCTTCATGTGTGACTTCATATGTGACTACATCACGTACAACCAGAGAAATGAAAAGTTGTGCTCCATCTGTGTACAATGAATCCAAATGCATTCTGCTATCATGTATACCTAAGTAGAATAAATAAACAAAAAAAGAAAAAAGAAAAAAAGACATAATTCTATCAATACCTGAGACCACTTTTTCATACTTTTTTGGTATTTACTGTCTAACATATGTATGGCTTGATAATTTATATGTAATTTTTGGTATTTCAGTCTTTTATCACATTTTATTTTTATCCCCATAAAGGAGCAACTAACATTTGTATGTCAAAGCATGGACTCTCGTGGTAGCACCTTTACTTAAAATTTGACTTGTCCAACTTTAAGTTGTTTGACTTTAGGCAAGTTTGTTGATTTTTCCCACTTCTTCATGTGCAAAATGAGCCTAGTAGCAGTGACTACCGGGAGGTAAGTACTCCATAAAGACTCGGGTACTTAGGAAGTATTTAACAAACAATTGTATTTATAAAGAATTCCAGTACACAAATCAGGATTATCCTCTTGCTCTATTTATCTTAGTTGCTAGTGATTATTATTTTCTATATTTAACAAGTTTATCAAATATGGGTAAAGGAATATTGGCCTATAATTCTCAAAATAACTGCTGAGATTTTTGTTATGGCTTGTAACCGTAATGTTCATTGAGCATTTATTGTCTACTGAGTTCTGTGCTAATGCACTCTTGTCTCAATAGACTTTTAAGCTTCACAAAAAACTTTGAAGCAATTGGTGTTATTGTCATCACCCTCATTTCAAGGGTGAAAACCTAAGGAGGAGAGAGGTTGAATAACTTGCCCAGCTAGTTAGGGACAGATCCAACCAAGATTTGAACCCAAGCAGTCTAAGACCATTGTCCATACACTGAATTACCAGGTAACACCCCTTTCTGAGGACAGTTCTTACTGTACTATTTTGTTAATCTTTAGGCTTTCACTCTCATTGTTATATTTTTTTAAACTAAAAAATATAAATTTATGATGTACCAGGTAGTCTCATAGGCAGTAAGTGTACAAAGATACTGATAAGGCAGTGTGCCAGCACAAAGCCTGACCCTGGCCAGCAGCAGCAAGATATAGCTTCTAAAGAATAGCATCATTAACTTAAGTACTAGTTGGGCGTGGTGACTCACGCTTGTAATCCCAGCACTTTGGGAGGCTGAGACAGGAGAATTGCGAGTTCAAAGCCAGCCTCAGCAACGGCGAGGCACTAAGCAACTCAGTGAGACCCTGTCTCTACAAAAAAACACAAAATAGGGCTGGGGATGTGGCTCAGTGGTCGAGTGCCCCTGAGTTCAGTCTCTGGTACCAAAAAAAAAAACCAAAAAAAACTTAAGTACTACTAACTCCATATGAGGGCATGAAGTTTCTAATATCTGAAATAGTATCAACTACTTTTCTTTTTCAAAGAGCAATATGGACTTGAGAAGTTCCCTCATATTTTTCTCTGACTGAAGAAAACAAGTCATTCTTTTGCTGTCTCTATTCTCGGTCCATGGTTTACACTGATTATTAAGTACCTATTTAGCAAGATTCCCACTTTTCAATATTTAAACATTTTTATTGATATTTTACATTTTTTAATTTTTTTTTTAGTTGTAGATGGACACAATACCTTTATTTTATTTATTTTTATGTGGTGTTGAGGATCTAACCCAGTGCCTCATGCATGCGAGGCAAGCACTCTACCACTGAGCCACAATCCCAGCCCCAATATTTTACATTTTTATTAGGGATGTTCTATCACTGAGATATACCCCTGCCCTCTTAATATTTTTATATTGAGACAGGGTCTCACTAAGTTGCTGAGGCTGTCTCCAAATTTGCAATCTTCTTTCCTTAGCCTCTGGAGTCTCTGGGGTTATAGGCATACATCACTCTGCCAGGCTGAGCTCGCCTCACTATTCTTGATTCTTTGTTTTCTATGGCTAGTGCTACCTGTCTTCTGGGCTTGACTCCACCCCTGCCAAGCCTGTCAAGTGATCAAGTCACCTTCCTCGTTGGGGCCCAATCCATATAACAGTGGGAGGGAAGGGGCTGGGGTTATGGCGCAGTGGTAGCGTGCTCGCCTAGCACGTGGGAGGCACTGGGTTCGAACCTCAGCACCACATAAAAAAAAATAAAAAAAAAATAAAGCTATTGTGTCCACCTACAACTAAAAAATAAATATTAAAAAAAAAACAAAAAAAAAAAGTGGGAGGGAAGAGTCTGAGCTTTGGCAAGTGTAGTCTCTGATCCACAGGTACCTAATCTTCATAGAATGATCCCTTTGTGTGAGCCATCATGGGGGACATAAATAAGACAAATTCTCTGCCTTATGATTTCATTAAAATGTAAGATTTATATTTAGCATAAATGAGACTGTATAGGGGTAAAAAAACGAAGAAAAGAAATAACGCAGAAGGTCCCATGTACTGTTTGCTCAGTTTCCCAAATGGTAACATCTTGTAAAACCATAGTCAATATCACAATGAGGATATTGTAATTGACACAATCAATCTTATTCAGATTTCTCTACTTTTATTGGCACTCATGTGTGTGTGTTCAATACATTATTAATATTATATTGAATTTTTTCTTTTATAATTTTATTTTTACATGATTTTCAGCATGGGCAATCTTCACATTTTTAAAGAGAAGTTCTATTCCTTCCTGTGATAGTGTCTTTGACATTGCATTTTGTAAGACATTTCAATCAACCAAAAAGAACTCATTTTTGTCCAGAAACTTGGCCTTTTAAATTCATGCCACATATTTTGTTAAGTTCCCAGTGAGTTGTTTTTAAATTATATGCCGAGAGCCTGTGGCTTGTTTTCTTTAGACTAACCCAGGGTTATTTTTCTAATAAATGAACTTATTTGGTTGTGTTTATAAAATAAAATATATCTTCAATAGTTTTTTGCCTTTTTCTCTGACTTGAATCATACGGTGATAGCTCATGTCTCAGTGGCTCACTTTCAGGTTTTCTAGAGGTAGGATTTCCTGTTCTTACTTTCCTCCATATCTAATATAATTTCTTTCTTTTCTGGGTGCTAACAATACCTATTCTAAAGATCAGAGAATTGAATAATTTAACAGAAATTTGTTCTTAAAATCTCATCTGCATTAGTGGAAAAGACTACACTGTTTAGCTTGGGGTAGATGAGGGTTCCATCAGGAAATACCCGCAGGCTGTGCCTTGCTGCATTAGTCACAATGAGAGGAACAGAGTGAAGAAAACCAGCCCCAAACTTAGGAAAGGAGGCAGATGGTCTCATTAGAATTCTATTGATTGTGGCTTTTCAGTTTCCACTAAAATGTCTTCCCCTGATACTAAATCCTAGGTTTGGCCTACTTAGAATTCCATTTTGTCTTTGAGTCTTTTCACTAGTTGGAGAGAATAGGGCTAGGGCAGAGCTCTGGTTCTCATAGAAGTTAGTATGCCAGTGACCCTTCAATGTGTTAAAATTTCTGAGTGTCAATTGCTATTCTTCACATCACTTTGTTTGTGTATGCATGACTTTAAAATCATAGGCTTTTGGCCCATTAAATACTGTAAACTTTGATTTTTGAACTATCCTCAGGGTTTCGAGAACTGTTTGTTGGTCGCACTATTTTGATACCCACCAGGGAAAATATCCAGCCCTCGATGGAACAGGATCGTTAACTGAAGCAGCCACTATGAGAACAGAAGTACAAACTGTTATAAATGAAGTCACTGCCATGAAATAATACAGATGTATTCTTTTTCAGTGAATTCTGTGCAAATACTCAGTCAAGCTGAGACTTCCCTGATTATGTACAGGGAATGTATTCATAAAATCACCAGCTGGATT
This sequence comes from Xerus rutilus, assembly GCA_028644305.1. Classification (NCBI taxonomy): domain Eukaryota; kingdom Metazoa; phylum Chordata; class Mammalia; order Rodentia; family Sciuridae; genus Xerus; species Xerus rutilus. The sequence goes on along the minus strand of CM053404.1, from coordinate 96,064,768 downwards.
TTTCAGTGGTTTAAAAGCTGCTGTGCTGTAGCATTCCAGAATAAAATAAGTAAATACCACCTACCAACCAGTCAAGTTTTTTGATGCAACATCCCTTTACTTCAAAGCTTATAATGAAATTGATTTTCAGTGCTTTTACATTTCAACTTGCAATCCCCATGAATAACTACTCTAAAATAATTTCAACTTACGAATGTTCAGGAACTGGTGAGAAATTGATAGTGACTGTTTTATGCTTAGCCAAAAGATACTGAATAAAAATGTAAAAGAAGAACTTGCTGTGTTTAGATGAGAAGAAGCATATGACAAGGAAGCAAGGAGCCAGAAATGATTTTCTATGATAACCAAAGTAATTTAAAACTTTCTTTAATTTTTAGTGGGGCAGAAACTTCAAACAAATGTTTTACTACCTGGGGGAATCTGACAGAGGCTGTAAATCCGATTCTCATGCGTTTATTCTTAGAATGCCAGTCATTGATTATGGCAATCTGCTGCTAAACATTTTGATGAAATATTTTTAAAAATTCAGCAAATCATCTAGATATTTGGAAACTTCTGAATGATGGATGTGATTTTATGCTTTGCATTCAGATAGAATTATATTGATATTTATTTTGAAGGCATGTGTGGATACTGATTTTGTGTGTCCTGAGGTTTATATAATTATATAATTTAGAGGTTAGAGGGAAGAAGTGATGTAAGAAAAGGAATGCAAAATTATGCATGTAATATTTGGTCAGAAAGTATTTATTTATAAAGATAATGGAAGTCACAAGAAAGTACAAATTTTGAAAGGCTGAAAAATATCACAAAGATCACAAAATCTAGAAAATTAATCCTTACATTATTTAGCTGCATAGTCATGGATTAACTCATCCTATGAAAATAATTTCAAAATACAATTTTACTGTAGGAATAGGTAATTCAGCATTTCCTTTAGCATAGCTTATTTATTTATTTATTTGTTAATTTTTAGATATACATGACAATAGGGTGTATTTTGACATGTTATACATACATGGAGTATAACATTCTAATTAGGATCTCATTCTTGCATAGTTGATTTAAACTTATTATTTTTTAAAATTTATTTTTACTTTTATTTGTTCTAATAGGTTATATATGACAGTAGAATGCATTCTGACACATCATGCATATGGAGTATAACTGCTCATTCTTCTGGTTGTACACAATGTAAAGTTACATTGGTTGTGTAATCATATGTGAATATAGGGTAATAATGTCTGATTCATTCCACTATCATTGCTACCTCCATACCTCCTACTCCCCCTTCACTCCTCTCTGTCTATTCAAAGTACCTCTATTCTTTCCTAGACCCCATCTCCTTGTTGTGAATTAGCATCCACATATCAGAGCAAACATTTGGCCTTTAGTTCTTTGGGATTGGCTTATTTCACTTAGCATGATATTCTCCAGCTCCATCCATTTACCAGCAAATATCATAATTCCCTTCTTCTTTAAGGCTAAGTAATATTCCATTGTGTATATATACCACATTTTCTTTATCCATTCATCTGTTCAAGGGCAGCTAGGTTGGTTCCATAAATTTACTTATTGTGAATTGAGCTGCTTAAAACATTGATGTGGTTGCATCATTATAGTTTGCTGCTTTTAAGTCTTTTGGGTATAAACCAAGGAGTGGGATAACTGAATCAAATGGTGGTCCCATTCCATAAACTTGTTTATTCTTACTAAAATTTTAAAACTGTTTTAGCTTCACAATTCCTTACTGATAAGGTCTGTGTGCAATTTTAATATTGGTGCTAAGTTTGGGAAACCATTATCAGTTTTCTTTCGTAGATGAGCTGTAGAATTTCAGGACATTTCAAGATGTCTTGGTCTAATAGCATTTATTAACCAATTTGTCAATGATGTCTTTGGGTTAAGTTTTTGGGTGGGTCTGCCCAATGGGGTGTAGGAAGATTCCTGAAAGCTATTCCTATACTGGGACAGCTAGCAAAAACAACTCTTTAGGGAAGTACCTATGGACAACAAAAATCTATGTCACCAAACCCTAACTAAAAGTAGCACAACAATTTCCCTTAGGCAAATTTCCAAAATGCCTGCAACAATTCAGTGCCGAGTAGAAGAGCCGCAGTGGTTTTAACTGATAGTGATTAAAGTATCCTTCTTTTGCAAATTTTATAAAACAGGCAGAGTAAATTCACTCATATTTCAAGGAAAAGGAACTTGAGGTGTTTAGCTTAATTTTATCTATTCTCTGAGCTCTGAATGGATACCGAACTAGCCCTAGCACAGCAGAATAAGAGTAAACGTCTCCTGTGTTTCTATATCCCATTAAGTGCCTAAATATTTTTCTTTTTTCTTTTGCAGTACTGAGAATTGAACTCAGGGCCTCATGTATGCTAAGCAAATGCTTTACCACTGGGGTACAGTCCCAGCCCAATATTTTTTTAAGAGTTCCTAATTTCTTTCTTTTTTGTTTCCCAAATTCTCTGCTTTCTTCTGTTCAACTTTAGTCTTTCTGACATTATCAACTGAGTTTGAGTACATCAGGATCAAACCTTGGAATTCACCTGATCTTCATGCAGAAAGGGGAACAAAGCATTTCTTATGAATATAAGAACAGGAAGATGAAATGTTAAATAAACACATTGTTTAAGAAAAATAAAGTGTAACATCCTGTTCAGTGGAAGATCAAGTGTATTATTTTATGTTTATAGATCATTAAATGGTAGGAACATATGTATTAACTTATGTATAAATTGCAATTTACCTGTATCAGATGCTGCTTAATCATCTTTAATATAAGTAAAGCTTTGTTATAATCAAAATCCCACACTGTTCTGAGACATATTTTTTTAACTTATGATTTAAACAGAAGTCATTGGTATTGTTTGAATAATTTGACAATGGCAGTTTCCAGTCTAATTTTGATCTGAAGGACACAGACCAGCTTGTTCCAAAATATTTCTATGTGTCATGGCAAAAGGGGACATTTTAGTAGAACATGTCCTTCTCCTGTTATGATAATGTAAATTATTTAATTAAAGAAGGTATTTATCATCCTGATTTCCATAGTGACAAAATATCTGACAAGTCTGAGGGTCAATAAAATTGAATGGAGTACAGCAAAGACAAGCTTTTGATGGCAATAGAATTTTTGACCATAAGTTGACAGAGCTGGGGCAATGTTATAGAAAGCAGCTACTGCAGAAATCTCAATTTTTCAATTTAAATTAGTAAACATAAACTATGCCAGTGTTTGTTTCATGCATTAAATTTTCTAGAGTTTTTGAAAAGGTATCAGATAGGGAATAAAGTAATCAGTATTCTATCTTTCCTAAATGTGATTTGTTTTTTTATGAAGTGGTAACATTTCATTTAATTAAAGTAGATGGTGGCTAAGGGATTCTGATGAAGCATGCATATTAAAATATAAAGCTTATATAATGTAGAGAAAATTTTTCTTTTTAATTTGAAATATGCTAAAAGAAATAAAGTAATTATAAAAGGTAAAAAAAAAAAACCATGTAAACAGGCTAAATGACTTATTGGCTTATGCATTGTAGTTTCTTTAGTTTGGGCTTGATCCAAGGACTAAAATAACTCAATGTATCTCTTTCAACAATACTGCCCATTGTGGAACATCATTTTAAGGTCCCAACTGCTGGCTTCTGGTATCTTCAGGCTTGTAACTTCTGAGGTTCATGTCTAGGAAAAAAAAGAGAAGATGTTTCCTACTGGTCATTCCAGAAGTCCTGGATTTCTTACTGGAGCAATAGGGGTCATATGTCCATACTAGATCTAATTACTCTCTAGAGGAAATCAATAGTTGAATTGCCCAGGCCAGAGTAACATATTTTACCCCAGAAACAAGACAGGAAATTGTACTGTATCATATGGGTGGGAGTGGAATAAAAGTGGGACACTAGAAGAAATCCAAATATCATACTATTAGCATAAGAGGGTTAATAGCTGTAAGAGAAAATCAGTTAAGTTCATCCTCTGGTTATCTCCACATCAAGGCACATCTTTCTTCACATATATAGATTTTGAAACATGACTTTGTTTGTCATGTAATGACACACTTCCATGTGTACTATGCCCTCCTCCAAAAGAGACAACTCAGCATTGGTCTAGTTACTCAATCTAATTCTAAATCTAGGTATCTGGATTGTGCATGCTTTCAAACATGTGTGCATGCAATTCTCATGTTTTGAGAATCTATGGATAAATGATAAATTTACTCAATATACTCAAAATGCAATTGTATATCGAAATAGGTTAATACCAATTTCAAACTCTCATAGAGGAGAGGATAAAATGGGAAACAACCCAAAGTGGTCAAAGATTCACTATTATATTCTGCAGATGAGGAACTTTTTGCCTGGACAGTGAAAGAAATTTTTTGGACAGCCAGTCTGGCTGCTTTTGGTCCTTTTTTTGGAAAACCCTCCCAAGTCTAACACTCTCCATAGAAGCCCCTTGTGGTGGATACACATCTTTAGCAGCCTACTCCCTGTTGGTGTGTGAGAGCAGGGATGTGAGAGACAATTGTGGATTTCTTCACCAGAGTATTTATGCTACAGGAATCAGCAAATGCTGTGAATCAAGGTATCCTTTCTCCATAGCCAGTTTTATCCTTCACCAGGACATCGTTGAAAGGGGGCTGAGGGATTACTTAGGACTTGGAGGTTGAATAATTACCAGTTTTGGTTTACTAATATTTCTTTGGCTATGCAATTTTCCTGAGAATTTGGTTAGCTCTGAGTCTGCAATGCATGGGTTAATCACCAGATCTCTTCCTCTTGTTCAGTTATAGTTTTTCTACTTAGAATCTGGGTAGGGAATTTCTGCTTCTTACTGATTACCTTCAGTTTCTTCTTTATCTGACCAGATCTCAGTTTCAGGACCTTTATCTCTCAGCACAGTGAACATATGGTATGCAGGTGAAGAGGCAATAGGTAATCAGCTTTTGGCCTCCAACCTGCATGCCCAGTGAATATTTGCAATTAAGATAATTATCCCCTTTTGCAGGAAGTGAATTTATAACAAGAGATGCTAGGTAGGAGTCTGACCATCAGACTTCTTATAAGTGCCAATTTCATCTCATGCTAGGTATTCCACCTCCTGTTTTGTTTATGTTTCTTAAGCTTGGTGTAGAGAATTTTATTTTTATAATATTGTTAACCATCATATCACTGTGCCCTGGGCATCTTGGATTATAGAACATTAGCAAATAATGCCTTCCTGAGAATAGATACATATTTCAAGATTTTTCAATAGGTCAATTTCTATGAACTTGCTCTTTCTTGTACAAGAAAAATCATGAGAATAAGGTGTCCTGAAAGCCAAATGAGTAATGTGTATCAGGGAGGAAAAGGGGCTCAACTATGCTCATTGTTAAAACTGACAGGTCAGGGCTGGGGTTGTGTTGAATGGTAGAGCACTTGCCCAATATGTGTGAGGCAATGGGTTTGATCCTCAGCAACAAATTAAAAATAAATAAATAAAAATATTAAAAAGAGTTTACAGTATTTCTACCCCTGATAAGCTTTTGACTTCACATCCTTAATTATATTTCCTCCAGTGAGAAAGGTGTTTCTCTAAGTCTGTGACATTCCTATAACTACTCTAATGAGCCCTAACTTAATACCATCTGATGGTACCCTATAGATATTAACAATTTAAACTTCTGTAGTTAGTCAATATCAACTTTTGCACTTTTATCTTTGGTAGTTAGTCAAGAGTAAAGCAAATGTCACAGCTAGGGCCACTGATTGAGAATATATGATGGCTAGTATATAGTATTTTGAATTGCCCAGGATCCCTGATTTCTTTTTTTAACTCATTCAGAATTACCAAGAGATAATTATATAACTTCACACACATACACACACACACACACACATACACACCCCACATAATTTTGGCTTTTTTCATTAATAAAATGAAGATTAAAAGATCATCTATACAATGTTTCAGTGAGAGCAAAAACTATACTAAGTTGTTTGAGGCCTGATGAACAAAAATGATGAAATCAAGGCATTATTAATTTATTTACATTTGTATTCATTATACTTAATTCCACTTATTAATACTTACTGGGAAATCTAATTTTACTTTGTCAAAGTCAAAATAATCAATTTTTAAGCTATCATCTTCTGGAAGGTCTAAATTTCAGAATGAATGAATTTACTTAGGCTTTCCTAAGAGCCTTACAATTTATATATAATAAGGACTGAAACCACCTACCATTTGCAGCAGAAAAGTGCATTTTGAGGTAATACTACACTGGCTATTTGCTTGACATTTCTGTAAAGAACTTAAGTATAAGAAGAAGTGAAGAGCAGTGATAATGGAGGGAAATGCAAAATAGTATCATTATTCTGTTCATTTCCTACCTTCTACCTCCTGCATGCTGTCTTTAGGCAGTAAGTGCTGTCCTGAGGGTTTCTTTGCCTTTTTGTGTGGGGAGAAGGGAAATATACTCAGTTTCTATAAGACAAGGTGTTGGCATGGATGGGAGAGACAAGGTTCATTTCTGCTGTTCCTGAAACACTCTCTGGGTCCTCTGGGAAGGACTCCTGACTTCTCTGCTCTACACAGACATTTCCCCTTCATTTAGCTACTGTCTAGTATTCAGGACCAAGGCTTCAGGCAGTTGGCAGCTCATTATCATTACTGTCCAGCGCCATGAACAAGGTTAACTTATTACCAATTATACAGACTCAATTCTTCCTCAGTACAAGTTTGATACTGAAAAATGCAGAATGTTTCAAGCTCCTGGACCTGTAGCAGGATCCCAATCAGATTCCACACCAAGTTCACTTGGTGTGCTGGGCATGGGATAGTTCATGTCCTAGATTGTGGCCTTTGCTATGTAATTATGTTTTATATGGGTCTATAGATGCATATTTTGGAATACTGACCATTGCATTATTTAGAATAGGGCTAGGCATAACACCACTGCTATTCTGTACGAAAATGCAATAGAGAACTATTCCATCATGGTTTCTATTCCTTTACCATTAATTTCCATCTTCAAATATATTAAATAATTGATATGTTTTGAAAATTTGTATGTAATAAAATATAATATTTTCAATAATAATGTATCATTTTCATATTTAAATTTTAGCATATTACTTTAGATGCCTTTAATTTAAGTGTACTTCTTATTAATATGGAAAAACCATGAAGCAGTGAATTTGGTATAATTTATAACTATAATGATGATGTTGATCATTTTGTCATTTTGGGGATGTCCTGGAATAGATAAAGATATTGACTCAAATATTACCCTTAGGAATTTCTTTTCTTGTGTCAGGGATTGAACCTAGGAATGCTCAACCCCTGAGCCACATCCCCACCCTTTATTATTTTTAATTTTGAGGCAGAGTCTTGCTAAGTTGCTTAGGGCCTTACTAATTTGCTGAGGCTGGTTTTGAATTTGAGATCCTCCTGCCTCAGTTTCTCAATCCACTGAGATTATAGGTGTATCCCATTGGGCATTTAAAAAAAAACCTGCATTTCATGATGCACTGGAGATTTGTTGGATAACATACACAAGTATGTGATGTTCTTTTAATCTAGACAGGATGAATGCCATCACTAAACTAATTTCAGTCTGATCTAAAAAATCTAGAGCAAACATCTCAATCAGATGAGAACAAACATTTATTACATTCAGTAATTCATGTTTATTGAGCACTTGTGGTATAACAGGCACTTTTCATGTATTTTTTCTCATTCAGTTCCCAAGCAATCATATCCAGAGTGTCTATTAGAAGATAATACAGGTGAAAGAAGCTAAGTAGTGTCTGGTACTTAGTATCTGGCATCACACTACTAATGAAAGGTAGAGTACGTATTCAAACCTGGATGTCTAACTCATAAGGCAACACCAACCTCTGTGACCATGCTGGGCAGTAAAAGGGTGAAATGGTTGCTGACACTAAGCACTTGATACCTCCAAAGTAAATGTATAAATACACAAATTATATCAACGTAGCATAGTGAAAAACTATAAATACAAATACAAAGTGGCATGTGAACTAGAGGCAGTAGGCAGCAGTTGTGTCCAAGTAAATCAGGTGATATTTGCCTCAGAAAGAAAGAGAGGCACTCAAGACACAGTAAGGGGTCAACAAAGAGAAGACATCAGCTCGTTATGGAAATAAGTGAAGTTGGGGTTTGGGGTAGAGGTGCTTGTGGCAGGAGCATTGGAATTAAATTCGACAATGCTGTGGATTTATTCTGTTGAATAACTGAATATTAAAATAGACTGTAAGGATCAGGGAGCATACGTTAGAGGTTAAGTGACTAAGACAGGCCTTACGACTTGCTGAGTTTTAAGCTAGGTCTATTTCTCTAGTTATTTTAATTACTTTGTCAGTATCTTTCAGAACACATTCTTTCAGTGGATTTTTTGTTTCAGGTCAACAACTCCATGTGCATTTCAGCTAATGTCTCATTATTATGCTAACTGTATTTTCTTTGTTGAAACTCTATATTATAGTGTGTTACTAAATATGGCAGGGTATGATTTGGCCTTGCCGAACTTTGGGCCATTACAGTGGCTTCAGACTGAACAGGGTTATTTTGAGGTCATACACCGATGCTACAAAGAATTGAATTATTTATGACTTTAATATTCGCCAGTGTTTCCAGCTGAAGATCCAATATACCACTGAATATTATCTGTCAACAAAATACTGCATCTGTTCCATTTGTTGATGACTGATAAAACAAAGCAGTTTAAATTGCTGCCTTGAACTCAAAATGGGTTGAATTTCCACCCTAAATTTTTCAATAATAATACACTAAGCACTTGACACCTCAGAACTGATAAAATGTTTGCAATATCTATATATAATATTTAAAATAAATGGGAATATTTGTTTCAAACTATTAATACCAATCATAATTAATACATAAAATTAAACATTTATATTAATACTTATGTGTATGTATATAACTTAAATATATTTCTATGTTGACTGTTTTTATTTTTGTATAATATAGACTAATTGGGGGAAATAGGCATATTACTTAAATGCTAACTATAAGCCCCAGATGCATTTCTGTAAAAAATTAGAATCTGGCATAAAAAAATACATATTTTAAATTAAAAGAGTGGTCACCTCCATCTGATTTGGCCACATTTTCTTTGCAGTTGTTAACTTCAGTAATATTTAAGAAAAACGAATATGAGAGAAGAGGTGGAAGAAATATTTTAGAATAGTGACAAAATTACTCCTTTTAAAAGAAATTTGAAAAACAACTATATCGATAATTTTGTAGAATTAAACCTTGGAGATAGAAGGCAGTTTCGTCTTTAACTGTAATAATTTAAAAACATTTTAAAAATAGTCATTTTATCAAAACCTTTCTCTTTGAGCATCAACCCTGAAATGGGTCTTCATTACCTCATGGTAGTTTTCTTTTGTACTAATCAGACAGTACAGGGCATTTCTGGGAACAGCACTAGGAGACGGAATATCTTAAAGTAATAATTATTCTTCCCCAGGGACAATGATATATCTGGAAGTTGCATTACTGACCAAAAACTTGACATAAAATAAATCATACATACATCCAATAAGACAGCATAAAAGCAAATATTGAGGTATAGTGCAGACTAAGGGAAACAAGACAAATAAGGAGCCTAGTAAGAGTTCCTGGTATAGAGTAGACAATCTATACGTGTTGGTTTTAAGTTACTCTGGCTATCTAACAAATACTTGGTATCTTAAATAATAATAATCACTTATTCACTCTATGTATTTGCGTCTCTGGTGGGTTAGGAAATGAGACAGGACACTGAAGACTCAGCTTTTTTCTGCCCTACAGTATCTGAGGCCTCAGCTAGAGGATTTAAAGACTGGAACGTTGTCTCATCTTAAAGCTCATTCACTCACAGGTCTGACAGTAGAGGAAGATTTGTGTGTGTGTGTGTGTTGCTGGGGATTGAACACAGGGCCTTATGTATGCTAGGCAAACACTCTACCAACTAAGATATAACCACCCTAGAGGGCAATTTTTACTTGGGGATCTAACTAGGGTTGTTGACTGTAACACTGACACCTAGCCTTTCTGCCTTCTGAACTTCCTCATAACATAGTGATGAGGTGAGTGGGCAAGCAGTGAGAAAGCTGGGCAGATGATGATATATAAATAGATAAATGAATGATAGATATGGGCAGGGGGGAGGAGAGAGAAAGATTATATAGAAGCTGTTTTACCTTTTGTGATCTAGGCTCAGAAATTAAGCAGTCTTATTTTTGTTACATTCTAACGGTAAAAAAAAATCACAAGATAATAAGATAAAGTTTGTATTGGTGCTGCCATCTTGGGAAAATACAATTTGTCAACCTACTCATAATTTGAAATAATAAAATTACATTTAAATTGTAGAAAGCAAGAGGGTCTAGAGAATTTTATAACCCCAAATATTTAAGAAACTTAAGCCTCTGAATAAAAGAGTGCCAGAGAAGTATATTATCTGAGTGGGGCCATTCGACTGGTTATTATAATGTTAAGAGTTGATCCCAGGGCTGGGGCTGTAGCTCAGTGGTAGAGCGCTTGCCTAGCATGCATGAGGCACTGAGTTCGATCCTCAGCACCACGTGTAAATAATAAATGAATAAAATAAAGATCCATCAACAACTAAAAAGATATTTTTTAAAAAAGAGTTGATCCCAGGGTTTCTGAATTCTCAATACTAACTTAACCTCATAACTATCCTATAAAATGTGTTCAGGTTTGTTCATTGATTAGAAAAGAATCTCAAGGAATTCAAAACTATCCATCTTCATAAAAACTAATTATTTCCTGTGAAAAATTTGAATTATTAAAACTAATATTGTAAACTGGTTGCAGTGGTGCACACTTGTAATCCCAGTTACTAGGAAGACTGAGACAAGAGAATTGCAAGTTTGAGGTCAGTCTGGGCAACTTAGCAAGACCTTGTCTCAAAAATTAAAAAGAGTTGGGGATATATCTCAGTGGTAGAGCATCCCTGGGTTCAATACCCTATAGTGGGGGAAAAAAAAAACACAAATTCACAAAATACTAGAGGAGGATGTTTCCCAGCTGGAATTTTAAAAATGTAGCCATGTCTGATAAACAGACATGTGATCTCCTTGATATCTGCTTATCTAAGCTGTATGTATGGGGCAGTTTTCCTGTTCCTTAACCCTATTTCATGCAATTTCTTGTTTGAGCTGTAGGAAACCAGATAGCTGAAGCAGAAGCAATTTCAAAAGGAATCTATGAGACCACAGCGTGAATACAGCTCCTTTGGTTCCCAGTTATCCCAAGTACAACCACAATTTGGAGAGGGGCTTCATATAATGCACAAACACAGTGGAGGAAACACATTACTGTTTGACATTTTGAGGTCATGAAAGTTTGGGGGCAGTAATAGACAATCCCTTAAGAGGAGAAGCAGCATTTTTGAAGACGTGACTGCTGCAATTATGATATTTGATACTTTCATCCAATAGATTTTGAGCAGTGGATAGAAAAAGAGATCACAACAGAAGAGAGTAAATTGTTGCTACCTATGTGTTACACAGCTCCTGAGTAATCTTTGCAAAACCGTAATGAATTATTGCCTAGGAGGGGGTAGGTGTTGGAAAGATGATGCTTAAATCCTGTGGTGAGATTGTGAAAAGTGACAATAAAATTTGAGTATACATGCTAATGAAGCCTCATTTGAACCTGCAGGCAGATAAGGTCTGTGAAAATGTGAATCATACTAATAAATTATCTATAATTAACATTTAATTAGCAATGATTTTATTTAATGGTTTAAATTTTTAAAGGGTATCTGGAGGAATTATTTGGATAACTACTGTCTACTAAGAGCAAACTGTTACCTTCTTTTCCCTTCATTATGAGTCAAGCAAAAGCATTATAAAATTATTCCAATTTTCACCATTTACAAAGGCACTTACCAAAGTATCTATTTGAAAACATCTTTATAGGATTTTTGTAGAGAGCCGTCCATGGGCTATGTGTGTACCATCAGCATCATAGCCAGTGAGGGGAGAGGTCTGGCACTGGAAACGCCCATGGCACCCCCACAGGGTTAGACTGCCTGAAGCAGGTGAACCTTCTCCTCAGCTCTGCAAAGATCCCGCACAGCACTGGAGATGGACTGACCTGCCATAGCCACATAGCCCCTCTGCGATGGGTGTGACTTATCAAAATACCAATCAACCTGCTGACTGCAAGACACCCTGAAGCAAGACTCTGCCCTTGAAACCTTATCCCTGCCTTTGATGTACATCCTTAAATAAACCACGGGAGCCATTTTCTTGTTGTCTAGCTCCCGCTCTTTTGTGGACTAGACCTATCAGGGGCTTCAACTTTTGAAACTATCTTTCTGACTTTGTCTTTGTTCTTTACTAATTATTCTAGACTTTAATTTCTCAGGTGGCGTACATCCTGCTTGGAAAGAAGAAGACTCCCCCAAAGGTGACATTGGCCATCTCCCCTTAGGTTTTGTTGTTGTTAAAATTCAGAGATCCTTAGACATTTTAATCTGGATGCCCTGTATAATGTCTTTTTCTTTACTATGCTCAGAATCTTCACCTCTCATAACTTCTAAGTCTCCTATGCCACTTAAAAAATCTGGGGCAGCTTTGAAACTTTACAAAAATCACAAAAGTATGTTGAAATGGTGCATGAGGTTGAGTTGGGGTGAAGGTTGGATAAAATGTAATTAGCAGTTTAGGTACAAATTTCAGCTCTGCCATTGACCAGCTATACAAATTTGAGCCTCAGTTTCCTTATATGTAAAATGGGGACTTCAGACACACACATGCAGACACAGAAATAGCTTTGTTGTTATGATTTATTGAGATACTTAAATGTAGAAGCTAGTAAAGGATGTCATGAAAGTACAAAGCAGACCGATAGGACAGAGGACAGGGGTCAAGGGAAGGAAGGAGGGGAGAATATGGGAGGTATTGGGGGGTGATATTGGTCAATCTATACTGTAGGAATGTACAAATATCCCACAATAAAACCCAGTACTCTGTGTTACATGCACTAATAAAAAAGATAGTACTTGTCATACCAGAAGTGTATTCAATCACAAATATATTTCACTCCTAATCCATGTTGTTACATAGGTTGTCTATAATATATATATGTATATATTGTTTTATATATATAACCAATATATATATTGTTATATATAATATCCAAATCTCTTGGAATTGATTTTTCTTCCATAAATTATTTTTTCAGTAATAGTATAAATAATGTACCATACTTAACTATATAATCTTTGCAGATTTTATGTCAAAATATTTTTGCAAGCATGGGGTGTGACCATTATGTGAACCTTTCTTTAATTTTTAATTGTGCCAGTATTACTTAAAAATCATTTATTACCAAATTGTCCTTTGTGCAAGATCAGATGCATGGAATACTTGTGAATATATGTTAAAACTGAACCGTCCAGTTGGGCGACACACACCTGTAATCAAAGTGACTCAGGAGGCTAAGTAGGAGGATTGAAAGTTCAAAGTCAGCCTCAGCAATTTAGCAAGGCCTTATGCAACTCAGGGATACCCTATCTTGAAATAAGAAAATAAAGCAAAACGGTCTGGGGATGTTGCTCAGTGGTTAAGTGTGCTTGGTTTCAATCCCTGGTACCAAAACCAAAAAAAAAAAAAGCAACAAAAAAACTCCCTGAATAGTCCAAATCAATACACATCATTTCTTTATGACAAGTTAGCCAACACTTTTCTGGTCTGAAAAAAAAAAGTTAACATATTGTTATTGATTCATGCATTATAGTCAAAATATTACACTTGAGAAAATTTATTACAGTGTTGCCAAGTATGGACTACAAAATTTAATCTTCTGTGTCTGAAGGTTCTGCACCACTAACATTGGTTTTGTCATTTGACAGGCAGTCCTCAGCACCATTCATGTGTTTCCCCTTAGTACTGCAGCTTTCGGAAATACACTGAAGATGTGCCTGTGCTAAGAATTCTAGGCTTGTGGCATGCGGTATGTGAGAAGACAAATGTGCAACCATATGCCACTGGTGAAGACACTGCTGCTCTATCTTTTAAGTGGCTTTGACAGAGAATTATATCATATTGTGATTATACAATGAAAGGTTATTGTTAGGTCAGCTCAAGATCTCGCCTCTCTTTTCCAGAGGGGAACACTACTTCCGGGAACAAAGCATCAAGCAGCCCGCATGCGCAAAGGAACAGCCAACCAGATGCTGATACGTAAGCAGTAATGGCGCCTCCTACCAATCAGCGGACTTTCCTGACTCATCCCAGAAGGACTCGGACCTCAGCAGGATCCCCTGACCAACCCCAGTGAACACAGGACTCCAGATACCTCCTCTTTCTACCTCAAATCCTCCTTTTTCTGCCTTAAGCCTTTCCCTTCCTGACCAGGCTCTTTAAATTTTCTGTACTGTGGAACATATATGCAATTCTCCCCTCCCGCTCTGTTGGCCTGGGGTATTCGCCTGGAAGCGAATTTCCCTGGAAGCGAATTTCCCAATGAAACCTTACCCAGCAGTTTTATTCACCACTTTTGGTCTCCTGGCTTTACAGTTATGAAATAGTTTTTGGACTGAAAAAACGGTGTGACAATTATGCAGTAAAATACAATAAATAAAATGTATAAATATATGTAAGTCTCTAATATTAAGATATTCTAAATATAAATCATGATCCCTTTGGAGTGTTATTTTAAGGATTGAATGATAAAATGTTTTATAAACAAACTTCCATTAATGAGTACAACCAAAATTAGAAATAAGAATTCTTTTGTTATGATATAATTAACAAGTACATTCTTCTTCCCTATCAATAATGGAAGTTGTAAGGGATCTCTCTTACCACTGAATTGTATTTAGTTTTCCTGGCAGAGATTTCTTAGAAAAGGCCACAATATTTTTGTTCAGATAACAGTTTTTTACCACAGTTTTCTCTTTCATTTTCAGGAAACATGTCCAGGAAGCAAAAATATAATCATATTTTAAATCTTTGTTTCTAGTGGTTTTATTATTATATTAGTTATTACTGATTATGTACTAAAATTCATTGTAATAGATAAGAATCTGAAGTAGAAGGGAAGAAAAAAAGACTTAATGATCCAATATACTGAGAGGTGCCAAAATCTACTGTTATTTGAGTTTTAGGAGAGTTATGAGCCAATTTTTTTTTCTTTAATAGTACTTGCTGATAGAGTCAACTGCACTCAACACCTCCCTTAAACCCTGAACATATTATACCCTTCTGTACCAGCTGACTGGTGTCTAAACATCTTTCTCAAAATGTGGAAAATGGATATTATTGGGTAGTTTTGATGAGGAGAGAGGGTTAAAATAAACAGCTCTGAAAAGTAATAACCACCTTTTAGTTACTATTGAGACATTTTAGGCATAAAAGTGAATATAAACGTGCTTTATTTCCTCTCAGTAGAGAAAAATTCACTCCTAAGTCCTTTATAACAAGAAATAGCAGCAGTGATTCCTGGCTGGTGAGTCAAAGTTCTCATATTTTTAGCCCTGGAAAACAGTGAAGAGAGTTGACTCTATAGGCAGGGTCTCAAAGCCCACATCAACTTTTTTGGCCTAAAAATACCCCAATGAAGCATACTATGCCAGCTAATGTTCTTATAGCTAGTGAAAAGGAAGGAAGGAAGGAAGAAGGAAGGACATCTCCACTTGTCGCCTATTTCAGGAATGGTGTTCTGGTTAAGAGAGTAGTCTAAGTGTTGGACAGACTTGAAATTAAATCCCAGCTTTGTTATTTAATGGAATTTCTACCTTTTAAAGGTAATTTTACATCAATAATCCCATTTCCTAATTTTTACTTAAAAATATTTAGCATGTTCAATAGATTTTATTGAGGTGATGATGAAGATGATGATGTGAATATTGATATACAGTATGGGCAAAGTAAGGGCTGCTGTTTTATTATGGTTTGCCTATAGGTTGTCCGGCAAATAAATTTTAACTCAGCAATTTAGTTTTAGACTCCATCCATATCTCTAATTCTTTGTGGCTTCTTCCTACTATTGTTTATGGCAGTTGTTCAAGCCTATTTTCAGTTTTTACACTATTTCTCAGAAGCTTGTTCATTTTAAGGGCTTTAGGGATATCTTGTAAAATGATTCCAAGGAAATCATTATCACCAAATCTGCCCTTCATCTGTTTACAGCCCAAATTTCTCCTTGATAATTGGCATATCTTGTCACTTTTGATTTAAAACAAGCACATTCATCGTATCTTCTCTTCCTTGTCAATGATCTTAGCATTCTTTCAATTTCTTGTGAATGCAGGAGCTAAGTGCATGTGCTTTGGAGTCAGAATATTCTGGAATCCTCACTCTATCATTTACCAATTTAATGGAAAATTACTTATCAACAAGATCATATATATATGTATATTATATTCCAAACTTTGAAGAGAATTGGAAAGTAGAAGTAGTCTATGAAGAAATGTAGCTATGATACTTTTTAACCTTGAATTTCATTATTTAATTGAACACTTTAAAAAGAAAAATTAACATTAGTTGAAAAAATGAAGAATAAAGCATATTTTAATTTTCTTTCACATAGTTTCTTGTGAAACATTGATTCTGAAATTTATTCAGGTTAGTTATAAGAGTTTTATCAGTGTGTTGAAAAAACTCTAAGTACCAAACAGCAAGAAATGATAGTGATTGAGTTTTTGGGAAGATCTGAAGAAGCAGCTGCATGCATGTTAAGTCAGGTGTTAATGGGAAGTTTTGATGAAAATTAATGATCCTAAAATATTTAGACTATGGTAGTTTTGAGGAATATAAGAAAACAACAGAACTAATCTTGCAAATTTCGCTAAAAGTCTACAAAATTTTTTTGTCATTTTTCACTTCTCTTTAAAAACAGATCATCCTGTGCAATGTATCAGATTATGTTGTGAACACAAAATAGATCTATTCTATGTCTTACATAGCTTAAAGGATAAGTTCAGTGGTTCTAAGGAATTTGGCAAAGTATAGAGCTTGAACTGAATTAAATAAAATATATACAGCCTTATGATGTGAAAGCAAAAGAAGTTTGTTCCTCTTGCACATAGTTTTGAAAGACATATTGGAAAGTTGTTGGAAAGTGGCTGAGTGATTTTGTTTAAATATAAGTGAATATGGGGAAATTGAAATGAGTCCAGAAGTTACATTAAATTGTGATGATTCATTTTAAGAGTAGGTACAAGTAGGTCCTTTGGGTGATTTAAAATAAAATATATGATAGAATTTTGATTTATATACCTTTAAAATGAAGCCATCTATGGCAGATATCTTTTGGAGTCGCTGAGTAAATAAATGACTCCCTCAAGGGCTTGCTTCTCTTGCAGGATGGTCCTCTGGTAGGTTTTGTGAAAAATGTGACCCTATCCTCTGACCATGTTGATTGAACATGTGCTGGGTTCCTTTTCCTTGCCATGCCAGAGTGCTTTCCCTGGAATTTCCCTTTGGAATCAAGAGTGAATGTTCATCTCTCAGGGGTGCTGAAACTGTAATACACAAACTCAGGAGGCAGGCACATATACTGCTATGACATTATGAATTTAAAAGTAGAAAGAAAGAAGATAATGTGCAAGAATTTTGCCTGGGAATCAGTCTAGTGACTTTCAGCTATTGATTCTAGTTCAAGGTCCACTACTTTTCTGCTCTTGGGTTCTATGGAATCCCCTGTATCCTTATACATTTTTTTTGCTGAAGTTTAGTGTTTTTGAACTAAAGAATTTAAATGATGTCTACAGGCTACTGCACCTTCAATTTGGTGTACCAAAACAACACTAATACAGATTTGGTAATGCACAGTGCAAAATAAAAGGCATCTGAAGGACTTTAATGACTTATAAGAAATGATTCAGTGAAAAGGATATGTGGAATAGCTAGGTCAAGTAAAGTATCAAACTAGAGAAATAGTATTTCAAATATAAAATTCATGACATTCATAATAAATAAGAAAAACAATGTATATGAGAAATGTTGTAGTATATTAGATAGTAAAATCCTTAACTAGAGAAATCTTCAAACTGATATAATTACCAGTCATATTGCATATATATGTGAAACTCCAATGTTTCATAGCATAAAATATGCCACATAAATTAACTCTGTCATATTCTTACTGGGCTTATATATGTTTATGAGAAATACATGCTCATTTTGAAAAATACAGATACATT
Source organism: Xerus rutilus (assembly GCA_028644305.1). Taxonomy (NCBI): domain Eukaryota; kingdom Metazoa; phylum Chordata; class Mammalia; order Rodentia; family Sciuridae; genus Xerus; species Xerus rutilus. Next base: position 96,046,554 of record CM053404.1, on the reverse strand, counting down.
TTGTGTTAGGGTTCTTCAGAGAAGAGAACCAGTAGAATATATTAGATATATATGAAAAGAGATTTGTATGGGAATTTGTTCATGTAAATTTAGAGACCAAGAAATCTTATGATCTGCTGTGCACAAACTGGAGACCCAGAAAAAGGGGTACTGGAATTCAAATTATGCTCAGAAGGTTTGCCTTATATCCAAATATTGGCATGTGAATATGTATTTGTATGCTTCATGTGAAAAAAGTGTATTTTTATGATGCTCAGGGTTATTAACTTTTTTCAACTTTATATTCCAGTTATGAATCAGACTTAAAAAGCCTTCAACTGTAACTTTATTTATTTATTTTTATACTGGGGATGGAATCCAAAGGGGAGGTGGTTCTACCACTGAGCCACATCTCCAAGCCATTGTTATTTTTTATTTTGAGACAGGGTCTTGCTAAATTGCTTAGGGCCTTGCTAAATTGCTGAGGCTGGCTTTGAACTTGCAATCCTCCTGCTTCAGCCTCACAAGTTGCTGGGATTATAGATGCGTGCCAATGCCCAGCTCAACTTAAAAATTTCGATGTGAAAAAAATTAGTATAATATATACTTCCTTTTTATTTTGAAATATTTAAAACCTTGTGAAAATTTTTAAAAATTTAACAAGCACCACGATGCTCCAATTGACTGATCCACTTTAAATATTTTGCCACATATTTCTCCTTTTCCTCATTCATGCCTACACATAACTATATGTACATATTTGTTTTATGTATTTTGCATATATTAATGGTTATATATACACATTTGTGCATACATATATTCCTATGAATCATTTGCCAATAAGTTATAGACCCAGCTCTTCATCTATAAATGCTTTGGTATAAAATTCTCTAGATTAAGAACAATAGCATTGTTATATCTAATAAGTAAAACTATCATCGCACTATAATTGGCTTATACTATCCAGATCCAGTTCATATTCAAATTTCTGCAATTGGTCACAGATAGTTGTTTTTATTCATTTTTTAATATCTAGGATTGAATTTTGTTTTCATGCATCTTTTTAATCTGTAAGAAATTTCTCTCAATGACATCTTAATAGCCCAGGCTGCATGTATTATAAAATATGCCATGTTCCAGATGTACCTGTGTCTTCATGTCTAATTTGTTCTGATATCCCCCTATGTCTTTTAAATTTGTGCTTCCATCTAGACCTGGGTTTCTCCATGTTGGTACAATTGACATTTTGTGCTAGGTAACTGTTGTGGTTTAGATATTAGGTATCCTCCAAAAGCTCATGTGTGAAACAATGCAAGAAAGTTCAGAGGTGAAATGATCGGGTTATGAGAGTCTTAACCTAACTGGTGCATTAATCTCCTGCTAAAGATTAACTGGATGGTTACTGTAAGCAGGTGTGGTGTGGCTGGAGAAGGTGAGTCCCTGGGGGTATGCCTTTGATATAATATTTTGCCCTTGTTGAGTGGATCTCTCTCTGCTTCTGGGTGCCATGTCCTCAGCTGCTTTCCTCTGCCACATACTTCTGCCATGATGTGCTACCTCACTGAGGGCCCCAAAGAATGGAGTTGTCCCTCAATGGACTGAGACCTGTGAAACCGTGAGGCCTGAAATAAATTTTTCTTCCTTTAAAATTTTCTTGTCAAGTATTTTGGTCATTAAAACAGTAAATTTTATGTTGGGGATGCACAACAGTTCTGTGCACTTAGGTTAATTACATCCCTTGTCTCTGCCCCTCAGATGCAGTTAACAATATTCATTCCCCTGAAAATGTCTCTATACATTGCTAAGGGTCCAGCCCCTAGGTAAGAACACTGTCACAAATCTTGCTTAAATTCAGATTTTGGCAAGACATTTTTTTCTTAAATGAAGACTATTCCTAATTTCATTATATCATAAAGCACATGATATTAGATTGTCCCATTATTTGTGGTACTAGCTTTGCTCATTTGTTCAAGGCAGTGGTTACTTTTTAAGGTAAGGTACATTTTACTTTTTAAAAATACATTACGGTTTGGTACTTGAGACCATGTCAGGATCCTGTAGTTCTACAATCTTTCACCCAGTGGTTTTTTAGTATTCTCTGATGAACTTTGCCTGAGCCAACTATGATTCTTTTGTAAAATTATGAGTTTTCTATTTTTAATATTTGTTCTACATTTATAATCTGGTACTGATTTCAAAGACAAGGTTTCATCCTCTTTTTTTTAGTAGAGTTCATAACTCAGGCATTTAAAAATTCTATGTCATCAATTATTGACATCCTTTTTTTCACAATTATTGTTACTTTTTATATTAACCTTTTAAAGTTTTTTCTAACTACTTATACATGACAGCAGAATGCATTTCATTTCATTGTACACAAATGGAGCACAACTTTTCATTTCTCTGGTTGTACACTATGTAGAGTCGCACCATTTATGCAATCATACATGTACCTAGGGTAATGCTGTCCTTCTCATTCTCCCATCTTTCCTACCCCCATGTCCTCTCTCCTCCCCCATCCCCTTTGCCCAATCCAGAGGTCCTCCATTCTCCCATGCTCCCTCCCCGTATTATGGATTAGCATCCACTTATCAGAGAGAACATTTGGCTTTTGGTTTTTGGGGATTGGCTTATTTCGCTAAGCATGATATTCTCCAACTCCATACATTTACGGGCAAATGCCATAATTTTATTTTCTCTTAATGCTGAATAATATTCCATTGTGTATATATACCATAATTTCTTTATCCATTCATCTATTTGATTCTCATATTGTCCCATGTTTCTCCAGTAAGAAATCTATTTTTAAGGGAATTCAGTTTTTCTTTTTTTTGGTATGGCACATGTTACTAAGTTATGAGCACCATGTAATGGACATTCTTCTAGTATTGCACTGCCTTGAGAACAAATGTATCCAGTGAGAAATTCTGATGATTGGGACAATATATCATTTCCATAGTGAAGAATTTACACTAATTGCAAAATGCAAATAATTGGTAAGAGAATATTCTATTTAAAAATCAATAAAAGCCAGATGTGGTGGTGCAGGCCTACAACCAGGAGGCTGATAGGAGGATCTCAAGTTTAAGGCAAGCCTCAGCAACTTTGTCCCTCAAAAATGAAAAAGGACTAGGGAGGTAGCTCAGTGGTAAAGCGCCCCTGGGTTCAATCCACAGTACCAAACAAAACCAAACATAATCCACCACCACCAAAAAAAAAGTAAAACAAAATGAAAATAAGTAGGAAATTAATTTTCAGTAGTCTATTTACCTTTAAAATGTTAATTTTTTTTCTGGCCCCTGGACACAATGACCAGTGCCTGTACACTGCAATATACTTGTAACGTATGTGTGACCTAAGCACAGTATACTACTGCAAATTGTAGGGAATAGAATGGATTTACTTCTGATTCTAAAAGTGCTGGATACCTGTTTTTTTAAAACTCTCTAACAATTACTTGGAAACAAATTTCATGGCATTTGATCTAAAGAAAGCATCGCAAATTTAAACTATGAATTTTGGAATGGCCAAATGGAACGCCTCAGTTAAAATGACAAAAACTTGTACTGAGTAATTTTAGCTCTACTCAAGAGTAATCATCCGTCTCCCTTCTGTAACTTCCAAGATCCTCTGCAGTCAAGAGCGGTTCTGCCTAGTTTCGCAGTCTCTATTCCAAGTCTGTGATAATGGCCTGAGTATGGCAAGCAGTGGTGTTGGAGTTTAAGTTCTCAACACCGTCCTCCGGACTTGGCAGCTGGGGACAGAGCTACTCACAACATTCTTCCCTGGATGCCCAAAAGGTGAAAGACCCATAAAGTGTAGCAAACTTCTATGGAGCGCCTCCAGTCCAGCAAACCCTGCTGACTGCTCTTCCCAGATTGGCCTGCGTCGCCCAATTGCGTTCCCGCGCATACCCACTATGGGCCCCAGCTTCAGTTACCTAGAGCCCAGATGAAGGTCACAGGTGAACCGACTGTAGGAGCTGGGCCTGGTGGTGCTTGTATTAAGGTTGGAGGACCCAACAGGGATGTACACGTGCCCAGTGAGAGGGCGACAGGAAAACCAAGCATTGACACACGACTGCCTAAAGTGCACGTTGTGTTTTTGGTTTTGGTAGACAACTGTCATTTTGATATCAAATCTGTATAACCTATCTGACTGTGGGGACTCAAAAGCATACCTTCTTTTTGAGTCCTGGCGGATAGGGAAATCTTTGAGTCTTGTTGCACAAAATGTGGTCTTATTTCCAGCCTTCTGAAAGCTCTGCTCCGCATCTGACCCTGTACAGTTCCCTTGACCTGAGTTGACTGTCAGCGCTGAAACGCGAACCCTACTTTTTGCTCTATAAAGAATTTATCCAAGGTGTGTAACTCAGAAAAATGACCTAAGGCAAAACAAAGGCTTCCGAGGAGAGGAAATGCTTCTGTGGTCCTTATGAGTGAAGTGTCCTCAAGTCTCAGTTCTCAGACTGTGTTTGGCCTGTCACCGCCGTTGTGCCCTCGGACTACCAGCTCACACCAGGGCTGGCCCCAGCCACCGCTTGGAAAAAGCAAGCTGAACTGGCCTCTGAAGCTTGGCTGCACTGAGCGTGCTCAATTGTATAGTCGACCAGAAGAGTTTTTCTTTTTCCCTTTTCTTTCTGTTTTTGTCTCAATAGGAGGCCTCCCCCCACGCCCACCTCCACCTCAGCCCACCACCGCTCCCGGCCTAAATAAGCTCCCATGGCCGAGGTCCCCAGCGCGGCGTAGTCCCACGATGGTTGGTAAGTGTTGAGTGTCGCTGGGCCGCGGGAGCTGGCCTGAGTCCCAAGGAGGATTGGAGTTCGGGGTGCCAGGGTGTGTCAGGGTAGGCGGAAGCCGCCACCACCCGGCCCCTTGTGCCCCGCGTCAGGGGGCCTTCGGCCTACAGGGCCGACCCCACCCCTGGCATCCCGCAGAGCCCTGATTTCCGCGGGCGGCAGACCGGGGAGAGGCTGGGGCGCCCGGCATTAAAGGCTGGGCGAACGGCGGCCCACGCCCTAGCCCCGCCACCTCGGAGGATCTGCAGCGTGGTTCACGCTACCGCCAGGGGGTGTCGCGGCGGGACGCGGGGAGGCAAGGGCTAGGGAGCCGAGCGCGGCGGAGCAGACGAGCGGGGCCGAAGCCCGCGGGCCGCGAGAAATTAGGGGTGGGGTGGGGGGTACCGGAGCACAGCCCACGCTGCTGCAGGTCATTTCTCCTCCCCTATTTGAAAGCCGGGCTGGGCCTTTGTGAGGCTGCCCCTCCACCCCCATCCCGCGGCACACACACAATTTTGAAGCTAAGGACGACTGCATTGTCAACTCGCGGCGATGCTCCGCAAAACTTCTTGAAAGGAGGGCTTCTGATTTTCAGACACGTTTCGTGTCAAGATTTTTAGGATCTCAAGACAACTAAAAATTATGGGAAATTAAGCAGTTTCTGAATCTGCAGCCATTACCGTTGTAAACATCCACTTTACTTTAGTAACGCTTTCCCCAGCTTTGTATAGGCATAGCCTGGGCGACAAGGATGAAAAGGATTTGCCTAGGCTCTCAGAAATTACTACCGTAGTGAGAAGGGACCAGAAGGCATTAAAAGACCAAACACAAATAGTATAAACGGCAGAGAATAGGCAAAGTGTGCTGAGGAACTGAAGGGAGTTAATTTTCTAGACAAGAGGACTTTGAAACAAGATAAAGGACTTTCTAGACACAGAAAAGTGTACTTATTGTTTTGTAAAATTGACATGGATTTGGTTCATGAAAGTAGGAGAGTGTTCAGTAAGGATTAAGACCAAAAAAGAGAGTGCCCTCCAGAGGCTACCAGTCCCTAAAAGATGTGAATTTGATTTTGAAATGAAAGTTTTGATCAGTAGGGTGATAATCATAATCACACCTGTGTTTTGGAAAAGCTGCCCTGTTTACTGGCACTGTTATTCAGCCCATTTCACAGGTGCAGTGACTGAGGCCAAGAGTTGTTAAGGAACTTCCTAATGACGCGTCTATAAAGTGATGGAATTCAAAGGTGAGTCTGGGTCCTGAACTGGTGCTTTTAACACTTGGGCATTATTTTATTTTTTTTGCACCCCCCACCACCCGTTTTGCAGAACACCATTGACACAAAGAGTAAAGTTAAAAAACTCACCGTGATAGGAAGCGGCTGTGGGCAAATGGCGCCCTATGCCCGTGGAGACTCACTCTATTTTAATGGCTGTTAGATAAGGCCGGCTGCTACCAAACCTTATTCAGTTTTATTTTTGTTCTTTTAACCAAAATCTGCCCCATTCCGTTTCTTTATCTCCTGAGGCAGTACTGAAGAATCTTGGATCACTCTAAATTTTTCCCCATTCCACACTAGACTGAGCCTTAGGTTTTCGAACTAGAAATGTGATTTTATTTACAGTCTTTTGTTGCTTTCTAACATAACCCCACCTCCTCTGGATAGGTTGGTCTTATTATTTGGATTCCTAACACATGCTAAATTTCTCTTCTATGGACTTCCAAGCTCCTTTAGGGCAGGGAACCATCTTTTCTATGTTATCTGTAATGACAAGGAGTGCACTGCATTTTAGGTTCTCAGTAAAGTCTGATGCAGTTGACCCTGGAATGCCCCTGCAAATCAGAATTCCTGGGTAGGCCTTTGTGGACCCTTTTAGAGTCTCTCCTTGCTTTATTATATCTTATAAATCTCCAGCAATATTATATTGTAGCATTTGCCACACAGTACTGAAAGTTAACTGTTTACATATTTTTTTCGTCCACCAGTTTGGGCTACTTCTATATGGCAGTAACTAATAAAGGTAGTAGTAAAAAGAAAAAAAAAAAGAATGCTAAGACATCTACACTTAGTAAATCTGTCTTATCAATGTCACTTAATAGATTAGGGAAATATTTCATGCTGAAAAGCTTATGCTATTAGGGGAGATTTAGGGGGAGACAGAAGACCAACTTATTATACAAGTTAACTGGTATTTTATTTTTATTTTTTAAGTACATATTTTTCTTTTAGGTTTTTAATATTCAGTAGAACTTCTACAAAAATCAATATTTTAAAATATAACTTCAACAGTAGCCACCCTAGTGGACTTTGTAATAATTGTTTTTCCTTTAATGTCTGGTAGCACACATAGTATTAGGTTTTCTGACTTGAACTTAAAAGTTTTGAGAGTTCTACAATGTAGTGTTTATGCTTGAATAATGCATTGAATGGTAGTTTGGTTCTTTATAATGCTTAATTTCATGTGTAAAATAACTTCATAAAGGGAAAAGATTTGACTTTGTCTAAATAGTATTACTCTTGCCTTTATTCTTTCCTCATTCTCTTTAGGGGGGTATTATACATTTCTACTAAGAGCAATCAAGGCTATAAATGTTTATAGGTAATTTGGCTAGTCGACCTTCTGTCTCAAAATGTGTTACATACTGCCTTGCTGCTTGTTTTGATATTGTAAACTGCCTAAAATGACTGGATATTTTGTTAAACTGTTCAGATTTTAAGGTGCCATTTGCAATGATTTTTTTTTTTAGTGAGTAACCTATAAATCTGGTTTCAACTGCCTGTAGACTTGACTGCTTCAAGCATAAAGAAAGTATAAAAAGAAACTTGCTACCTCAGCAGATTGAAAATAATTTTCTCCTTTCACACAGCGGCTTTTGCTACATCAACTAAAAATTGCATAGTAACATTTCAGGAACCATAAAAATATGACTATATCAACTTATTTTAGCTTATGTTTTCTCCTTTTGAAAAAAGGTATTTTGACTTATATTACAGGTAAGCCCCATCAGTTTAAAAATTCTTCCTATTTGAAAGGTCTAGGATCTGGAAGTAGCTGAAGAGCACTTTACTTCCAGACAATTTTTCGAAGGAGTAGACTGTGCTCCTAACTATGTGAAAAGTTTGATTAAAAATTTAGGAAGCTCTTGTGAAGCCATAGAACAACAAGTAAAAGCAGAGAGGTGGGGGCAAGAAATCTGTAGTAATAATGTCAAGTATTAATAAGGATACCAAATCATTGGTACTGATAGCAGAAAAGAAACACATTGGTAGTGTAGAGAAAGAGGAGAGAACTGTGTCATGCTTCATGGGTGAGCAGGAATCTTACATGTATGTTAGTACTGTAACTACTACAGGTTCGATACCTGTACTTAAGGGATGTGAGTCTGTGTGCGTGTGTGTGTGAGAGAGAGAGAGAGAGAGAGTGCACGCATGCACTTTCTCACCTGTATTGCAGTTTTATGGCCTTTGAAGTACACACAAATAGCTACTCTCATCTCAGTCTAGTGCTATTGAAAGTATATTTTCACAAAAGTAAGTTAATGCAAAAAAATATGCAACCGAGTACAATAATGTGTATACTGAAACATACTTAGTAAATTTTTATGCCTCCTCTTTGCAAGGCACTGCGTTTGTTGCTGGAATATGGGGGATGCATGATAGGCAGAATTTAAACATGGTATTTTACTTGTACAGTATTGTTAAAACACATCTGAGGTGAGCATGATGGTGCACAACTGTATTCCCGGTGGCTCAGGAGGCCGAGGCACAAGAACAGCAAATTGAAAGTTAGCCTCAGCAACTTAGTAAGGCCCTAAGCAACTTAGTGAGACCCTGTTTCAAAATAAAATATAACAAGGGTTGGAGATGTGGCTCAGTGATTAAACATTTTTGGGTTCCATCCCTGGTACCAAACCAACCAAAGAAAACAAAAAACAAAATCAGCCAAACAAACACTCAACACATCTGAGACAAATTAACCCAGACTTGGGAAATCTTGAAAGCTTTCTAGTACTAATGATGTATGAGCAAGGTTGTATATGTTTTAATTTTGTGTCTGGTCTTTGGGGAAAAATCAAGCTAGATTCATCACTGCATCTACTCAACTAATTTTTGGACATTGTGTAGTGGCAGGTAATTATTTAGCATAATTAGATGTAGTTTATGGAGGGAAAGTCATTAATTACATATTCAAAGATACTACATCTATAAAAAATAGTAGAGAGGAGAAAAGACATTGTTTCAGATATCTTTAGGAAAGAGAATTTGGTTTCTCCATGGAGGTCCAAAAATGCTTCTCTGAGACAGATTAAGTAAGAGAAGAGCAGCATCTGCAAAGGTCTCATGATGGTAGGGAGCATGGTGAGCACAAAGGTCTGAAGAATTAGGATGCTATTAGGCAGTGTAGTGAGATGGGACTAAGAGATGCTTAGGAGCTAGATTTTGTAGCTTGCACCTTGTAGGCCATGTTCAGTTTTGTTTTTATTCTGTAGTTAATAGAAATCAGGGATGACATCACAGTTCCGTTCTGAGATATCTTTGCACTGAAGAAAATGAAACTGTGCGGGAGTAGATGGTGATGGTTGATACAGAACAGTGATTGATTTGAGAAACATTTATGAAGTAAATGGACAGAATTTTTTGATGGATTGGGTATGGGAGTGACAAAGACGGTGTCAACAGTTCTGGGTTTTGGGCTTGTATACTGAAGCCATTACAGTTTCAGTTAGATAGGGACTCTTAGAAGATGATTACATTTTTGAGTGGTGGGTCATGAGTTGTAAAGGATATCATGATGCCTTTAAGTCATCTAAAAAAAGATGTCAGATAGGCATTGTAAATACTAATTTTATACAAAGAGAAGACCAAGCTAGAAATATAAATTTTGAAATAATTTGAGTGTAGCTGGTGATTGAAATGATATATGGATGAGATAATCTAAGGCAGTATTATTGTCCAGTATGTAGATGTTAGCTACATTTGACTGTTGAACACCTAAAATATGTCTAGCCCAAGTTCAGATGTGCTTCAAGTATAAAATGTACACTGGATTTTGAAGACTTAGTACACAAAAAGTGTAAAGAGCTTCAGTTTTATAATGCTTATATATTGAAATAATGTTTTTGAAATACTATGTTAAAATTTATTAATCTCTTTATCTTTTTAATATATGGCTACTAGAAAATTGAACCTTACTGAGAAAGTACTGAGAATTTTCAGCATTTTTAGAAGAGAATTAAACTTAAAGAGTTAGCAGATAGGGGAAAAAGCTTTAAATTCATTATAGAGACTTTGGAATTTCTATAAAAGAATGGATGTATCTTTATGAGGTTTTGGTAAGATTATGCGATTTGGTCAATATTAGTTTATCAACTTACTGGTATTAGAGACAGTAGTTTTGAAAACTATTATTATTTTATTATTATAAATTTAGGTATCTGAAGGTTTTTTAAAAAATTACCTCCATACTCCCAACAATGCCTCTAAATATAAAATTCAAATTAAAAATTCAGCTGCAGCTTTTCAGTATGAAGTTTGTCATCGATACCAAGTGAAGATCTTAAAAAAAATTACTAAGTTTTTAAGTGGGACCATGTGGAATTTGAAAGTTTGTAAAGGCAGATTTTGTAAAATACTTACTGTGAAATGTTAAATATGAGTATTAATAGAAAAGTTTGCCAAATTAAGCCAACATTTTATAATGAATTTGGACTTGATTTGTTTTAAGAGAGAAATAAGGACTTATGTAAGTTAAAGTGTAGAGAAAATGGATAGATTTTGTGATAAGTTAGTGATGTGATTCTTCCTTTGCCATAAATATATTCATTCTACTTTTAGATCTAAAGAAATAAAAAAATGACTTTTCTAATTAGTTAAAATAGTTGGATGCCTTGTAATTTTGTAAACTTCTGTAAGGAAGGGAAAAATCTTCATATTTTTGTAGTAATCCTAAAATTTAGCAGGGTGCAAAGTTCACCATAGACAGTTAAATGCTTGTGGGATGAATATTAATGTCATCTTATTTGACATTGGCATGTTTCATCATATTGCTTTTGTGTCCTTGAGGAACATGGAATTTCTTCAGGCTTTTAAAGAGTAGAAATTTGTTATTTCTGAAATGACTATTGTGAAACTTAAAGTTTTATAAATAATGTGATCTCCACAGAAAGGCAGGAAATAACATATTATAAAGTGCTTTCTCGATTTATCGATATTTTCTACCTTGTTGATAGAATACAATTGTTAAGAGATATAGTTAATGATAGTGTGAATAATGATATTAAAAGTATCTATTTGTATTTAATTAGAAGTAAATTTTGGAATATGTTGATAAAATTTCCTTGCTTGAGATAACCAACTGTAGCCTTTGAAATATTCTCCTAAAGCCCTATTAATAAAAATTATTTTCAAAAGTTTAAGTTAGTATAGTTTGTCCTACATCCTAATTATTTTCTTAAGCATTTCATGTTTTTTGATATATATACAAAGTCTTCCATTTTTTCTTTCTTTTTAAAACAATTTTTATATTTCAGAATTGCTTGTAGTTGTGAGTCTATGGTTAGGAAGCAGTTATGATGATGAAATTATAATTGATGCTGAGACCTTTGATGAGGCACAGAAATAGACAGCTTGGCCCTTTGCAGTCTGGTAAGCTTGTGTAGGGTTTCAGTCCACAATGGTTTTACCTAAGGATATTGCTAAGCATAGGTTGATCTTTTGTTAGCTTTCAGTTATGAATACCAAAAATAACCCTGTGTATGTTTCTGGTTAGGACACAAAACATGGGAAATAGGCTTCTTAGTATCTCCAATTAGCTTATCATATACCAGATGGCAAATATTGAAAACGTTTTTTGTCTGTGCTGAGAGTTCAAGTTGATATGAAGGACTTCTACCTGTTGATTCTCACAATAGGCTTCACTCTAAAATCGATAATAATGATGTATTAGTTCATTTTATGTTGCTAATAACACAACACCACAGACTGTTTAAGTTTTAAATTAAAAAGATTTATTTTGATTCATAATTCTGTATGTCCAAGATTGAGGGGCCACCAGTAAGAAGGCCATCACAAGATGGCGGTGAGCATCTATGGCAAGAGACAAGGAATGTGTGTGCGTATGTGTAAGTGTGCCTTCTGCTCTATCTCTTCTTATAAAAAACTACCAATATTCAATCATATATTAGGACTACCTAATCCTAGTCACTTCCCAAAGACCCCATCCCCAAACATCATCATAGGATTAAGTTTCCACCTTTTCTAATACTTCACAATGAGGATTAAATTCCAACAGGAATTTCAGAAGGGTTGAACTCTATTCAAACCATAGCAAATGAGATTTCTCCAGGATTGTGTTGATTTGATGTCTTTTCTCAGTTTCACTTCTTGGATAGATGGGTTAGGGTTAGTACCTGGGTTCTATCTTAGTCTTCTGTGGTTGCTACATTTTGAAATTGAACAAGAGCCTTTTCCCTTATTTTGGTTGCTGTTAGTTATTTTTGACTGTTTTATCTGGTTGTGATTTTTTGCTTTATTTCACTCTTGTTCATTTAATTATAAATTCATCAGGAGTCTTTAAATTCATCAGGAGCATATAGTTAAGTGCTTATTTGACAATTAAAATTGAAAAGGTTTTTATATACATATTTTAAACATGGCTATACAAGTACTGTGAAATTGCAGTGCCTATATACATATGTTTAAAACATGGCTATACCAGTACTGTGAAATTTCAGTGCCTATATTTATGTGTGTTTACATTTTTGTTGGTGAAAAGTGACTACCCAAAAGTAACATTTAACTTTCTTGATAAATGTATCTTTAGCTACTCTTTGCTACAGAAAACACTTGCTGTTATGCTCATTAAATTTTCTAGCAAGAGACTGACCCTGGGTGATGCGTGGAGGAAGTGGAGCAGACAGACCCCAGGTGCACGCGTGGAGGATATGGACCTGAGGAGATGGACAAGACTTACCCCTGGTGCACGAGCAGAGGAGGAGACCATGCTATGACCCTCAATCTATCAACCAGTGGCTGTCCCTGTCTACATCTGTCTAGAGTCAACAGCTAGGACCAGGAAGATCATACCCAAGGTCTCTGCAGGCCTGGTTACACCAGAGGTGAGGTATTGGTAACTTGCAGGGACCGTATGAGATTATAGGGTAGAAACTGTAATACCTCCGATCAGCACTGCTAGAGAGGAAGACACATGAACAACATGAAAAAACAAGGGAAGAAAATGCCCCAAACAAACCAAGATGGTACAACGCTAGAATCCGTTGACAGCACAGTAGATAAAATGTCAGAGAAGGAGTTCAGAACGTACATAATTAAAATGATCTGTGAAGCACAGAATAATATAAGAGAGCAAATACAGGCAATGCTTGATCACTCCAACAAAGAGATTAAAGAACAAATACAGACAACCATTGATCACTCCAAAAAACAGATAAGAGAGCAAATACAGGGAGCAAAATATTACTTCAAGAAAGAGATAGAGACTCTGAAAAAGAACCAAGCAGAAATCCATGAAATGAAGGAAACAGTAAACCAAATAAAAAATTCAATAGAGTAGAGAACTTGGAAGACAGAACCGCAGACAATGAAGACAAATTATATAATATTGAAAATAAAGTTGACCACACAATGAAGATGGTAAGAAACCATGAGCAGAACATCCAAGAATTATGGGATAACATGAAAAGACCAAATCTAAGAATTATTGGGATAGAGGAAGGCACGGAGGTACAAACCAAAGGAATGCACAATCTCTTCAATGAAATAATATCAGAAAATTTCCCAAATATGAAGAATGAATTGGAAAATCAAATACAATAGGCTTACAGGACACCAAATGCACAAAACTACAACAGATCCACACCAGGGTACATTATAATGAAAATGCCTCACATACACAATAAGGATAGAATTTTAAAAGCTGTAAGAGAGAAGGAGTGGGTTACATACAGGGGGAAACCAATTTGGATTTCAGAAGATTTCTCAACCCAGACCCTCAAAGCCAGGAGATCCTGAAACATCATATACCAAGCTCTGAAAGAAAATGGATGCCAATCAAGAATCTTATATCTACCAAAACTGAGCTTCAGATTTGATGATGAAATAAAAACCTTCCATGATAAACAAAAGTCAAAAGAATTTAGAGTAAGAAAGCCTGCACTAGAGAGCATTCTTGGCAAAATATTCCATGAGGAGGAAATGAAAAACAATAATAAAAATTGGCCAAGGGAGGAACTACACTAAAGGAAAAGCCAATCAAAGGAGAAACCAAGTCAAGTTAAAAACCAAAAATAAACTAAAATGAATGAGAATACAAGCCATATTTCAATAATAACTCTGAACTTTAATGGCCTAAACTCATCAATTAAAAGACATAGACTGGCAGATTGAATTTTTAAAAGACTGAAATTGTGGAATTCAAATGGATGTTGGCTCAGAGCTCTGCCTACAATGGAGAAAAGGACTGTGTTAGGAACATCAGCTGAAGATAAAAATTGGTTATTGTGCTATCCATGGAATTTCTTATCCTTATTCCTCTATAGCTGTATAAGTAAGGCAATTATTTTTCTTTCTTCTTTAAAAATATTTTCTTTGTTTTTGTTTTTCTATAATTTGGATATGAAATGACTATGTATTACTTTATTTATTCACCTATTTATATTTGGTACTTATTCTACTTGATACTCTCTCAAAATCTGTGTCTTTTATTTCACCTTAGTTTTTGAGAAATTTTCAGATAGTCTTACTTCAAATATTGTTTCTGCTCTGTTTTCCTTCCTTTTTGTATTCTAATTATGCATGCTTTATTCTTTGATATTGTCCCACAGTTCTTGGGTTGCTTTTATTTCCTTTGTATTTTTGTTTGGGAAATTTTTAATTAACTTATCATCAAGACCATGGTTTCTTTCCTTGGTCATAATTTAATTGATGTCATCAGAAGGCATTCATTCTTTCTTTCTATTTCAGCATGTTTGATTTCTAGAATTTTGTTTTGATTCTTAAAGTTTCCATTCTCCCTAACATAGTTTATAGTTTTTGCATGCTGTATACCTTTTTCTCATTAGAATATTTAAATATTAATCAGAATTACTTTAGTTTACTTTAACTTGGCAAATTAAACATGTATGATATGTTTGAGTCTGATTTTTATCTTCAGACTACATTTTAGCATGTCTTCTGGCCTTTCTTGTAATTTTTTGTTGAAAGCCAGACATGTTTTATTGAATAATAAAAAATGAGGTAAATAGGCCACTGATAGGAGTATTTGTTTTATCTGGTGAGAACTTGTCTGGTGTTTAATGCTTGATTTTAGCTAAAGGTACTAGAAGCTTTAAGTTTTCATCCTGTACTTTTTTTTTTAACCTCACTGAGTTTCCTTAAACACTACTTCAGGGAGAAAGAATCTGTGTATTACAACTCTTTCAGCTGTAATTGATTGTTATTATACCAAATCCTTGTTGTCATGCACGTCAGATATGGGACAAAGGAATTTTTTCTAATCTTATCCAATCTTTAAGTGGGTCTATGTCTGAGGGCTACAACATTCACGAGTTTCATCAATGTGTATCACCCCCACTGGCACCCTTACTTCTGTCTCTGACTGCAATATTCCCAACATTTTTCTTTGAACCTTTGTTCTTAATTGATTTTGTTTTTAATTCACAACCTAATCCTGTCAGAGACATGAAGTCTTTTTGGACTCTTTAGCAGGAGACTGGTAGGGTATCTGAAAGGAAAACTGTGAAAACTATGAGGGTTTCCCTAAGTTTACAGGACCCCAACATTTCTTTAATCTCAAATTAGCCCATATTCTGTCTCCAGCCATTCTTCAAGATTATATATACTAGTTGACAACTCTAGCAGTACATCGTTGGGTTCAAGAAATGTAATTTGATTTTGTTACTGTAAGGATAAGATTGATGACTTGATTACATAACATATCAGAGATGAAACATGAAGTCAGTTTCTTAATTTTAAAACAATGTTTTAAAAACTGGCTTAATTTTATACATTCTTTCCACTTTTATACTCTTTTTTCTTTCTTTGATTTTTTTCCCCCCATTTTATCATCCATTTTATTTGAGAAATGCTTTTGTTGAATACAGAAAACCAATGTGATTAATTCTATTTCATGTTTTTAGTCTTATTCCTATATCTTCTGTAGATGGTTTTTAATTTATATAGAATAATTTATATAATTTTTATATGTTGAGTAGTTTTATGTATTGAATAGTTCATAGTTTATCAAATCTACATTGTATTGTTTCTACTCATTCTTTCTTAAACAATATTCATAGATTCTATTGGATAATTAAAAATTAATAACTAATTAAAAAATCCACATTCAAAAAAAATTTTCTAGCAGTTGTAAAGACTTCTTTTGCACGGATACTTTACAATTTAAAGGTATGTTCATATAATTAGATGTAATTTCTTAACAAAGTTGAGAGTTTGAATGTTTGTCTTGACATGAAAAAGAATACAATGTCATGTATTCTTCATTTAACAAGTACAGAATAATGATGTTGGATTGAATACTTTGGTAAACTATGAAGCCTTGTGGCAATGTCAGATTGCCCTTAAAGTTTTTAAATGCTTTCTTTGTTGTCTGCAGTCATCTCATCATGATGCATTAACACAGTTTGTGGGTTGGTGTTGATCTGTGCTTCACACTTGAAATAGTTCTGTTTTGATATTTTCACTCAAGAAATGTATCAGTTTGAATTATGGTATATTTCAATAAATTGATATTAACAAATGGAGCACAATTTTCTGGCCATTCATACTTTTTGATTTACTTAATATTCTTTTAAAATATTATGTTCCATGATAATCTTATGTTTATAAAGAACTCTTCAGTTTGCAAAGCCCTTTTTCCTACATTATATGATATTCAATGATGATAAGTAATATATATTTGCTTATAAAAGTGGATTGTAAGCCTTATTAATTTAATAATATAGCTTATGCCTAGTGTGACACATCAAAGAATGATATTTGTTATAAGATAATGCTTTCTTTTTATGTAAAGTAATTCATAGCTTTCTTATACTTTGTTTTAAATTAATATTAGTTTAAAATTGTTATTATGAAACTTGTGTCATTATATTGGATAACTTCTTGACATGATTTAAGTTATTCTTATCTCAGCATGTTCTCATGAAAATAAAATTGAATTGAATTGGACTGTTGGTGGTCCTTTAAAATGTTTTACTTTATCATAATAGCTTTCATGTTTAAATTGAATTGTTTATAGTCCTTGATAATGCTTTAATTCTTTAAGCAAAAATACATGTAAAAAGTGTGTGATTATAGAGATCTATATATCTAAGACATGCACTTTCCAAGTGAAAAATAAGCTAGTGTTGAACAATGTTTCTGTTATATTCAACTTGCTTGTTGCTATTATGGCCTACTTAGTATCCCTCTGCAGCACCCTTCTCCTCCAATTTTTTTCCCTCTTTTGCGTGAGTCCCCAATGTACATGAAATAATGGGCAATAAGAAGTCAGCATTGTGGGATGGGGAGCAGCTTAGTGGAAGAGCACTTGTCTAGCATGTGTCCCATACTCAGAATAAAAAAAAGAAAAAGAAAAAGAAATCAGCATTGTGGAAGTGCTATTGAGCAATGGGCTTGAAATCAATCTGTTTGCAATTGAAATTAAGAATTAAATTATTTTGAATAGTTAAGCATTGATTTCAGAATTAATTAATTAATTAGAATTAATTAGAATTCCATCAGAAAACTGATTACTTAGAAACTAAGGGAATACTAACAAAAGCACCTCTGCATATTGTTGATGTTCAGTTGGGTTTATATTTACTTTTTTTTTCCCTTAGTTGTAGATGGACACAATGTCTTTATTTTTTTATTGCTTTGTATGTGGTGCTGAGGATTGAACCCAGGGCCTCATGCATGCGAGGCAAGCGCTCTACTGCTGAGCCACAATCCCAGCCCCTATATTTACTTCTTGAGGAGCAGGATGGTTGGTGGTTAACAGCATGGGCTCTGAAGCCTAGTTTTCCTGAGTTGAGGTCACTTCTGGTTCTGCAACTAATTAGATGCAACCTAGGACTTATTTCTTAACTGCTTCCTGCCTCAGTTTGCTTATTTGTAAAATTGTGTTGATTGTAATGCCCACCTCATATTACAGTTATGAGGCTTAATGGGTCAATACAGAGTTCTTGTCATCTGCTGAGTAGTCAGTAGACTTACTGTTCTTGCTATTATAACTGAGGCCTGGTTATTGTTGCCAGTTAAATAAATTTATACACTCATATAGGTAATGGATTTCTGATCATGTCAACTTTTGGAAAAAGTTGGTACCTTTTATTTTAGGAAATTGAGAAACTATCAATATTCAATCTTTTATTATGGACATGGATTTAATAAGTCTCAGAAGCTGAAGGAAGGTAATTTCATATTGTTTAAATGTTGCATTGTTGTTATGTATTTGTCTTTCATTTTTGTAAGTAGGATTTCACTCATGGAGAAATGAGATGACTTCTTCAAAAATCAAATGTATGCAATATTAGTTTTATTTTTTGAAACTAAATTTATTGTTGAGAAGGAAGAAATATCTTTTGAGTCTAGGTTTTGAGGACAAATAGCTTATATAGCTTTACCCTAAGTAAGTAGCTGACAATATTGGCCAGAGGGCCAAATCTGGCCTGCTGCCTCTTATTGTAAATAAAGTTTGATTGAAACACCCATAACTATTTATACACCTACTATCTGTGACTCCTTTTGTGCTATAGAGATAGAGCTGAGTGACAGAAATAATATGGCCTGCAAAGCCTGCAATTTTTACTCATGGCTCTTTATAGAATAAGATTGCTGATCTCCCCCTTAAGTAATTAGTGACATAGATGTATTTGTCCACAGTTACTTAGGAGAGAATAGAGATTGAAACAGCTAGTACATGCTGCTTATTCTGGTATTTGTCAAAAAATAATTTGCCAAAACAATCAGTCTTTGTTCTTATGCTTATTTGAAATGACTGGTCTGAATTGGGCTGCATTACAGATTTATATATCCTATTTGATAAGAATGTTCCAGTATTTGCAATGGGTGCTTTCTATCAAATACAGAGTTGTTGTTAGGTGTTTTTGAAATGGTCTACAGATTTTAACAGAACTTTTCCATTATAACTGTGGGCAGATAGAAATTCTTCATTGGCTTTAATTGAGCATTTCTATCATATTTGGACAATTTTTGGATTCTATAGAAAACCTAGACCAGAGACAATTTTTGGTTTTACCTTTTAAAACAGAATCAGAACTAGTTAAGGAGAAGAAAAATAATGGATGTAAGATTGAAAAGGCTGTTAAAACATCAATCCTGAATAAAATATTGTTTGTATTTATTTATTTATTTGTTTATTTATTTTATTTGGTACTAGAGATTGAACCAGGGGTATTTTAAAACTGAGCTACATCCCCAGCCCCCCCTTTTTCATTTTTATTTTTTTATTTTGAGACAGTCTCAGTAAATTACTTAGGACCTCACTAAGTTGCTGAGGCTGGCTTCAAGAATTTGCAGCCCTCTTGCTTCAGTCCCCCAAGTAGACAGGATTATAGATGTGTGTCAATTCTCCAGGAAGAAAATATATTTGTAGTTGTTGTAGTTAGATTTTTGATTGCTGCAACCAAGAGACAGGACAAGAACAATTTTAGAGGAAGAAAAGTTTATTTGGTGCTCATGGTTTCAGAGGTCTCAGTACATAGAAGGCTGATTGCTGTGGACATAAGGTGAGGCAGAATACCATTGTGAAAGGATGTGGCAGAGAAAAGCACTCAAGATATGGCCATCAGGAAACAGAGAGAGAGCTCTGCTGAATTAGGACAAAATATATACCCCAAAGGAAAACCCCCAGGGACCTACCTCCTTCAGCCATACACTACTAGCCTACAGTTACCACTCAGTTAATCTCTGTCAGGGGATTAATGCATTGATTAGGTTAAAGTTCTCATAACTCAATTATTTCACCTCTAAAGTTTCTTGAATTGTCTTACACATGAGCTTTTGGGGACACTTAATATCTAAGCCATAACAGTAGTCAATCATGTTTAAATTAATTTGATAGTAGCAGGCTGATTATTTTTATTGGAAATTGAACTTATAAAAGTAAGTTTATGTCTCTATTTGGTAAAGTTTTGTGACAGTGTTCAGGGTACTACTATAAAAGGGTCTAATAAAATACAGTTTTCAATATTTGTTGCCATACTGTTATTCATATTTTTTCCTTTTTTGGATGTGTGTTCTTAAGCTTGTAGAATTGCCAGTTTCATCATCAAGAGATTCATATTCACTGGGATCCAGTACAAACTTTATGTTTTTGATATTCTGATTATAGAAATTGCTATTACCAGAACTTTTACACTTCACCAAACCACTTTGGTGTATTGGATTTACAATTAATATAGTGAAACAAACAAATATGCTCGTTTAACAAATGTAACCAGTAATAGGAAACATCATTATTGCACAAACCAGACCCTAATATTTTGCTGTCTTAAAAAGATCAATGCAATGAATGATAAATTTGAAGAGTACATTAGATTTTCTGTAAAAATTATAATTAACTTTGCATATCAAATTGTGAGGTATATAGAAATAAAATTATTTTCCCAAATGGCCAAATTTTGTATGGATGACTTGATGGGATGACTTGGAAACACCCAGGTGCAGTGTCCACTGAAAGTTTTAAATTAGTGCCATGAAAAGATCATATTTGCATGTTTACAAAGATCATACTTTTACTTTAAGAATGTGTTAAAAAAAGTTGGGAATGGAGCTCAGCATTAGTGTTTGCCTAGCATGAGCAAGGCCCTGGTTTTGAACCCTGACACCACACAACAAGACCAAAGAAACAAAACAAATGATAAAGTAAGAGATCAAGACATAGGCAGGACAATTTAAAGAAAAATTGTCTTGAGAGGTAAACTTCATCAATGATTTTTTCTGAAGGGAAATTGAAGAAAGAACTCTGATTGGTTTTCAATGTTCTAGACTTAGTTCTCCAAACCCCTATTTAAAAATAAAATTAGTTAATGTTGTTTATTCTGTTGGTACTGGAGCTAGTTGTGTCTTAATGTCATTTGCATGAGAATTAACTTTGTTGGATGCCTAAAAGATTGTGCTTTGTAAGTTGATAAAATAGTGATTTAAGATTTAATGTAGCTTCATATTGAGTCATAGCAAAAATGACCCACTATGATTTCATTGACTCCTCTTAATAAATAAGATATCTCTAAATGTAAAGATTTTTTAAAGAAAGATGAGTATACCTCTTAGGTCTAGATTTCTAAAGAGTTGCAGGTATTTTTTTAAAAAAATTTTTAATCTAAGGAAGGAATTTTAAAGAACATATTTACAAAATATAGCAGTGACTGCTGACAGGTGGGAATACTTGTTCTTACTTTTCACATGATTGAGATGATATGATCAATTACTAATTCCACTCTTTTTAAATGCCATTTCCAAACCAGTTTGTGAATGAAGCTGATTAAAGCATTGATTTAACAAGTATATATATGTATTAAACAAGGCATTTTTTTTTCTCCAAAGTCTGAGTTTCACTATTTAGAAAACATTTTGTCAATGCTTTCTCTGGTAAGTATTTTTTTTTGCTTTAGTTTCTGTTTTAATGCTGAGCACATGTCACTGGGTTCATAAGTACGTTTCTTTTCATTAGTCTTTATATCACTTTTCACCTCATTCTACCACTGTTAATTCTCTCTGCTCTGCTATGGTCTTGTTTGTACTTCTTCACAGTACTGAACTGATTTTTTTTCTGGTTTCAATTTTTATTTTTATTTTTTAAAATTTATTTATTCTACTTAAGTATACATGACAGCAGAATGTATTTTGTTTGATTCATTGTACACAGATGGAACACAACTTTTCATTTCACTGGTTGTTTGTGATGTAGAATCACATCATATATGCAGTAATACATGAAGCTAGGGCTAAGATATTCATATCTTTCCACCATCTTTACTGCCTCCATGCCCCCACTCTCTCCCGCCCCTTTGACCAAAGTTCCTCCATTCTTTCCGTGTCCTCTCCCTCATTATGGATCAGTATCCACTTATTAGAGAAAATTTGGCATTTGGTTTCTTGGGATTGGCTTACTTCACTTAGCATGATATTCTGCAACTCCACCCATTTACCTGCAAATGCCATAATTTTATTCTCTTTTGGTGCTGAGTAATATTCCATTGTGTATATACACCAGTTTCTTTATCCATTCATCTATTGAAAGGCATCTAAATTGGTTCTGCAATTTAGCTATTGTGAATTGAGCTGCTATAAACATTGAAGTGGCTGTGTCACTGTAGTATGCTGTTTTTAAGTCCTTTAAGTATAGACTGAGGAGTGAGATAGTTGGGTCAAATGGTGGTTCCATTCCAAGTTTTCTAAGGAATCTCCATACTGCTTCCCAGATTGGTTGTACCAATTTGCAGTCCCACCAGCAATGTATGAGTGTGCCTTTTCCCCTACATCCTTACTAACATTATTGTTGTTTGTATTCTTGATAATTGCCATTCTGATTGTAGTGAGATGAAATCTTAGAGTAGTTTTGATTTGCATTTCTCTAATTGCTAGAGCTGTTGAACTTTTTTTGTATGTCTGTTATCGATTGTATATCTTCTTCTGTGAAGTGTCTGTTCAGCTCCTTGGCCCATTTATTGATTGGGTTGTTTGTTGTGTTAGTGTTAAGTTTTTTGAGTTCTTTATATATCCTGGAGATTAGGGCTCTATCTGATGTTCATGTGGCAAAAATTTGTTTTCAGAATGTAGGCTCTCTGTTCACTTCATTGATTATTTCTTTTGCTGAGAGGAAGCTTTTTAGTTTGAATCCATCCCATTTATAGATTCTTGATTTTACTTCTTTTTTTTTTTTTTTTGGTACTGGAGATTGAACTCAGGGACATTTGACCATTGAGCCACATCCCCAGCCCTATTTTGTGTTTTATGTAGAGACAGGGTCTCACCGAGTTGCTTAGCGCCTCATGGTTGCTGAGCCTGGCTTTGAACTCACGATTCTCCTGTCTCAGCCTCCCTAAGTGCTGGGATTAAAGGCTTGCACCACTGTGCCTGGCTTGATTTTACTTCTTGTGCTATAGGAGTCTTGTTAAGGAAGTGAGGTCCTAATCTGACATGGTGAAGATTTGGGCCTACTTTTTCTTCTGTTAAGGTCCTTGATCTACTTTGAGTTGAATTTTGTGCATGGTGAGAGATAGGGTTTTAGTTTCATTTTGCTGAATATGGATTTCCAGTTTTCCCAGCACTATTTGTTGAAGAGGCTATCTTTTCTCCAGTGTATGTTTTTGGCACCTTTGTCTAGTATGAGATAACTGTATTTAAGTGGGTTTGTCTCTGTGTCTTCTATTCTGTACCATTGGTCTCCATGTCTATTTTGGTGCCAGTACCATGCTGTTTTTGTTACTATAGATTTGTAATATTGTTTAAGGCCTGATATTGTGATGCCTCCTGCTTCACTCTTCTTGCTAAAGATTGCTTTGGCTATTCTAGGTCTCTTATTCTTCCAAATGAATTTCATGATTGCGTTTTCTATTTCTATAAGGAATGAAATTGGGATTTTAATTGGAATTGCATTGAATCTATATAGCAGTTTGACAATACTGATTCTGCCTATCCAAGAGCATGGGAGATTTTTCCATCTTCTAAGGTCTTTTCCATCTTCCAAGGTGCAATTTCTTTCTTTAGTGTCCTGTAGTTTTCATTGTAGAGGTCTTTTACCTCTTTTGTTAAATTGATTCCCAAGTATTTTATTTTCTTTTGAGGCCACTGTGAATGGGGTAGTTTTCCTAATTTCTGTTTCAGAGGATTCACCACTGATGTATAGAAATGCAATTGATTGATGGGCATTCATTTTATATCCTGCTACTTTGCTGAATTTATTTATTAATTCTAGAAGTTTTCTGGTGGAATTTTTTGGATACTCTAAGTATAGAATCATGTCATCATCAAATAATGATAGTTTGAGTTCTTCTTTTCCTATTCATATCCCTTTAATTTCTTTCATCTATCTAATTGCTCTGGCTAGTGTTTCCAGGACTATGTTGAATAGCAATGGTGAAAGAGGGCATCCCTGTCTTGTTCCAGTTTTTAGAGGGAATGCTTCCAATTTTTGTCCATTTAGGATGATGTCGGCTTTGGGTTTAGCATAGATAGCTTTTACAAAGTTGAGGTATGTTCCTACTATCCCTAGTTCTTCTAGTGTTTTGAATATGAAAGGGTGCTGTATTTTGTCAAATGCTTTCTCTGCATCAATTGATAAAATCCTATGATTCTTTTCTTTAATTGTATTGATGTGATGGATTATGTTAATTGATTTCCATATGTTGAACCAACCTTGCATCCCTGGAATGAACCACACTTGATCATGGTACACTATTTTAAAATATATTTTTATATGAGATTTGACAAAATTTCATTGAGAGTTTTCCCATTTTTGTTCATCAGGGATATAGGTCTGAAATTTTCTTTCTTTGATGTGTCTCTGTGTGATTTTGGTATCAGGGTGATATTTGCCTCATAAGATGAGTTTGGAAGGGTTTCTTCCTTTTCTATTTCATGAAATAGTTTGAAGAGGATTGGTATTAATTCTTCTTTGTAGGTCTTATAGAACTCAGCTGAGAATCCATCTGGTTGTGAGCTTTTCTTTGTTGGTAGGCTTTTGATGGCATCTTCTATCTTCTTGCTTGAAATTGATCTGTTTATGTTGTATATGCCCTCTTGGTTCAGTTTGGGGAGGTCATATGCTTCTAGAAATTTGTTGATGTCTTCAGGATTTTCTATTTTACTGGAGTATAAATTTTCAAAATAGTTTCTAATTATCCTCTGAATTTCATTAGTGTCTGTTGTGATATTTCTTTTTTCATCATGAATTTTAGTGATTTGAGTTTTCTCTCTTCTTTCTGTTGGAGTGACTAAAGGTTTGTCAATTTTGTTTATTTTTTCAAAGAACCAGCTTTTTGTTTTGTCAATTTTTTGAATTGTTTCTTATGTTTCAATTTCATTGATTTCAGCCCTGATGTTAATTATTTCCTGTCTTGTACTTCTTTTGGTGTTGATTTGTTCTTTTTCTAGGGCTTTGAGATGTGGAGTCAAATCATTTATTCATGACTCTTCCTTCTTTTAATAAATGAGCTTAATGAAATGAACTTTCCTCTTAGCACTGCCTTCATGATGTCCCAGAGATTTTGATATGTTGTATCAGAGTTTTCATTTACCTCTAAGAATTTTTTTTTTTATCTCTTCCCTGATGTCTTCTGTTATCTGTGAATCATTCAATAGTGTATTATTTAGTCTCCAGTTGTTGGAGTAGTTTCTACTTTTCAATTTGTCATTGATTTCTAATTTTATTCCATTATGGTCAGATAGGATGCAGGGTAATAGTTTTTTTTTTTTGGTATTTGCTAAGACTTGCTTTGTGAATCTTGCTTTGGAGAAGGATCCATGTGCTGCTGAGAAAAAAGTGTATTCACTCATTGATGAATGAAATACTCTATATATGTCTGTTAAGTCTAAATTATTGATTGTTTTATTGAGTTCTATGGTTTCTTCGTTTAGTTTTTGTTTGGAAGATCTATCCAGTGGTGAGAGAGCTGTGTTAAAATCACCAAGTATTATTGTGTTGTGGTCTATTTGATTCTTGTAGTTGAGAAGGGTTTTTTGTTGTTGTTGTTGTTGTTTTTTGATATACGTAGATGCCCCATTGTTTAGGGCATAAATATTTATGATTGTTATGTCTTGTTGATGTATTATTCCCTTAAGAAGTATGAAATGTCCTTCTTTATCCCTTTTCACTAACTTTGGTTTGAAGTCCACTTTATCTGATATGAGGATGGAAACTCTTGCTTGTTTACATAGTCCATGTGAGTGATACGTTTTCTCCAGCCCTTTCACTTTCAATCTGTGGTTATATTTTCCTGTGAGATGAGTCTCTTGAAGGCATCATATTGTTGGGTCTTTTTTTTTTTTTATCCAGTCTATGTCTTTTAATTGATGAGTTTGGGCCATTCAAATTCAGGGTTATTATTGAAATATGATTTGTAATCCTGATCATTTTGGTTTATTTTTGGTTTTTACCTTGACTTGTTTTCTCCTTTTCTTGGCCTTACCTTTAGTGTCATTCATCTCTTTGTATATTTCCATTGTTGGTTATCATTTTCTCTTCATGGAGTATTTTGCCAAGAATGCTGTGTAGTGCAGGCTTTCTTGCTGTAAATTCTTTTAGCTTTTGTTTCTCTTGGAAGGTTTTTATTTCATCATCAAATCTGAAGCTCAGTTTTGCTGGATATAAGATTCTTGGTTGGCATTCCTTTTCTTTTGGAGCTTGGTTTATGTTGTTCCAAGATCTCCTGCCTTTTAGGGTCTGGGTTGGAAAATCTGCTGTGATCTGATTTGGTGTTTCCTATGTGTAATTTGATTCCTCTCTCTTGCAATCTTTAAAATTCTACCTTTATTCTGTATGCTGGGCATTTTTATTATAATGTGACTTTATGTAGATCTGTTGTAATTTTGTACATTTTGTGTCCTGTAATCCTCTTGTATTTGATTTTCCAATTCATTTTTCATGTTTGGGAAATTTTCTGATATTATTTCATCGAAGAGATTGTGCATTCCTTTTGATTGAAATTCTGTGCATTCTTCTATCCCAATAAATCTTATATTTTGTCTTTTGATACTATCCCATAATTCTTGTATGTTCTGTTCATGGTTTCTTACCATCTTCACTGTATGGTCAACTTTATTTTCAAGATAGTATATATTTTGTCTTCATAGGTTCTGTCTTCCAAGTGATCTAGTCTGCTGGTGATGCTTTCTATTGAGTTTTTTAAATTTGGTTTGTTGTTTCCTTCATTTCAAGAATTTCTGATTGTTTTTTTCACAATCTCTAGCTCTTTTTAAAAGTAATCTTTTGCTACCTGTATTTGCTCCCTTATCTCTTTGTTGATGTGATCAATGGTTGCCTTTATTTGCTCTCATTTCATTGTTAGAGTGATCAATTTTTGCTTCCATTTGTTCACTTATGTCATTCTTTAATTCACAGATCATTTTAATTACATAAATTCTGAATTCTTTCTCTGATGTTTCATCAACTGTGCTGTCAATGGATTCTATTATTGTAGTATCTTGGTTTATTTGGGGGCACTTTCTTCCCTTGTTTTTTCATGTTGATAATGTATCTTCCTTTCTTGCAATGTCAATCTGAGGTATTGAGATTTCTATCCTATAATCTTGTGGTGACACTACAGATTACCTGTATCTCACCTTTGAGTTCACTTCCAGTCCCTAGCAGGTGTCCCCAGATGAACACTAATGCCATTAAAGATGGTGGTGGCGGTAGTGTAGGTAACTCAAGATGTCAGTGGGAGTGGCCCAAGATGGATGCAAACATTTTCAGAGATGGGGCTAAAAGTGTGGGACTTACAATGGTTTGAGGCTGATTAATCACAGATGCAGAGCTTTGGTGGGCTGCTGCCTCCATGTCCTATATCTTGATCCAAGGTAGAGGCTAATACATGGGAATAACTATGGGAATGACTGCAGTGTGCATGATGGATACAGGAAGGGAGTAACAGCATGGATCCCCACCATGTTCAGGGGTGGTCCTGGGCCTGGCTCTCACATAGACCATTAGGGCAGTGCTAGGCCTAATCTTGGCCTGGATTCCCTCAGGGATTCCAGGTGGTAGGTGTGGCCCTGGGCCTGGGCTCCTGAGGATCAACAGGGGCTTTGGCAGGGAACTGGTGTCACTCTCGGGGCTTTACTTAGGCCTGGCCTCCTGCAGGGATCCCTGGAGGCAGTTCTTTGCCTGGGTCTTGGTCCCTGTGATTGGCAGTTAGTAGTCTCAGGTCTGATCTTGGCTGGGCTCCCACAGCGGTTTGTGAAGGTGGTCTTAGCCTGTACTCCCACCAGTCAGCAGGGGCTCTGGTGCCTACTGAACTAATTTTGCTGAAGTACATGTGGTCTCACAGTTATTGAGGTAGAAGAATTAAGAAATAAGTAGAAAGGAGATGTAAAAGGAGAAGGAAATAAAATTATAATTTGGAAGTTTTGCATACTTTTCCAGGCCTGTCACTTCCTAAGTTATTCTCTCTCCTCCAGAGTTATTACTACCAAATTCTTGGAAATCTGTAAATCTACCTGTGCACTGCCAATTAACCTCCCAATAAATAGAGAAAAGATATTTTGAGAAACTGATTTAGCAGGAATTTCCCATGCTATTTATTGATCAGACATTGAAGACCTAGTCATCCTAAGGATCCTGAGATGGACTAGCAGACTGCTATCTTCTTACATAACTTTCCATACCCACCCCTCATCAGATTTCCTTAAAAAGAAGAGCTGGGAACCCAAAATTGTGTCTCACACTCTTGAGATGGCTCACATTTTCTCTTGCAGATGTATTATTTGCTTTACATGGAAAGTCATCTCTCTCTTGATAACTTGTATTCTTCCTTGTATGTGTACTCTCCTAAATAAATCTATACCTCTATTTGGTGTATTCTGAAATTATTTTCCATCACATAAGCCAAGGACCTTGCAGATCTGGAGTCATATTCCCCCTCCTCTCTGGGAATTCCTGAGGTCCTTCTCTGGAGATCTCTTTCTCCATGACATCTTGACATAACTTTAGAACCTTTCCATCCATACTGATCCCTTTACTTCATTGGACAGTATTTATTAACCTTGAAATTCACCATACTTGAGATTCTCTATTCCTTGACTCTGTTAACACTGCAGAATTCTTGTTCTCTTTATCCCTTTCTGATCACTTGTTGCTTTCTTTTAATGATATTCTTATCCAACATTCTTTGCCTTTTCCTTTCTTCCACATTGATATTAATAAAGTTCTATCTTTGGTCTTCTTTCTCATTTTTCTTACTTTTAACTCATCAGTCTCTGTTCTTTCCTGATTTAAACTAATTTCTATGTGTTGATGATTCCTAAATCTACTTAGACCAGTACTTCAAAATGCAGCTTTGTATGGTTGTTTCTCAGTATGATTGGGAGATTGGTTCTATGACACTCTCATACACCAAATCTGAGGATGCTCAATTCTTATATAAAATAGTATATAGTATTTGTGTATAATATATGCATATCCTCCCAATATTTTAAATCATCTCTAGATTAATTATAATACCTAATACAATGTAAACACTATGTAAATAGTTGTTCTAGCATATCATTTAGGAAATAATGATAAGAAGAAAGTGCATATATTCAGTATATTTTTTAAAAAAATATTTCCCATCTGTATTTGGCTGAATCTAGGAATGCAGAACACACAGATATGAAGGGCTAGCTATATATGAAACACATGCTTCACAATTTAAACCTTGGTATCAGCAAGACACCTCAAACTCTCCATGCCTCTGTGTTTTTTCCCTTTGTGTCTCAGATTCTTCTTTCTGGATGCCTATAATGCTTTACTCAAATTAAGTTAATTAACTATTGCCTATTATTTTAAAGCAGACCCATCATCTGTTGTAAGAAGTCATCTTTGATGGGTAGTAGAAGTTCTTCCTCCAAGCTCCTTCAAAATTCTATCTATAGATGCTTGTGCTGTAATTGTTCATATGTCTTCTCAAGTGAACACTAGAATTGAATTTATTTGAGGTCAACTATCACATTTTTTTCATTTTTGTGTTCCCATGACTAGCACAGTGTATTACAGAAAGGATAGGGACTCAACAAATGTTTATTAAATAAATAAACCTATTGGACTTTTCTTTTTTAATTGTGGCATAATTAATATACATTAAAATCTAAGGCTCTTAAGTGTTTAGTACAATAGATTTTGAGAGTTGTATATGCTCATGTAATTGCCATTCCCAGCAAGAGATAGAATATTTTCATCACCCAAGAAAGTTTTTTCCTGATCTTTCTCCTGGTTCTTTTTTATTGTTGAGCAGAATTCCATGCTTGAGTATAACATAGTTTGTTTAACCTTTCTCCTATTTATAGACATTACTTTTTTCTTTTTCCAGTTTCTGGTTAACTGCAAACAAGACTATGTACAGACTTGTATTTTTGTGGGCATATGTTTTTATTTATCCTGGATATTGGGGGGTGCAATTGCTGGGCCATAGGGTTGATTTGTTTTTAACTTTATAAGCAGTAGTCAAATTTTTATTTCAAAAGTGACATTTGATACACCAGCCAACAAGGTTGTGAGATCTAGTATGTTCACTTCCTCACCAATATTCAGTGTTTTCTATACTGTTGACTTTAGCTGTTCAGGCTTGTGCAATATGGTATCTCATAGTAGTTTAACATGTACTTGATGACTAAAGGTGTTGAGCACCTTTTCATTTGCTTATTGCCATTTGTTCATATTCTTTTATGATATATCTGTCAGCATCATTTGCCAATTAAAATTAAAAAAATTAGAGTATTGGCCAGGTACAGTGGTGCATGGGAGGCTCAGGCAGGAGGATCACAAGTTCAAAGCCAGCCTCAGCAACTTAGCAAGTCCCTGAGCAACTTAGTAAGACCTTGTCTCAAAATTTAAAAAAATAAAAAAGGGCTAGAAATGTGACTCGGTGGTTTAACACTCCTGGTTTCAATCCCTGGTGTACACACACACACACACACACATACACACACAAATTGGATTGTTGGACTTCTTAATGTTGATTTGAAGAGTTGTTATATGAATCTTGACATACAGAATACATGTACTGTGAATAATTTTTCTAATCTGTAATATTTTATTTCATTTTTTTTCTAATAAATGAAGAACCTTGAAGAATTAAGGGCAAAAACAAAAGCTAGAGAGAAAAATAGGGCAGTTTGTGCATAGATAAGAATGGCCATCAAATATATGAAAAGTTGTTCACACTCATAATTAGAGAAATGCACACAGATTTCCTCTGTCACCTACAAGAGTGGTAAAATTAAAAATATACACATACACACATACATATATATGACAACACATTCAGTTGGCGAGGTTGTGATGAGACTTATACATTGCTAATGTGAAGGCAGATTGCTATAACTATTTGTCTTACTTCAAGCTTTGTGATAAAAATTCCACAGGTCGTTTAAACAACAGAAATTTCTTTCTCATGATGCTAGAGGCTAATACATACAAGAACAAGCTGACGGCAGGTTTAGTTTCTGGTAATAACCCTCTCCCTGGGTTGTAAATGGACACCTTACTATATCCTATAACAGAAAGCAGAGAGAAAAAAAGGAAGCGAGCTCTGTGTGTCTAATGGCACTGATCCCTTCACAAGGGCTCCTCCTTCATGACCTAATCACCTCCCAAATGGCATCTACAAATGCTATCACACTGAAGATTAGAGTTCAACAGGAAACAAACATCTGGTTCATAAGACTATTGTAGAAGGAAATTTGGCCCTGTTGCTTTTCTCAAGCCTACTTTGAAGGCCTGGAATTCTCCCAGTTCTTCTGAGAGAATCCTAAGCCTTTGGAAACTGGCTCTAGTATCAGGGGACTTCTCTCAATTTTTTTGCCTCACTTCCTGTTTTTAGTAGTTGAAAGCCTGGAATGTTTATTATTTAATATGATTATTGATGTGACT
The DNA here is from genome assembly GCA_028644305.1 of Xerus rutilus. NCBI lineage: Eukaryota > Metazoa > Chordata > Mammalia > Rodentia > Sciuridae > Xerus > Xerus rutilus. Next base: position 96,015,186 of record CM053404.1, on the reverse strand, counting down.
GGTTTTAGTCTCTGATTTCATTATTTTTTAATTTATCTTGTTCTCTTTACTTCTTTTCTAGTTTTTTGATGAAGCACATGTTTTTTAGTATTCCATTTTATGTACTCTGTTGACTTTGAAGTATTCCAGTTTGTTATTATTTTTTAATGGTTCTTCTTTTAGAGATTATGCCATAAATCTCTGTTATCATGGTTTACCTTCAAATAATGATATTTCATAAATAATGTAAAAATTTTACAGCAATATAATTTTATTTTTCCTGCCCATTGTCCTGCTGTTCTTTTTTAAAAATATTTTTCATAAATAGTGTATGTACATATATAGTAAGTCCATAGTATTTTTATTTTGCTTTAAGTAATCTATAGTCTTCTAAAGAAATTTACACATATATATGTAAAGGTAGTTTAAGAAAATTTTCTATATTTCTTGTGTATTTCCTTTTTCAAATGCTTTTAATTCTTTCCCTTGGCTCTGGCTTCATCTTGTATCATTTTGCTACTACTGAATAATTTCTTTCAACATTTCTTATATTGTAAATTTGCTAGTGGTAAATCCTCTCATCTTTTATCTAAGAATCTCTTTATTTTTCTTTTCTGAAGGATATTTTCTCTGGTCATGTATTTTTAGGTTGACTCTTCTTGTTTCATACTTTGTAGACATGGTTTCACTTTCTTCAAAGATGAATTATTTCTGATGAGAAGTTAGTGAAAATTTCTATATTTTTGCTCAGTGTGCAAGATGTCTTTATTCTTTCATTGCTGCATAAGATTTATTTTTAATTATTTTTTCCCAACAAGTGTGACTATAATGTACCTTAAAATTTTTTTTTTCTGTATTTGTTCATGTGCATCTTTGGATTGATGTCTTTCATCAAAAATTATGCAGGCATTATCTCTTTGTTTCTTCTGCCCCATTTTCTCTTCTTTTCCTTTGAGTCCATTGACATTTTCTTATTTGCTTCTCTTTTATCTTGAATTTTCTGTTCTGTTAATTTTCCATTTCCTTTTTTTCCCATCTTTAATTTCCTTCTTTTGAATATTGATTCTCAGCACCACATATAAATCAATATAATAAAAGTCCATCAACAGCTAAAGAAAACTTTAAAAAAATGTTGTTTCTTATTTCTATGCTTATTTGAAACAATATTGTATAGTTTATTTACATAGTAGACTGTACAATATATATGTACCTTCTTGTTTCTATTTGAAATTTTACTTAGTACTTTCCTGGGATTGGAATTGCTGGGTTATATGAAATGCATTTTAATTAAAATTTATCTACTTGTGGCCAAATTACTCTTTAAAGTTTTCTGGTCTTAAAATCATGGTTTTAAACCATGTTCAGGAACTTATCTCCATAATTTTTTTCTTTCTTTGAGTGTTGTATATCTTGGAGGTAATTTTATTCTTTGAGATTCTCAAGTTTTTAAAAAATTTTATTCTTTGAGATTCTCAAGTTTTTAAAAAATTTTATAATCTGTGCCTCCAGGATTCATTCATGCATAATATGTGAGAGAACTAACCTTTGATGTATATGTTATAATAGCTGATTATTCCCATTTAAAAATAATCTGAGGTAAAATTTATATAACTTAAAAAGAATCATTTTAAAATGAACAATTTAGTAGTTTTCTTGCTTATTCTTATCTTCTCTCTCTTCTCTTAGTCTCTCTTGTTCTTAACTTCCTAAAAGATATTCTTGATTTTTTCCAATTTTTCTTTTTAAATTTCTAGGAACCCTCTTTCTTCTTTAGTATTTTTGATATCATTTTTCCTTTATCTTTTTGACTCTCTGAGGAAAGTAGTCAGAGATACTTTCCTCTTTGAAATTATTTTTCTTTAGTGACATTTATCCTCTCTTTGTTATTGATCTGTTTCATCTTATAGACTCTTCTCAGTTATCCATTACATTTGGGGGCTGGGGATATAGCTCAGTTGGTAGAGTGCTTTCCTTGCATGCACAAGGCCCTGGGTTCAATCCCCAGCATCACAAAAACAAAACAACCAAATCCATTACATTTGGTTATTAGTTATTTTAGAATGTGGCAGGAGAAAATCTCTCTATCTTTGGAAGGAGCTTTTAGACTGGTAGGTTCTGCTTTGGAGTGATCAAGTGGCTACTAAATAACTCATATTTGGACTTGAAAATGCTGGAATGGAATGGACATTTTTGATTTGGGATCCCTACTACTTATACTTGCCATCTTGATTTTTCCCAGAAAGAACATTTCATGTCTTTAAAGAAAAACTCTGTATGTGTGTGTGTGTGTGTGTGGGGGGGGGGGTTCTTTTTCTTTTCTTCCTCTTTCCTTGAGCAAATACCTTGCTGCCAGTTTCAGCATATGCCATTGAGCAACGGAGGAAGAGACAATGATGACTATTTTTCTCTTCTGCTATTTCTCCCTAATAATCACTCTGTTTTCCCTTAACTCTTTTGTTTCAAATGTAATCCCTCCCTTTGTACATTCTTTACTCTGCTAAAATTGAACATTTAAAAACTTTGACAAAGTTTCATTCCAGTGATTGCATAAATCCCAAACTGAAATATGATAAGACAAGGTGACTGAATGAATAAAGTACAACAAAGTGTCAAGGACATCTGGGGTTGACTCTGAACAAAGAAATTAATATTGAGATATATCACAGATATCTAGACCAGGGCAGACCTTAACATTTTGGAATTCAGCTGGGAAAATAGGCAAACTGCAGGAAGAATCCTTAGGTCTTTTATAATTTGGTCCCAAATTTTCTTGCAGGCCTAATTTTACTTTATTATATTTAAATGTTTAAATATAATTTATCAAGATTATTTAAATATAATTTATTAAAGTTAATTGATTAAATTTTTCTGTGTGCCAGGCATTGAAATAAACACTTTGAATATATTATGCCATTTATTCTTCAACCATAACTCTTATTGAAGAAGGTGCTATTCATTTTAACATAAAAAACTACAGTCTCAGATAAATCAACTAGTTGATTTCTTATACTTACAAAATGTATTCAGTTTATCAAGGATTTAATGGCTGCCTCTGGTGAGGCAGTCATAATGCTCAGGATGCCTTCCTTTGAAGAACCCTGATGTATAAAGGGCTGATCTACACAAGTAAGAAGAGAATGTAATGCCTTGTGATGGTGACTGAGTAAAAAGTTCCTTGGGAAGTTCAATCTTATGTATTTGTTGTTACTCTTCATTTTAATTAAAACAATATTATACATAATACTTATAATATTATATATTATGTTAGCATATTAAGGAAGTATCCTATTGTGAATGTCTGCTTCACTAAACTGCAATATTAATATTATATGTCTTTTTTAAAAATTTATCATTATTATTATTGTTGTTAGTAAACAAAGCCCAACACTTTGATGCTGATCCTGGAATCCTTGGTAAAATATGTTTTTGTTTTTGTGTTTTTTAAATTGGTTCTTCTTAGTTATACATGACATTAGACTCCATTTTGATAAAACTATACAAGCATGGAATATATCTTATACTAATTAGGACCCCATTCTTGTGGATGGGCATGATGGTGGAATTCACTTTCATATGTGTACATAGGAAAATTATTTCAGGTTTATTCTATTGTCTTTCCTATTCTTTTTTTTTTAATATTTTGTTTAGTTGTAGATGAACACAATATCTTTATTTATTTTATGTGGTGCTGAGGATCGAACCCAGTGCCTCACGTATGTGAGGCAAGCGCTCAACCGCTGAGCCATAGCCCCAGGCCCTGTCTTTCCTATTCTTATCCCCCTCTCTTTATTCCCCTTTGTTTAGTTATGCTGAACTTCTAATCTTCCCCTGCACCTCTCCTTTTATTTTAGTTTAGCTTTGACATATCAGCAAAAACTTGTTTTGGGGGATTGGCTTATTTTACTTAGCATTATAGTCTCCAGATCCATACATTTACTGGCAAATGTCATAAAGTTGTATCTTCTTTATGGGTGAGTAATGTTCCATTGTGTATATATATATACCACAATTTCTTCATCCATTCATCTGTTGAAGGGCATCTAAGTTGGTTTCATAGCTTAGTTATTGTGAATTATGCTGCACTGATGTGGCTGTGTCACTGTAGTATGCTGATTTTAAATCCTTTGGATATATGCTGAAGAATAGGATAACTGGTTTAAATGGTGGTTTCATTCCTAGTTTTTTGAGGAATCTCCACACTGTTTTCCAGAGTGGCTGCACTAATTTGTAGTCCCACTAACAATGTATGAGCATTCCCTTTTCCTCACATCCTTGCCAACATTCATTGTTACTTTTATTTTTGATAATTGCCATTCTGACTGGAGTGAGTCAGAATCTCAGTATAGTTTTAATTTTCATTTTTCTAATTGCTAGAGATGTTGAACATTTTTTCATATATTTGTTGACCAATTGTATTTCTTCTTCTGTTAAGTTCCTTTGCCCATTTGATTGGGTTATATGGTGTGTGTATGTGTGTGTGTGTGTGTTGTTTTGAGTTCTTTGTATATTGTGGAAATTAATATTCTATCTGAGGTGCAGGTGGCAAAGATTTTCTCCCATTCTGTAGGCTCTCTCTTCACATTCTTGATTGTTTCTTTGGCTGCGAAGAAGTTTTTTAGTTCAATGCCATCCCATTTATTGATTTTTAATTTTATTTCTGTGCCTTAGGGGTCTTGTTCAGGAAGTTAGTTCCTGTGCCAATATGCTGAGGTGTTGAACCTACATTTTCTTCTAGTGTATGCAGGGTTTTTGGTCTAATTACTAGGTCTTTGATCCACTTACAGTTGAGTTTTGTGCAGGTGAGAGAGGTTAAATTTCATTCTGCTACATATGGATTTCCAGTTTTCCCAGCACCACTTGTTGGAGAGGCTATCCTTTCTCTAGTGTTTGTTTTTTGGCACCTTTGACTAGTATGAAGTAACTGTGTTTATGTAGGTTTGTCTCTGCGTCTTCTATTCTGTACCATTGGTCTTGCATATTTTGTTGCCAATACCATGCTGCTTTTGTTATTATAGCTCTGTAGTATACCTTAAAAATTCTAGTATTGTGATGCTTCCTGCTTCGTATTTATTGCTAAGGATTGCTTTAGCCATTCTGGGCCTCTTATTTTTTCAAATGAGTTTCCTGACTGATTTTTCTATATCTATGAAGAATGTCATTGGAATTTTGATGGACATTACATTAAATCTGTATATCACTTTTGGTAGTATGGTCATTTTGACAATATTGATTCTACCTATCCAACAACATGGGAGGTCTTTCCAATTTCTAAGTTCTTCCTCAATTTCTTTCTTTCTTTTAAAAAAATTTTTTTTTTTTAGTTGTAGATGGACACCTTTATTTATTTATTTTATGTGGTGCTGAGGATCAAACCAGTGCCTCACACATGCAAGGCAGGTGCTCTACCCACTGAGCCACAACCCCAGCCCCCCAATTTCTTTCTTTAGTGTTCTGTAGTTTTCATTGTAGAGATCCTTAACCTCTTTTGTTCGTTTGATTCTTAAGTATTTTATATACAGGCTAGACTACTTAGAAGATAGATTTTTAGGCCTTGAAGACAAAGTATATAATCTTGAATATAAAGTTGACTAGAGGATGAATCAGAACTCTTTGTAATGCAGGAATCAATAAACCAAATTTTTAATTTTTTTTGAATTTTTAATTTGGTTTATTGATTCCTGAATTACAAAGAGTTCTGATTCATTCTTCTTTAGGATCTCTATCTCCTTATTGAAGTTAGCTTTCACTTCTTGTATTTTCTCTCTGATTTCATTTCTTATGCCCTCTCATACCTTGCAGATCAGTTTAACTATGAACTTTATAAATTTTATCTCTGACATTTCCTCTACTGTGGTGTCAATGGAGTCTGTTGTTGAGGTGTTCTGTATTGCTTGCGATGGTTTGCTCCCTTGATTTTTCATGTGTGTGTATACCCATCTGTCTGGATGGATGTGAAGCTGTAGAGTTTCTACCTTATGAGCTTATGGTGTCCCTGTGTGTTATTATTACCTCACAGATTTGGAGGGGGGAGCCCAATGATAACAACAACTTATGCAAACAATGTATAGTAATAGACTAGGTATTTAGTTTCTATTTTGACATCTACAGTGTTAATTGGTACAATATGCAGAAATAGTAGGATAAGCAATTTCTATCAGCAAGAAGAGTAAATAATCATAAACTATGTCTGGGAAAAATCAAACAATTGATGTCTGTGACTTCTGCCATATTAATTATTGCTGTGCCATTGGTGGTTGGGGTAGACATTCTATAAGTCTATTAGTGTTAAGATGTGTTAAGGATATGGTTGAGTAAGAGGAAAGAAAGAGAAAGGAGGGTAGGAAATTGTTGGCAGTTTCAATGGGTGAATAGGGCAGTTGCAGTGGTAACATAGGATGTGTTTTTAATGAGGAGGGCGGAGAAAATATAGAAGTAAGAATTTAAAGGAAGAGTGAATGAGAGAACAGAATTTCACTTTTAGCAATAGAAAAGAGAGGGAGATGAGGGAAATAGATTAGTGGCAAAGACAACAAGCAAACAAAATCAACATATGCTAATCAAAATCCTAACCCTGAAAAAACAGAGCATGGAAAAATAACAACCTTCAAAAAAAGGGCTAGAAATGAGGAGAGATAAACAAATACGTATATGTATAGATATCCTTGAATCAATCAGTATACATTCAAATAAAACAAAAAACAAACCAAAAGAAAAAAGAAAAAAAGAAAAAGAAAAGAAAAAATAGTGAAAAATCTTGGTGAAAAGTTAAGGAGATATTTCCACTACAGTGGACAAAATAGTCAGTGCACATATGTGTTTGCTATCCGTGCTCAACTGATTTTCTTTTCATTTCTTCTTGAGTTATGAACTGAGCATGGGAGTATGGTTTGTGGGCTGTTGAGTCTTTCCTTTTAATTGTGTTGCTCACTGAGTTGCTGGTTGGGGTTTAAGACTTTTCAACTTCTCCTCTTGGAAGATTGGTGTGACATGGAAAGAAGAGCTGTTTCTTTCTCTTCCAGGTTGTGTTCACCACTGGGTTCTGTGAGAGGAGTTCCCATATGTGGAGTTTTCAGTTGCAGCGACTTAGGTTCAGTGAGGGCCAGTTGCTCTATTGCATGGTGAATTGCTGGCCGCATTGAATCAGTGTACCTCTAGAGCCCGATAGATTCCCATCTATGCTAGGAGACTGTACCCCAAAGAGTCTCCCCAGGGTTCTACTCATGGGACAGAGTAGCTTATCTTTTGCCACTTCTGTTGATCTAGAATACTGCCCTTTCCAGCCTCCTGGGGTCAATTGCTAAGCTGCCATACTGGCAAGCTGGGTGCAAAGCAGCTGGCTGGGCTGGGTGAGCCTTGTGGTGAAGTGGTGGGCCAGGTAGGCTGGGCTATCCATTGAATGGTGAAGCAACTGAATAGACCGGATGGCAAAGTTGTGGGCTTGGTGGGGGACCTTGGTGGGTTGGGACTACCAGGACAGCCAGGACCAGGCAGGCTGGGAAGGTGGGATCTGGTGGGCTGGGCAAGCTGAGAGCTAAATGCCCACACACTCACCCTTTCAACTTCCTGAGCCACTGTAGCTGGCCTTGTGAGCTCCTAGGAGCTGTGGGACTCAGGATTGGGGTGAACTGGGTTCTCCCTAACCTCTCCAATTTGTGTTCCCTTGGGTGAAATACTCTCAGTTTCTGATTTTATCTGGGTTTGTTAGGCTCATGTAAGTCTTTGCTAGGCTCAGGTTGGTTTAATCAGACCTAGCCATGAACTCATGGATCTCGGCTTCCAGTTCCCACTGGTGCCACTGTGCTGTAGTCCCAAGATGGCTCCTGGTTTGGCTCTCTGTGGACAACTGATAAACTCAGAGTGACTTTTTTTGGGGGACGGGTATCAGGGATTGAACTCAGGGTGCTCAACTACTGAGCCACATCTGCAGCCCTATTTTGTATTTTATTTAGAGACAAGGTCTCACTGACTTGCTTAGCACCTCACTTTTGCTGAGGATGGCTTTGAACTCTTGATCCTCTTGCCTCAACCTCCTGAGCTGCTGAGATTATAGGCATGCTCCACTTTGCCCAGCTCAGGGCAACTTTTTTAGACTCATTTAATAGGTTTGACAGCTTCTGGTTCTGCCAGGATAGACTGCCCCTCCAGTCTCAGGATTTTCTGCTCTAAGCCTCAGGGAGAAGCATTATTCTCTTTGCTTGAATTCTGGATAGCTAAGCTAGGAGAAATGCTGCCTCACTCTAAACTGCCATCTTGCCCCTCCCTGAAGTTCAATCTTATTTGAAGAAAGACTACAGAGAATATTTTTGAGGTGAGTATTGAGGGTTGAATAGGGATTTGTTAGAGACAATGTAAAAGGAAAAACATTTCAACTAGATGAAAGGTCGGGGGATAGTTAAAAGAAGATGTAATGGTGAATGACATGATTTGGAGTAGTTGATGACTTGGAGTTATTACAGTAACTTGTCTGTGAGGGCATGGTGGTCATGTTTCTGGACTAGGTCTCTAGGGCCAAGTTATGTGCATCCTCCTAGCTATGTGCCTTGAAGGCACCTTTGCTGGCTCCTCTTTTGCCTTTCTTCATTTTCAAAAGCTATTTCTTGAGGAAATCCTCAGGTACCATGGATTTTTATCTCTGAGTACATTTTTATTATCAGTTCCAGCATTTAGTTCATCTTAGATCATCAGATGCAGTTTTCTTTTTTTCTAGAGAATATATTCCATTTTGTGATTCTCTGTGTGCTGGTTAATTTTGTATCATATCTTAGGTATTATGAGTGTTAGATTGTGGAGATTTTGAATCTTGTTTTTCACTGATGATTATTGTTTTCTATGTTATAGGAGATGCTTTTATGGCTAGACTTGAACTGTAGACTTATCTTGTATAGCAGGTCACTCTATGAGCAGATATTTTGTCTTCATCTGATATATTTTGAGTCTGTTCTTTATATGTGTCATTCAGAAGTCAGTCAGTGAGGTGGGTAGACAGAGTATGAGGGTGCCCTGTCTCGATTTTTCTCTTGCATGATGCCTCCAGACTCTTAGGGTTCTTGGTTTACCTACTTCCTCTGTCTGTATAATTAAAATGGCTAAATGGCTGCTGTCACTTTTATTATACCTCTGTATAGTTTTTTTTATGGATAGACTGAGACAAACCAGTTAGGGTCTCTGAAAGCATTCATTCAGGAAGAGTTAATGAATCAAGGTATTTTACATTGAACAGAAAATTGTCTTAATAGATTCTAAGCTAAAGGATGGCTTTTATAAAAATGATATTTAATTGAATTGAATTGATACTTCTCAAATAAGTAGATATATAACGAGTGTATTAATTTCCTATGGTTGCTGTAATAACTTACCATAAACTGGGGGGCTTAAAACAGCAGAAGTCTATTCTCTAACAGTTGTGGAGGCCAGAGGTCTGAAATAGAGGTATCTTCAAAGGTGTACTTCCATCTGAGATTCTAGGAGCAAGTTGGTAACTTCCTGACTTTCCTTGGCTTAAAGCCTCATCACTCCAATTTCTACTTCCATTGTCTTCTGGCCTCTTCCTCTTAGGTGTGTATCGTTTTTCTCTTTGTGACTGCCATAAAACTCATTTTGCCTTGCTCTTATAGTGACACTTTTCATGGATACAGGGATCACCTGGATAATCTAGGGTAATTTTCCTCATCTCAAGATTGTTAGTAACATCTTTAAAGACTCTGTTTTCAAATAAATTAACATTCACAGCTTCTCAAGATTAGGATCATGAATGCATCTTTTTGTGGACCACCATTCAGTTTTCTACAAAGATATGGGGACATAGTCAAATAATTTTTTAATCTAAAAAAACAAAACTTTTAATTCATTTGCAACATTTCAAGTTCAAAAATTTGATCAACACTGGTGTTTTGCATCTAAGATGCATTTTAAAGAAATGGAAATTAGAATTTTTATTTTTATCAACTGAGATATATATATGTATATATAAATTCAATTATTTATTTCTTTTGAGAAAAATTTATTTAATGTTTACCTATTTAACTTAGTAGCATTTTTAAGTGACTGCCCTTTTTGATTTTAATGTGCTTTTACAAATCTCTTTATATTTTCTTTTAATTTGTGGATATTTGTTATGAAATTAGATAGATATATGATTTTATCTCTTCTAAAGTCACGTAAGTCTTTGTCATGATTGTCTATGATAATTGAAGTAGTAGATTTTCATTTTTCAAGTTTCCAATGAATGGCATTGGTTTAAATAAATTGTAAGTGTAAATTTTACAGTGTCTAATTCTCCCCTATATTATAAAATTTTAAATGTATTGCTTATCAAGCTATTTCTGGGCATCATTGTTTTAAATCTTTTTCTTTTTCTTATTTTTTTGATGTATAATAATCATGCAGAATAGTGGGTTTTATTTTGGCATATTCATATATTAACAACATAGTTTGATCAGATTTAATCCCCAGGACCTCCCCATCACCTGCTTCCTTTACTCAACTGCTTCTATTTTCATGGAATCCATTTTTGGTCAATATGACCCTTGACTTTCTGAGTCTGGCTTCTTTTGCTTAACACGATATTATCCATTTCCAGTCATTTTCCTGCAAATGACATAATTTTTTTTTGGTACAATAGAACTCCACTGTGTATATATACTACATTTTCTTTATCCACTTCTGTGAACCACAGACACCTAAGCTGGTTCCATGTTTTGGCTTGTGAGTTATAATGCCATAAATATGGGTATGCATGTATCTCTATAGTACGCTAACCTTAATCTTTTCGGATAAATACCAGGAGTGAATCTGTGAGCCCCTAGTAAACTTTTCCTTCTCTAAGTTGTTCTTGTTGATTATTTTCATCACAGCAATGCAAAAGCTAAGTAAAACAGTAGCATGGTTTCCCTGCTAGTTCTTTAGTGACAGTATATTTTGACACAGTGATATTGTGACAGAGCTTGAGGATCCCACTTTCTCTGTAGGTCTCACAAAAATGGGGTCCTTCTAGTAGGACTGGCATTTGTGTTGTATATATCAGGAAATATGGTACACACTCTGATTGCTTTTCTAGACTTGACAATTCTGTATGTTCTAAAAGGGTATGGGGGCAATCTAGGTTGAGGCCTCTTGTAGATGTGTTGTGCACAATTTGTTGTCTTCTCTTTGCTACTGATGTAGGAGTAAATGTCCATGAATGGGCCCTCAGTTTCCCCACTAGCTGTTTCTACTTAGGCCCTATTCATTGGTTTGAGGTTTCTCTCTCTCCTATTTAATTATTGCTAAAGTTAGAGCAGGGTTTGTGTGTAGAGCAAGATGCACTTGTCTTAGGGGGCTTGGTGGTGTAGCTCAGCAAGAGTATCTATCCCATGAAATTTTAATTGTCACAATAGATCCCCAGCACCTCACAGAAAAGGGGGGAATAAACAGTATCCCTAGTGAACAATACACAGCATTAAAATAAACACCAGATGCCAAGTATGATATCTGTGACACTAAATAATCACAAAAGCAGGAATGTTGGGCTCAGAAATAAAAGCAGCAGCAACAAACAGCCATGAAGTAGATATATTATTAAATACCAGCTGTCAACTGCAATATCCATAATACTAATAAACATAACAGCATGAATGGAGGGGCAGAAATTATGTAAATTAGTAGTTTTAAGCGACAATTAAAAATACAGTTAATTAAGTAAAAAGGAAAGAGAAAGAAAGGCAAAAAAAAAGGTTAGAATATTCAAAAGGTGAAAAGAGAGAAAGTGGAAATGGTGTAAAGTGAAGACTATCAAAAAGGATAAAATAATAAAGAGGGAGAGGGGAAAAGAGGGACTTAGGGGAGAAAGGGAGAGAGAGAACACAGAATTTGTCTGTTAGAGGGAGAAGAAAGAGTAACCCCAAAAGGGAGGAAAACAAAATAATACCACTGCTAGCACTCAGAAAAAGGAAAATGGGATAATAAAGAAAGAAATGATAAAAAATGAAAAAAACCCCACATGTATATATATGTATATATGTGAACCTATCACAAAAACAGTAAAAAAATTCTTAATGAAAAAATGAAAGAATTGCTTCTGCTGAGGTGGTCAAAACTGGACAAGGTTGGATATTGTTGGATATTCACTACCTAGGCCTGACTGCCCTTTTTTTTTTCTTCCTTTTTCTGTTTTCTCTTGGCCTAGGTATCCCTGAGAGAGAGTGAGATCTGGGGTTACTAAACCCTTCCTTTTTTTGTGTTGCTCACCAAGTTTCTGGCTGGAGTGGCCTGGGACTGAAAGTGACTGGGATGACTCTCAGGTTTTCTGCTTACCAGCGTAATGTAGAATGCAGTGAAAGGTATCATCTGTTGGAGTGCTGTTCAGACAAGCTAGATTGGTGCACTGCCAGGGTGGGGTTGGTGCAGAATTCTAAATGGGAAGTTCAACTTGGTTGGGTTGTATCTACTCTGGAGAGATCAGATCAACATAACCCTAGGGCTGGATAAATGCTGATCCCTGCTGGCCATCTGGATCTCAGGAATCTTCTGAAATGCCTCTATTCTAGGGTAGGGTAACCAACCACTGAGTGAGGGGTGGGGACTGCTGGTCTCATACACTCCACTACTCACCACTACAGCCTTCCAAGGCTCAGTTCCCCAGTGTAATCACACCCAACTTTTTGGCTTCCCTGCCCTCTTCAGCTGGTTGCAAGAGCCTCTAGAATCAAAGGAAAAGCAAGTTGTACTTTCCTCCATATATCTGACCTGAATTCACTTAGATATAAACTTCTCTGTGCTTGTATGAATTGTGTTCCACAAGGTGCACCCTAGTCCATATGGTAGGTACCTGCTGGAACAGTGTGGCAATATTTGCTGTAATCTCTAGGGTTCCCACAGTAGCAAGCCATGGAGTGACTTCCCTAAGATGGCTCCTCACCTCAGCTCTCTGACAAATTGGGAAACACTGAGCACTTTTTAGGTACCAGTTCACTGTGCAGCCTCAGATTGCCTTTCTCTTCTGAAGGTGTTTCCATGCCAAGTGTGTCAACTGTTTTTCTCTTTTTCCCCTTGTGTTATCCCTCCCCTGGTGACCCAGCTCCACTGCCACTACCACAGTTTTGGTACCAGTGTACTCTTTCTTGTCCTTTGAAACACCGGAATTTCTGGGTTTCTCTGAGTCTTTGTTCATTATTAGACATCCACCTTTGCTGCTTCAGTTCTGAACCACAGAAAACTAGGTAAGTGCACACTTCCTCTACTTCTTTGTCTTTGTCTCCACCTCATTGTTTTAAATCTTGACAAAATGGCAGGTTGGGTAAAAATCATGGCAATTTATTTTGCATTGGAAATTTTGTTTGGGGCAGAAGCAGTTGAACAGTATAATGGAATAACATTATTTTTTCTTACTAAAAAACTGTATTATCTGTCCACAACATGTAAAATTACAAGATTTGAATAAATTATTACAATTCTTTCCATTTAGCTGATGGTTGTCTTGAATTCATAGTGAATTCCATGTGAGTAGTAGCACATTAGAAGCATATACACTTTTGACCATTGTTTGTAGCATCTGAAGAGCTTACCTTCATTGTTAGGCAAATTTTATTCTTTTCCTTTCTTATCAGAACTCAGAGGAATTGAGGGGTTATCACTGTACTTTGAATATTTTCTAGAATAAAAAGTATATAGTGTTTTAGAAGGAAGAAAACTAACACTTATTTAGCATCTAATCTACCAAATATATGGTAGGTGCTTAATACTGTTTCAATTTTTTAGAGCAATTTTACAGATCAGTATTTTCAGTATCATACCCATTTTCATTTTGTGGGGGCACAGGTAGAAATTAAGGTACAAAGATGAAATAAATTGACTAAGATCCTACTGGTATTAAAAGGAATGACTGAGATTTACATCTCTTTCTTTCTTACTAAAAAATACAGATCAGATGAAAGCTCTAAGCTACTCATAAAAATGCCTTCCAATTTTTATGATACCTTACATTTCTAAATAGCATTTTTTATGTAGTCTTAACTCAGTGTGCAGTCTCCTTGGGGTTAATTCTGGAAGGCCTTACCTTGGGAGGTCCTGGGCATGTACTTTGTAGTCACTAATGCTGTAATGCAGTAGTCAATGATCCTTGTGCAGTGAACATTGTACACGATTCATACAAAATTATAATAGTCTGTTTCTTCATTATCTGTACTTCCCAATGACCACCACAACAGAGCACATTTCAGAAATGTTTTGAAATAGTTTGGTACATCTTCAGGGTCTTAGCTTCCAACAATAGTATGATAACATTCCCCTTGTGTAGACTGTGGAGTGTGCAGTGTGCAATGTACAGTTCTCATGAGGCTTCAGGCGAGCCTTTTGACCTGAAGTGTGGTTTCATAACTATCGCGTTTTGCTGAGAAAAAGGTGACAGAAATATCAAGTAATCTTACATCTTAAATTATAATTTATTAAAAAATGGTCAGCTCTGATTCTGGATTAATATATGAAAATAATTAATTTGAGGAACAGCATAAATATCAACCCTAATGAAAGTAAAAATGTCCAGATCTTCATTTATATTTTTAAATTCACATAGGAGCTTGGTTTGCAAAAATGAATAACAATGATGTTACTATTGCCACTATATTTTATAAAATATCAATTATGGAATTTCAAAGGAATGATTTACAAGTTATTTGTTCAGCTGCTAGAAATTTTGTTTATTCCGAATAAGCATTCCATGGTTAATATCTTCATGGATTGATTTATGTCTGGGGAAAATATTTTGAATATGTGTCAGAACAAGTAGAAGTTTGTGATTTATTGTTATCTATCATCTTTTTGTATCTTTTTATCTTAAAATTGTAATGCTTATGAGGTGTCAGAAAAAAGCGATGATTAAAATAATATTGAAAATATTATTTGTAACTATTTTCCAGAAAAAAGAGTAGTCTTTAATAATTTGTGTGTCTTGTTTTATTATTTCTGTATTTCCAAAGGATGAATGTAGGAAAGGAGAGAAAATTATATTTTGATTTATTTTTTTTTACTTTTGGGGAGATATGTGTTGAATGCTACTAGATTAGTTTTTTTTTTTTTTTAAATCCTGACTGATTTTTATGTCAAACACAAATCCAAAAATTATAAGTCTGTTTTCTTCATTAGACCTTCTTCCCAAATCCCAGTGCAACAAAATGAATGTCAGAAACCTTCAAGCTAGCTTGATACATCTTTGGGATCTTAGCTTACAACTGTGAAGTATGATGATACTTTACTTGTGAAATAAGGTTGCCATCTAGTGGCGTTTTCAAATACTGCATCATTTCGAATTAGCTACCCAATAATCTTAAGCTTTTTAAAACAAATAGGGTAATGAAAATTTTTAGCATGTATCTTACAAGGCAAATCTTTGTGTGTATGTATGTGCAGAAAAAAATAGTATCATAGGTTAGTTAAATAATATACATTTGCACATAAAAGAAATCATAAAAACTAAGCACCAAAAAATAAAAAATTAAAGGTAGTTCATTATTGAATAAAATAGATCTAGTATTAAATATGGTTTGTTAGATTAAGATCAATAACAGATGCTCATATTTAGAGGTATTTTAAGTAATATGTAATTTTATTTGTTGATGCATTTATATATAAGCCATGGAGGAAATTAAATTATAAGCTAGTGTTGATTAAGATCCTTTTTGTAAAGATAAAGATTGTTGGAATGAAGATTGTGGCATTCATTTTGAGATAGTAGGCAGCTACTATACATAATGAAGACAAGAAGAAAAGAAAACGGTAGTGATGGAAAAGGTACTTCATTGTTAAGGGAAATAAAAGGAAAGACCCCACTCTCCATTTTCCACCATTTGTTATAGTAGCTCCTCCTCTGAATTACCTTTGCTGGAGTTATGATCCTCCGATTTGCTGGGTTAGAGATAGAGATTTGGGCATGGAATCCCATGGATACATTCAATTTACTGCTGGTGTTCCAATATATATTCTTGTCTGTGATCTCCTCACAATATTCTGTAAGTTGTATTGAATATATTGATTTTATCTATACCAGGTTATCTAAAACCTATTTTGTGCCCAAATTCTTACTAGTTTTGTTATCTTTCTAATCTTATTACTCAATATGGCTAAATACAGTATTTTCCCAAGTTATATTCAAAATAGGAACTTATAAATGTTTCCTTCTGCCCTCAAGGAGGGAATCACATTATTTTGATGTCTCTAGGTTGGTGCAGCAATAGTTTATGAGAAGAATAGGATAATGAAGATTTTGGCATGTATATTACAATCCATTTAGTGGAGATGGAAACGATCTAAATAGAATGAATATTGATTGTATGGGCAATTTAGAAATATTCTTTTATTTAGTGTTTTTACAATTTGATTTTCTTTGTGCCTAAGCAGGAATTCATATATTAAATTCTCATTTTGGCATTTTGATATCATAAGTGGTTAGTATTTGCTAGTTTGGTAGCACATATAGATCAGAAACCCCCAATACCACATGCAGCCATTTGGTTTAAGGTTTTGTTCAAAGACAAGTAAGACCTCTGAGTCACTGTCCAGATATCTGCTCTATCGTACTTGATAAAATCTAATCCATTTGAGAAGAACGTTTCAATGTTGTCTTAGTGACATTATTTTTCCTGTGTAATCAGCCTAGTTTATATCAGTGTGTACTAAATGATTCTGTCTTTATTTTAGAAATTGAGGTCTGAGTTCAGGTTTAAATGAGCATTCATTATTTCAATGGATGGTGATTGGAGGAGAAGAAAACTTTACTGTTTGCTTTTATGGCTTAGTTTCTGGCCAGTTAGGACATTTTTCAGCCTTAAAACTTTTGGCAGTCTGAAGTCAGGCACAATGTAATCTCTGCGACTCAAAAGGCTGAGACAGGAGGATCACAAGTTGGAGGGCAGATTCAGTAATTTAGTGAAACCCTAAAAAATTTAGTGAGGCTGTGTCTCAAAATTAGGGAAACAAAACAAAACAAAACAACACAAAGGACTAGGGATATAGTTCAATGGTAGAGTCCTCTGGGTTCCATCCCCAGTTCCAAAAGAGAAAAAAGATTTCTTTTTGATAGTCTGGCATTTGAAGTGTGGGTAGGTTTTCTACAAACATTCAATTTGTAAAATAGTTTGGTCAAAGACTGACCTAGATGATTTTCACACCTTTTAGTCTGACGTACAAATGCTATTAAGAAACTGTCATAGGCATAATTGTGTTCTTTCCTTTCCTAGTGTCATACAATGATATAAAAGATACCTTGTTACTGTTTTTCCTGAAAAGAAAGTTAATTATGAATGTTGCTTTGTTCAGAGACACTTAAGAACACTGTATGTCAGAAACAACTTGGAAGTGAACAAGAACAAATATGCACATAAACAGATTTAGTAAGCACAGTGTATTTGTCACATGCAGGCTAAAATCTGTTGTTTGGCTTGTATATTGCGTTTACAAAAACCTAAAAGCTGAAAATCAGATCTGACAATAACTGCTTTACCTGTCCTCATGGAGATAGTAAGCTGAAGCTGTATTACAGCTGCCTTACTTGGTTTGTAGTTTTTTACTTACTTATTTGTAGTTTGCCTTAGCCTCTTGGTTTTGTATATGGCAGAACCAGCAAATAAGACTTGGGAATTTTTACCTGTCTTCATATGGATCAAAGGATTTTTATTTCCTTACTGGTTAAAGGGTGGTAATGGAGACCCACTATCTGACACTAAATGAATGAGATTAAAGTGATCTTATTTGCTTTATGCTGTTTGAAATTCTTCAGGTGTGATTTTGCATATGCCTGTTTTATATGACTTTTGAAGATAAAGTGAAGATAGTTGTGATTAGTGCACTTGGGCTGTGTAATCCTTCTTGTTGAATTCATTATCTGTAATAAGAAAAAGGTTTACTCACTCTCAAAATCTTTCTTCTGAAGTTAAACAAGTTGCTCATGATTGCCAACTAAATGACTCTAAGAATTTTAACAACTTCTCTTTATGAAAAAAGAAAGTGTTTTCTAAAGTTAACCTGATAAAAAGTTTTTGTGCACCTATAAACAGTGGTGATTTAAAGTTACATTATTTGAAGGTAAAATTAGTGAGAAAATTTAGCTCTTTAGTCATTAAAATGTTATCAGATGTAATTTTATAGTACAAAATATTAGTGAAGGATTTTATAATATTACTGTTCCATAAATCTCTGTTAGAGGGGGAAAACGTGTGCTTTTACAGGATGTTTTAGTAAACAAGAACTCCCTAGGGTCTGTTTCTTGTTTAGGGTTCACATCCTTGGGTTTTTCTTAAAGTTGGCTCATGGGAACTGATTATAATTCTCTTCCCTTGAGTTCTGTTGGGCAGGTATGCACAGGGACCATGACTGTTGTGCCTGATCCAATTTTCAGTTTCTTTTTTCCTTATGACTACAATTAAAGATGATAAATCTTGTGTTGTTTTGTTCTTTCAAAAGAACATAACCTACATTGAAAGCAATCAGGATGGCATCATTTACATTGACTTTTTCAGGAGAACTTGTGCAAGCTTCAGTGCCTTCATCTGAAAGATGTTCTTGGTGCATATTGAAGCAGATTTTGACATTTCTTTTCATCACTTTTTTATTCATTTTTAAGATTGGAGTTTTAAATGTTTGTAAAAACAAAAAATATAATTTGTAAATCTCAAATTATGGTTAGTCTAGATTCAGTTATTTTGTGAAAATACTTCAGTATTTTACACTAATATGTTAGGAAAATCTGTAGAATAGATGTTCTGTTTCTTGATAATTAGAATAAAGTTATAAGGGTTCAAAATATGAAGCTTTCAAAATATGAAGGATGAAGAAGGAATAAACTTGAGTTGAGCCATAGTTTATAATTTGTTATATTCAGGAAGCCTTATATTGGCATTATTTGAAAGAAATTAGATGATATTTTACTTACACAAAGCCAAATTTGCACCCCAGTACAGCTTCTACCTTTAGAATTTTTGTTAGACTTTCTCTTTTATATTTCTTAGTGGTGGGTATTTTTTTTTTGCATTTACCTTTTAAAAATATTTATCTTTAGTTGTTGGTGAACACAATATCTTTATTTTATTTTTATGTGGTGCTGAGGATTGAACCCAGTTCATCACACATGCCAGGTGAATGTTCTACCACTGAGCTGCAACCCCAGCCCTCAGTGGTGGGTATTTTTAATGACATAATACCTCTTCAAGGGTACAAATCAATATATGAATTTTCATTCTATTCTATCAGAAATATTAAACAAACCAGAAATCTGTAGATGCACTTTATAGTATAGAACAGAAGTATATGAAGTGTTAAGAAAAGAATTTCGGTTAATTTTGATTTTAGATAGTTTTAAGCCATTTATTTCATTTCAACAGGTATCTTTCAGATGAAGGCACTGAAACTTGCACAAATTCTCCTGAAAAAGTCAATGTAAATGATGCCATCCTGATTGCTTTCAATGTAGGTTACATTTATTAATTTATAAACATTTTCAATCTGAAAATTATATTAATGAAAAACATCTTACACACTGGAGTTTATGATAAATAACAAAGAGAATATCTTTCATTCTCTTACACATTTTAAATTGTAGTTATGTTTTTTGAATTTGGTAATCTCATAATAACCAATTACTAACATCTACTATACAGAAGACAATGAAAAGGGAAAAAAGTGTTATCAGTGTTCCTATTTTGTACCTATTTTTAAACCTAGTGACTATTTGTAGAATTTCATAATATTTAAAGTAGCTATAATAAACACTGACTACTCATGAAAACACATTGCCATATTAGTTTGCATGGAAATTTTAGCTAGGTTATAGCCCTTTGATAATTGTATTTATTGTTTTTAAGTAAATTTTCCTGATGATAAAAGTAATACTTGTAAAATATTATGGAAAATATAGAAAAGCAAAATAACAAAACTAAACCTATTATAATTACTACTAATGTGTTAATTAATATTTTCCTTTCTAGTGCTCTTCTCTTGCCTAATTATGTAGGAATATCTTTTCCATTATTAGATTGGCTTTTTTTGAGAAATTTTAAAATTTTTTGATAAAAATGTAAGTAGTTATCCCTCTGGTAGTTTCTTCATGTTGCCTTACAATAAACAATCTATTAACATCACATTTTAATTTTATTAATATTATCAATGAGATTCATATAGATCTATGGTTATCATAGCACAATTGATAATGGAAAGCAGAGATAATGAATACTAAGAACATTTAAAGTATAAATAATGTATAACTGAGTAACTTTTTCTGTGAAATCACTTCAATTTATATTTATAAAATTAAACTTTATGTTGAATTCTGTCATTTTTATAGTTTCTTTTAATTTTATTCAGTAAGGTGAAGATAATTTTTTTTTGTTTTTGAACTGAGTATTTACATTTTTAACAAATACTAAATTTTAGATAGTAATCATTAATTAGGAATTATGCATGTTAGCTATGATAACAATGGCAATATTCTTTAGATGCTTTAACTTTCTTTGACTTGAACCCAAATTAATGAATTCTGCTTTTAAAAATGTTGTATAGGGGGCTGGGGTTATGGCGCAGTGGTGGCGTGCTCGCCTAGCACGCATAAGGCACTGGGTTCGATCCTCAGCACTACATAAATAATAGAATAAAGATATTCTGTCCACCTACAACTAAAAAAAAATGTTTAAAAAAAATGTTGTATAGATCTTTATTTCTTGTTTAAGAATAGCTTTCTAAACACGATAGGAAAAATATTTTATGATAGTCTTCTGCTCTTTGTTTTATTTACATACTTGAGTAAATAGCAATGATCTGCCTGCAATTGGTATGAACTTAAAATAAATCATGATTATTTGTTAAACACATAGAAGTGCCTGATGATCATTATCTGAATGAATTGTCTTTATCATTTTCTTTGAAATATATACTCAAATACTCTAGTCCAAAGGCTTTTAAACCATATAATAGAAAAACAAAAAAATCTTTAAAAAAATCTTTTAATCAGGATGAAGCCTATACCAGACAAATCTACTTTTCAAGTTTATCACCTTTTAATAAAATTTCTGCATTTTTTATGTTCAATATAAAAGTATTCTGGGACACAGACATTGTCCTAGCAATCCTGATGTAAGAGTATTGAATGAAAACAAAAATGCTTTTATTGTACTTCTAAATCAGTTTTGAGTTTAGTGTCTCTAAAGATTTGGAACATCATTTTCATCTTGTATAATGAAATAACATTCCATATATATATATGTGTTTAGTACTGAGATCAGGGCAAAGGATAGGTTGCTGATTATCAAAGAAAAGGAAATGGATAGATAGCAATCCCCAACACCTGGTTGCTAACAACCTTCACAAGAGGGAAAGAATCACATTTTCCAATACATGCAATCACCCTCTGGATGACTCTCTTCCTGCCCTTTTGGTGAAGCAGGCAAGATAAGAGGAGGGGAGAACATGAGAAGAGGGAAAACCTGAAATCTAAAGGGGCAAGACACCCCTACTCCCTTGGGCACAAGCTCTGGGCCCTCTCCTCTCCAGAGGAGTCTCTCTCTCTCTCTCTGTTCTGTCTTTTAAATAAAAACTTTTGCTCTTGCCTCAGCTTTTTTTTGGGTGTTCAGTCATCATCACCAGGGGAATGAGGACCCAATTTTGATTTTCCAGACCAGTTTCAGTACTTTAAAAGTTATATAAACTTTGAATGTATTGTTTTGTTTTAGCTGGACAGCAGCTTTGTAAAATAGAGTTAGTAGTGTTTTCCCCACTTTATGAACAAATTAACTAGGTTTAGAAAATTTGCAACAGTGTCCAAGGTCATATGTTTAGTTAATTACAGTTGGGATGATCAAAGTTTAGGATTTTTGTCTAGTGCTTATTTCCTTTACTTTGATTCTTCATTTTAGTTTGAATTAAATTTTATAATTATTGGTAAATCCAGAAATGAGAGACTATAGTATATCATAGAATTTGTATGTTTGTTTCATAAAATTTGTTTCTTATTCACTTTAAAATGTTTCAATCTTTGACTTCAAAATAATGCTTATGATTTTATGGGCTGTTTTATTGACCAAATGGTTACATATGTTCAGGTTACTCTGTTCAAATTATTGTACTAAGTGCTCACATTTGTTAACATTTAATCTTCAAAATAGTCCTAATGGAGGGAAGGGTAGGATGAGAAAGTATTTTTATGCATATGTTACTCAGTATTTTGGAAGATGAAAAGTCATACAGCTTGATGTTCAACATTCTTTTCATCCTGTTACTGAATTGAGTCTGCAAAAAACAAAAAAAATCATAAACTTGAAACATTGTTGCACAAGTGTTTGTATTTGGGACTTAGTTTCCCTGGCAGGTGGGTTTGATGAGTTTTAGTATTGAGTGATCCTAGCATTATATTGAGAAATAATCCATGAATCACAGTAGTAAAAGACTGGAAAGCATCTACGGGATTTGTATAACTTACATGCTTGTTTCTTAAGCTGACTATATGTGAGTATTTCAATTAGGATAATATTATAGCAGGTATGGGTGTTCAAAGAAGACAATTCTGCTTATTTTTATGTATTCATTTCACAGTACATTTATTTAAATCATTTTATGTTTTCTTCATAAGGGTAATAATTTTTTTCCTTTTAATTTATGTGATTAAATGTACTTAAGTCTATTTAAATTCGGTTCTTAAGATGATGAAAAGCCACTATTTATTACAGTTTGAGGAATAACAAAATAGTACGACTTTAGTTATTACTCTAATTGTACCATCTCAAGCATTGAGAGAGTTCCTTAAGCTTAAACAATTGGACTTTTTTCAAAAGTTCTGATAGTTTTGTTCTGAACAAATTTCTTGTCTATTCTTTAGGTTTTCACTTTCTCAAGAGAATACAACGCCTAAAGTTATGCTTTTCATGTAGACGGTGTAGTTAGGGTTTTCTTTTTGTGTTAGAAATGCTATAAGTCAAGCTATATTAGTTCTTACATATTCCTTTTTGTTTTTCTGTGGTTTACAGTTATATATCTGAATTTTCATATTGTCAGTTGTTTTTCAACTTCTATATTTCTGTAATTTGTGTAAGCAAATGAAATAATTTCTCAACTGTAGTGAGGTCTTACTTCTTTGCTATTCCAGTGGTATTATTCCCTGGTGTATTTGAATGTTATATTGCTTTGTTAGTATATGGATATTGTAGCTATGTTTTTATGTCTCTGTATATTAAGGTTATGTGGGATTCATTGGTTCAAAATTTAATGTTTATGTATTTGAAAACTGTCATTTGATTTTGGATTGAGGCATTAAGTTTGGGATTTTAATAGATAATAGTATGTTAAAAGGTTACTTAAAGAAATATTAGACCTTTTATGTTACTATTCACTGTGCTAAAACAACTTACATATAGGATTATATTATTTGAAAAGATTGATTATATATATGGATCTCACAAATTAAGATGTTTATTAAATTTTTATTTCACAGGCCTCAAGTCATTTCATCTTTGGTTCACAAAATTAGATTTAAATTTACTTTTTAATATAATTATGTTTTAATAATAATATTTTTATTTTAGACAGATCTGAGAACAATTGGCAAGAAATTCCTTCCCAGCAATGTCAATGGTGGAAAAGTAGAAAAGGTAAAGAAAATTGGTAGCTTCCTGAATTTTGATGACTACAATAAATACAAATATCTACTAAATTAATAGAATAATTTTCAATAAACTTCAATTGCAAAATATTTTGGAAGTGAGCAGGTCACAAAATCATCATTAGAATGACTTCCTATACACATAGAAAATTATTAAAACTTAAATTTTGGTGATTTTTAAACTTAAAAAATGCTTTTGTTTCAGAAATTATAAATGTGGCACCTTATTTTACATGTAAGACTTACCACAAGTTATTGGAACTCAGAATAAAGACCTTTTTCTATCTTCTTATTTTAGTTACATTTTAATTTTACCTTAATAAAAGTATAAGATTATGAACTACATGTGATGGTGCATACCTGTAATTCCAACAACTCATGAGGCTGGCAAGAGGAATCACAACTTTGAGCCCAGCTTCAGCCACTTACCAAGGCCCTCAGCAACTTAGTGAGATCCTGTCTCAATATAAAAAAATAAAAAAGGCCAGGGATGGGGCTCAGTGGTGAAGTGCCCCTGGCTTAAATCCCCAGTACTATATTTTATATAATATATACATACATGTGTATATTATGAGAGAATATTAGGAGCAATTTAGCAAAGCTGTGCTTTTGGTTTTGGGTATAATTTTGTATTATACATACATGTATTCATATTATGAATTTCTCCTATGACCTCTCTCTGTCTCTCCTTTTATTTATTTATTTGTGGTATTGACCCAAAGGAAATTGAATTTTGGGAATTGAACCCAGGGCCTCACACATTAGGCAAACATTCTACCACTGAGCTACATTCCAGCTCTTTTTAAAAAATTTTTAGTCAGGGTCTTGCTAAATTGCCTCTGCTGACTTGAACTTGCAACCCTCCTGCCTAAGCCTCCCAAGTAGCTGGAATTACAGGTACCACCATGTCTGGCTCAGTGATCTCTTTTTTTAAATGTGAGAATATATTTTTAAGAGATCCATGGAGAATCAGTCTCTAGGACAGAAATCCCCTGTTTTTCTTTTGCTAGCAAAGCAATAAAACTTCTTTTTCCTTTTTCTCAAAACTGTGTCCTTGTTATTGAATTGGCATAGGGAATAAGGACCAAGATTTTGGTAATAAATTTGGTACCCCAGGTGGGACCCAGGAACAGTCCCCACTCCAGCTTTCTTGGGCAGACCTGGCTCTCCAAGGAACCCCACTGCAATGCTAAGGATACAGGATGGCTGGTGAACTTGTTGAGAGCCAACTGCAGGAGAGTTAGGAGATAGATGAGTTTGCCTGTGGTCAAACCAGAGGAGCTGTTTTAGTCAGCTTTTTCTCTGCTGGGGCTGAAAGATCTGACCAGAACCATTTTAGGGAGGAAAAGTTTACTTAAGGGCTCTTGTTTTCAAGGTCTCAATCAATAGACCTCTGGCTCCATTCCTCAGGGCTTCAGGTGAGGCAAAACAACATGGTGGAAGAATGTGGCAAGGGGGAAGCAGCTCACATGGTGATTAGAAGCAGAGAGAGAAAAACTCCATTCTTCAGATACAAAATATATACACCAAAGCCACACCCCCAATGAACCCTTTCCTCTGGCCACACTCTACCACTTCAGTTACTACTCAGTTAATCCCTGTGAGGGGATTCATTCATTGATAGGACTAAGATTCTTATGATCAAATCATTTTTCTGCTGAACCTTCTTATGTCATCTCATATGTGAGCTTTTGGGGGACATCTCATATCCAAACCCTAACAGGAGCTATTCCTGTGAGTAGATAGAGGGATTGACAAGTCATCCCAGCAGCTGTCAAAGCTTCTTTTGCTTTTTTGCCTTCTCTTCCTGAATGGTGCATGTTGCTCCATCATGTTCCACTTTCAGAAAAAGGAAACTGAACTCAGTAAAGTTGCAACACCCTTGCCCATCTGGTAAATCCCCAGAGTAAGAACCTAAATTGTACACATCTGGTTCCTCTTCATGGGAATACCTGGTCCCTCTTTGTGGGGACATCTTTGGTGCCACTGGTGTAGGAGAACCTAGGGATATTTACTCCCTTCTGGTCTGTTCTAGGTTCTCATCCATTGGCCTTAGGTTTGGGAATTCTCTCTGGTTGTCTATGTTTTTGTTTTGTTGTATCTGTTACTGCCCCTTTGAAGACATGGCCAGTACTGCACTGATCCTATAGGTAGTCTCTTGGGAAAGATCTTGGCTGGTCAATTTAAAGGTTCCCCTCTGTTGGCCATAGTTTTGGGGCTCCTCTCTGGTTGTCTGTGTTTATTTTTTGTATAATCTTGCAATTGGAGTTGGTCTGTCAGAGGTCACGTAAGTTGAGTAAAAGGCCACCTATATGTATAAGCCTGACAAAGATAATGTCTTGCTGTAATGATTTGGCTTTTGAATAGCTTTCTGGATTATTATATAATCTTGCAGTCAGAGTTGGTCTGTCAAAGGTAAAGTAAGTAGAAGAAATTTGTATGTGCATGTGTCTGTTTTAAAGTTTCCTGTCAGCCCTGTTTTTGGTGATCCTCTCTTGTCTGGTTTTTGTATCTGTTACTGGCCCTTTAAAACATGGTCCATGCTGTGTTGGTTTTACGGTAGTCGCTTGAACAGAGAAATCTTAGCTGAATGAGCCACCTATAGGTATAAGTCTGTCTAAGAGAAAAATGATTTATTATAACACAATCTGGCCTTTGAATGTTTTTTCTGTATATATATAATCTTTTTTTTTGGTAGCAGGGATTATACCCAGGGGCACTTAGCCACTGAGCACCCCTTTTTTAATACTTTATTTAGAGACAGGGTCTCGCTGAGTTACTTAGGGTCTCACTAAGTTGCTGAGGCTGGCTTTGAATTCTTTTTTTTTTTTCTTTAGCAGTAAGTTTTCTTGGCCATCTATTGACAGCTATATCATAGAAAAACAAGTAATATATGGGATGGTCAAGAAGCTCTTGGGCAGAATAGTTTCTTTTTTGATTCACATTAATGAGCACTACCTGTACAGCTCCCTGGGGAAAAGTAGTTGAAGAGCAGAGCTAATACAATGTAAACTCAAGCATCAGTATCCTGAAATTTAGCATAGCCCTCTGCTTTTTAAAACTATTGGCCAAAGGATTCTTCCAAATTGTATAATTAATAGCCAAGCAATGTTCTGAAAAAACTAGAAGCAATTTGCTTGCACCAACAGCACCATGAGAATGTAAAGTCCTGAAGGCCAAGGGTCTCTTCATATTTTGCATATGACAGGTACATAAAAAGTAAACATGAGACTACAATAACTTTGAAAAGCACTTAACCACATCCTTTGAGATTACAAAAATTTGTAGCATACTTTAGCATTTACTATTAACATGGCTGTTAAGGATAATCTTTAACTGTTTAAATAAATGAACTGTTGACATCACTGTAATCAGTAGCCATGTCCTCATGATAATGCAGATGTCTGAATATTGCTTGACTGTTCCAATGTCTAACATGGACTGATAGCATAGGACATTTAAATAGAAGCTACAATCAATATAGCTCTTCCCTGTCCATTGGAGTTGCCATATAAGAATTCAAGTGATTCTGAAATCTACAATGCTTATCTTTTAGACCCCCTGCCCCTGCCCCAGGGAAACAAAGGTACACAGACCCAATCTTTTCAGGGACCTTCAAGGTGCTAAATGGCCAAGCTTGGACATGAGGTAAAGTAAGTAAGAAGTCTCCCTAGTTCCACTATTATATCCTGATGTGAGCTGTGCAATTTCTCAGATCAAGAAACTAGTTTGCCAGGTTCTCAAAATAAGCAGTCAAAGGACATAGGCATTATCACAACTGCATTATCACAAAACCAATAGTCTCTGGCTATTCCCCAATCCGCTCACTTCTTACCTTTAAATCCTAACTTCCTTAATCATGAACATGAGGAAAAGCAAGCTAAGTTCTTAGCTTTTTTTAAAAAAAACTCTAATCTCTCTCTCTCTCTCATACACACACACACACACACACACACACACGCAAACATACAAACATTTCCTCTTTAAAAATGTACCCAGGTTGGCTTTGAACTCTTGCTCCTCCTGCCTCAGCCTCCTGAGCCACTGAGATTATAGTCATGTGTCACTACTATACAATCTTGATGTTGAAGTTGGTCTATCAGGAGTGAAGTATATGAAAGAGATTCTGTATGTACAGGCATTGATGCATTTGCATGATAAGGGATCTGTAGTGTCAGCAATAAGTTGAAAGTGCCAAACTCCCTCTGGTATGCAAGGATAGCAGAACACCAGAATAAAGGGTTAAAAGTGATTTAAATGTTTTAAACCCAGTGCTGGCACTCCTAGCACTGTTTCTCAACCTGGACCCAGGTAGCTGGAGATCATCTCATTGTGAGTCAAGGACACTAACCCTAAGCGGGGGGTAAAAAATCCAAGAAAAGCTTCCCAGGCTATAGAAAAATGGCCAAGAGGACCTGGCCTCTGTTCTGCCTTCCATCCCCTTTTGCCCATGGGAGGTGGAGGCAGCTGGCCACAAAGGATGTGGCAGTAAGTTCCAGGACTGTCAGTTTATGATCTGACAGTGATACTGGTGTTGAGAATCAATCAGGACCTAAAGACTGGTGTTGAAGATTGAACAACTGAGAAAAGCTGAGGCAAATGTAGACAGCAAGTTTTATTTAAGAAAGAGACCGAACAGAGATGGTCAACTCCTCCTGAGAGGAGCTGAGACCCAGAGCTGGTGCCCAAGGAAGTGAGTGTCCTGCCCCTTTTATAGATTTTAGATTTCCTTTGTTTTTATGCCCTCTTCTCCCCTCATCTTGCCTGTGTGACCAAAAGGTGGGCAAAAGCTGGGGAAGGAGCCTTACAGGGGTGCAGGTCGGAAGGGAGGGTCCAAGGGGCATTCATTAACAACTCTATGTTGGAAGGAACAATTCCCTGGAGGCAGGTAACCTTGATGGTCACTGGAAGTAGGGGAAGGGCTCTGGAAGTATTAGCATTTTATTTCCTTTCCATCCAGCACCCATCTTCTTGATCTGACCTGATCATTCATTACCTACACTGACTGTCCTTTTATCTCCCCTCCCCCTGCCTCAACAGGACACCCCATTTGGCCAGTGGATATCCATCACTGGGGCAAAGCAATTATTACTATGGCAGAATCCCATCAAACCAGTGCATGGGGAGACTGACAGAATAAACAACTGTATCCAGAAAAGAGAAAGAAGCTAAGGCCAACCAGTATTTTGTTGGCAGCCTCTGCAAAGGTATCTTCAAGGAAGCCTAAAGAAAAGAATGGAAAAAGGCCTTCTCCATTGCATGTCAATATTCCATAGCATAAGGAAAAGGCCCCTAAGGACCCTTTGGGTACAATTGACAGTGGGGAATTCACTTAAAGTTGATGGCATTGTGATAATGATAAGGGAGACAGATCAGGCTCAAAAATATCCTGTGCTCAACCCCTTGGATGCAACCTGGGTGAAAAAAGATTAAGGCACAGTTTTTGTATATGCTGGATTGTCCAGCCATCTCCTGGGATAAAATTTGTTATATAAATTAAATGCACAGATAACATTCCAAAAAAAAAAAAAAGGGTGGGGGGAGTATCCATGAATTAAGCTTTTATTTCCTATTCATTCATGTTGAGTTTTTCTTTTTATTGGTAAATATATATAAAGTGTGTTTACCAAGAATTTAATATGTGCTTGTGGTCACATTTTGAACTAGAAAGGAACATAATTGCCTATAATTTAAGAAATACTTTTAATGACTTTTATTTGAACACATATTCTTATTTGTTAACATTTAGTTATTACAACTTAGATATTATATATTTTGGATAAAAGGTCTCTAATATAATAACGTTTTCCATGTTTTTAAAAAATTAATCTATTTTTGCAATCAATAGTAAAGACTGTTTCAGATGATCACTAATCTACTCTGTTAACAATTTTGAGGCAGATACTCAGAGAAGAGTGTTCTACATTTTCCTTCAGAAATTCATTTTAATGTTTAACAGCACTCTCTGAGAAAGCTTTAATTATATTCAAACCCAAATTTCTTATGCTGCAACTTGAATTCTGTGATCTTCTTTATATTCCCTCAGAGGATATGGAGAATATCTGGTTACCAACTTTTGGGAGTAATTTTTCATGGACTTGGAGATGCATTATATAAGTCATTGCCATGGGTTTCTCTTTGCTAAAGCCATCTCTTTTGGTTCCTTGTTGGTTCTTAGTTTCAGGCTTTCATCTTCATTGTACTTTTCAAGAGTCCTTTCCAGTTTCTTTTTTCTTCCAGTAGTAGTTCTCAGACTTCACTATACACTGGAATTGCCCTGACATCTAGCTATACCAGAGATCCCTGCACCTCAAACCACCCTGCCTCTGTCTGAGTTTCTGATTCCATCAAAATAGGATGTAGCATTGGGATTTGATCAAGTTTCCAGGAAATGTTGGTTTTGCTGGTCCAGGAAGAACACTTAGAAAAACCCAGATTATAGAACCCCAGGTTGGAGAGCAATCTTGGACAGGTCTGATGGATGCAGTGATTCTCTAAAGGAAAAATAAGTAATATCAAAATAGTGTGTGCACATCCTTACACTAGTTTCCTTAAGAAAATTTTGGAGCTCTTTGGATTATTGGTTTTCCTTTTGTCTCTGAGTCTTAGTAAATCTGAGAGCCCACCTCTGCTGTAGTCTTCTAAGTACTGGTGGTGACACTTCTCTGCTCCCTTCACTTTCTCAGAGCATTTTTACTTCTGAAAGGTTTGTGTAGTAGTCCTTCAAAGATTTTCTTTGAATGTAGCTAACAACAATGAAAACCAAAAACATTCTGATCTAGATTATTCTTTGTCGTATTTTATAGATTTGTATTTAGAAAACAGCATATTAATAGATGTATTGAATTTACATCTCTTGTTCTAAGACACATATAAGCCATATTTTGCAATTTCTTTTCTGAGTTTTTCAGAGCAGGATTTTGTTTCTTAGATACTACAAACTCTGGGAATAATTAGTGGCTTGTAAGCTAAAAATAATGAGAAAAAGTCATAATACAAAGGAAGTATAATTGTTAATATTTTTCTCATTTTTCTATAATTTTAACTTTTTGTTATAATTATTTTCATAGCATTTTACACCAAGATGCAAATGTTAATTATAAAATGTAGGTTAATGTAAAAATACTTTACCAGTCCAGATACTTACGGACTTTTGTGCATTGCTGTGGAGCTCTAGAAGAAAAGGCTCTCAGTTGTGTGTTTATTTTTTCTATGTAAATTTTAGGACTGACAGGTTGTCTATGTCTTTTTAAATGTGAAACTGATGAAGACTTGATTTTTGTCAGGTGGAGACCATTGGAGAGCCTCAGCAATATCAACATCAACCACAAGATGGCTGCACTGCCTTAAAGTTCACAGCTAATGAATGCTTTCTTACCTTGGACTCAGTACATAACATGGATGTTTTTAAAAAGAAAAAATAATTGAAAAATTTTTCAGGTTTTAATTTAAATAGAATTGTTTCACATTTCCTATATTTTCATTTAGTCTCTGCTAAATAATACAGTTTGTCAGTGTTTCTTTTAGTAAATTGTTAAAATTAAACACACTTTTATTTTCAGAAAAATGAATTATTGAAACTCCCGATTTAATGTTTTACAAGTGCTTATTTAGTAATTTTTATTGGGATGTCTGTGGGATACACAAAAATTATATATTAGGCACACATTCTTCTGCTAATTTAAAAAGAAACTATTTGCCTTTTTGAAAAATTCTTCTGAGAGCAAAAATAAAGGTGAAGGATAGGGATGTTGGAATTGACAAATGACACACTGGGACAAGTGTTACTTTGGGCTGAGAGATCCACAATCCTTTCCTTGTGTTTCATTTTCTGTAATTACTCTAAGTGATTGAATTAGAGCAAATTATTTGCTATGTTATTGTTTTGATGTAAAAATCAATGCTTTTTACTTTTAAGGAATCTTAAGTTTGGGAAAACCTGTTGAAGATTTTGTTGTACATCTCAATTACCAGGCAGTTATTAAATGTTTTTAACATTTCTAAAGGATAAGAACTTTAAAATCTTCTAGTAAACATACAATCATATTTATGATTCCATAAGTTTCCTTCTTAATATTGCTTATTTTTTTTACTTAAACTTTTTGCTGTATATGAATATCACTTGATAATATTTGCTATCAGGATTAGGAAGTACTTTCCAAAGCTCCTTCTTTCAGTATTCCTGCTGTTTTTGATCTTCTTTTCTCTTGATCTTTTTTGATAAAACAAGCTCCTAACTTATCTTGGAGAACCCTGGTTTTATCTCATTTTCCTTCTCCACTTCTCCCTCTTTTTCTAGTTTTTGAGAACCTACTCTATGCTAGGTTCCATGTTAAATCATTGCATGTATTTCTTACACAATCTTTGGAAGTACACTGAAAGTAGAAATTATTGTCATCCTTTTGCTATAGTACCTTATGTCCTTCCTCAGCTGCCAGCCAAACTGTTATTTATTCTTCTGTTTCCAACGCAAGTGCCACTCCTCTTCTAATTTCTTGACCTCTTTTGAGCAGGATTAATTTTAAAGATTAATATTCTCATTGCCCTTTATACCTAAATTTGTTTATAGTAGGTATCAAATTTTATCATAGTTATAGAATGTGTAAAAGAAAGCAGACTTTGGTGTGAGACACAGCCAAATTTGAAATCTGATTCTGACTCACATTAGCTGAGTGACCTCTGGCAAAGTACTTTATACCCTCTCTTCTTATTTAAGATACATGAAGGATCCTAATGTACTTTATACTTCTGGAGGTAAATTGTATTGTGTAAAGGTCCTATCACATTTCTAGTACAAATAATATGTGCTAAATAAATTATAGTTTAAAACAGTTTTGAATGTATATATGTGCTAAGTGAAGGGGATACAAAGACCAAGAAGACAGCTTCTTGGAGCACATAGCCCTATGAGATTGAAAGTTCTGCAACATCAATAAAATTAAACAAATGCTATGTTAAAAGTACACATAACAAAAGGACAGCCATTTCAACTTAGTGAGGGGTGGGACAAGGTTGCTTTCCTTGCTAGGCCACTTTTTCTTCAACGTATGTTTTTGGCACCTTTGTCTAGTAGCAGATAACTATATTTATGTGGATTGTCTCCTTGTCTTCTATTATATTGCATTGGTTGTACTTGTTTTGATGCATACCATGCTCTTTTTGTTACTATAGCACTATAGTATAATTTGAGATCTAGTATTGTGATGCCTCCTGCTTCAGATTTTTTTGCTAAAGATTTGTTTTGGCAAGTTTGGGTTTCTTATATTCCAAATGAATTTTCTAATTGCTCTTTCTTGTTCTGTGAAGAATGTCATTGGAATTTTGATGGGAATTGCATTGAATCTCTGTAGTGCTTTTGGTAGTATAGCCATTTTGACGATATTAATTCATTCTGCCTATCCAAGAACATGAGAGGTCTTTCCATCCTCTAAGGTCTTCTTTAATTTCTTTGTTTAGTGTTCTGTGGTTTTCATTGTAGAGGTCTTTCATCTCTTTTGTTAGATTGATTCCCAAGTATTTTAATGTTTTTTGAGGCTATTGTAAATGAGAGTTTTGCTAATTGCTTTTTCACCAGATTCATCACTGGTATATAGTAATGTGATTGACTTATGGGTATTGATCTTATATCCTTCTGCTTTGCTGAATTCATTTATGAGCTCTGGAAGTCTTCTGGTGGAGTTTGTGTTTTGGTCACCCAAATATAGGATCACATTGTCAACAAACAGATAATTTGAGCTCTCTTTTCCTATTCATATCCCTTTTATTTCCTTCTGTTGCCCTATTACTCTGGCTAAAGTTTCAAGGACCATGTTGAATAGGAGTGAAAATGGGCATCCTTGTCTTATTCTTATTTTTATAGAAAATGCTTTTAGTTTGTCTCCATTCAGAATAATGTTGACCTTGAATTTGTCATATAAAGCCTTTACAATGTTGAGGTAAGTTCCTTCTGTCTCTAGTTCTTCTAGTGTTTTAAACATAAATCAGGGCTGGGATTGTGGCTTAGTGGTAGAGTGCTTGCCTCGCATATGTGAGGCACTGGGTTTGATCTTCAGCACCACATAAAAAAATAAATAAAATAAAGATATTGTGTCCATCTACAGCTAAAAAAATTATTTAAAAAATCATGAATCAGTGCTATACTTTGTCAAATGCTTTTTCTGCATCTATTGAAATAATCATGTGATTCTTTTCCTTAAGACTATGTGGTGAATTACTTTTATTGATTTGCATATGTTGAACCAACTTTGCATTCCTGGGATGAAACCCCTCTACACAGTCATTTTTTAAGATCCTGGTGGCTGTCTGTGACTGAAGGAACTCTGGTTGTGGATTTTCTACACATGTATAGAAGTATTTCCCTGCTGATGCCACTCTCTGAGGTACTGTAGTGAAGAGTTTCAGCTGGTTCACCTGGACTCTAGTTTCTACTGCCCCAGGTTGTGAATGGCAGTTGTTGATTCCTTCTGTTTACTAAGTCTGATTCAAGGCCCTCCAAGTGATCACGCCAGTTGTGATCACAGTCCAGGCTACATACCTGTTAAGCCTGGGATTCTCCTCTTCCTGATGCATAAGCTCTGGTTAATTTTCTACCAGGTCTCTGTGTCACTGGATATTCAGGCAGCTTCCCTCTGGTATGGCCCTGTGATTCCAGGGACCAACTCTAAGCTTCCCCCAGGTTCTCCTCCCAATGTGAGTGGTTGGAGCCTGGTGCATCCATTTTCCTCTGTTGGGGCCAAAGCTGCTTCACTGCTGTCTCTGTTTAAGTTTAGCAATTGGTCACTGTGCAGAGCTTTCTTCCTTTGCTCAGTTCATGCTGAGCAGGATTAGGTACACTTTCCAGCATAGGTCCCCACCAGCCTGTTCCCCTTGTTTGTGGCAAGGAGGAGGAAGAGTGAGTTTCAGCAATTTTCAGCTAGTAGTAGTCCTTTTGTAATCTTTCTGGCTGGATTCCTAAGTGGTCCCACTGCTAGAGACTTCCTTTTGGTTTAATTTGCAACTGTTGAGGCATAGGCAGATGCCATGTTGATTTAAGAGGGTGACTGATTGGGTGAGGGCTCCACAAGAGGGCTGTGGATCCCAGGCTCAATTTTCTTTTCAGTTTGGTTTTAAGCTGTTTGCTCTGATTTAAATTTCCTTCTGTTACTGTCACACTTGAAATTTTGTCTATCTTTCCATATGTTTTTAAGTGGGTGAGTTTAAGAGAATGTCTACTCCCCCTTTCTGTCTCTATTGCCTCCCCACAGCCCCCAGTCTCTCCAGGTCTCAGAGTTTGTAATATTGAGTCTTAGAACATTTATTTTGTCATCCACCTCTAAATTCTGCTTTTCCTTCACTTCCTCCTTTCTATGTTGTGAGATTGGGACTCACTGCATAGCTCTCTTCTGCCATCTTCTCATAGATCTTCTCGTTCAGTATTATAACTGCAGAGTATGTCTTTGTCACATATAGATGTTGTTCATTCATTTTCTCTTTTGTATAATATTAAACAATGTAAATGTAACTGCATACTAATATGTAAATACTTTGATGAATATCTAGATTATTATTATTTTTTGATAATAAACACTACTTTCCAGGAGCAAACTTACATGTGTATCCTGACATAAATTTGAAAGAGTTTCCCTAGGGAATACAACCAGGACTTGAAATACTATATGATAAACTTAAACCAGTGTTCAACTTTGTGGCTGAAATAATGCCAAATTATTTTGCAAAGCAGTTTCACCAACTTGTATTACCTTAAACAGTGTATACAAGATCCATTTTAACCATATCTTTTATGGCACTTGAAATAATATTTTTTCCTAATCTTGTGGTTGTAAAATACACTATTATTATTACTTAAGCTGTTCTTTTCTTTCTCCCATACACATTTTTGAATTAAATGACTAAGTATCCTAACATACCATTGGGATTTTAATTGGAATTGCATTTAATCTTCAGATAAGTTTAAAATACAGTTGGCATCTTTATTTGATATGATGCTACCAGTAAAATGCTGGTAAACTGCCTACCCCTGATATGTAAATTGCTACTTTCTATAATATAATATTCCCATCAACCAGTTGTAAGTTACAATGTGAAACTGCTGTACCTGGAATTGGGAAAAATGCATATAATAAACTTTTGTTGATAAGTACAAGATGACTCTAGCACAACTCTGGATATAATTTCTTCATTTAATTTTTTCACAAAATTTTATAATTTTCTGAATGTATATAGGTTGTGCATCTTTTATAAGCATCATTCATGCTTTCTCTCCTTGTTACTGTAAATTCCGTTTAAAATTTACAAAAATATTTCTGTTACTTGTGCATAGAAAGGCAATTGATAGTTCTATATGGATCTTACATTCTTTTAGTATGTCTACATAATTTTCATGTTTTCTCTATAAATTTGCCTTTTTTGACATTTGATGTCAATGGAATCACATGTGTTCTGCTGTATCTGGCATCTTTCATTTACTGTAATATTTTCTAGAGTAATCTCTGACATAGCATATGTCAACAGTTTCCTATGTATTGCTGAATAAAATTCTATTGTATGAATATACCACATTTGTCTTTCTATTCACTAGTTTATGGATCTTTAGATTTCTGTGCTCAATTCTGTATTTCCATTGCTAAATGTACTTTTGCATCTTTTTATTGTTATTAATACTTAAATTGTTACTTTGTGCCTTTAGTTTTGCTTCTTGATTAATACTGTCAGGTATCAGTTGCATTAGTTTTAATAAAGAACTAATGCTAGACTTTTATTAACCCTGTGTTCTATTTTGAGTGTATCTCATTAACTTATCTTTCTTGAACTTAATTGGAACTCATTATTTTATCTTTATCAACCTGTTGTTCAACTTATTAATTTTCTTCCTTCCTTTCTAATACAAGGCTATTAATTTTTCTCATAGTACTACTTTATATACCAAAAATTCTATACATGGTATTTTCATAATCTTTTAGTTTTAAATATTTTTTGTTTATATTATGGTTTCTTCTTTGTGTATTTTAATTATAGTAGAATATGAGTATTTTTTTGTTATAGATTTCTAAATCAGTTACATTGTGATCAGAGAATTTGGACAGAATAATAGCTGTATTTTGAAATTTGCAAAGGCTTAGTCTGATATACATTTGTGACATGTTTTCTTGAGAGGAATATTTGTTCCTTATTTTCTAAACTCAGAATTCTGTATAAGTTCTCTAGATTAGTCTTTTTATTTTATAGTTTATGTTTGATAATTCTAAATTCTCAAGATGTTAAGTGCCTAAAATTTTATTTAATAATTTTGTGTGTTTCTCAGTCTTTATGGCTTGTTGTCTTTTAAGTCCCATGATTTAAAGTTTCTGGATTGTTGTGTGATAATCCTGAGTACCTGAATCAAAAATGCTTTTCCTTAGTAGGGATGTGGTGCTTGCTTCTGCCTGGAGCCAATGGGGGTGCTGCTGTCTTACAGTGAGGTAAGATTCTGGCCAAGGTTCACTTTGCCACTAGCCAAAAGTTGAGACTCTTGTTTGCTACCATAAAGAAACATAGATCTTCTCTGGAGGAAAATGTACTACACATTGTGGCTTATCATAGAGACCTCTCTAGATGACATGGGGAATATTTCTGGAATTTTAGCATCATACAGACCTCTTTTATTTTCGTTTTTTTGGGTCTGACATCATACTTAGGATGGTACAGGATATGGCAAATCATATTTTCCTCTTCTCTCCTCCTACCTCACCCCCATGCTTATTAAAACAAGATTGTATAAAAACAATATGCAGAGTTAGTTTGGCAGAGAAAAAAATAGAGAAGAAAGAGGGCATCATGAATGCTATTTAACACTTCTCTTTTACACTTTTAAGACTGCTAGCTGTAGGCTGAATTAATCTTCCTTCTTTCAAGAGAGATTTCTTGAAACATTGCCCAGGTGCCTGGATCCTGGTAGAGATGTAAATGGTCTGGCTAAAAATCTCCCTTGAATGCCAGTCATGGTGGTATGTTTCTTAATCCCAGCTCTTCAGGGAGGCTAAGGCAGGAGGATCACAAGTCCTAAGCCACCCACAGTAACTTAAACCCTATCTCAAAAAAAAAAAAAAAAAAAAAAAAAAAAAAAAAAGGACTGGGGATGTAAGTTGGTAGTAGAGTGCTGAGTGCCCCTGGATTCAACCCCCAATACAGGGGGGTGGAAATATCTCTCTTGAAATGAATGAATAAAAACATGAGCCCCCCAGGAAATTTCCACTGTAGCCATTGGAAGTACTTTTGGCAGTAGTGATAGGATAAAGAAAAAATGAATTATGATTTTAAGTTAAAAGAATTGTGGAGGATGAAGTTGTTTTTATTTTTTCTTAATTTCAATCTACTTTGCACTAATGATGGAACATTGATCAGAACTCAATCATAATAAGATTCCTGTTAAATGTATGCCTTATTTCTAGGTTTAATGGAGAATGTGATGCTTATGTTGTTAGGTAAAGATTGAAAATTTTGTTTCTCAAAGGAATTTGTAAGATTATAACAAAGAAATGGCTAGAGACTATTTTATACTGAGTGAGAATGCATAAATTTAAATGGTTTCTAAAGTCTTGAAAATAACTCAGTTTTAACTATTTATGTAGGTGTGATCCAACTGTAAAAACTAGTTCTGTGTCATGCAAACTTTGGATAGTCTGAATGATACACAGGAATGTTATGTAATATGATCAACAAATTAATATAGCCATTTAAATCTGATATTTCAAATCCATTTATATGACTAGTTAGAAGTTCTGACGACAGAGGTGTTCATTTATTTCAGGAGAAGAAGGGATGAAGACTGGATGATGGCCTCAGAGGATATCTCTGGCAGATACCTAGAGATACAAAGATAAAATTCTCTTACCTTAAATTTTTTTGCAAAAATTTTATTCACTTGTTCCTACTATTTGTATAAAAGAAAATCAGAACCAAATGAAATCTTGGGTTGTCAAGAATTAATCTACTAATATTAAGACGTGGTGATTCAGATTGAGAAGTGATTATCAAGAGGTTAAACATAATTTGAGGGTTTCTTAAGAGTACTTAATAAATATTCTCTACTTTTCTACTTTGCTCTCTAACCATTTGGAAGTTAAAGAGCGACAGATGTGGACCAAAATACCCATTTTATTACTAATAAAATTTTTTTTGGAAGATGTGACTTAGTAAGGAAGCAAAATGGACTCATTAAGTGAACCACAAAACTTATAGGTCCATATCCTTTACTCATGAAATTTGCCAGCCTGATGATGTGACTAAATTAGTGTCACCTTCTCCAGGAGTCCTGAGCTAGATCTCGAGAGGAAGAAAGATGAGACTGAACCCAGTATATTCAGCTTATTCTTCCCAGACAAGTCATTCCATAGTGGATGCAGTAGCAGATACCACAAAACAACTTAAATCAAGGAAATTTATTTATTTTTTTTACATTTCTTTAGGCCTTATGTCTAACAAGGTGTCAGCAGGATTGGTTCCTTTTGGAGGCCCTTAGGGAACATCTCTTTCATTTGTCTCCCCTTGCTTCTGGTAGCTATAGGTACTTTTTCCTTCTTTGCTTATAGATGCATAACTTCAATTTCTGCATCCATGTTCATATGGTCAAAACCTTGTGTCTCAGTTTTGTTTCCCTTTCTGTTCTAAGGACACTCATCATTGCATTTAGTGCCCATCCTAATCCAGTGTAGTCTCATTTCTGGATCCTTACTTTAATTATGTCTGAAAAGACCATTTTCTCAAATGAGGTCATATTTTTAGGTTCAGGTGGGCTTATCTTTTGAAGGTGATACTATTCAGTTTATAAAAGGAATGGAGAGGCCAGGAGTTGGGTTAATTAAATCAGTAACCAGAATGCTTGCTAAGAAACATCAGGAATTGGGGCAGGTGTTCCTTCCTATCGTTCCCCATCTGTTTGTTCTTGTGACCAATCAGATGTAGGAGATCAGCAAAATAGTCTTGTCCCTAGCCTGTATTTGCATCATTGTTGTTATCTTCAATTTGTGTTTCTTTTAAAGCATCTTATCCATGTTGTGAGTACTAGTGTTAAGGCTAAGTAATATAATGATTATATCTACATATCCATTTAACTGTGCATAAAAAAATGGGAATTTTCATAACACAAATAAATCAGTGTGAAAGTTCATCTCATCACCCATGAGATATAAAATTCCCCAAATTTCATGAAGATGCCTCTGGTCTGCATATCATGTGTCCTGAATGAGGATGACTTTGTCATTCTGGATATTAAATTAGTAAAGTTTAATTTCTTTCTTATTAAACATCAAATAGAAGCAAATATTTTCTTCCAGCACTTTAGTGAAAGTGCTATCCCTAGGATGCATGAGTTTTGCTTTGGACCACCTAAGACTAGATCATTACTGACTGTCTAGTGGACATTTTACAATGATATAAATGGTCTATCTATGTGCTGTCCAGGAATAGAACACTTGAAATATGGTTAGTGCAACTGAAGAAGTTAATTTTTAATCTTATTTAATTTTAATTAACTTAAATGCTACTGTAAATGGTCACATGTGACTGAAGGACTATATTCAACATCTTAGGCAAGATATTTTTCAATGTCTAGGCTAAAAATATTGGAAATGCTAAAGTAAATAGAGCAATGAACATTATAATAACTAACTTCTCTATTATTTATTTTAATTGTCATTGTTTTAATGACATTAACAAGGCCACAGAAAAAGTTCACCCTGAATTAGCAGCTTATCTATACTTGTTAAGGATTTTGGACTTCTTTCAGCTTTAAATTCTTTTTTTTATAGCTAAGAATTAGATGAAAATTTAGACTTTATTTTTGAATTATATTCTCTAGCTCTAAATTTAAAACAAAATTATTCCTTTGCAGGCAAAACACTGGTAAATATGTAGTAGAAAAATTTCAAGATATTCTTGTTCCAGAAATTAAGTGTAAATCTTTGACAACCACTTAAAATATCTCCTTGCTGAAAGTATAAGTTAATATACCTAGATTTTACTTAAAAGACTTTGTT
This sequence comes from Xerus rutilus, assembly GCA_028644305.1. Taxonomy (NCBI): domain Eukaryota; kingdom Metazoa; phylum Chordata; class Mammalia; order Rodentia; family Sciuridae; genus Xerus; species Xerus rutilus. Next base: position 95,974,587 of record CM053404.1, on the reverse strand, counting down.
TGAACAGTAGCTTCTCCCCCAAAGAGTGATATTATTTAATGAAATATTTTATTATGTGGGAATGATAATTTTTGTTAAATTTATTTTTCTAATGTGTAAGCAGATTTTACTATCATTTCCCAATTTTACCATAAGCATTTTATTATATAAAACTTAACAGCTAGTTAGTCCATTGATTTATTTTTGTCTTTGATTGAAATTCGACCAGAGAGAATATTTCTTCTCCATATTGTCAGCACATATAATATAGCATTAGATTTAATTTCATTTGAAAAAGGAAATGTGGAAATAAATCAAGTATAACTCATACTTCTTGAACTTTATGTAGTTTAAACTTTGAGGTATTGTATTCTTCATTTATACCAGGAGAGGGTGCATTTTAAATTTGATATCTTTGAACAGAAATCATTCCTTTGAACTGCTGCCATAAAGTTTATGTACCTTAAAGAATTGCCAAGTTCTTTATCTCCAGAATGTTCCCTAATGTACATGGGGGAGAAACAGGATATATATGAACCATTTAGTGCACATCAGACTAAAAGCATCAATTAATACATTAATTTTACCCCCTAGAAATACAGTTTTGTTTTCTTAGGATTCTTTTCTTATTACTAGCTGAATAGTAAATTAATTCAGAATTTTAAAAGTTGTTTTTCAGGGAACCTTTTGAAATTTTATCTTTAAATACTAAAACAAACAAAACCCATCTGAGATATATAGATATGTATGTGTGTGTACATATATATGTATTTATACATACATATATATTATATATAATAGGCATGTATGTAATTTACATGTAATATAATTTCAGTTTTCACCTTAATTGAAGTTATCTTTATAAACTGTAATATGTAATAATTAAGGAAAAGAGAAACACTACAAATGAAAACATAGCCATAACTAGAAAGTGATTTTCATTGTTTTGTTTTGACAGCTTGAAGATTCATGTGTTTTGCAAATTTAAAAAATTTGCAGTGTTGTTGCATGAAAAGATGTTGAGAAATTTAGGCTGCACCCAGCATGCTGCATTTGCAGATGACTGATGGTCATATAAGTTGCACAGCAGTAGAATTCTGTTATATGCCATAAATGAAGTGATTTACACTTTATTTTGTGTATTTGTTAAAGAGTATTTGAAGGTACTATTCAAAATAGATTTTAAGAACTTTGAGAAGAAAGAATGGACTCTTAAGTGTCCATATTATAATTTTACAGAAGAAAAATTACAGAGCTTTGCATTTCAGCCTTTTCTGTATAAAAAGTAGTTGAGAATGGAGTTAGTCACTCCTCAATTCAGTGTTAATTGTAAAAATAAATTTAAGATGTTCTTGAATGAATATTAATCTATTTAGTTTTTTCAGACATTTTTAGGTCATTCATTGATCAGAAAAAACAGAATTTCCTTAAATTTGTTATCATTTCTTTCTGATAGCTTAGTAGCTGTATATCTAATAGTTGGGGGAGTTATGACTAAGAATGATTAAGCGTAGGATCCTCAGAATAATTTTTAATGGCTTTATTGAGAGATCATTGATGTATAGAAATTGCATACATATAACATATACAGAATAATTTTTGTTACATAATCTGAATTATTCTGTATGGATCTTTGAAACTTTTAAAATAGGTATACTCTCTTCTTGTTAATAACTGTCTTATAAATGATCTTTCTTAAAAATAAACCAATGATATTAACACTTATTAATTGATTTGATATTGCATCTATCAGTATGTGGTGAATTTCATGTGCTTTTCAAAAGTGAATAATGTGAAACAATTTTAGGATAATTTCTAATTCATCCTAAGCCTTTTAGGGCAGATTTCCCTGGGAATATTATATCCTTTGTTGTTTGTGGGAGGAGATGGGGTAGGACTCCATATATGTGCCTTTTTTTTTTTTTTAAAGAACAAACCTATGTGATGAAATACATTTCTTCCTCTGTTTATTTTACTAAAAGGTCGGTAGGAGGGTAAAACATTTTGTCTGTTTTCTATAAAAGGAATCATGGTATAATGTTTGCCTTAAATCTAATAAAACTGACCTATCATAGGAAAGTCCTTTTAAAGTTAGTGTGTAAATGGTTTAAAATTAGTTTATAAATAGCTTAAAGTTAATGTGTTAAAGGCCTTTTAAAGTTACTATGTAAATAATTCTCATTTGATCTTTAACATGATGGTGATCAACAAACAGCATTATTTTTTATAGATTACTGTAGTTCATATAAATCGTTATTTCTAGGATTATTGCTGGTCAATATCTTTCTGTATTAAAACTTAATTTTGTAACATACTGTAATTTTGCAGTTCATAGCCAAAGCTCTGTGTGTGGGGGAGGCGGCTGGGGGGGAGACAAATATATTTATGTAGCATGGTGGAATTGAGAAAGTACTTTAATTCTATTTGTCTTTGCCATAACTTTGAGGTGTGATTATTATTGCCTATAATTGTTTTAACATGTGGAACTAAATTACATTTCTTTGTCATTAAGCTAGAAAATGAGTCCTTTTTTTATATTGGGGATTGAACCCAGGGTTGCTTTATCACTGAGTCATATTCCCAGCTCTTTTAATTTTGAGACAGGGTCTTACTAAATTGCTTAGGGCCTCACTAAATTGCTGAGCCTGGCTTCTAACTTGCAGTCCTCTTTCCTCAGCCTCTCGGGTAACTGGGATTACAGGTGTGTGCCACCATTCCTGGTGAAAATGAGAGCCTTGTACCTGGTCTTCTGATTTTCTCCCTGTCGATGGATTTATATTTGATAGCTAGTTTCCTGAAAAATAGTATTGGTGTTGATGTAATTTGAGGAACTTGAATGAATCACAATATAAGACTGAATTCCAGTTTAGGGGAGGAGCTTGAACGTGTTTTAAACAGTTTTTCTTTTCATTACCTTGAATACTTCACCTGGAACCAAGGTTTTGCTCTCAGGCATTGTTGACATGACCTTAACACCATAATTCTTGGTGGTAAAGTGAAATACCTCATTGAGAAATGGAAGTTTCAGAGAGTGAGTGTAAATTAATAAGAGTGGTTTCAACTTTTAAAAGTCACATTCTATTGCATTCATTTTAAGGTGTTCTTCCCATAATGAGTAGTAAAATTAGTCCTTTGTATCAGAGTGAGTCTAAAGGAATATGACGATCTTTAGAAAAACTGTCTACCTTTGTCTAAGCATATTCTTCCTCTAGAGCAGATGTAAATTTTACGTATTCATTACATTTGATTACTTATTTAAAAAAGTCCTTCTTTACTGACAAGTATCAAAATTTCCAAGATATGAGTTATGAGCTATATATAATGTATGTGTGCATAATTCTTTCTGTAAAAAAACAAGTGTTTGAGCATATACTAGTGTATGGATATAATGTATGTATACTTGTTTTATACACATACACATAAGTTTGCAAGTGAAAGCAAGTTAGAATTTCACTGTAGTGAAGTCCTTGTATTTCACTTCCTAGTTGCATTAGTTGATGCATTCCTCTGTTTGTGTCTGCATATCTTCATCCTGCTACTCATGTTGATTGTTATTGTTTCTCTACTTTGCTTCCAGTAACTAATTGTATTGGTCCACTACAGTCAAATTGTGTATTATTTTGATGGTCTCCAGTTCCATTGCTCTTCTTGTGGGTTAGATCTTCAGTATCTCTTGCCTGGACTACAGCAATAGCAATTTAATGGTCTCTTTAAATATCCTTTCTCCAACTTCTAATTTATTTTATGCACTTCTTCCAGATTATTTTCTTTAGCATAAGTCAAAACATGTCACACCCTGCTTTTATTTCAAATACTTTAATTTCAGTTTCAAGGACATTCAAATCTAGTCCTAGTTACCTTTTACCTGTTCAACCTTCTAAATAGTTTTACAGATTTTCTTTCAGATTTTCTTTGTTTGATTGTCTAAGTTTTATCAGGTATACTTTTGGGTAAAACTGTTTCTCCATTTTTATACCATTTATCTTGATTTGCCTCTCCTAATCCTTGCATCGCTAAATGATCCCCATAGTTTTAGACTCAGAACAAATGCTTCCTTTTTCCAAAAGTGAAGTAGTTGTTATTTTATTAAATTTCTGAAACATATTAATAGCTTATTACTTTTTACCTTGCACTCAAACACTTTTATTTTTCATAGATTATAACTATGAGTTCAGAATTCTTGTTTGTTTGATCTTTGTTTAATTCTACAAATATTGAACAGTATATAGATGTGGTGCTACACTCCTGCATCTATATCTTTTGAGATCTTACTATTAGTCTTATAAAGGGGATTTATGACCACATAGATTAGAAAATTTACTCTTAGAACTATTAAATAACTTTATGATTAGACAGCTAATAGGTGAATGATGTACGTGAGCAGAATTCAGGACTGGTTTTTTTTTTCCCATTATATAAGAGTAGTCTTTATATATGTAAGTCTCTGAGACTTACATGTAATAAATATTATAGAAAGTATTTGTGGAAAAAATGAATTGCAAAGTATGTAAAGCTATTTACTCTGAACTAAAATTGATGTTCTCATGCTACCTTCAAATGTTGCCTATTGACTAAAGCCAGCCAGTAGCCTAGCAACGTTTCAAGCTTTATGTTACTCTATACCATTTTCTTAGTTGGAAAGGACCTGTGTTTTGGAGGTAAAGGGATAAGGAGATTTGGGCACTTTTTTATTTCTTAAAATTATTACTGAGATATTAATGTTCTGCATTTTGGGCTACTGTACCATGTGATACCAGATAAGTTTCCATAACTGCATTGTTTAATTGAAAGGTCACAAGAGAAAATAATTCACAAGTGATTTAATAGTTTTCCATAATCAGTGAATTTTATGAACTTGGAATTTCCTAGGAAAGTACCACCCATTTCATGTGATCCTTTCACAAGTTGATATTGTATTTTTATTATCATTAGAGACTTTTTAAAGTATGGTAAAATGTTCTTAAGTTGAATCAGCACCTTACACAAATTCTTACAGCCTCGTTAGAACAACTTCACTAACAAACATTAAAACAGTTAAAACATTTGTAAGAAAATTAAAACATTTGTAGAACCTTCCCAAACACAGGCACATATACACACAGACAGACAGATACACACACATACACGCACAACATAGTAGTAGTTTGATAGGTGTCTTTAGAATGTTTTATTATGTCTCTGCACTTTGCTTCTTGAAGGGCATGTTGGTATTTCTTGTTAGGGGATAATAAAAATTTGTGTTTAAAATAGTTGTAAAACATTTAATATAGTTATAGTTCTTTTTGATTTTATAGTTTTTTTGATTTGATAACCATCACAATGTAGGAAACAGTATAATGACTTGAGCAGCTGGCAGGTGTTCTACATAGAAATTAAATATAGACATAAAAATCATAAATCCTAAGGGTGAATTTTGGAAGTAAGAGATCCCTAAATATTCTTGTAAAATAGAGAAAGAGAGCATTGGGCAGTAAACTACATGCACGTGTGGTAGCTATGGTGAGTTTTTTACAGAAAGGCGAAGAAAAAAACAAACAAACAAAACCTCAAACCCTAAGTGTTTTGTATATTTGTATGATTCTAGGAGTTCTGTACCAGATATATTGCAAAATAATTTAGTTCTATAACATTTTAGTGCCCTGAATTACAGAATTTTTTCTTATTTTTTTATTATGGTAAAGTAACCTAACATAAAATTGAACAGTTCAGCTAGTATAAGTATAAAGTTCAGTGGCATTAATTACATTAACATTATGCAACCATCACCTAGTCCTTTTCATCTTCTCAAACAACTCTGTACCCATTAAAAAATAACTCCCTATTCCTCCCTCCACTCAGTCTCTGACAACCACTATTCTACTTTCTCTCTCCATATAACATGGAATTGTTCAGTATTTATCTTTTTGTGTCCATCTTCTTTCATTTAAGATCATATCTTCAAGGTTCATCCACGTTGTAGTATATGTCATGTTTCTTTCCTTTTTAAGGCTGAATGGTATTCCATTTTATATTTGTAACATATTTTGTTCATCCATTGGTAGACAGTATGGTTGTTTCCACCTTGTGAATAATGCTGCATTAATATGAGTGTATGAAGTCCCTGCTCTACTCAGTAATGGAATTAATGGATCTTATGATAATTCTATTTGTATGTTTTTTGAGAAGCTGTTATTCTGTTTTCCATAATAGTTATACTATTTTACATTCCCACCATTGATGCACAGGAGTTCCGATTTTTCCACATCTTTGCCAACACTTGCTATTTTGTGTTTGATAGTAGCCATTCTAATGTGTTACGAAGTAGAATCTCATTGTGGTTTTCATTAGCATTTCCCTCATGAATACTTGGTAGTGTTGAAGCTAATGTTCTCCACTCAGCTTTCCATGCTGTGTGCACAATGTTTTCAAGCAGAAAACCAGAGCTCATTTGTTTATTTCTTTTTCTTTCTCTCAGAGATAACAGTCTTTCACTACTTGTTGTCTTATGTCTTAGTTTTTTTTTTTTTTTTAAATTTTTACACATTGTCCAGATTGCTAGGTGTTTATAGAGGGAGATTAAGTCCTGCTCTTGTACCTTCTTCAAGGAAGGAATTAGAAATCCTATAAGATGTTTTTAAGCTATATAAGTTATATAAGTTATACTGGTAACTTATATGAGCTTTTAAAAAGAAAGTTATATATAAATTATAATGATTTAAAGCTGTCCAAATTATCTTTATCTTATATAGAAATCAAACCTGAAAAAATGGCTCCTAGATAATTTTATAAATTTGTTGTGCTTTTCTTTTTTAAAAAAAATAGTTAAAAATCTTAAATTAGGTTGTAAAGAAATATGGTATTCATGTATAGTTTAAAGTTTTCTTTGCTTAGTAAACCGAATGTTGTGGTTGTTATTAATCTTACCACTATATAAAATTTACCCAAAACATATAGTATTTTTTGCATAATTCAGGAACTCCAGAGTATGTTTTAATGTGCACATAGTATTTTTTAACTTTGTCACTTTTTTATGCTATATTTTAATCATAACATTTTCTATAATGACAATTTAAAAATGCACAAAAAATGTTTAAAGATGAGATGTGTTAAATAACAATGCTTAAGATACATGTTAATGTATTAAAAACAAAATGAATAGTAGGAATAGATAACTGAAAGGAGTTCTTTGAAAGGTTCTTTATGGCATTTTGGAAGGATTTTGCAATCTGGGAAATTGGTTTTGCTTTAGCAAAAAGAACATTTTCTTTCCATATTCTTAATACATTGTCAGGGAAAAATAGGAAACTAAAATTAGTAGTTTAAAAGCTTACTTTTGTTAAAGAACAATCAGTTGGATATTTTTTCAAAGTATGAATTGTTTTAAGACATTAGAAAGAAAATCTTACTATAATTGAAGACCCTCTATATTATAAACTATAATGATCTGATCTCTTTAAATAATTAGAAATCACTTTTATTAGTATGTTATTTGCTAATAAATTTTATGTTTAAAAATTTAATATTGAGGATAACTTGCAGGCAGCATTTCTTTGTTAGGTTGTAGGCTTTAAAATGAAATTCTTGTCAAACTTTATTTGACTTTACTACTTGATGAAAAGAATATTTTCTTCTTAGGGTAACAGTGTGGTAAAATATTTCTGAAAATTATGTGAACATGCATTTTGGTCAAGGGAAATGAAGGAATAACCTTTGCTAGCTACTTAACTGAGGAATCTAATAATATATACTATGGTATGAAATAATTTAGAGAAGGTCTTTTTCTTTTTTCTTAAAAGTATCTACTGAAAGTGGTGAATTTCTAGTACATTATAAATATTGTAAATACATTTTTATGTAGTTTCTGTTTGATGACTGATTTTTTTTTCCTACAGAGCTTATCAAAATAAGATAGGGCTGGGGTTATGGTGCAGTGGTAGCGTGCCTGCCTAGCATGTGTGAGGCACTGGGTTCGATCCTCAGCACCACGTAAAAATAAAATAAAGATATTCTGCCCACCTACAACTAAAAAAAATAAACATTAAAAAAAATAAGATAGAAGCAATGTTGGAACTGAAGTTGGATCACCACCTTTTGTGCCTTTTAGACAGGTAGTGACTTTCATGTTGGCTGATGAATCAGGAAAATGTGGGTTTTTTTGTTTATATTTAAGTTGTGCTGAGTTTTGTGCTGAGGCCATGTAATTACATGGAAATATGAAGTTTGAGAAATTTATTAATTTATTGTTGATCCAAAGATTGAAGCAATTTAAGAGCCATATCTGAAGAGTAGCTAATAACTAATTAGGATAAGGAAAAAGGTCTTTTTAATGGGATATTCAAAAGTAGGAAGACCGATTTCTTCAGCAGTCTACTTTTCTGTCTTACTCCAAATACCCATCACAGTCAGAGACTTAATTTTATTGCCAGCTGGTGTCTTTCTTTTTACCCACAGTGGCCCTAATTCTTCTACATAAACTAAAAATGTTCTCTCTACTTCCTATTTTTCAGTCTCCTTTGCTACAGAGTGCTACCTTCAGGTAGCTCCTTGTAGGAGCACTCCCCGTACCTTCAACCCCTCCCTTCCCTCTTTTCCCATTCTATGGTGATGAAATGCATGCCCAGCAGAGCATGCCCATTGATTGTAACCTTGAGGCCGTGATTGGTCTGAGGACCCTATATAAGCCTCTGTACTTCCTGGATTAAACGGGTTCTGCCTCTCGCTCTGGCAGAGCAGTCTTATCTCCCCTGGAGTCTGGGTGGAATGACTCCGCAGGCTGTCACCCCTAACTTTGTCCTGTGAGACCCCACTTCATCTTCCCAGAAGACCCCTTTTCATCTCTCAGGACCCCTACCCGTTGAGGAGACCCACGAGGCAGTACTTCAAACAATAGCTCCTCAGCTGAGTAATATCTTTTGTTGTGGGGAACTAACTTCAAGCTACACCTTTAAGATGGTGATCAGCCGTGGTGAGAGTATGTGGGTGTGGAGGGCACAGAGGAAGGAAGGATAACATGATTGGCTTGCCATTGGATCCATGAGCGTAATCAGCTCATGGACAACATTCAAGGGGCTTGTATGCTTTGCCACACAGACAGCTCTTGGCTATGTGCATTGTTTCTGATTGGCTAAATGGCCCTATAAGTAGAGTGCTTGTTTCCACAATAAACGAGTTCCTGCTCTGACTGGTCTCCCTGGAGAGTATGATTGTCCTGAGGCGGAGGGCTGGGAATGGGCAGCCAGTTGGCTGAGCTGAGGACGTAAAGTTAGGAAGCCGAGACCTACATCTCCATAACAAAGTTTATTTTATGTTTTTAAAATACTTTGGTGTAGAAAAAGCCATCTAATTGATCAGATGAGTAGGATCAGTTGATGGGCATCCTCTTCAAAAAACTCTTTAAAAGGTCTACTTACAATTAAATTAGGATTATTCTTGCATTATGACTATTTTGAAAGTATTTTTAAAATATGTTGAAGCCGGGCGTGGTGGCACAAGCCTGTAATCCCAGCACTTAGGGAGGCTGAGACAGGAGAACCGTGAATTCAAAGCCAGCCTCAGCAAGGGCGAGGCGCTAAGCAACTCAGTGAGACCCTGTCTCTACATAAAACACAAAATAGGGCTGGGGATGTGACTCAGTGGTCGAGTGCCCCTGAGTTCAATCTCCAGTACAAAAAAAAAAAAATGTTGATCTGTTGTTTTGAACAATGGATAATCAAGATTAAAGGAGGTGTGAAGTCCTATTGTATGGTTAATGTTGATGATGCTCTCCGAGTATAATAAAATCTCTCAGAATGAAAACAAAGTGCAAACATTCTAATAATTTTAAATTGAATATAGTAAGTGACATATTTTTAAAAAAATTTATCCTTAAACAATTTGGTGATAATATTTCTTTCATAAATTATAAAAGATAAAATGTTGCAGCTTGATTGGGGCAGAGGGTGTGTTTTTAGCTTTTGATTTAAAAGTTCAGAATCATCTTTTTATATGTTAAAATAACTATACTGCTCACTTGACATATGAATATTATGACATATTATGGCATAATATGGAAATTGAGCCCTTAATTGCAAAATCAAACTTACCTTTTCTTGTGATTTTTCTAGACTGAAATCTAAAATTATTTTATGTGATTACCCAAAAATGAAACTTATATCTCTTGGTTCTATATATATATATATCCTGAGGAGGTTCAGAGGATTACATTTTTGTGTAAGTTTTAATTTTATTTACTAATTAAATACTTAAAATGTTACTTTAGTGTGGCATGGTGGTACACGCCTGTAATCCGAGTAGCTCCCAAGGCTGAGGCAGAAAGAGTGCAAGTTTAAGGCCAGCCTCAGCAATTTAGCAAGGCCCTAAGCAACTTAGCAAAATCCTGTCTCAAAATAAAAAATTAAAAAATCTGGGGGTGTGGCTCAATGGTAGAGCACTCCTAGGTTCATCCCAGTACTGCCCCCCATATTTTAATCAGTTTTCTACCCTTTTTTTCTTCTTTTATAAATTTGTGGGCTGGAATTTTATTTTTGTGGAATCTCAGCTGTTGTAAAGGATGCAGATATTTCTTTTGAAGAAATACTACTCATGAAAACTTTAATCTCTTGAAATTACTGAATTACTTCTACTTATTTTACCATAAATATCTATCTCATGTCTGAGTGGATAGCAGAAACCTTGATTAAAGAAATATGTTACAAGGTATAATGCTTGTTAAACCTACAAATGGTAATGATGAATTGGAAAAGCAAAGGACTGCCACTATTGCAGAAGTTGCAAAGAGTAAAGAGGTAAGAAATTAGTCACAAATTTATCTTATGTCTTATCATTATTTTCTATGTTGATTACTTATGGTTATTATTGTCTTTTCACATAATTATTCAGCAACCCTTGACAATATCCTTCTTGCATATTCCACAAGTACAAAACTTCCCTGCCACCTCATAGTTTCTTAAGTTTCATGTATTATTCATATGTTCTTTTTAAAAATCTCCTTGGCAATTCCAGTAATTTTTCTTGCTAGCAAATTGCCTTTTATTCTCCTTCTTTCCTTTTTTCTTAACAGTGTAATAACTGAACCCAACACTTTTCCATAGTAGAGGGTTTCCTGTTATTGGTTGGGTTAGTTACCACTGTATGGGATAATTTTCCCATATAATAGCACCTTCTGAGAATAGTAACTTATGAGGATAATTCAGTTGATTACATCAACATTTTTCAGTTTTATTTCTTAATTTTATTTAATTTATAGAAAAATTCATTTTTTTCTTTGGGGCATACATGTATTTATACAAACGCAGGTACACAAACACTCCATTTTACTCCATTTTGTTGTTAGCCAAAGCTTCTTTTTAGTTGTTTTTAATTTATGGCTTATCTGAAATGAGTGTTTTCTCTAGTTATTGATTTTTAGCATTGGATAAGAAATTTAAGCTCATGAGTTAGTTGCTTAGACTTTTCTTACCAATGAGATTGAGATAGTTTCCTTTATTCAAAAACTGTAATGAAGCTTAACTAACAACTGCTTTCCTATTTAATTTCCAAGTTTAAGTAGAAGACTTGTTGAAATTTAGTTGTTAATCTTCAGTGTCTTTCTAGCATCCATCTAGAATAGGAACTAAAAGCGTAAGCTTTGGAATCAGACATCCTGGAAGCATATCTTACTGACAGTCTTGAACTGAGTACTTAGCTTTTGTACCCCATTACTCTTCATCTGTGTGAAATTCAGGAACAATAGTGGTACATACTTCATATAGTGAATGTAGGAATTAAAACGGATAATTTTTAAGATTGTAGAACTACTACTACTACTGGCATAGATCATGACATTTCCTTGCTCAAAGCTCTCAATAAACATGGCTATTGCTATTCTTCAGTATGTTCTCTATTCTAGGGTACTATTTTTTAAAAATAACATTTTTTAAAATTAAAACATTCATGGGTTTATATGAAATATATTTATTCCCCCCAAAGGTATTAAAATTATGAAGTTTCAGAGGAAGATATTGGAAGATAGATTGATATAGAAGTTCCTTAATGATTATAGAAAACTTGTTCTGTGCTTGGTTATTTATTGGAGTATAATTCACATGTTTTAATGTGCTTCATTTTTAAGTCATAATTGTTAACATTTTCTCTGCAAATGTTTGATAACTAGAGAATCACATTTTTATTTTTTGGAACTGAACAGATTGAAGAACTTCTCAGCTTATATATGAGAGAGTTGGTGGAGACTTAAAACTAACTAGGGAGTTGCCCAAGGTTACCCAGTAACAATTCTAGGACAAATCTATACATAATATAGCAGACCTGTATCATAAATAATATAAACATACAAAATAAGTAACTTTCCGGCTGCAATTTTAAATGTAGTAGTCTGATTAGGCCTCAAGATAGAGAGATTTGAGCCAAGATTTGAAAGAGGTAAGAGAATTAGCTGTGCAGTTACTGAGGAAGTGTGGTCCAGGGAGAGGAAAAGCATTGCAAAGACTACCAAACAGAAAAATGTGTTTAAGGAAGGCAAGGGACCCATGGAAATGGCAAAGGGATAAGAAGTAGAAGGGTCAAGAGAGAAGGTGGTCAGCTTACATTGGTCCCTGTAACCACTGGAAAACTATATTCAGAGAGAATATGGGGAGCCTTTATTCAGAGAGAAATGGGGAGCTTTTTGAAGGTTTTGAGCACAGCAATAGCATCAACAGACCTACATTTTAAAAGGTCAATTCTGGCTGCTGTGTTCAGACTAGGTTGTAGAGGAGGGAGATTGGAATTAAATGAGTTATATCACTGAACTAATCAAGTAGCATTTCAGCCTTAGAGGATAGATGAAAGAAATTGAACCAGCCAAGCTGTGATTAATAAAATGGGAAAAAAACAAGAGAATGCAGAAAATTGATCATGGAGAAAGGAGTGAGAAACCTATCAAGGACTGTTGAAAAGTCTTGTACTGGCAGTGTAGAATCAGGGAGATTATTCAACCCCTCTACATTCCGCTTGATATGGTGAAAATCTGTGTGAGTTCTTCAGTGATCAATTTAGGTTTTTAAGTAAAAATGAAGCAAGATAACAATAACAATGAGGGGTGAATGTGTTGGAGGATCGAGAAGTGAGGAAATGTGTAAGATAGTGGTATAGGATGGGACAGCAGGTGGGTTAGGGAAATACAGTAAGATTGCTAGGCAGCATTAGAGCCCTCTTGATATTCACATCATGATGATTCCACATATACCTCACTCACACATCCATGAACAAGATGGTGTAGTTCATAAGGACAAACACTAATTACATGGTAGATAATGTTTAAGTTGTTATGGTTCTAGATTTTATGATTTTTGAGTACAATTTTAAAGCAGTGAAAAGCAATTCTGAAAGTGCTATTTATTCTATTCCTTAATTCATAAAATGGAAAGAAAATAATAAGGAAATGCATTCAGAAGATGGGACTGTTACATCAGCACTTTTGGAATTATGTAATATAAATTCCAGAAATGTATTTAATTTGGAATAGATCAGGCTGCACACTTTTCAGATAATGTATGTTTTCTTTTTGTTTAATATATGTTCAGTATATTAGTAATTACTATCTATTATTGTTTTCCCTGTGCTAGTTACAGAAATAATAACTTCCTATTGATGATGTCATTTAATCTTCTCAAAGCAGGTTTTTCTTATATCTCTTTTTTTAAAATTTTTTTAAAATATTTATTTTTTAGTTGTAGGTGGACAGAATATCTTTATTTTATTTTATTTTTTATGTGGTGCTGAGGATCGAACCCAGTGCCTCCCACGTGCTAGGCCAGCATGCTACCACTGCGCCATAACCCCAGTCCCTATTATATCTCTTTTAATAGTGGAAATCCTGAGGCTCAGTGGAAGGTGAAAGTTAAGTGATTTGCCTGAGGATAGGAGCTAGTAGGTGGTTGAGCAAGGGTTAGTACAAGCCCTGTCTAGCTAGTCCAAAGTCTGGGTACTTAACTATGCTAAACTGTCTCCTATCAGATAAACTTTGTATCACATTAATATAAACCCACATTTTCTTTACAGTTAACAAGTAATGACTATCAAGACATCCCAATTTTTGATTGATTGAAATGGGGTCTCTGTGTTGCTGAGGATGGTCTTGAATTTGTGGGCTTCAGTAATCCTTCTGCCTCAGCCTCTAAACTAGCTGGGACCACAGGTGTGTGCCACCATACTTGTCTGTAAATCTGTTATTTTGATGAAATTCCATAACCCCAAAATTGAATAAGTTCATTAATGAGTGGTCTTTGAAGGTATGATTTTAATTTTGCTTTGAATTAAATATTATGCAGCATCAATTACCCAACAGAGATATTTAATTTGTTATCTTTTAATGTTCATCTAACATGACTTTTCTGTTTTTCAGGTTTTACTTTTTATCTGATTTAAAATAATTTTCCAATGTTATATACATTTATATCTAAAATGTTTTATTACTGTAATCATTTTGAACAGTTTTAAACATGAATCATTATTTCTAATAAAAATCAAATGATGTTTTAACTTTTCCATTTTTATTAAAGCTGTCAGAGCTATAAATTATTATGTAACCATATAGTAGGATGCTTTCCACATGTGAATTTGTATCTTTCCAAAACACAGTTCTTTGTGTCATCTTTTAATAATAGTTTTGAAAAGACAAAAATTAAATCAAATCAAATTTTCAAATTTAATTATACATAGTTTTTAAAATAAGAAAGACAAAAATAAGAAATACAGACTTAAAAAACTTTGTATGTAGTTAGTAAGAAATGACATGACTAATATAAACAATAAATTAGTAGTTTAAATCCACTGTTCAATTTTACATTATTTGTTTACTTTTTAAGATTATAGAATCATAATACTAGACCACGGACATGATTTAACTGATTCTTGCACAGGTTTAGAACCTTACTAAGGATAACCTTGCTTTGTAGATGGAGTTAAACCCTAGGTCCAATACATCAGTTATATATTTTATCCTAGAATCATTTTGATATCTCATCTTTATAATCCTTATTTCTTTTATATTTTATGTAGCTTTTATATTGCTGTACACTTAAGTTTATTTGGATAACTTGCCTTGGAGAGACTTAAAGATTGTAATCCTGTAAAATTTGTATTGCCGACTTGGACTTATGAGAAGAAAGGATGGCTAATACTTATCTGTGGTCTGTGCTATTTAAAAAGAATAAACTATTTCATTTTTTTCATGTAAAATATAATTTAGCAACTTTTAATTACTTAATTTTGCCAGATATCTTAGTAGTAGCTTGTTTTTTTTTAAGGATATTTTAAAATGCTATTTACTTATATCTCTTTTATGTTTCTCTTATACTAAAGACCAAGACACTTGGAAGAGGTGGCAGTGATGCCAGAAGTAATCTCATTATGAGTACTGTTGGCAACTGAAATAGGAAAGTCTCTATAGAAAACTAGTAAGATTAAAGAGTCAATCAAAAAATTAATATTTTTTAAAAATGGCCTCAATTTGTCTTTGAGTTTTTGTAGAGGTAATAGAATCCTCTCTTCTATGGAGAAGTATCAAAAATTTTCCATTTTTTTACAATGAAAAATGTTCACTGGGTAATTTTGTCTTCATTATATTATTTTAAAAGGGCTAATATTCTAAGATTTTCTTTTTTAATTTTACCTTTGCAATGGGACTTGCTAAGTTAGAGAGTACTCAAGGCACAATACATTTTTATATAGATTCTTCGTTGACTTTTAGTATGAATAAATAGCAAGTGAATGTTGTATTTGTATGTTTTTTGTCCATAAACATGAGATGTAATTTTGAGTTAAAAGACAGTAAACACATAAAAATGCAGTTTATTTACAGATTGTCAACATAGCATTATTTATATTCATTCCTTACAGGTTGATGAAAAGGCTCTGAAGCATATCACAGAATGGGCTTCAGTAAGGAAGCATCCAAGAAAGCGCTATGGATAATGGCAACAACTTAGAAGCAGCATTGAGTGTACTTCTTAACAGCAATAAACAGAAACCTGTTATGAGTGTATATCCAAGAGGTATAACTTATTAGGCAATGTGCCAGGTATTATTCTTTGCCTTTCAGAGTGATATATGTTATCAAAGGAGACTGAGTTTTATTACTTTGAAGGATATAACTTTGTGTAGCATGGTAAATGGAAAGATGATGAGTTTGGGACTATAGAGATGTTTATAGATTACTATGAGTCTCTCTGTCTTTATATAAACTATGTATAACAGTGCTTTATTTAACAGGGTTAAATATGACAAAAAGTGACTGATTCTATTAATTATTTCTAGAAATATGCCACTTTTATAAATGACTAAATAGTCTGGACAATTTTTAAAATTAATAGGTAAATACATTTTATTTGGCATTATTCTTTAATTATTGCATGGCAAAAGGTATTATGTGATTTTTCAAGTCCCATTCTTAATATATTTTTTAAAAATGTGATTACAATGGAACTTTATTCAGGTATAATGAAGAATGAAATTATATCATTTGCTGGGTAAATGGATGGAATTGAAAAACATTATGTTAAGTGAAATAAGCCACTAAAAAAAAAAACAAGAGTTGGATGTTTTCTTTCATATGTGGAAGGTAGAAGGGATGGTGGAGGGAGAGAGAAATAATTTTAAAAAGTAGAGGAAAATTTCATGAAAATAGATAGGAGACCAGTAGAATAGAGAAAGAGGATCAAGAGGGTGGGAGGAAGAAAGGGCATGAGGAAGTGCTGGAAAATGAATTTACCACAATGAATACCACATTTTATAACTATATACACATGTAATTATACAAATAGATAAATTATGTATAATTATAATGCACTAATTAAAATAACAATAATAGGCCAGGCTTGGTGACACACACCTGTAATCCCAGCGGCTTGGAGGCTGAGGCTGGAGGATCGAGAGTTCAAAGCGAGCCTCAGCAAAAGTGAGATGCTGAGCAACTCAATGAGACCCTGTCTCTAAATAAAGTACAAAATAGGGCTGGGCATGTGGCTCAGTGGCCAAGTGCCCCTGAGTTCAATCTCTGTTACCATCCTCCCCCCAAAAAAAAGACAATAAGAGAAGAGAGATAAGTAGAGTAGAGCAAGCAAGCAAGCAGGTCTGGGGAAGGAAAGGAAAGGTACTGGGTAATGAGATTGATCAAATTATGTGCATGTATGAATATAATATAATGAATCCCACTATTATATGTAATTACAATGCATCAATAATAATAAAATCCCATTATTAAATAAAATATTAAGATTTTTTTCTTAGATGATAATTTATATAAGCAAATTCAAATTTCTAGATAGCTCATTTAGAGGATTAACCCCTCTGTGGATGGAAGGTATTCTCTGGATTCCTAGGCATCAACAGTGTGCTAGTGCATGCTTCACAGCTGGCTCTTAGAGAAGACATAGAAGTGAAAAGCGAGAAATGCCTGACTTTTAGCTTTTGCTCATTCCTATGGTGTAAATACTCCCAACATGGCTGATTTCAGATTATCTGCAGTTTAACAGACAGTTTACACATTTTCTTGTAAGATATTCAAGCTGAGTATAGCATACCACTGAATATAGACTTAGAAAAATAGTGAAATAGTATGGTTAGAGGACAAGCTGGAGAATACCTGTAGATGAAATGCAATATAAACATGGAGATGGTTGTTTTGAAAAGAATAGTCAAGAATGACATTTAATATAGTATGATATATTTATTGTATGGGTTTGGAGATATGGTTTCTTGCTCTTCTTACCTCCCCCACAATATTTTTTAAAGATTTTATTTTTATAATACATGAAAAACATTATTATCTCATATCTACTTATGTCTACATGTATTTGTTAGAAATGGGAAGTAGTTCCTTGTCTTTATACTTTCTAATCTCAGAATCATATAGAATATTTTTATTGAGGAAACATATTAATTTTGAACTAGTAGACATTTTTAGAGCTAAAGCATCTTGTGATCATGATAGATTATACTCAACAACTAAAGATATTTTACCCAAAAAGTACTGATTTATGTAATTGAAAAGAATTAGTTGAAAATTTTTAAAAAAGTATAAACTGGTTTAAATATAGTCATAAGAATGTTAGTGTTCTGTTTCTGCTATAATGTAAATTCATATAATAATTAGTTTATACTATCTTTGTGTAACAAATGTCTAATTATTTGTTTTTGTTTAATAACAACTAAACATTTCAGTTCTCCTTGGAGCAGCTTGTATATCATATCAGTAGATAACCTGTTGTACTGGGTACCATGATCTTTTAAGAAATAGTATTCTAGCCCATAAATGAACATTTCTTTGGTATTATTTTTTTAAGAATTCCATTTGTTTGAATTGTTACTCCCCTTAAAAAATGAGGTAAAAATTTCTCTAGCATGTTTTGGCATCTAAATTTTAAGAGATTTTTGTCTAACAGTAGTTTAATGTAACATTTGCAAACGTATGTATGATTGGATAGTAATGAATTTAAAATCATTATACTCATGATCCTGGAAAATATTAATCAACTTGGAAGAAGAAATCATAAAAGTTAAATTTAGTTTTTTGTACTTGATGCTTCCTATATGACAGTTTCATTGTTCTAACACTTTATCCCTTCAGTTTTTACAAATGTGATAATATGTGATGATGTGCTATGTTTACTTATGATTTTCCAGTATATTTTCCTCAATAAACATAAATATTTGAATTAAAGCAAAATAACAAAAGTTCTTTCTAAATGATTTTTGGCCCATGAGTCTAGTGCTTCGTGTATAAGTGCCCCATTTATCAACAAGGGAATTTTGCGGGGCTTGCCTAAGTCCACCACTGTACCATTGGACAGATGGCATTAATGAGAGGAGGCATTAATGATAGTAGCATGGGGAAGACAGTAAATTAGCAGTGTTACATATTATTTAATAGTTCTTATGTTATTTTATGTATGCTAGAAAGTTGCAAACAATCCAATTTCAGAAAAGTTTTCTAAGAAACAAAGAAATGTGACTGACATGCTTACTTATAGAGTTGGTTGGAAGGAAGAAAATAGGATTTTAGGGCAACAAGGGATATACTGAATGTACTCAGCAAAGCCATGTCCTCATCTCCTGCTTTATATCCCCTTTATAGGAGAAAAAATATCATTATGTTTACAGAAGAGTTACACGGATATTACTCTTCTCTTGAAGTTAAGAAAACAGAGAGACTAAGGAATATAAGAGACTTTGCTTCCACAGTGGTATGTGACAGTAGTTACAAAAGCTTTATTTTTCAAAATTGTTTTTTCTTCATAAAAGCAAAGTTTATTCACTCTGGAAAGTACCATAGAGTGGTCATTTATCATTCTTACAATATCATTATTGGATTTACCCTGTGCCAGACACTGTGTTGGAAGAGAGATATTGGTAAACAAAACAGGTCAGAGATTCTTAAAATCTAGCAAAGCAGAAGCTGGAGCAGTTCTGCTTTGTGCTCTGTCCTGCTGGTACCACAACAGGTAGGAATGGTGGCTGACTTGGTCTTGGTGGGGGTTGGGGCTGATGGTTCTCTCAGAAAAAGTGAAATCTGAGCTGAGACTTGATGAGAAGCTAGAGGGAAGAGGTCTGGGACATGTTTGGGCATTGTGCAGGCACAGACTTGTGTGTGAGCCTAATAAATTGAATATGCTTGGGAACAAGACTTATTACTTTTACCAGAAAACAAAGCTCTATTTTAGGTGACTGTTAGTAACTGATGGAGAAAGGCAAAACTGGCTTTCTACAAAGGACATTACAGAATAGTTGTAGAGATAGAAGAAAAATTAAAATTCATCTAATTATAATAACATGTTTAAGGTATGAAATTTGTAATATAACTATATTTCTATAGTATGTTTACAGAAAAGGAAAGGCAGGAGTCAGCTAAGTTACTCAAACCAGTTGTAGTTTCATTTAATGAAGATTTGTCCAACTTGTGCTTTTTTTTTAACCCTAGCAAAAATAAATATTTTTATGGTAATCCTAACCTGAGTTCCAGGAGAAAATAGCAAAAATAACTCATAGTTATTAATGATTTAATGTTAGTAGCATAATGGTAGTTTTGCTTGAGGTGATGTGTGTGAGAGGGAGGTTAATAATGAGACTTAGAACCTGGATGATGGTCCATCCCTGCTCTACCTTGTGCTAGTTGTGTAACCTTGCCCAAGTCTCCTCAGCTTCCTTTTCTGTAAAATGGGGATGTTATTATACCCTGAAGTAAGCTCTTTCTTCTTTTGTTTAAACTATATGAGGAATTTTCTTGGACTAGACTTTTTTTTCTTGTATTACAAGGACGAGCTTGGGTTTGCATGCATTATGAGCATGGCTGGAAGGGGCATCTTTGCAGTTGTGTTATTGCTGTGTGTTGTACTGTGTATTAAAGTTCTCATGATTTGTTTATTTATAACTTGCTGTTATCTGCTTTATAATCCCTACTTTTTAAGTTGACTTTTCTCTCTTTTTTATGGGGGTTTTGGATACTAAAAAACTAATTTTATGAACGCTTAAGTATATGAAGTATGTTTGTTTTAAACTTAGTCTTCGGTTTAATGTGTGTCATAGCTATGAAAGAATTTGAGAACAGGAAAACAACAGTATATCTTTGAATAATTAATGAAAGAAAAATGCCATATGAGATTAAAACTAATGTTAGTTTATATGTGATCATTGTTTCTTGCGTTTGGTGTTTTTATTACTGTAAGTGGATATCAATTTGGGGATATTAGAATGCACAGTATTTTCCCTTTGAAATTAATAATTGATGATTATGTTTTCACTTAGAATTCATGAAACAAGTTACTAGTCCAGGAACTTTGTATGTGTTGTTCCCTCCTCTTAGACTACACTTCTCTACTTTTATAGCATTTCTCATTATTTAGGGCTCAACTGAAACATCACTACTTCAGATAATTTTTTTTCCTACATTGGTATAACCCATCAGTTTTATCTTAGTTTGTTTGGTTCCTTCACAGAGTTTATCACAGTTTTAAGCAGTTATTTGTTCCATTTTCTTATTTGCTATCTGCCTCTTCCCATTATAACTGAAGTACCACAGGGTAGAGGGGTATGGGTCTTATCTACTGCTTCATAAATAGTGACTAGGAAAGTATTGCCTCATCTGTAGTTGGTGTTCAGTAACTATCAGGAGTAGCTGAGAGAAGAAAAGAGGTAAATAACATCTTCCTTATTGTACAGGATCACATAGCTGCTCAGAGGTAGCATTGGGATTTAAATTGAGTCGTCATTTTACTTCAAAAGGCCCTATATGAATCCTTCAGAAAATAATTTTACATATTTTCTTTTCCTTTTTGGTACTCGGGATTGAACTCAGGGGTACCTGACTGATGAGCCACATACCCAGCCCTATTTTGTGTTTTTTTTAGAGACAGGATCTCACTGAATTGCTTAGCGTCTCGCCATTGCTGAAGCTGGCTTTGAACTCGCGATCTTCCTGTCTCAGCCTCCCAAAGTGCTGGGACTATAGGTGGGCGCCACTGCGCCCAGATAATTTTACATATTTTCAAATTGAGACTTCACCATAATGGTAGGTATCATTATCCACACATTATAGACAAGGAAACTGCTGTTTTTATGACTTTGTCAAAGACTCATTAATAGAAAGTAGGAGAGCAGTTTATTTGGTTTTAAGCTCAGAGTTTTTTACAGCAAGTCAGAGATAGTTTTTTATTAGTTTACTTCTCTTGTGTAATGCCAGACTTTTCCTGCATCATTTGAACTCTGTCTAAATCTACCCCAATGTGTTTTGATGCATTCCACTTCTACCGAAGGCCAAACAGAAGTAGCATGTTCATTATTAGTAAAATTACTTATCTATTCTGTAGTCTTATCTATGTCATAAATCCAATAATTGAAAATAATATTTAAGAGCTAAATGGAATGCTTTTTTTCACTTTACTTTTAGAGAGTTTTCTAAGCTTAATTATTTGTTTCAAATAATGCAGGAATTTTTTGTTCACTTTTCTAGGACTGTACTTTTGATGCAAGAAAGCTGATGTGTAAGTGTGATTGGATACATAAATAGAGATGTTAGATGTTAGTAAGAACAATAATAGAAAAGTCCAGAAATTTTTAAGTAGACTAGATATGGAACCAAAGGAAGAAGTTTGATATTTTCCTATTAATACACTTTTTAATCATTACTTCACATACTCAGAATACCCCTTAATCCAAAATGGTAGCATAAGAAGCCTCTTATTTTTTTTCTTTTGGAAGAACTAAAAGCAAATTCTCCCCTACCTGCCAAACCTAGTTGGACCTTTTTCTGTATGCATTGTTATATAGCTTCCATCTATACTCTAGAATATTTAATTACTGTCATGATGGTCTATTTTCTTGTGTCTTCTAACTATTAAAGTTATCAGACTATTTATTTTCTAACAATGTCGTGGGGAAAACGCTAATATGTGCTTTCTGCTGAAGTGCTCATTCCTGTCCTGCTTACAGTCACCACTAATTGATCTTCCCTGAATCTTTACTTTTGGACAAAATAAATAATGTCAGCACAATTGAAGGTGACCATTTTTCATATCTAAAGACAAATTTTTAATTGAGTACAGTTGTTAAAATAAGACATTTATGTTATGTTTAGAAAGTAGGTATTCTCAGAGAGAATCTCTCCAAATATCTCTTGGCTAGTTTTTAAAATCTTACATATTTGCAAAATCTGTATTGTTACAATTAGTGGGTGATTTGATTGTAGAATTTTACATAGAAAATGACTTTCCTTTACTTTTAAAGGTATTTAAAATCTATGAGATTGGCTTCCAGCTTTGAGTGGTTTTGTTGTAAAGTTTTGTGGAGTGTTTTGTTTTGCCATTTTGAGCCTTGATCTTTAATCTCTGATTCATTTGTTACTCAGAACCTTTGAAGATCTTTTTTATTCCTGTTGCTATAAGCAATTTACCTGATATCTTTTTGCTTCCAATGGATGTTTGGAAATATATGGGGATAGCTTTGGTAGTTGTCATAGTGACTGGAGATACGGGGGAAGGTGCTTTTGGCATGTAGTGTCTGGAGGTCAGTGAGATTTTCTTGCAATGCAGGGAACAGGCTCAGCCAAATTGTCAGTGGTGCCCATCTTTGGAATTGTTTTGACTCTGGAGAAATATAAGAAAAAATACAGCCTGGAGTGGTGTTATGTCTATAATCCAAGTGACTCCTTCTGAAGTAGGAGAATTGCAAATTCGAGGCTAATCTCAACAATTTAACAAAATCTCAGCAACTTAGCAAAACTCTGTCTCAAAATAAAAAGGACTGAGATGTAACTCTGTGGCAAAGCACTCCTGGGTTCAGTCCCATTACAAAAAAAAAGAAGAGTTATGACCTGCATGTTCATTATTTTTTTAGATGTGATTTTTTTAAATTTATTTTTTAAATGCATTTCAAGTCATAGTACATATATAGAGCTCAATTTTCCATATCTCTGGTTGCAAATAATATATGATTATTATATATGACAAAAAAGCATTGTTCACCAAAAACATTTGTATTTGATAATAAAGTTATAGAAATACTGTGTGAACCAACAGAGGAAGAAAGGATAAGACATAGAACAAATTAAAATAGAATTAAAACTACTATATGAAATACAGCTATTAAAATATTATCTTTTAGTAAATAGTTACCATGTTACAGCTTTTGGTTTAAAGTTGAACATTATCTGTTATTATTTACGATGCTTTTCTCTGTATTTCCAAGTGGGACCTGTTCTTAATTACTTTGATAAATCAGACAATTAATTCTTTTCTATAATAGCATATCTATTTGAAATACAACATCAATTAATATCCAGAAAGATTTAAGAAGGAACATTTTTGCAAATGTTAGACTATGATTGATAATGATAGTTGTACATTTCTAAATTAGAGCAGGATTCAGAAAGGAGATGAACAAGTGTTATATGGGTGCAATTTCATAGCCGTTTTTGAGTTAGCAATTTGCAGTTCTATCTTATAATGTTTTGGGACATGAATAATCAGAATAGCATATATAGATAGCAACATTATAAAAATGCAAACATTTAGCAACAAATGCAGACGATTTTGGATTATCCACCATTTTTTTCTTGGTTCATATTATTGCTTTACTTCTCTAATAACTAGGACAATCATATGTTAGAAATAGAGGACTCCAAGGAAAATGATGAAGTAGGAAAATGTTAAAATTAAAACGATGAAGTAGGAAAATGTTAAAATAGAAGGTCAATAATTTTGCATTCATATGATAATTTTTGGTGTTTTACCTTTCAGAACCTAAGTTATGGCTGCAACAACTTCATCAGTGACAACATAGAATGTAAAATAAAACAAAATGGAGTAAAAGATAGTAATAGTAAAAGATAATAAAAGATAGTCCTCAAAGTGATAGCAAATAGCCATGAAATGAAAAACCTTCTCATTTTTGAAAAGACACACAAAATTCAAAGTTAGGTTTAGAAGGCAGTGGGTTACCTAGAAATAGAGGTTCTGAATGATCAAGTGCTTCTACAGGATCTGAAGTATGGGATGAATGTGATTGACCATATTCTAGATATGATAGTACTAAAGATGCTTCATATCCTCCAAGTTCTCAGCACAGTGACAGTCCTTTTAAAAAAAGAGAGAACCCTGTGCAAAGGAGATCGGGAATATGTTCATTTTATGCAGAGGCAAAAGAAAACCCATTTCCTGAAGAAGATTATAATAACCAAAAATATGGGAAAATAGAAAACCAAATATGTAATCCTGATCATTTTTTATGACAGGAAATCATGAACAATGAATAATGAAGCTTTCAGTGGTGTAAAAATTGTAAAACATTCACCAGAGTTTTGTGTGAGGTAATAGTTTCATTAGTTCCAAATGGAAAGACAGAAATGCCACTGAAAGGAAGATGAGTAGGACCGATTAAGCCAGCAGGACCTGGCTTACACCCTTTGATGAGAAAATATTTTGCAATAGTGGGCCCCAAAGAAGATTGGGCCCAATTAAGCCAGAAAAAGTGCTAGAATCATCTATCCCCATGGAGTATGTAAAAATGCAGAAACCTGGAGATGAATGTTTTGCACTTTACTGGGAAGACAACAAGGTATGGATGCTATAAACATGTTAAGTACTAATATTACCAAATGTAACATTCTGGTGGTACTGTATAGAAAGCCATCACGTGGGACTATACATTTGGTTCTATAGTTGTACCTGTTTAAAATTTTAAAACAGATTTATATGTATGTAGTTTATAAAAGAGAGGAAAAAGAAATATTTAAAATTTTTTTTTGGGGGGGATGCTTAGGCATCCTCCCCATAAGACTTGGTTAAGTTAGGTTTCATTTTAGCTTTCATATCAGAAAATTATTGAAAAACTTATTAAGCACAGCCCAACTTTATTTCACTTCTCATTTGCTGAATTATAAATATTTTTCTTTCTAGTAAAATTTTATTGATTCATAAGGAAGAAAATTAGTTGTATGGCACAAAATAAAATTCAGCAGATTTTCATTTAAAGAGAACATATACATTAAGGATGCTTTTTAAAATTAAAAGCATATAAGTTAATTACTTACCTTATAATAAATAATAATTATTAGACCAAGATTTTGGACTTTTTCAGTTCCACATTATATGGTAGCTTCTTAAAGGAAAAGAAGGAAGTTGTAGGAAAAGGGAAAGGAAAAGACAAGATCAGGACAAGCAGGAGTATAGCAGAGCTTGGCCAGAGGGAGAAGACCAATGCATGAGAACAGGAAAGGCAAGGACAGAGGCCCCTCAGAAGGGTTGTGTATATTCTCCCTTTTGCTCAACATGTTCTTCCACCAACTGCACTTATTACTGAGGGCTTGGCTGAAACATCAGTTCCTATAAGACGTATCATTGACCTTCTGCCTCTTCCCTTGCACGTGATTCTTCTTCTCAATCATGCATTGTTCACTTTTAAAACTTATCACAATTTGTAATATTTTGAGGTTTAAGTCTTCCATTGGTATGTATCTCCCCTGCCATGATATTAAGTTCTTTGATGGCAGGATTATGTCAGGTTTTCTTCTGTAGCACTACTCCTCCCATAGCATAGGGATTTATTAATTGTTTGTTGTCTCTGTTAGTTAACTTAGGAGGGAACATAGAAAAAATAGAGTAGTAAGAGGTCTCAAGATATTAGCAAAAACAGTTGTAAGGGAGTTATAGAATGGGTAATCAGGGTGGATGTGAGCTTCATGTCAAAAAACATTTGAAATAAGTATTTCATAGAGTAGTGTTAGTTGAGAAGGTAATGGTATGTCTAGGAGACTGGCTTTAGAGAGTGGTGGAGGTAAAAGTAACTGGAGATGTCAAGGAACTGAAATTCAGACAAGGGAATCTGGATGGATTATTTATAGGGATGCTTTAAAACTTGGGATCTGGAACCAGGCTATATTGAGTTCAGTGATTATAAAGTATAAACATAGTGTTAATCATGATGTGATAATGGAAACAAAGAAGGGACAGATTGGGAAAGCTAGATGGCATTAGCTTTAAAAGTTTTTATGTAAATGTGAGATAGTAATTGTTTAGAAGTAGTGTCTCTGGTTGTTCAGTCTTTGTTCAAGGATAGAAGTAAGGGAGAAGTCAACACTATGTATCTCCCCCTTTTTCCTAGAAAAGCTAAAGCTTTCCCAGGAATACCAGCAAAATTTTATTTAAACCTCATTGGTTGGAATTATTCCACATGGCCACTCTCTGACTGTCTAGGAGGATTGGAAAGGAGATGCAGATGTTCTATACCACTCGGACTCTTACTCTATCATTTCAGACCACTTACTTTCCAAAATTAAGGAACTATTTGATTTAAGTTGTGGTGGAAATTCCTCCTATTTAGCTATCCTCTCATTGTAGAGGCGAGAAAAAGTGGTCAATCTTTATCAAACTAACACTGGACTTCTTAAAATGGAATGCCTACTGTGTCAGCTACTTTTGTAAAAGGTTAAGGTGAGGATGGAAGCATGTTTTCTGTAGGGACAATGTGAAGTTGTTGATGACCTGCTCGGAAATGGCTTAGCCTTTCAATTGAAATCTCACAAGGACTGTGGGAGTAAAGGCAAAGCTTCAAACCAATGCTCCACAGGATCATGAACATCTGCTTGTTACTCTGTGTGCCTGCCAAGAGAAAGAGAAAAAATTAATATGAATGATTGACCACCCACAAATGAAGCAACAGAGAAGAATAACAAGTCTACTTCTGTTCAGATAATTGGAATTAGCCAACAAATTCCTTCAACAAATATTAATTATTTAACAAACCATAATTGAGTAGCTGTTAAGTGTCAGGTGCTTGGAATATATAAGGCTTTGTGTGCTATTACCCAAATGCCTCCAAATACCTGGTAGGATTATTAATAAAGTTTTAATCTTGATTATAATTCTCTGTAAAAATCAATAATACTGAATTCATCTGTTGTCTCAGTTGAATATATTTATAATAATATCATAAACCTTCTAGAACACAGTACCTAATAATACCCCAAATCTTTCATGCTATTTGAGTATTCTAGAGTAACTAGATGATCTTTTTAAGTGACTACTTTTTAAAAGTTGTTGTGTATACTTTAAGTTTAGGATGAGGGACTGTAGACTCTAACTATATTGTACTCTTAAGTATTAGAAATAAGATAAGCAATACTCACCCTGTGAAAGACAGTTACCTTCTGAGACCATGTAATTTAAGAGGTAGCTTTTAAATGTGTTTTCAAGAATAGGCAATTTTCCAACTTCTAACTAGAGATAGGGGTGGGAAGGAATTAACTATCATTAAGGCACTATAATCATCTTAATTGCATTGTAATGATATTTTTAAGATAATCAATTAGTATAATCTGTTGTTTTAAAAATTCCTTATGTTAGTCATGGTGGTGCATGCCCGTAATCCCAGTGGTTGGGAGTGGAGGTGGGGGTGCTGAGGCAAGAGGCTTACAAGTTCAAGGTCAGCCTCAGCTCAACTATGTAACTTAGACCCTGTTTCAAAATTTAAAAAATTTTAAAAAGGGCTGGAGATGTGGTTTAGTGGTTAAGCACCCCTGGGTTCAATCCCCGGTACCAAGAAAAAAAAAAAATCCTCATAATACCTTGCTCTACCTTCTCTATAGCCTTTTTTCCAAAGAAGGATCAGAGAATTGGGGGTAGTTCTTCTACATCCAGACTGCCGAACTAGTTCAGCTCTCTTCTCTCTGAACTGGAATAGTATAACAACTTCAAAATTGTTTTCCTTGCCTTAAACCCCATTACTCTTAAATTTATCATTGATAATGCCACCACTGTGAACCTCTTAGAATATGCCATTCTTCTTCCTTAAAAATCTTTCACTTATTGTATAAATACAGACTTGAGCATGCATATAGACCCTCCATTATCTGACCCTTACATACTTATTTTGACTAATTTCTTGTTGATTGAACTATCTTTTCACATCACAATTACTTTAAAACTGTGTTTTCTTTACTTAGCTTCATGTTTTATGTCTCTGAAACGTCCTCTGGAACTTCTGTCTCAGTTCTTTACTTGGCTAAACACTCTTTACTCTTGAATCCATTTCATCTACTCCAGGAAGTTCTTACTGAGCTCAACTTAAATCAAGTGCTGTATCTCTACACCTTTACTATAGTACTTTGCATGTTATATAGAAGTTATTTTTATATGGCTCATTTCTCTTAAACTGTAAGATTTTTTTTTGTATTAATTATTTTGCTTTATTTGGGGAAGGGTTTCTTAAATGAGGCCTCTTAAAACTCCCTTCCATGTCAGGGCTATATTTTAGAGTTGAATGATGTAAAGCAGCAAAGGGAGATATACTACACTGTTAAGTTCTTAAAGGCGTCCACTTACATGTTTTCCCAGAAGATAGCATGATTCAATTCTGAGTTGTGCTGTCAGAACTTACATGAACTTAAGTTCTTAAGTCAGAACACATAACTTGAGCAGTTCACAATTGAAGCATATAGTTGATACAATTCCAAAAACACAAGAATGTGAGGCTAAAAAGTAAAGGAGCTAGAGAGTGTTATGTATACCAAAACCTCTAAGACAAAGAGTCCTAACATGGTAACTCTGAACTTGCTAACATCCAGAGCTGGAGAGGAGACACTGTGGATTCACTTAACACTTTTGGAATATGAAATGTACTAGTTAAATATACTAGCTAAAACTCAATTCTTTCCTGGTATACTTGGGGTAACTTAGTTTTTTGGAAGGATGGGAAAAATATGAATTTTTATTACCTTTATTCTGGTAAGCTGTATGAAAAAATATTATGGGCAAGGAAAACCTGCTACTTGTGTTACCTGCAGGCCTTTTCCAAACTGGCTCCTTTCAACTCTAAAACTAATACCACAAAACCAGTAAAAATATGCCCAAGGCAATTTGGAAGCACAATAAAACACCTTGGCTCTGCTGTTCAGGCTGCTGCTTAGACAATCCTTTTTTGTATTTTGGGTACTGTTGCTACTGAATTGTTCTTCTAAACCTGGGGAAGATGCTTTTGAGTCCTGATTTTCCACATACATTCAGAACCTGGATTCTTTTTTTTTTTTTTTTTAATTTTTTTAGTTGTAGATGGACATAGTACCTTTATTTAATTATTTTTATGTGGTGCTGAGGATACAGTCTAGTGCTTCATACGTGAGAGGCAAGCGCTATACCACTGAGCCACAAACCCAGACTCAGAACTTGGAGTCTATTGAGACTTTTATGTCACAAGAAATGTTTTAGAACATGCTGGTATCTAAACTTTAAAAAAATTATAGTATCTGCTTCTTGCCATCAGAAAATGATGACTGTTAGGCTGTTTTTCTTTTTAACTAGAAAATTATGATTGTGTAGATAATGGTTGATAGATTGTTATTGTCATCTAGGTGATAATCCTATCTTAAGGATTTTTCTGTAAAATATTTATTTATTCAACAAATATTCTATGCACATTGATTAGGTACCAGGCATTATTTAAGTGAGAGGCATATATAAATCTACAGAGTATACACTAAAGTATCTAGTCTCTGCACAAAAGTAAGAAAGTTTTAAATTTTACTACTTGAAATACTTAAATCTCTCATTAGTGTCTTTTGAGAGTTTAAAACAAAATATTAGTAGAGAAAATCCTCCTATTTATTGAAGTTTTTGTTTAAACAATGTGTAGATCTTTATTCTACCTTAGTTTTAAGATTAAATTATTATGAAAGAAAGTCTAACAATGAATTTTAGTTAAAATTTTTATCTATTTTCTTTTACCTTTTTTCACTTTGTTTTTTGAAACAGTATGGCTGTTGCTGAGGCTGGCCTTGAACTCCTGGGCTCATGTGATCCTTCTGCCTAAGCCTCCCATATGTGCACAACACCATGCCCAGCTTTATTTTACCTATTTAAAAAGAAAAATTGTTTTTAGAAGAAATTGAGTTCTGTTTTTTTTAAATCACAACAACACTTATATTTATTTATTCTTTCTAGTTATGGACAACACCAGGATACACTCTGACATTATCACAAAAGCATGGAACACAACTCACTACAATTCAGTCCCCAGCGTTATTCTGCTTTTTATAAGAATAATAATGTATGTATTTTTCCAACTTAGCATATTTTATTTAAAAAAATAACTATCAATGTCATGTTTTAGTTTTTTTTTTATTTTTTTTATTTTATTTTTTTTTATTTAAATGCATGTCAAGTCATAGTACATAAACAGAGCTCAGTTTTTCCATTTCTCTGGTTGCAAATCATAAAGAGTCATACTATTTGTGTCTTCATACATGCACCAGGGGTAGTAATGACCCATTCGATCAATCATCATTACTATTCCCGTTTCCCTTTCCTTCCTCCCCCTCCCCGCTGCTGCATCCAGAGTTCCTGCATTTCTCCTGTGTTTCCCGTTCCCATCCCCCTTATGTATCCTCATCCACTAATGAGAGAGAACATTCGGCATTTGGTTTTTTGGGATTGGCTTAC
>CM053404.1:95903542-95943170 GCA_028644305.1 Xerus rutilus | reverse complement strand
GCTGATGTATAGAAATGCATTTGATTTATGGATATTTATTTTATATCCTGCAACTTTGCTGAATTCATTTATCAGATCTAGAAGTTTTCTGGTAGAACTTTTTGGATCCTCTAAGTATAGGATCATGTCGTCTGCAAATAATGATAATTTGAGTTCTTCTTTCCCTATTCGTATCCCTTTAATTTCCTTCGACTGTCTACAACTTGGATCAACAGAGAAGGAAAGACATACTAGCAACATGAAAAAACAAGGAATGAAAATGATTCAAACAAACCAAGATTCTTCAATACTAGAATCCATGTTTTAGTTTTGAAGTAACTGTACATAGTTTCCTTTTTTTTTTTTAAAACAATGGCATTCCAAGAAGTACATTTGAAAGTTACCTTTTTAAATTCAAACAACATTCATAGAAAGCCATAAATGATTCTTACACTTCTAAAAATATTAAACACAAAACAGGAAAAAATACCTTACTCACTTAAATGAGAAGGAAGATGGAGAATTGGGATATATAAATTAATGAGTTAAAAATAAATCTAAAATGTATTGGAACAGGTTATGTTAACAATTTCAGTGACAGTGATAAAATTAGACTATACATACTTTGTATTTGATATTAAAGATCATAGTAGATATTAAAAAGAAAACAATTGTTACCAGGCGTGGTGGCTCATGCCTGTAATCCCAGCACTTTGGGAGGCTGAGACAGGAGAATCGCGAGTTCAAAGGTAGCCTCAGCAATGTTGAGGTAGGCACTAAACAACTCAGTGAGACCCTGTCTCTACATAAAACACAAAATAGGGCTGGGGATGTGGCTCAGTGGTCAAGTAACCCTTAGTTCAATCCTCAGTACCAAAAAAAAAGACAATTGTTATATAAACCATTAAGTTTGCCAGGTATAGTGGCACATGCCTATAATCCCAGTGACTCTAGAGGCTGAGGCAGCATGACTGCAAGTTTACAGCCAGCCTCAGCAATTTGTCATGGCCCTGAGAAATTTAGTAAGAGCTTGTCTCAAAGTAAAAGATAAAAAGGGCTAGGGATGTGACTCAGTGGTTAATTGCCCCTGGGTTCAATCCCCAGTACAAAACAAAAACAAAAACAAAAACAAACCCATTAACTTCACAGAAAAATCAGTTTTGTTAACAGTGAGTTTCTTGCCAATTTGTATTTAGTAAAAAGTTCAAGTACTCAGTTGATCTAGTCCAGAAGGTTTTTCATTTTTGATGACAAATTCTTAAATAAATTAGTATAAATAAATTATATTTCTGTGCTAAATACATTATTTATTTAATGTTGCTAAAATATCAATATATCTTTGCTTCCACTATACATATGTTGGGAAAATTTCAAAGTTTGCCATATGGGCAGTGCTCATTTTCTTTTGCACTATAAACAATGAGTAAATTAGAAGCAAAGTATATGGTTTGTTTAGTCCATTTAAGAGCATAATTTTCAAATCATGGATCATGGAACTTGATGACTTCATATAGTATCTTTTATTTTTTTGGGGGGGGGCGGATGGGGCTTGAACCCAGGGCCCTGGGGCCTTGCACATGCTAGTAAGCACATGCTCTACCACTGAACTATGTTCACAGCCCACCATGTAGTATCTTTAGGCTTCCTTCTAATAAGCTTTCCTTGTATTAGATATGCTTTATTTATTTAATGTTCATTCATTACCAGTCTTTTGCAGTTCCTACAGGTGATTGTGGATTATAGAAAAGCTCTTTACTGGATATATAGAAACTGCTGGCATAGGGAGATTATTTGTTCACAAATGTACTATTATTTATCTATCTATCTATCTATCTATTTATTTATTTATTTATACTTAGGCATGACAGTAGAATGTATTTTGGCAGAATATACATACATAAAGTATAACTTATTCCATTAGATTCCTACTCTTGGAATAGTACATGATGTGGAGTTACCCTGGTTGTACATACAAATACAAGGCTAGGAAAGTTATGACCAGTTAATTCTACTATCTTTCCTATTCCCCTTCCTCCTCCCTTCCCTTCGTTACCCTTTGTCAAGTTTAATCTGTTTCTATTATTCCCCTGCCCAACCTCCCTTGTTTTGGGTTAGCATCCACAAATCAGAGAGAACATTCAGCCTTTGGTTTTTTGTGACTAGCTTATTTCACTTAGCATGATATTCTCTAGTTCCATCCATTTACCAGCAAATGCCATAATGTCATTCTTTTTTATGGCTAAGTAATATTCCATTGTGTGAAGATGCCTAACATGCAGAATAAGGATAGAATCCTAAAAGTGGTCAGAGAAAAAAACTCAAGTAATATTCAGAGGGAAACCAGTTTGAATCTCAGCTGATTTCTCAACCCAGACCTTAAAGCTAAAAGGTCTTAGAACAATGTTTATTAAGCTCTAAAAGAAAATGGATGTCAGCCAAGAATACTATACCCTGTAAAACTAAGCTTCAGATTTGATGATGAAATAAAAACCTTCCATGATGAACAAAAGTTAAAAGAATTCCCAACCAAAAAGCCTACACTATAAAACTTTTTTAACAAAATATTTTATGAAGAAGAAATAAAAAATGAAAATGAAATTCAGCAGAAGGAGGAACTACACTAGGAGTATAGTCAAGTAAAAAATGCAACCCCCCCCCAAAAAAAAGCTACTTCAAATTAAAAATCAGAAACAATCCAAAATGACATGGGATAAAAATCATCTCTCAATACTAACATTGAATGTCAATGGCCTAAACTCATCAATCAAAAGACATAGACTAGCTGACTGGATTAAAAAACAAGACCCAACAATATGCTCTCTCCAAGAGACTCATCTCATAGGCAAAGACATCCACAGACTAAAGGTAAAAGGGTGGCAAAAAACATACCATTCATTCATATGGAACTCACAAACAAGCAGAGGTTTTTATTTTTATATCTGATAAAGTGGATTTCAAATCAGAATTAGAAGGGACAAAAAAAGTCCATTTTATACTACTTAAGGGAACTATACATCAATAAGACATAACAATCTTAAATATTTATGCCCCAAACAATGGAGCATCTACGTACATAAAACAAAACCTTCACAATCTCAAGAATCAAATAGACCACACCACAATAATACTGGGTGACTTCAAAACACCTCTCTCACAAACTGATATATCCTCAAATCAAAAACCAAATAATGAAGCTACAGAGCTAATAATACAATGAATAATTTAGACTTACCAGACATATATAGAATATTTCATCTATCAACAAATGAATATACTTTCTTTTCAGCAGAACATGGAACAGTCTCTAAAATAGACCATTATCTTAGTACACAAGCAAGTCTAAGCAAATACAAAAAAAAAATGGAGCTAATACCTTTCATTCTGTCAGATCATATGGAATGAAACTAGAAATTAATGATAAAAAATAGAAGATATTCCAACACCTGGAGACTAAATAACACACTATTGAATGACCAATGGAAAATTGCAGAAATCAGGGATGAAATAAAAAATACTTAGAGGTAAATGAGCATAGTGAAACAACATAACAAAATTGCTGGGACCCTGAAGGTAGTTCTAGGAGGTAAGTTCATTGCATTGAGCTCATTCATTAAAAGAACAGGAAAATCACCAAATAAATAACCTAACTGTACATAAATATACTACATTTACTTAAGTATATCACCTTTAAAATTATTCATTTTTAGCCCTTGAAAATCAAATTCAGTTTGTAACAGCTAAACCTAATGGAATATTATGAAAATCTTGGGATGTACTTTTGACCTGGCAATACTACTCAATAGATATTTTATTTCATCATCTAAGTTACTGAGAATAATGTTATTTTAAGAATCTGTATGAAAGTATATTTACATCACAATATAAATAAATCATAATATATTGTGATATTTCAAACTACATGTAAAAACATCTTTAAATAGTTTCTAGGTAATCTGATTTTTTTTGATCAATTAAAGTACAGATTATTTTTTTAGTTTGTTAAATATGTTTAATTTTAGTATTTAATATAAAAATAATGATATTTTTACATTAAATAATAGTTACTTGATACTAGATACTTTTTAAGTGCTTTCTGTAAAACAAAACATCATAGGAAAACACACTAAATAACGGTGGATCTTAATTACAAAGTAGTCACCTTAGTGACCCTCATTACCATCATGCCCTACCTCCTGCCCTCCTCATTTTCACTTTTTATGTATTGGTTCTTTTTAGTTATACATTACAGTATTATCCATTTTAATATAATTATACAAGCATGAAATATATCTTATTCTAGTTAGGACCCCATTCTTGTGGATATGCATGATGGTGGAATTCACTGTGATGTTTTCATGTATTTCTGAAAGTGAAATAACTCTCAAAATAACACAGCAAGGTGTTACTTAAGACATGACATTTTTCTTTTTAAAGTTATTTTAATGATATTCTTCAAATTAGTTTCTAACTTTAGAGTTTATAAAATTATTTAAATGCTATTAATGTCCTCTATAAGAGTAACATAATCATTTAAAAAATCTAGAGCATTCTTTTTTTGTTGTATACATGCAGAAAAATACTATGAGATTTTACGTTATTTTTTGTATCACCTGAGTCTCCTTTTTATTAGTGACATGGACTTCTTAATATATTGTGTTGGTTAATTAAGAACTAAATTCATGATGCTTTACCTTTATACTGAATATTATATAATTTTAATTTTTTATTTGAAGTAATCCTACCAGGGCTTCATGGGTGAGAGCTGCAGCTAAAGGGGAGTGGAATTGTCAGGTACAGTAATTTTCTCCTTAGATATTTTTGATTCAGTAGACCCAGGGTTATTTGCTCCTAAATATAAATTTTGTCTTCATTTAACTTAAAGTGACTTTTAAAGTTGTACTTTCCAAGTGTGTTGAATTTTACCCTTCCTTTGCAAATTAATGGAGAACTTGCTAATATGCTCATTGCACAGGGAAAAAGTAGTAAAATAAATGAATGTGAGGGATATTGTTTTATTTCTGTGATCCTAAAGATGTCAGTCTTATGTTGGGCAAGTGCCTTGACAGGATAAATGTCAGTGTATTTTCAAGATGTTTATAAATCTCAAGAAGCATCCTTCTTGAATAAAAAAAAATCCAATTCAGTTTTAGTATTTGGTGAATTTCTGAGGCTTTTTAAAAATCTGCATCTAGAATAATAGTAATGTTGCTCATTGTACCCATAGAGTATTCCCATTCAATTGTATCTCCCTCAGTGTGGTTCTCTCTGCTCTGTAGATGGTGCACCTTGATGATGGTGGTCTAAAAATGGACTTATGATGCATATTTGATTGCATACCATAATGAGTTTATCAATTACCCATTCTCTTTTTAATCTTATGCTGTCATCTGTGTATCTCTACTTAATGCTTTCTCTGTATGCTTAACTTTTTCATTTTGTTTATTAGTCATTTCTGTTTTCATTCTGTTTCCTAAACATTATATCCTTTTGGCTTTTTAAAATTTTTCATTTTTTTAAACCTATGGTAGGTGGTATCTTTTTGTACAAATGGACTACTCTTCTTATTGATCCTAAGTTTCTAATCTATACTGGATCTATATTGTTTGTTCTAGAATCACGTATTATAGTTTTTACTGTCACACCTCTAGTAAAAAAAAAGTGGCGTCTATCCATCTCCTTGTGAGAAATACTTTGGTGTTATAGAACTTACAGTTTCAGTAAACTTCAGAACTACTGGCAAGAGTTTCATACCTTGGCTTGAAATAACTCACTTAGTGGCCCGTCATTGGCTGAGAGCTCCATCCAAAAGGGAAAGGAAGTCCTGTAATAATTTTATTGGCCTTAAAGAAAACTCTCATAATTTATTAAGAGTAAACATACTAAAGAGGTTCTAGTTAAGCAGTTTCAGAATCATAAGAATACTAGTCTTTTTTTGGTATATATTCCTTCACACTTCATCCATCTAATTTTCTGAAGTATGTTCTAAGAACAAGAGTTATATTTTATAGTTAAACAGATTTGGAAAATGACTGTTAAACAATTATACTTTTTGATTATAGGACTTCTTTGGGTCACTAACAAGTTAATAAACATCTTAAATCTCCAAGAGACAGGTACTATATAGTGCTTCACAAACTTATTTTCCAACTCCTGCATGGAACCTGTTATAGAAAGTCTAAATGCAATACTTGGAAAACATGTTAACCGTTTTTCTTAGCTTGCTAGTTTTCAAATTTCCCATCTGAAAATGGGGTAAAAATTTATCTTTAAAATATATTGTTACAGATTTTTCAAACCTCGAATAATGTGGTATTTTTATTATAAATGAAACAATTCAATTTCTATTCCAAGGCTTATCTTCTGTGAATAGACAAAATATATTTCTGAAATTTTATACCCCTTTTAAGTCTTTATGATATTAGTAATAGGATTTTATCACATAAAATGTTTTATTTTACATGTAATTATAGACAACTCACTGACCTTTTAAATTTATTTTATCTAATTTTGGAGTGTCAGATATTGAATTTGTGAAGAATCCAGTTGTAGTTTTCATAATGTTGCTGTCTTTTTCTCTAATTCTCACCTAATAATACATATAATGTTTATATGTTGCATCAGTAAGGTATTTCATCATTTCTTTGGATTTTTGTATTTGTTATTCTCCAGTCACTCAGTCTAAGGTAAAATATAAAGCCCTCTCCTCCAACCTGCTGTTTTTTGTTAAACTGACATTAGCTACTAAATCAAATAAAAGGTCAAAGTGAGGTAATTCCATTGGGTGTGTTGGACATTATTAAATGGAGAAGACTCCTAAAAGACCAAAATGTCTGCTTTGTATCAACATTTGAATTATTCTTTTAATAGTGTCCAGTGTGTGTGTCTGAGGCCTTTGGATAGTATTGTTTTATGTAGTTTAAATCTTGTTATTCAAAGCCTCTTAGAAAATAAATTCTTATAACTGCTCTAGAACTCCTGTTTTTTTCCCCCGATACCATTTGTTAAATCAGACAAGCTGATAATCTTGGATCTAATGCCAGAGCTCACTTGAGAGATCTGGAGGGAAAATGTTCTTATATCAAAAGTAGAATTTATAATTTTCAGGTATTTATAATTATAAATGAGGGCAGAATTAACTGTTAGATATTAACTGGTGGGAATGCTAAGGAATTATATGCATAATCAGTAGATGTATACTCTTAAGTACCTTCTCTTTTAGAGGTTGATGGCATAAGAATTTTAAGTTAGTCCATTAATTTGGTGAAGGAATGCAATAATTATTTGTTGAGCAATTGATGTAATACTGGTGATCACCTATAATACTGGGGAGTCCTTCCTAGATCTACTTTAAGCCTAAGCATTACAGGTTAATATTTTTTTTAAAATATTTTTTTAGTTGCCAATTGATCTTTATTTTATTTATTTATATGCAGTGCTGAGAATTGAACCCAGTACTTCACACATGTGAGTCAAGCGCCCTACCACTGAGCCACAAACCCAGCCCCTGGTTAATATGTTTTTTCACTAAATATTCTTTGAGTTCTTTTTGTACAAAAACTTCTTGGAAAATAGATCAGCCTTTGTCTGTAAAAGATTAAAAAGATATAAGAGAAGTGGAAGATGTGTTTCCTTCCCTTCAGAAAACACCTAATAAGTATTGATAAGGTTACCATCAGACTGAAATGGTACTATCCGGGAACCATTACTGGCATGGTTCCTGATTACAGTTTTGTTATATTTTGTTATGTGAAGTAATTTGGGAAGCCCAACATTGACTTTCAAAACTCCAATCAACTTCAATATGTATTTTTTTTAAAATATTT
Source organism: Xerus rutilus (assembly GCA_028644305.1). NCBI lineage: Eukaryota > Metazoa > Chordata > Mammalia > Rodentia > Sciuridae > Xerus > Xerus rutilus. The sequence continues at coordinate 95,935,368 of CM053404.1, read as the reverse complement.
ATTTTTTGGTTGTAGGTGGACAGAATATCTTTATTTTATTTTTATGTGGTGCTGAGGATAGAACCCAGTGCCTCACGTGGGCTAGGCGAGCACGCTACCACTGCGCCACAACCCCAGTCCCTTCAATATGTATTTTTATCATGTGTAAATATGCTTGCTTTCCCTAGATTATGTGATTAAGCAATTGGGGTCCACCCTCTTAGTCAAGATTAACAAAGAGCTTATTATACAAATTAGTTCAAATTCTAAAATAATAGACATATAATTTAAGTATTGGTGATTATTTTTGATAACACTTAATGAATAACTGAGGACAATACCATAAATATTTTATCTTGAAAAGATTTAATAAGCTAACAATAACTTGAGAAAGTATACTAATGTACTATTTTTTCTCATAAGATGATCAGATGATGGGACTCTTCCTATTATCAAGAAATCTCAAAATTGGTTATCTGTACACAAAAGAATGTTAGAATTTAATTGGATATTTAAAATGTGAAATGATTCTGAAAGGGAGATATATAAAGTGCTTGAGCGTATTCTTACTTTAAATATCTTTTGTCTTCTAGGTGAACCTTTTTTTCCTTTTTGAAAAATTCTCTTCTACCACTCCTCTCCCTCCTTGTCTGGTTCTTCCTCCTCATCCTCTTCCTCCTTTATTTTATTTTGTTTTGTTTGTGAATGTTTGCTACCTTATTCATCCTAAAGATGTCAATTGACTTTTAAATATTAAGTTGGATATTTTGCAACCCAGATAGTTCTGATGCTCAGGTGACGAATGGTTAATTAGAGTCTCCTTTAAAGTTCACAAGTACCTTGATATCCCTGGATGATCTTTGTATTGCCTGACTTGTATAAATGCTTACTTTGTACTTGATTCTCTGATGTTCTCAGAAGTGGAAAGACTTTTAGAAGCTGATATGTATTGGGGCTTATTATAAAAGATCTACAATTGCTAAGTAGGTCATAGTCCATTCAAATTGTATCTTTGTATTCTTAGAAAATTAGTAAAGTAAATAAATTCTCTCATTAAATTTGTTTAAAACTTGTTAAAATGTAAATGGTTAAAATGAGAAATTAAAATATATAATTCATTTAAGAAAAATTAAAGAATTAGTCTATAGACTAAAGGCGGGAGAGTCTAAATTTTGTTATAAAAATTAAGAAAGCCTATATTAAAAGCATTTTAGGCATAATTTAGAACAGAATATAAGCTTTATATCTCAAGAAGATGATACATATACTTTCCTACTTGTTGAAAATACTTAAAGTGGGTTATGAAAAGACTGAATACATGAAATTTTTTCCATTTAATGATTATAATGCTTTACTGACAATAATCATTGAGAGAAGATGATTAAGATAGGTAAAAAGTGGCCACAGAGTAGATTACAAGTAGATTGGTGTCTTGGTTCTTTAGCAGTTTTCAAAATATTTTTTTTAGTGGTGTAGTTAAAACATTTAACTAAAACTGCTAAGCAAAAATTCTTAAGCGAACTGCTTTAAATAACTTTTAATTATTTAAAAATCTTACTTTCTGGTATGAGAATTATTCTGCTCTGATGTTCCAGTAAATTACACATAAGTGGCAAAGCATAGCCAAAAACAACTTCTGACATTGTTTACCACTTATTGCCATTCTTGGACCTAAGGCTAAGAAACATTTTCGGATTCAGTGTACTTTATCCTGAAAGGATTTTGTTTTAAAAAAAAAAGTCACTGAAAGAGTTAAATGTTTGCTCTGCTTGGCCTTTGAAAGAAGGGAAGAGGGCAAGTCTGGTCATAGGCAAATTATTTCCATGTTCCTTTTTCCTGCTTCAGCCCCAGGAGAGCTAGGAATGCACAGGAGAAATCAGAAGACCTGAGTTCAAGTTCCTGCTCAAACCTATGTGAATTTGGATAAGTTACATAACATCTCTGGGTCTCAGATTCAGTACAGCTGTTGTGAGGATTAAATAATACAATCTAGATAAATGTGATTTGTAACCTCTCAACATCTATGGAAACATACATTTTTATTACAGACTTCGCCTCTTCCCCTTTTCTTCTGTAGTGTAGTGTTCTCAGCTTTGCATTTGTAAAGCAGTCCAGACTGATCTAACTTCTTTTGCTTCTCCCTATACCCTCTGCATATGAGAACTATTATTCCTATCCTCCGCATCCGTCAGAGTTAAGTACTCTAAGAATTTAAAATCAGGTTGATTAAATTAATCTTCACTCTAAAGTGTGGATTACTATTACCCCTTCTTACCCTTCCCACTCTGTGGCCCTTCTTTATTCTTCACAGAATTATGTACTTAGAAACATCAAAGAACACATTTCTAGTGCATGAAAATTCAGTCAGTGTTGGGAAGAAAGATTTTGGCAGAGGGAAATCCTTAAAGTCCTATTTCCTAGCTCACTTCTCTGTTAGTAAGGTTGACTGGGAAACTAGAATATAAATGTCCCTCTAGTTCTTTCATTTTCTCTATGGGAAAGGAGATGGAAATAGTTCAGAGTATAAATTTCTTCAGAGATTTCACTGGAAATTTAGACCCTTACTTGAGGAGTAATTGTAGAAGAAATAAGGGGCTTAATGGTGATTTCTTTGGTCAGCTTTTCGAGTAATATCTGACATGCTCTCATCTCAGTAAAGTAAGTGCTGGCCCACCTTCCGCCAAACTTAATTTACAATGCTGTCTTTACAAAGTGCTCAGTTTACTGAGGGTGCATGGAGCTGGGATAGAAGAACTTGCCTTCTGGATCACATACATCTGGCTTCAGATCAGGGAATCCTTGAGGGTTTAAGCTCTCCTTGGTCCATCCCCTTCCTCCCATCTAAGAATGCTACTATATTAATCACTGGCTGTGTGTAAATAATAGTGATAAAAGCCACTTACGAGAACTGCTTGCCATTAATGCCTAATTACTCTGCAGCACAATAACAATTACTCATATCATTATTAATTTTATTAAAATTTTATTTTTTTTAGATTCAAACCATTGACTTATGCTCAACATGGTTTCTTGCTGAAGTAGCAGTGTCATCTTTTATAACTAAAAGAGAAATACAGAACTCTAGTAATAAAATACATATTGAAATAATTAGTATAGTTTTAAATCTATCAATTAATGGAGAAAAGTTGAATGATAACACTCATGCTGGCAAGGATGCAACTAGATTGCCTCTAGATTTCTTTTTTCATAAACCTTTTTATGATTAGAAATTATGCTTTATTCACTAAACTTCATATCACTAAAAGTCTCTGTTATCATAAGGTAATCTTTGAAAACAGTTTCAGGTTATATAATAAATTCTAGACAATAGAAATGTATACATGGCTTAATTAACCACTTCCCTATTATTACAAATTTAGTTTCTATTCTTTAATTATCATACACAAGAAACAAAGTTTATTTACACTCCAGTTACTTCATGAATGCAGAAAATAAACATGGGAACAAAAAACAGGAAAAGTAATAAATGCTCTTATTTATTATACTATTAATAGAAAGTAGATTATTGCATTTGATTGCCTTTGCCATTAGACCTAAAATTAAAGGAAAAATATCCATCTCATTCTTTTATTGGTTCCTCTTAGTTAAACATGACTGCAGAATCCATTTTGATAAAATTATACAAGCATGGGATATATCTTATTCTAATTGGGACCCCATTCTTGTGGGTGGGTATGATGATGGGATTCACTTAGGTATTTTCATATGTAGACAGAGGAAAATTATGTTAGATGTATTCTACTGTCTTTCCTATGGCTATTCACACTCCCTTCTTTTCATTCCCCTTTGTCTAATCTACTGAACTTCTCTTCTTCCCCTCCCCACACTTATTGTGGTTTAGCTTCCACATATCAGGGGAAACATTCAACTTTTGGTTTTTGGGGATTTGTTTATTTCACTTAGCATGATAATCTCCAGATCCATCCACTTACTGGCAAATATCATAAAGTCATTCTTCTTTAAGGCTAAGTAATATTCTCCTATATACCACGATTTCTTTATTTATTCATCAGTTGATGAGCATCTAAGTTGGTTTCATAGCTTAGCTATTGTGAATTGTGCTGCTATTAACATTGATGTGGCTGTGTCACTGTAGTATGCTGATATTAAATTCTTTGAACATATGCTTAGGGGTGGGATAACTGCATCAAATGGTAGTTTAGTCCTAGGTTTTTGTTTTTGTTTTGGTAGCAGGGATACAACCCAGAGGCTCTTAACCACTGAGCAACATCCCCAGCCCTATTTTGTATTTTATTTAGAGACAGGGTCTCACTGAGTTGCTTAGCATCTCGCCATTGCTGAGGCTGGCTTTGAACTCATGATTCTTCTGTCTCAGCCTCTCAAAGTGCTAGGATTACAGGCGTGCACCACCGTGCCCGGCTGTGACTTGTATTCTTGATAACTGCCATTCTGACTGGAGTGGTATGGAATGGGAGAAAATCTTTGCCGCCTGAATCTCAGATAGGGTGTTAATCTCCAGAATATACAAATAATTCAAAAGAACTTAATACTAAAACAACAAATAACCCAAGCAATAAATGGGCAAAGAAACTGAACAGACCCTTCTCAAAAGAAGAAACAAATGATCAACAAATATATGAAAATATATTCAACATCTCTATTAATAGAGAAATGCAAATTAAAACTAAACTGACATTTCATCTCACCCTTCTGTGTTTATTAAGAACAAGCTAACAGGTAACCAGTTGGCCAATTTTCAGTGAGGGTCTCATTGGGAATATGACGTTTGAGAGTCTACCTAGTAATAATATTATGCCCTAGGACATCAGCAAAATCAGTATTGAAAAATGTCCTCTGAAGCAGGTTTTAGGCTTTTCCTAGTAATAGTAATATAATACCAAGAATGTAAGAGTTTCAGGCCATCTTGAGCTCATCTTTAGGCCATCTACATTCAATAGATGAAAATGTCATTCAGGTACCTAAGCAATGAAAGACACACTGTATGTGTATACTTACGCTCACACGTGAACGATACCAGTGTTTAAAAACTGTGAAATTTACTAAATTGGTCCTTTGGGGAATTTAGCTCAGTAAAGAGAGCAAGAAAATAAGGTAGGAAATTATTTTTTAAGCTATTGTTTCCTTTCATGGGTTTAACCTAATCTACTGCTCTATCCATCTGTTATCAACACTCATGGAGAGAGATTGTCCTATCATGGAGCATTTTTAAATGAGGAAAATTTTGTAGTTTTCATAATAATTTTTATATAATTTATAAAGTTTTGTCCAACACTAGTGATGAAATTATAAAACATAATCCAAATTAGAAGCTATGTAATCCTATTAAGAAAGGATAATCTCATGATCAAAAAGTAAATTTGTAAACTACCATGGAGTGATCTTGTGTCATTGGAGGCCACAGCCTCATTATAGACAATTTCTTTCTAATTGCTACCATCCCAAAATGTTGGTAAAGTTTCTAAAAAGAATCTAAAACAATGTATAATCTCTATGACTTAAGAAAGTTTAAAAAAATAACCTCACAGTTCATGCTATGAATGTTCTCTTTAAAGTGAGAAACACATTACGAGGGGATTTGCCAAATTATGAAATTGATGAACACTCCTTATTTTACAAGTATTGTATGACAAATTCTTCAGTAAATGTAGGAACTTGCTAATTAAGTATACAAAGTAGAATCAATCTGTATTCATCTAAGCTTCTGAGAATAAATTTCTTGGAATAAACAATAGTTAATGTGAAGAATCTGTTTTGAAAATATTTGGTGAATTTTAATGCTTTATAATACTTTTTTTCCTCAAGTAGTCATATTCTTGGAGAAGATATTGTTCTATGTCTGTAGATGAAAGGAAAGGAAAATTTTTAACTTGGATGAATTTTATAGATGATTACTCTATTTTTAAGCTGGTAGGCTTTGTCTCATTGAATAAAGACTGCCTCTAGCTTGCTTTCTTCGTTGGAAGAAAAATGATCATGTTGCTAATTGCCCACGTTCTCAGTCTCTCTTTAGTATTACATTGGTTATTAATACCAGTTGTTTTAGTCAACTTTTTTGCTGCTGTGACCAAATGACCTGTCAGGAGCAATCAGAGAAGGAAAAGTTTATTTGAAGGCTTATGGTTTTAGAGGTCTCAGTCCATAGATGGCTGACTGTTGCTCTGGTTTGAGGTGAGACAGAACATCATGACAGAAGGGTGTGGTGGAGAAAAGTGGCTAAGGAAATGGCATCAGGAAGCAGAGAGAAAGAGAGAGAGAGAGAGAGAGAGAGAGAGAGAGCTTCCTTGTCCACAGACAAAATATAATCCCCAAGGGCATGTCCCTGTCAACCCACCTCCTTCAGCCACACCCTACCTACTACTCAGTTTCCCTATCAGTGATTTAATGCACTGATTAGGTTAAGGCTCTCATAGCAATCATTTCACCTCTAAACTTCCTTGCATTGTCTCACAATGAGTTTTTGGGGACCCCTCATATATAAACCATAGCACCAATAAATTGTAAAATCATTTTGTAAGTTTAAAGTGGCACATAAGAGCTAATTTGGCATTGTGTGCCAGGTTCTTTGCCTCTAGAACTCACTAGGATAAAATAGTCAAATAGCTCAAATCAAACCAATAAAATAAAACTGTTTATGTTGTTATCTGGCACTATAAAGAACAGAACTTTACATTTGAGAACAAATATTAATACTTCACTTTATTGAACACTTAACTAGCTCTAAGCTCTGTATTTAAATCAATTCATTAATTTCATTATGTATTTAAAACATGAGATAGAAAGCTCTTGGTATTTATTTATTTAAACCTTATAAGAGTTTTAAATAAGCAGTCTATTTTTCTCCTTTAACCTCTGCATCCACTGTGATATGTGGAGAGAGCATAAACTTTAGAGTCCAGCTTAACCTAGGCTTATGTAACTTTTTTTAACCTGTTACATTTTCTCCTCTGAAAAATAGCAGTAGAAACACGTAACCTCATAGGGTTACAGAAACTACTCAATAAATATTTTGTTAGGTCACTGGATAATTGAAATGCCAGGTACATGGGTTCTAAATCAATGTTGGTTCCGTTTCTTTAGTTTTCCTTTAAGGCTCTGGAAGGAGTAGCCTATCTTATTGTTCACCTCCCCAAAGTGATGTTTGTTACTCTGAATTGCAGCAGCAGCTAACTAATTGAAATTAGGAGTTGGATATCCATCCTTAATTACTTCTCTTGGAAGGGAACTCCAACTACTTCTTCACACAATCCTTTTCTTCAAGCTAATTTCTTCCCTTCTATTTTTTTCTGTTGAAAAAAAAATTTTTTTTTGCTAGAATGTTACTAGTAAAATGAAGTTTTATATTAAAGGTCTTAAAATACATCTCCAATCCACAAATATTTTTAAAGCAAACTGATTTTTTTTCACAAAATAGTAGAATGAATCATGCTCCTTTAAGGTAGTAGTAGTGATTATAAAGATTATAAAGATTTCCATTTTTACTTTACGGAAACCAGTTTCTTCTACATTTTGAAATCCTATGGTTTGTAACAGCCTTCATAAATCAGTAACTTCAGTTTTAGCTCTGACACAAGGCTTCTCAGCCAGTCTTGCAGTCTGTGCACCTGCTGCTTGACATTGACAAGATTCTTGTCAAGACCTGGGTTTCGCATAAATTAGTGTTTAACCCTAGACAAACTTCTTCTCCTTGCTTCAGTGCAATTTTTAAGACTGCCATGCCCTTTAGAAACAATAAAAGTGAAATTTGACTATAGTATCATGAATTTTATACTCTGAAGAAAGAAGTTTATAAACTGTTAGAAAACCATGAACTGTCTGTTAGATTTCTCATTGAGCCTTAATAAGCCTCACTCTTACAAACTGCTATGCAATATATACATCATCACTTATAGTGCACACTCTCTTTCTTCCAGTGCAGGGGATCTATTTTTGTTTATTTTTAAATACACAACTAACATTTTTGGGGGAAGTTAAACTGCACAAAGTGGAACACTTCAATCTTATTTATGAATTTAGAATTTAAAAAGTTAATTGCTTAGTATTTTTATACATATTTACATACATATTAAATATTTGAAAAACCCAAGAAAATCTTTGGCTTTGGAACACAGAATCCACATGCTTTCCTATCTTGTTCTTCTATCATTTTTCCAACCATGACTGAATGGCACAGGGGAACTAGCTTCATTTTTGGACAAGAAGAACATAGTATTTAATATGATCAAACATTTATTATGTTCTTCCTTTGTGTAAGATGATGAACAAATTATTCTCCAAAGAATATATAATCAGTTTCTCCAACCTTAGTTGAGTATCTTAAATGTTTCAGGTGTGAAATTACAGGTGATTAAAGCATGGTTCCTAGATTTCAGCAAACATAAAAATAGAATCATGTAGCAAAATATTTAATTGTCTTAATTGTATCAGGTGATACACACTGTATAATTTTCCTTTACCTAAGTTGATGGAAATAAGTTCATATCCCCTATATTCTTAGAGAAAATCTTTCTGATACCTTTTTCTTCCTTTAATCATCTAAAATGATTGTGAAGGATTTCTAAGCTTGGAAAAATATTTTTTAACAAGGAAGTTAAGTAAATCTACACATATTGAACACGTTGAAATAGAATGGGAAATCCATAGATTTAAGCCAACTGAGTGAAGTCTATATAATAATGAGATGATATTACTTCTCTGTGAACTTATTGAAGTAAAGTGGTAGTGATGGCTGAGAATGTGAGGACTGGAGTTCCTTCTGTTCAACATGGTTACCATTTGGAACACTTCTTGTGTGCCAGGCACCAGTTATATTCCCTGTTACACATTAATTGATTTAAGAACTACAGGGTCCTTATGGAATAAATGCTAGTACCTCATTTTACACACCAGGAAAACCACAAATGCAGGTTCAGAGCTGATAAGTAACTTGCCTAAAATCTTTGAGCTAGGAGGTTTCAGAGCTTATGTTTGGGCTTAGTACTTGCTGACACCATAGATCCTACTCTTAACCTATAAATGGAAGTAAATGAAACAACCTACTGAGAATTTTTGTGTGAGTTTGATGAAATGATATACCTAAGAATGTTCAGCATAGCAGTAATTTCTTACTTAATAGGTGATAGATTTTTCTGATAAAGTATCTTTCAGCCATTTATTTTAATCAATCTGTGTTTTCACAATTGAAAATGTATGTGAGTAGAGATATCAGCTGGTATTTCTCAAGGGACTAGAAATTATTTTACAAAGGATAGAAAATAAACCAACCTGTGCCTTTAAATCTACTATTCCATTGCTATTATAGTTTAATCTTATACTGAGACTCTTATCACCTTCTAAATTTCACTTGGAAATAGTTATCAGATTAAAGTACTTTTTAACTACCCATCTAGATGATGGCTTTTAGATGATAGTCCTCTAACTTTTACTCACTCTGCAAATATAAAGGATAATCAATCATCAAAATAACTTGTCAGAAATATATAATGTTACAAGTTATTCAGACTATTCCAAAGATGATACTGTGCCAAAGTAATATCTTTCATTAGTGCACAGACTTTAATGACATCTTAAGTTAGAACTTTGTATTTAGACTGAGAAAATAGTTCTCTACAAATATATAATGAAATAGAACTGGGAACAGGTTGTAGGAATTTCACTTGATGGCAAGCACAATATGAATGAATACCGATTGAAGAACTGATAAAAACATTAAAGTAATTGCCTAATAGATTTATATATTGTCTTAGGAAAGTACCTTCCCCATGAGAAATACATATTAGTATTATGTTCTAGGCAGGCCATATTTAGACTATTATTCTGAGTTCTAGATTATGTGGGATTGTAGATCCTAAACTGTATAGAAGATGATCAAGATGATATAGATTCTGGAAATAAAGGTATTTGATAAATATTTCTTATTAATAGAACAAGGAAAGGTATTATATTTGCCTTTAAATAATTTAAAATCTTTTATATGATAGAGGAAACAGACTCAACTGGAAATGTAGGAAGAACTTCTAGAAAGGCAGATATGTACTTTGTAGTGAAGAATACAGAATGGAATTAGCTACCAAGGAAGTTTGAGCTTACTTCACCAGTTATTTGAAGAAGGCAGAACTAGCATTTGTATGATATGGTAGAGGAATCTTGTACTGCAGAGATAAGGTCAGATCAGTGACTACTGAGGGTATCTAAAAGGATAATTTTATTGACTGGCCTAATAATTAATAAAAGTATTTTAAACATTTTCTATATATCAATAAAGAGAAGTATTTATAGTTTGTTATGCAAGCATTATTAGTATGGGTGGTTGGACATAAATTGGTAACTAAATGTCATAGTAGTGTTTCTTACTTGCTTTAAAGTTTGAATTTTACATTTTTTCTTGTCAGTCTTATGTTCTGAATTCTTAATAAAGGAGTGAAAATACAACAAATTATTTTATTTCTGTATAATGTGGTATTGCAATTTTTTAAAGTATATGAAGCATTTCATCTCAGATTTCCCCTCTGTATCCCAACCCTCAGTATGTTTTAAAAGCAAAGAGTTGTCTTATATTTTATCATTTTGGCATAAATATTTTGCTTCTAATTCAGTTTTTAAAATATGTATTACAGGTCACTATAGCAGCCATACCATATTTATCAGTCTCAGTTGGTCAATGAGATAAAATACATGTAGGGCTGACTCTTTTAGAGTCAAAGACACTCTGGTATTATGATATAGTAATTATTAATTTCAGGGAAAGAATTTAGTTAACCCATCTTAAGTTATGTTAGCCAATTTAAGATGTAAAAATGATAAAGTTAACAACTTGTAATAAGTGCTCATCTGTCTTAACTACAAAATATTCTAATGCATATTTGCTCAACTAGCTTATTGGGGATTCATTCCTTGTGCAAAGACAAATTATGGACATTGACTTGAAAACATGTCAACACACAGATAAGTGTATATGTTTTCCACTATTAATCATTATTGCTATATTTGTGCTTTTTATGTATTGTTTCTAACGTGTTACTTTTAGGGAATTTACTAAAATTTTAAGTGTATGGACTGAAGATGTTTAAAGAGATTAATCATGTTCATTTATTTTAACTTCATTTTTAAATATTCAGATGTGTGTGAGTAGTGTCTGTAACTTTCTTTGATGATTTTCAGTCATGTTTCTCTGCTAATTTCCTTCCTCCTTTTGTTTATTTGCCCCTTTTGCTCTGTAATTAAAAAGAAAAAAAATATTGCCTTACCAAAAACCAAAAACAGTGGTAACAAGAGACTGAATTATAATGTGAAATTATTAGCTTTTGTGTGCAATTTTTGAACCTCTAAAGAAATAAAAGAAAGGCAGGTGTCAAGAACCTTTCTCCTTGCATTGGCCCTTTCAATTTCTCCAAAGACCTTTTTCACTTTCTTTTTCTGCACAAAGCAATTGGGGAATGCTGTTAACAGGGAGCTGAGGTCCTGATGTTCAGCAAAATCTGTGAATCTGGATAGTTTAAGTGAAGGGTCATGTATATTTTATTAACTTTAGGTTATTTAATTTAGAATAATAGCCAACATGGATTGCTTATTTGCTAAACTCTTTATTACCTCATATAATTCTCCTAGTGAATCTATGAAGTCATGACTGTTTCCTATGTGAAAAAATTAAGACAAGGAAGAGTAGTTAAATGCTTAGGATGTGGTCGACTCTAAACCCAGACTTAGATCTGATTTAAGAGACAGAACTCTTAAATGCCAGTGCCATAATATAGTATCTCTCCAGGAAATCTCCCAGCAGATTAATGTTCCTTTAGAGGAGGAATGTGCTGCCTACTGCCTACTCTGCCTCTGGAATGTTGCTAATCTATTTAACCTTTAGCTAAAACAGGCAGTGTGTTTTAGAGAGGTACATATTTTTACAAGTGATATATTCATTTCTTGGACTGCACCATAGGATTGTTTAGATAGTTACAAATTTAATAAAATTTGCATCGTGAATTACAGCATCAGTCCCAGCACTCAGTTTGCTGCCCCAAGAAGCAAGAGTTGGACGAAGATGGGCAGCTGTTACTAAAGAAGAATTTATCTCAGAATTTGGGGCCAGTGAGGGTGGCCAGTGAGCTGGTGCTGCTTTTAGGATAGCTGTAGCAGCAGGGCCAGGGCAGAGACTATTGGGCCAGAGGGAACACAGGGAACAAGGAGGAGATGCTGAGGCCAGGCCCCAAGGGCTGCCTGGTTCCCCCACCCTCAGGGTTCCTCAGTCCAGACTGGCCATGAGCAGGTGCAGCTCTCAGAAGGCACTGCTGGAAAGGATCCCCAGGCCCATTTGCTCCTAAAGAGGTCACTGATGCGCTTGGGCTACTTGTACCAGAGCCCACACTTGTGTAGTCTCTTCTCATGACTGATGTCTACACCTATGGAGGGTGGAGCTTCTAGGATGTCAGTGAACAGGGGAAAAACCTCTGCAAGATCAGCTGCAGGAAGATGCAGCCTGTCTGAACATAGCTTTCATTCCTGCTCTGTGGAAGCTTCTCAATTTGCAGCAGCACCGTAGTGCCTCAGGCCAGCTTCCAAAAGAGGCTTTCTGGTTGAGGATGTTCAGGATGTCCACCACCACTGACAGGTCATTGATGGCCACCACGGAGTCTACTGATGTCTGGATATCTCCTGTGATCCACACGGGCCACACAGTGTCTAGGTTCTTGTGGTGCTTGATGAGTACCACAAACATGGATCTGGGATGTGGAATTCTCATCCACCAGCTCTGCCTGCTAGGGGATTGATGGTGGGCAGGAGATCAGAGGTCTTCAGTCCAAAGGGCTTCTTTATTTTATTTTATTTTTAAAATTTTTTCTTTTTAGTTATTTATGCCAGTAGAATGTATTTTGACATATCATATATACATGGAGTATAACTTCCCATTCTTGTGGTTGTACGTGATGTGGAGTTACACTGGTCGTGTATTCATATATGAACATAGGAAAGTTATGTCCAATTCATTCTGTCTTTCCATTCCCATTACTCCTCCTTTCCCCCCATTCCCCCCTGTCCTATTGAGTGAACCTGCACTCCCACCCACCCCCGGACACCTATTGTGAGCATCCATATATCAGAGAAAACACTCAGTTTTGGTTTTTGGGCATTGGCTTACATCACTTAGTATGATAGTCTCCAGTTCCATCCATTTACCAGCAAATGCCATAATTTCTTTCTTGATGGCTGAGTAATATTCCACTGTGTATATGTACCACATTTTCTTTATTCACTCATCTATTGAAGGGCACCTAGGTTGGTTCTAAAGCTTAGCTTTTGTGACTTGAGCTGCTATAAACATTGATGTGGCCACATCACTATAGTCTGCTGATTTTAAGACTTTTGGGTATATGCTGGGGAGTGGAATAAATGGGTCAAATGATTTCATTCCAAGTTTTTCTGAGGAATCTTCATACTGTTTTCCAGAGTGGTTGCACCAATTTGCAACATCCTTGCCAACGTTTATTGTTACTCATATTCTTGATAATTGCCATTCTGATTGGAGTAAAATGAATTCTCATTGTAGTTTTGATTTGCATTTCTTTAATTGTTAGTGATGTTGAACATTTTTTTGTTGTTGTTTTGGTACTGGGGATTGGATTCAGGGATACTCGACCACTGAGCCAAATCCCTAACCCTATATTGTATTTTATTTAGAGACAGGGTGTCACTGAGTTGCTTAGTGCCTCGCCATTGCTGAGGCTGGCTTTGAACTTGCGATTCTCCTGTTTCAGCCTCCCAAAGTGCTGCGATTACAGGTGTGCACCATCACACTTGGCTAAACATTTTTTTATATATTTGTTGACCATTCATATTTCTTCTTCTGCAAAGTATTCAGTTCTTTTGCCCATTTATTGATTGGTATTATTATTATTATTATTATTATTATTATTATTATTTGGTGCTTTTGAGTTCTTTATATATCCTGGAGATTAATACTCTATCTGAGATGCAGGTGGCAAAGATTTTCTCCCATTTGGTAGGCTATCTCTTCATGTTCTTGTTTCATTTGCTGTAAAGAAGCTTTTTATTTTAATGAAATCTCATTTATTGATTCATTATTTTACTTCTGTGCTTTAGGAGTCTTGTTGAAAAATTTGATTCCTAAGCCACCACGATGGAGATTTGGGCTTACTTTTTCTTCTAGTAGGTGCAGTCTCTAGTCTAATGCTTAGGTCCTTGATGCAGTCAGAGTTGGGTTTGTGCAGGGTAAGAAACAGGGCTCTAATTTCATTTTATTACATATGGATTTCCAGGTTTCCCAGCACCATTTGTTGAAGAGGCTATCTTTTCTCCAATGTGTGTTTATGGCACCTTTGACTAGTATGAGATACCTGTTTATGTGGTTTCATCTCTGTGTCTTCAATTCTGTATCATTGGTCTTCATGTCTGTTTTGGTGCGAATACTATCCTGATTTTGTTATTATAGTTTTGTAGTACAATTTAAGGTCTAGTATCGTGATGCCTCCTGTGTCACTTTTCTCGCTAAGGATTGCTTTGGCTATTCTGGGCCTCTTAGTTTTCCAAATGACTTTCATAACTGCTGTTTCTGTTTCTGTGAAGAACATCACTGGAATTTAATAGGAATTGTATTAAATCTGTAAAGCACTTTTGATAGTATAGCCATTTTGACAATATTAATTCTGCCTATCCAAGAACATGGATGATCTTTCCATCTTCTAAGGTCTTCTAAAATTTCTTTCTTTAGTGTTCTATAGTTTTTATTGTAGAGATCTTTCACCTCTTTTCTTAGATTGATTCCCAAATATTTTCTTTGAGATCATTCTGAATGGGATAGTTTTCTTAATTTCTCTTTCAGTTTATTCATCCTGATGTATAGGAATGCAATTGATTTATGGATATTAATTTTATATTTTGCTACTTTGCTGAATTCATTTATCAGTTCTAGAATTTTTCTGGTGGAATTTTTTTTTTTTTGGTCTTCTAAATACAGAATCGTGTTGTCAGCAAATAGGGATAGTTTGAGTTCTTTTTTTTTCCCTATTTGTATCCCTTTAATTTCTTTCTTCTGTCTGATTGCTCTGACTAGAGTTTCCATGACTGTGTTGAATAGAAAAGGAATGAAAGAGGGCATCCCTGTCTTGTTCCAGTTTTTGGAAGGAATGCTTTCATTTTTTCTCCATTTAGAGTGATGTTGGCCTTGGGTTTAGCATATATAGCTTTTACAATGTTGAGGTATCTTCCTACTGTCCCTAGTTATTCTAATGTTTTGAACATGAATGGATGCTGTATTTTGTCAAATGCTTTTTCTGCATCTATTGAGATAATCATGTGATTCTTGTCTTTAAGTCTATTGATGTGATGAATTATATTTATTGATTTCCATATGTTGAACCAACCTTGCATCCCTGTGATAAACCTCGCTTGATCATGCTGCACTATCTTTTTAATATGTTTTTATATGCAATTTGCCAGGATTTTATTAAGAATTTTTACATCTGTGTTCATCAGAAATATTAATCTGAAATTTTCTCTCCTTGATGTGTCTTTGTCTGGTTTTCATGTTAGGGTGATATTAGCCTCACAGAATGAGTTTGGAATGGGTCCATCTTTTCTATTTCATGGAATAATTTGAGGAGGACTGGTGTTTGTTCTTCTTTGAAGATATGGTACAATGCAGCTGAGGTCCTGGGCTTTTCTTTGTTGGTATGCTTTTGATGGCATCTTCAATATCATTGCTTGAATGTGATCTGTTTAAATTGTACATGTCCTCTTGATTCAATTTGGGTAGGTCATATTTCTCTAGAATTTTGTAGATGTCTTCAAGATTTTCTATTTTATTAAAGTATAAGTTTTCAAAATAGGTTTTGATTATCATCTGTATTTCAGTAGTGTCTGTTGTAATATTTCCTTTTTCATTGTGAATTTTAGTAGTTAGTATTTTGTCTCTCTCTGCATTAGCTTGGTTAAGAATTTATCAATTTTATTTTTTTTTCAAAGAACTAACTTTTTATGTTTTTCTTAGTTTCAATTTAATTGATTTAAGCTCTAATTTTAATTATTTCCTGTCTTCTGCTTTTGGCATTGATTTGTTCTTCTTTTTCTAGGGACTTGAGATGTAATGTTAGGTTATTTATTTGTTGATTTTCTATTCTTTAAACGAATGAGCTCAATTTAATGAACATTCTTCATTACACTGCCTTCATAGTGTCCTAGAGATTTTGATATATTGTCCTAGAGATTTTGATATTCTCATTTACCTCTAAGTATTTTTTATTTCATCCCTGATTTCTTCTGCTGTCCATTTGTCATTATAATACACAATAGTATATTATTTAGTCTAGGTGTTTGAGTAGCTTCTATTTTTTATTTTATCATTGATTTCTAATTTCATTCCATTATGATCTGATAGGACACAAGGTATTATATCTATTTTTTTTTGTATTTGCTAAGAATTGCTTTGTGGCCTAAGATATGGTCTGTTTTAGAGAAGGATCCATGTGCTGCTGAGAAGACAGTGTATTCAGTCATTGATGGGTTAAATATTCTATATTTGTCTGTTAAATCTGAAGTATTAATTGTATTTTTTAGTTCTATAGCTTCTTTATTTAGTTTTTGTTTGGAGGATCTATCCAGTGATGAGAGAGGTATGTTAAGTCTCTCAGTATTATTTTGTTGTGGTCTGTTTGCTTCTTGAAATTGAAAAGAGTTTTTTTGATGTATGTAGATGCTCCATTGTTTAGGGCATAAATATTTAAGATTAAATATTTAGCAAGTAGGTTGCTCCACACCCGAAAAGTTCCATAGAGAATTGGGAAGGCATTTAGGACTTAGGGGCAGAGGTAGGAAACCAATGTTTAAAAAGAAAATGTCAAAAACAAACAAACAAACAAACAAACAAATAAATAAATAATAGTGTATGTGATAGAGGCAGGGGTACAAACCTAAACTTCCTGAATTTTAGAGTTCCTTTTTAGGCTACCTTGGCAATGACCTAGGAGTAGGCAGCTTTACTTGCCTAGCCCAGGGTTTATCATCCTCAGCAGTGTTGGTGTGAGGACTGGGTAATTCTATGTGGTGTAGGCTGTCCTGTGCATTCTAAGATGTTGGGCAGCATCCCTGTCTTCTCTATTAGATGCAGTAATAATTCCCTTTGTTCCCTAATGTAACAATTCTCTAATATCCACCTAGTGACAAAATACCTCCTAAATGAAAATCACTGCTCCAAGAAGAATACTTATTTGTTTGTTTGTTTGTTTTCTGGTGGCACTGGGTATCAAACTCAGGGCCTTATGTGTGCTAGACAAGCCCTCTACAATTGAGATACACCCCCAACCCAGAATAGAATACTTGTTTATATGCTTAGCTGCACTTCGCTTAAATATTTGATACAGAGAACCTATTATGTGTGTTTCATACCTTCTACTGAAATATGTTCCAGGTTCCCAGTTACTGATTTACCATGAACTTCTATAACACACCTCATTCATAAATGGACAATATGCCCATTCAAGTCACTATGTGCATTAATGAGTACAAATGTCTATGTGCCCATTCAAGTCACTATGTGCATTAATGAGAGACTAAAGATGATATGCAAGAAAGATATAGTTGTGACCTGTCATGTATCTTATTGATGAAGTTGTGTGCCTCATTTTTCCACTGGTTCCTGTTTTATTTCAAAATACCACCTCATTTATGCTTGATATCACAAGAATTTTTGTAATTTTTTAATCTTTTCATTGAAAAGGATCAGTAGACTATTGAATCTTGGCATGGAAAGAAGATTTATTTTGAATATTAGTTTGTTTTTTTAAAACCATCTTTTATCTGATAACTGGCTGAGGTGAACCAAAATCTGACTGTTGATGAAATGGCTGTAAGTCTCAAAAACTTAGTTGAAGATAACATTGCACAGTCCCATTTTATGGTTATATCACAAGCCTATAAAGACTTTTTGCACAGGAGTCAGAAACAAGATGATTCTAGTCTTGACTTTCCCTCTAGTTAGTTCTGTAACTTGGGAAATCACTTAATCTCTTTGGATTTACAGAATGGTCTGTCAAATCTTCATGTCCTTCTAGTATTGTCCCAGCTGTTGTGTAGTGTCAGATTTTTTAGAATACGCTCATGAGCTATGAAATTAATTTTTTTGAGTTTTCAGTCTATTACACAGTACTGAAATCTAAAGAAGGTAGACTAGAAGAACAACATATGAATTTCATTCAAAGACACCTCAAAATAAACCAATCTATTAAATTGAGCTGTGTACTATATGAAGTAGAAAGAGATACCCATTTAGTGTGAAAAATTAGTAGCTATAGACTATAGGAAGTGATTGTTGTGGGTAACCAGATTGCCCTTGGCTGCTCTGCAGTAGGAATTTAAAAGATAAAAAAAGCAAAAATTGTACCTTTGACAATAATTGAAAACCAAACTGTCAGAATCTTTTTTATTTTTTATTTTTTAGCTTCTACTTTGTATAAAATGATTGTGGAGACATCAAATTATGTGAAAGAAATCTCATGGTCGGTCATCTCTATAAAACTATTTAATTGGCTCTGGTTAGTACAGTCTGAATCTTTTAAACACAGAAGAGATAGTTTTTCAAATAGCAATGTCATTTTTATTATATAAACCCAGCTCACTCAGCAAATGCAGTATCCTACCTTTAATGGTGTATTTTATTGGTAAAGTACAGATTTTTAGATGTTTTTCAGCAGGCGCTGCAGCTGGGTGTGCAAAAAAAATAACATCCCCTTCTAATTCCTGAAATAATTACTTCATCTCCTACAGTACCAAATACATTTTTATCCTTTTAAGTTAATATGCAAAGCTTTAAATGTTGTCATTTGTCATAAAATTAAATAGCTCCGTTTCAAATTTAGCTATAATATTTGGCAATCATCATTCAGAACAGTGACCAGAATAATAATAATAATAAAACTCTTTCCTTTCCCTGACTTTTTTCATTTTTCCCCTGCATTTTAATTGCTTTGCTAAATTACAGATAAGATATCTGACGCTTCTATTCACTTTAAGATTGTTAATGAAAGGGGTATAGGAAAAGGAAAACTCATCTGTAATTTTTCTCTAAAAGGTGGCTTTTGAATTAGATATATTGTCAGATTCTCTTATTTCTGGCATGATAGGCCTTCAAGGATGATCATTAAGTCTTTGCTATTGAATTATTTCTTTTATATTCAGACTGAGACTTAACAATTTAGGTAGCAGTGTTTGAATTCAAAACCAAATTTGTCTTGAAAGTATTAAGGCAAAGTTAGAAAGCTTTCCTGGACTTCAGTATCCTTTATATAAAGTGGACATAATGGTTTTTTCTTAAGAATCCTGTGAAGGATGCTTAATAATGAGAGTTATATCCATGGTGAATATTAAGTATCATTGCTAAATAATAGCATTTGATCAAATTATCTTATCATCTTTCTATTTCCATTAAGTAAAGTAGTTGGATCTGTAAAAATTTAAGGACTAGAACTCAATCTTTCAGCTAACTTACCATGTTAATAAGGAAGCAAAAAAAAAAAAAAAAGAACTATCGTTTGGAAAGGAAGATACAGAGATACAGTAAGGAGGTGGAAGAAAGAATAAATTCCCCCAATCATGCAAATAATTGTGCTCTGATAATTCAGTTGGAATTTCAACTCTCTGCTTAGTAAAATGGATGTTCTCTCTTTCATAAACAAAATTGAAAGCCAATTTTTTTTCTGTCTCTAATAGGGTGCATATTTCATAGATGAATTAATTCAAAAACACTAAAATAACAATAACAAGGTGGCAGCACTTAGTAAGCAACCAATGTGTCTTGGCTACATTTTGTTGCTTCTAAGTCTTTTTCAAATGTTATAATTAACTATATTCTCTCTTCTGTTTAATCTGCTTATTCTGATTTCCTCATGCTATTTTTTTAATAGCTCTACCCCCTCAGTAACAAAGAAAATGAAGATAAAATAGTTTGAGTTTCATTTCTGGTGATCTCTCTATCTTGCATGAAACTTTCTTTATCTATAAATTCTATACCTCTTCATATTCCAATTCATTATTTTTCTCTGTCTTTAGATGTAAAGTTCTTAGTTATGGGGATTTCATCGATGAGGACAGATAGTTGATAAACATCCTCTGGTTCTTCAACCCTCTTTATGTATCTTACCAAGACTCCCTTTCATGAGAAACACATGAAAGAAGGCCAAATATTCAAGATAATTGTTATTGTGATATTAGATATTGTATGTTTTCACCACATTGTATCAAGTCATTTCATAAGACACTCATGCTATTATTTGGAAATAGTTTTCTTTTCTAGAATTAAATTTGATTCTACTCTTACCTCTATAAATTACATTCTTTTATAACCAAGCACCAAACAAAATTTTAACAGTTTCTCTGCCTTTTATTTTTCTTCCCCTTGCCTCCCTCTGTTGTCAAAGTTGACAGATGTGAATACCAGGGTAGCTTAAGAGGGTACATTAAAAGGGGAGGCTGTAAAACATTTAACTTGGGAAACTTGGAGCTATTTTGAACTTGTTGAGTCATTACTCTTTCCAAACAGGAAGAAGGCATTTAGGACCAAATTCTTGAGTTCCATAGAGGAGGTGATGGCCAGCCAAGATGATCCACTTGACCAACTTAGCAGTTTTACCAACCTCCCTGGGCTCAGAACTAATAAGAGTAGGTAAAGTTGACATTGTGGAGTGGTTGCCATATAAAGAAGGATGTATTTCATGTTGAATGTGTAAATAAAATTACTGATATTTCATAATAACAGGCATAGAAAAAACAATTCCTTGAAACAACTGTTATAAAGTATTTGAGGTTACCCCATGTTTACATACTACTTTCCACCAGACTTTTTCCAACAAGCACTATTTCTAATCCATTTTTTCTCTGTACTTCCTTTCTTCTATCAAAAGTGATAACAATCTGTGAAATAGTTATAATTTTGAAAGCACACAAGACTAGATAAATCACCAACCCAGACAACTGAGTTTACTTTTTATGCTTAATTTATCTTGATTGTTTTTCAGAAAGAGGAAAGGTTTCATACTATATCTTCAGGAATTTTGTTACAGAGATGGGAACTTCTAGGAAACTGAGGTAAAGACCTCCTTCAAACACGAATTCTTATGATCAAGTCAGAAAATTTCAGGCATGGCACTCAGAGTAACAGGTATTTGAGTTTATTGAAGGGTTAGGAAGAGGGAAAGAGGACATTCTTAAGGGAGAAAGTGGGTCCTCTCAGAGAAGAGAGGGACAGTGTGCCTCTTTTGCACTCCAGTTTTATTGGGGATCCCAGAGAAGTTTCCATAGAGTCCCACAAAAGTCCACCTCTTGAATTTTGACTGAAAGCAAGATAACATCAGACTTTTAAGTACCACTGCCATTGCAACTCTAGGTCACCTTATCCCGTGCTGACTGGTTCTAATTGGATTCTTAACCACACATTTTTATAGATTTTTATGGTAATTTGGGTTCCCCTTATCAACACTATTTTTGGCCTACATTTCTCCTGCAGGTAGTTTGCTAAGGAATGTGACATAACCTGTCCACTTAGGCCAGGCAGGGCTACAAGTAAATTGCTTCTTGGAAAAGAAAGCATGTGGGGGGCAGTTTGGTGGGTCCATTTTATAGAATTATTCTCTTAACCTCACGTTCCCACCATCCTCATCTGTCTGTCCCCTAACAATTGAGTGAAGAAAATATGGCTACTTCTTGAAATGTAATTTTGGGGCCATAGGCCATTGACCTAGAAGCTTTCATATTAGTATGTCAAAACAGAATTGCTTTAAGAAAGTTATCTTTAGTAGAAAGGGAGAGAAGATCACAAAACCCAAAACAAGAAATTATGGGACCAATCTAAGGCATCACATGCTGATGAACAAAGATATATTTACTATGGTTTTGGAAGGAAGTATTTTAAATTTCACTGGGAACATTCCTATTTATTTTTCATTTTACTATACTTTTAAACTTTTAAAAAACAATCAGTTTTTTCATGATAGCTTTTAGGCTATTTCAAGCTTAACTATATCATTTTTATTCAGTCTCCTCAGGTGCAAGACCATAGAACATTTTAGATATTGTTCTCAATTTCTTATTTCAGGTATTCATTTTGCTAAGGTTACTATCTATGTTGTACTTTCCCCCTAAATGACTTCCAGTTTGTCAAACTGGTAGTGGTTCTTTAGCCCTTGAGGTGAGCTAGTCTGAACTGAGATGTGGTATAAGTGAAAATTACACTCCAAATTTCACAGACTTAGTAAAAACATTAAAAAAGAAAGAAAAAAGAAAATCCAGGTAAATGATCTCATTAATGATTTTATATTAATTACATGTTCAAATAATATTTTATATATATTAAATATTAAAATTAATTTTACATATTTATTTATACTTATTTAAATATGGCTACTAGAAAATTTAAAATTACATGTATGTCTTATATAGTCTTTCTGCTGAACAGCACTGTTCTTAAATCTTACATTTCCTTCCGTTTTCTCAAAACTCCTTCATGGGCTCAAAATTGGTTTTGTTATCCTAAGTAAAGAAATTTTTTTTCTAGTTCTATGTGGTAGTCCACTCAGAGCAGAAGCCCAATGCTAATTGACTTCTGAATTATTGGAGCAAGCTGAGGTAGCACCTTTTTCCTTTTAACATTGGCTTTTCTTTGTGCTAACTACAAGGCCATCAAATAAATAGTATGACCTGTCAATAGTGTCACTGAACCCACACAAATGCAGTTATCTTATATTAGACAAAGGTGCTAAAAGCATGCCTTTTTAACAAATGGTGCTGGGAAAACTAGAATTCTATATGTAGTAGAATGAAATTTAACCCCTGTCTCTCACCGAGCACAAAACTCAACTCAAAGTGGATCAAAGACCTAGGAATTAGACCAGAAACTCTGAAACTACTAGAAGAAAAGTTAAAGCCAACAACACTCCAATATGTTGGCTCAGGAACTGACTTCCTTAACAAGACTCCTAAAGTGCAAGAAGTAAAATAAAAAAAATCAATAACTCAGATGGCATAAAATTAGAAAGCTTCTCCACAGCAAAGGACATGAGAGTGTGAAGAGAGAGCCTACAGAATGGGAGAAAATCTTTGCCACTTGCACCTTAGATAGGACATTAATATCCAGGATATAATAAAGAATTCAAAAAACTTAATACCAAAAAAACCCCTCCAATCAATAAATAGGCAAAAAAGCTAAACAGACACT
The DNA here is from genome assembly GCA_028644305.1 of Xerus rutilus. Classification (NCBI taxonomy): domain Eukaryota; kingdom Metazoa; phylum Chordata; class Mammalia; order Rodentia; family Sciuridae; genus Xerus; species Xerus rutilus. Next base: position 95,912,177 of record CM053404.1, on the reverse strand, counting down.
TCTCAAAAGAAGAAATACAAGTGGCAACAAATATATAAAATATGTTCAACATCTCTAGCAATCAGGGAAATGCAAATTAAAACTACATTGAGATTTTCATCTCCAGTCAGAATGGCAATTATAAAGAATTCAAGTAACAATAAATATTGGTGAGGATGTGGCGGAAAAGGAACACTCATACATCATTGGTAGGACTGCAAATTAGTGCAACCACTCTGGAAAGCAGTATGGAGATTCCTTAAAAAACTGGGAATGAAACCACCATTACACCCAATTATCCCATTCCTTGGTTTATATCCAAAAAATTTAAAATCAGTATACTATAGTGACATAGCCACATCAATGTTTATATTGATGCAGCACAATTTATAATAGCCAAGCTATGGAGCCATCCTAGGTGTCCCTCAACAGATGAATGGATAGAGAAAATGTGTCATATATACACACTATGGAGTATTACTCAGCCATAAAGAAGGATGACTTCATGGCATTTACTGGTAAAGAGATGGCAATAGAGACTCTCATACTAAGTAAAATAAGCTAGTCCCCAAAATGCCAGCGCCCGCGTTGGCACTAAGGGAAACCGAGTCAGGCGAGGGAGCCTCGGATGACAAATCACTCTCATACACACAGAACAAGGCAAGAGACTCTCTTTATTGAGCTCAGGTCCCTCTTTATATATGCTAAGAGGCCCTTTGTCCTCCAAGCGCTACAGGGTGCATAGGGTGTGACTATTCCATTAGCACCTTGCTGCTATTCCTAGGAATGTGGTTATTGTTACATTATGGAACTATGGCCAAAAGCTCATGATTGAAAAACCTGATATTGTTGTACTTATGTACTGCAGAAGCCCTCAGGCCAGCTCTCTCCCACACCAAAAGTCAAAATCAAACATTTTCTCTGATATGTGAAAACTAATCCAAAATAAGGGAGGGGTGGATAAAAAAACAGAAGAAAGATCAGTGAAGTAGACAAAGGTGAATAAAGGGAAGAGAAGAGGGATGGGGTAGGAAAGACAGTGGAATGAATCTGACCTCAATTTCCTGTGTACATATATGAATATGCCACAGTGAATCTCACCATCATGCACATCACAGGACACTAATTAAAAAATAAATTAACTATAAGTAAAAAGCAAAGAGATCAATAACGTAGGGGGATAGGAATAGGGAGGGAGGAGGAGAGAGAAAGGGGAAGTACTGGGGACTGAAATAGAACAAATTATATTCCATGCTTTTATAATTATGTCAAAATTAATCCTAATGTTATAGATAACTAAAAAAGAACCAATAAAAATTTTTCATACAAGTAAAAAAAGTAAAGCGTGTCACTGCAGAGCTACCTCTTGACTCTGGGCATTTTTCTGTAGCATGCAAGAAATGGCTATTCAGTTAGTACCATGACTATTTTTAAGCAGGACTTAAATCAAAGGACTTTAGGAATTTTGCATTGTACAAGATTGATTATATACTTTTAAAATAATTGAGTGTCTTTTAAAAGTAAATGAAAGCTGAAAGTTTCCTCTTCGTTTTCTAAGGTCTACTAAATTGCTTAGAAGAAGTTTTTTAAATGAGGCAAAGGTTGTAAACTCCCTGATTATGCCAGGATGGTGGACCACAGGACTCTGGGTTTTTCAGGGTCACTTTGAGGCTGTTGAAGGAGGGTAGGATCTAGCAGGTCCAGAAGTAGAGAAGGCAGGGAGAGTGAGTATGGGTGCATCCAGTTATGGGGAACTCAGTTGTTCAACCTTTGTATAGTTTCTTTTATATAGTTTATATATTAGGCTTCCATGGGCATTTTCCTTTGAAAAAAAAAATATGATACTTATAATTTGTAAACCATTGCCTTGAGGTATCTGTAGGTTATTCTTATTAAGTAGTGTAATGCAAACAGTTCCTAGTCAACTTCAGTATCTCAATCTTACTTTCAACGTTCTCTGAGTTAAAATCTTTATCTTGGAGGATGGTAGTATGGCTCAGTGGTAGAGCACATGCTTAGTATGTACAAAGCCCTAGATTCAATCCCCAGCACCAAAACAAAACAAAACGAAATGGATAAAATGTTCATCTTGACCATGTGCTTGCTTTGGATTAAACTGTTCACAGGGAAGTATGTGGCACAGAAATTTTGAATTCCTAACATCAATAAGGAAATTAATTGTGGGAAACAGTCTCAACATTGGAATCACTAAAATACTTCTCACTACAAAATTCACCCTAAAAATAAATAAGCAAAATATGTGATATTGGCTGAATAAAATTATTTATTTTTGTATTTTAATTTAAAAGTATGTTACAGAAGACTATGAAGTAGAACAAAATATTTCTTTGAGATAATATCTTTGGGAAGTTCAACAATAAGAAAACACACTTTTTGCTCTTGTCACATAAATGAATATTTTATTTTCTTGAGAGAAAAGATATTTTCTTTTTATTTCCTCATTTCTGGTTTCCATTAACTTAAGTATCTAAAAAGAAGATACACAGGGTCCCCAGACATTTCATTTGACTTTCAGCAAATATAAACATGAATTCTAATGTATGCTGAAATTTTCTAAGGTTTTTTTTTTAACCTAAAATTATTCAGGATATGAGAAACATGGAAGGTGTTTTCTATTATCACTTTAAAAAATATAATTTCATAGTCATGGTCTTTCTTTTTATCTTTTGGTTGCTTTGATAGATAATAAATGACAGTGGTTATTAAATCAGGATTTGCTTATTATAAAGCTTTAGGTATGTAATTTGCACATTTTTGGATTGTCCTAAAAAGTTGTTTTCGAGGTCTCTATACTACCGGGAACCCTTCCCTATTTCCCCAACATGGAAAGAGACCTGGATTCCGCTGATCCCTGATACAAGGCCAACATCAGTGACTAACAAAGTGGGAGCCAACTGGGAGTCAGGCAAGGCTAGAGAAGGAGGTCTCAGCAAAGTGGAAAAGAAGAAGTCTGAGAGAAAGTGATGGCACATAACATGAGACTTCAGGTAAGATAAGGCTCAAAATCCTGAATTTCTAGTTTGTGGACACTGTCATAATTGCTACAAACAACTTGGACATTTGAGCACATACAGAACAGAGAAATTATGTGTAGCTCTTTAGTCAGTAAAACTGATGAAAATTTGGTGTATTTGGAGAGATGTCTGACATGAATGGAGTCCTAGGAACTGTGTAGCAATTAATAGAACCAGCCCTTAGAAGTGAATTTGGAACTCCACATTAGTGGTGGAGTGGAGTCCTCTGAAAACACTGTAAAGGCAGGGGAAAGGGCAGGAAGCCAAAGTCCATAGCAAGGGGCTCTCAGTGGCTATGGTAGAGTGTGTGAATCAAAACTAGATGTTAACAGTATTTGTTGGTGCTGACAGAATAGTATGGCTTCTGATACAGATGGGCACTAGGGAGCCTGTTGCTGATTTGCCTTAAAAACTCTTCCTACACAGGTCTACCACCTCCCTATTTTTACAGCCCCCAAAGTAACTCTAACTACTCTTTGGACCAGTGCAACTACTTCTTAGATTCTTTCCCTCCTGGTGCTGTAATTCACCCTAAAACCAACAGCAATACTTTTTAAGCTTAATTTTTGTCTTACTACTCTTTCATTCAGAAGTTCATGATTGTACCAAATAGAACAAATTTAAAATCCAATTTGTATCAAAATCAATGGTAAAGCAATTTAATAACTGTTGACTTTCAACTTTGTTTCTAGTTTCTTACTTACTTTATGGAAAAATGACCTTCACAATTTTATGTATTAGCCAGAAACTTTTCAATCAATACCTAAGCATATATATTATATAAGAACTATGACTGTTTATTTTCAAAGGTCCAGTGATTTTTTTCTGTTAATTTATGATAGAGATGTTTTTGCATACATTTAAGAAAGATGGTATATACTGGATTATGTAGGTGTCTGTATGACTGCATGCTCTTTTTTTTTTTTTACACAAGTGGTCTATTACATACAAACTTATATATAAAAAGAAACTTATTGGTTTTTTCTTCTTTAAATTAGTAAATAGTAGTCTTTCTTATGCCTTACAGCAGATGCCCATTGTAATTTATTTTACTAAGTCCCCTGTGGACTGCTCCAACTGTGGGCTTTCACATTGTTTTCAGTGCTTTTTACCCTAAAACAATGCTCTGACAATTATTTATTGTATATATATATATATATATATATATATATATATATATATATATATAATATAATATAATCATCCTCACTATCTAAGAGGGTTTTGGTTCTAGGACTTCCTTATGGATACTATGTATTTTCTGTTGTCACCACCTACTTTTATGGTTTCAAATACAGTAGTACCTACCAAAGGTGTGGAGCAGGCACTAGGAGCTGACACACCAAAATAAAGTATCCATATGGAAGAACTTAATTCAGAGTTTAAAGAGAAAGTGGATGTGGGCAGGATGAGGTAGCTCCTCATTAGCAGACTGCATTTCAGATTTTCCTTTGTTGGAATCTATTCAGTTAATACAAATTCCTGAAAACAACATACTAGCAATAAAGAATCTCACAGTGCCAGCACGTACTTCAACAGTTTCTAAAGGAAAATATTAGTTTTAAAATTTTCAATTTTTCTCTATACATTGCTTTTTATAGAGATGAAGTATACAAATTAAATAGCAGTGTCCAACATATTCTACTTGAGATCTATTGATATTTATATAAACACTTCACATATACAGGTAAGTTTGACAAAGTGTGGGACAGTTAATTTAAGGATCCAATTTCATTTTCTTCCTTTCCTTTTTAGATAGAATCTTTGTGAAGAAAGGAGCCATTGAAACATCCTGGTCAAAACATGTTGATAGATTGTCTACTTTCTTTCAGAGTAAGATGCAGCCATGGTGAATATTATTATTTGAAGAGAGAAAAAGCATATTTTAGGGGGAAAAATTCGACCCATAGAAAGAATGGGGGAAATACTGAGTTGAATGAAACAAATGCCTTTTACAAGTGAAAGGAAGAATTTCTTCTTCTACCATCAATAAAACCATTGTGCTATTATATATATTGTTTCGCTGTATGTTTTGCCTTACCTTTCTTCCTTGTGCATCTGGTATTACCCTATATCAATAGCCTTCTATAGAATATCAGTTATAGAATATGAAGTCTTTTCCTATAATTATAGCATAATAGTTGACATATAATTTGTCACATTTCTTACAAAAACAACCTGAAGGACCATAACAATATTGAAGTATTGAAAATTGAATGTGTTATCTACAGCACTCTGATAGCCTTTTCAGATGTAATTGTATTTAAAAATCAGGTGTTCCCTTCCTTACAAAATATTCAGTGGATCTCTAGGGTTACGTTTAGGGTTAGATGCATCTGGTTGCTAGTAACAGAGAATCCATTTCAAATCCTTTAAACATTAAATGGAGTTTACTGATGCACTTCATTTCCAGAAATGCAATTTCAGGTTTAGCTTAATTTCATGACCCATCTTTCAGGGATGTCATGAAAGACTGATTTTTTTACATCTCATTTTCTCTGGGATCATTCCTTCTGTAGCAGGATGCCTCATGTGGCTAGAGGTGCTTCCAGAAACACCCAGAGCTATTCTCATGGTGGAGTGAGGGCTGCTTGCAGAAGGGTGCTCAGAAGTGAAAGCAGCTTTTCTCCTTAGGCCACATTTACTTGTACTGAGCTTCTTGTCTTCCTATGAATCAATAACTCCAGCAGGGTCTGTGGATTATTTTAGGTCTGATCCAAGAGCTCCAGCCTTAGATGTGGGCATAGTCAGTAGGGGTAGACTGGAGGTGGAGGGTATGCATCTGAAAGCCAGAATACTTGCTAAGAGGAGAGGGAAGGGGTGTTGGTGAAGTAACAAGAATGTCCATTGCAGTGAGTCAGTTGTCTGAGCTATAGATTTTTCATTCAGTCTTTCTATTGTCTGTTTTCTGAAGATAAAAGTGAACAACTAAAAAGAATGAGAGGGAAGGGAAAGAGAGAGGGAGAGAAAGAGGAAGAAAAGAAAGAAGGGAGGGATGAAGGGAAAGGAAAGAGAACACTCTGGCTCAAATAATTGTAAAACATATTGCTTTGCCTTGAAGGTATCAGAGGGCCTTAGGCATTCTCTCAAGGACCCTATGAACTCTTAGTTTTCTTGTTTTGCTCACAGTTGATAGTGGAAGATCCCAGCAGTATTTTTATTTTTACTCATCATAATCAACCAGGAGTGGGGTAGGTCTGGGCATCATTTTTTAGAAAAAATTTCTAAGTGATTTTAATGTGTGTCCTAGGTTATCCATGGCCGTTTTGATGAATTTGACAGCTAAATCAACAAAGAAGAGGCAGAAGAACTTAAAGTGAGGGCTGCGGGCAGTTTAAAATATTGGTTCTCTGCACTTGTTAGATGAGGATGATAATACCTTTAATAGCATCTCCATTGATGACACCAGTTTTGGCTAGGAGTTATTATTATTCCTCAGCAATCCCTAAAAATAGTTCTGTAGAGTAATTTGTGATATATGATTTGACCTAAAGAAATCAAGGAAAGTTTAAATTGGACAGCAAGTGAGGCCAGCCTGTCTGACTTACTGATTGCTGGTAGCTGCTTGTGGCACTGAAGGGTGGAGTTAATTTTTTACACAGCAAGATGTATTTGGCTAAATATTTCAAAAATTAAGTTCCAGTACAACTTTATGTTATTAATGTCAGCTGCAGGCCTGGATGTGTAGATGAGGTGTCTAATAATAAAATAATCAGTAGTATTTGCCATGATTTCCCTATACGGCCAGTACTGTGTAAACATTTTTCATTTATTATTTCTTCTAATCTTCACCACAGCTCTATGACATTTGCATTATCATGTCAGCTAAAGTAGCTGATGTCTTTTGGAAATGTTAAGTCACTTACCCTAGGTCACAGAGAGGAAGACTGAGAGCCAGGATCCAAAGCAGACATGCAACAGGAAGTATCCCAGAGAAAGACAACCCTGCACGTCTGGAGAGCCAACAGGAGGCCTTTTGTCTTCCCCTTTGTCCCTTTCTTTTTTGTTTTGGTTTGGTTAGGAATATATTCTGTCATGTTGATTAGCACCTTAGGGTTGTTTTAGATTTGTCTTTGCGCTGAGGTATGATGCTCATCTTTGTGTTTTCTTCCTAGCTTCATAGCAGATGAACCTCTTCTCCTGGCTTCTTCCTCTCTCCCCACTCACCCTTCCTTTCTTTCCTCCCTCCCTTTACAAACTTCTGTTTTTCTTTTGACTTTACATATTCATAGTCCTGGCTCAAGTTCTTTTTTTTTCCTTTTAAATGAAAAAATCATTTTATTACAGTTGAAATTTATTTATTCAATAAATACTGAATATTAACTTTTCTAGGCACTAGGCTATAAACAAGATCAACTTCATCTTAGGTTTCAAAGGGCTCTTGATCAAGCTTCCTTTATCAATTTGTATTAGTAGTCTGCATGGTATTCTTTCCCGATTCCTTTTATATCTTTATTAGAAACTTCTTTAATGTAGTTTCATTGGATTTTATTTTTGCTGAACTATTCAAAATTATTTTAGTTGTATTATTTTTTGTTCTGTTATCTATTTTTTAAAAATGCTTTTAATCTTAAAATGTTTTTCACTTCTGAGCCATGAGTATTTTTATGGTAAAACACCTGAGCTTGAGTCTCCAAATTTTTGCCACTTCCCCAAAGTAGAATCCAGTTGAAGGATGGCTGGGATGGCTGTTTATTTACCACTTATTGAACAAAAACTATAAAATCATAAATAAAACTAAGATTTAGTCAGTTAATAGGTTCTGAGAGATGCCTGAAGCTCTCTCCTTTCAAATTACAAATTTTGTGTATTGTTTTGGCCAGAGGATTCTCATTTATTGTCACCTCCTCTCTCTCTCTCTCCCTTTTTCTCTCTCTTCTTTTTTCTTTCTCCTTTTCCTCTCTCTTTCCCTCTCTCTCTTCTTTTTTAAAATTGCTCACTCTAGCTCCATAGGATAAGACTAAGTTAAGGTGCCTGTATCTCATGAAGAATTTGTAGTTTACTTGATCCTCCCGCCCCATGAAAACACCTCAGCCTCATGCAAGGCTCCAGGTCCTATATAGTTACATCTTTCATGGGTCTTTCTTGGTGACTTGTAACCTAAGACATCATGGCTAATCCTGTGCTGAGTTTGGCCAACTGCAAGGAATAAACATGGAAGGAACAAGAAGGAAAACATGACTGACAGTGGTAAGAGTTTTTATACTCCAGGGTGACTGGCACATGCAGGAACCTGACATTTAGTCCTCTGTATGTATAACACCTAATTAGAATGTCAATGTAGGAGTTAGGGAAACTTTCTAGCCTGTCTATGATCCCTTCTGGGGAGGGTAGATCCTATAAATGTATCTTTGGTTTACTTACTCTTCATTAAGAACAAGAAATATGATGGGATATTTATCATTCTTACTTATCTTCCATTCTAGTGATGTCTTGAGGTAAAATACTGAAGATAAAAATATCCATTAGGATAATAATATGTTTGCATAAAGAAAATGACAAGGCCACAATATTAAATATGGTTTTAAGTAAGTAGGAAAGATACAAGGCTAGCTCAATTTTCACTAAATGCAGAAAGAAAACCTTAGTTTTGTGTCATAGTTTACACACAATGGGAAGGA
>CM053404.1:95857362-95903042 GCA_028644305.1 Xerus rutilus | reverse complement strand
AAAATGGAAAACCAGGTTGATGGAGATAAGCTTTATAGAGGGCCCAAATTATAGAGGGAGAAAGTTTTGGGGCTGAGGAATAGGAAAGAGGAACATAGGCAGTGCCTGTCAGTCTTGGAATTGGGAGTGGAAGTAGGAATTTTGGGAAGACAGGGTAAGTGGATTTGCAAGGCAAAATATCAGAGGAATGGTTCATAGACTTAAATTTAATACCTGAAATTAGAAAATGTCTGAAAGAGAACAAGAATTCTCTGTGATCCCTAGACAGGGTTCAGTTCTTAGCTATAACACAAATACATGATCTATAAAAGAAAAAATCAAGGGCTGGGATTGTAGCTCAGTGGTAGAGCGCTTGCCTCGCATGCATTAGGCCCTGGGTTCAATCCTCAGCACCACATACAAAGCAATAAAATAAAGACATTGTGTTCATCTACAACTAAAAAAAATTAAAAATAAATAAAAGAACAAATCAACATATTGTATTTAATCAAAATTAAAAACTTCTCAGAGACACTGTTAAGAGAATAAAAAGCTACATATTTGGAAAAAATGCAGCTATTTGTGTATCTGATGAAGGACTTATATGGGAATATATAAAGAATCCTAAAAACTCAATAAGAAAACAATCCAATAGAAAATAGGCAAAACATTAAAATAGTTAACCAATGATAATTTAAGAATGGCAGTTGAGCAGATGAAATGATCTTAATATCAGTCACTAAGAAAATGCAAACCAGCACCATAAAGAGATAATTAGTACCAACTTTTAATATGACTGTAATTGAAAAGATCCATGTACCAAGCTTTGGCAAGGATGTGGAGGAACTGGAACTCACATATTCCAGTGGGACGTAAGATGGTTCCTAAAAAGTTAAACATATGTCTGTTTTACAACTAGTTATCCCATGCACAGCTCTTGCCCTATAATAAATGAAAGCAAATGTTCTTACTTATATTTCTATTGTCATATTATTTTTATATGTAATAGTCCCAAACTACTAACAACCCAATGCCCATTACCATGCGAATGCATAGACACATTGCAGTATTCCCAAAATGAAATGCTACTTAGCAATGAAGAGGAATGAACTACTGATACACACAATGTGGACGGAAACTTTATGGACCATGGATGTGTTTATTATCTTGATTGTGGTGATGGTTTTATAAGTATATACAAGCCAAAATCTATCAAATTATACCTTTTTTTTTTGGTACCGGGTATTGAACGCAGGGTACTTGACCACTGAGCCACATCTCCAGCCCTATTTTGTGTTTTATGTAGAGACAGAGTCTTACTGAGTTGCTTAGTGCCTCGCCATTGCTGAGGCTGGCTTTGAACTCGTGATTCTCCTCTCTCAGCCTCCCTAAGTGCTGGGATTACAGGCATGCGCCACCGTGCCCAGCTCAAATTATACCTTTTAAATGTGCACTGCTCTATATGCCAATTATATCTCAATAACACTGTTTTTTATAAAAGTAATTGTGAATCCCACATAGGCATTTTCTTGCTGTTCACCTAATTTCTTGAAATAATGTCAGACATTCCTACTGCATTCAGTAAAATAATCATGTTACAACTTTATCTTCTTCTCTGGGTTATGGTAGCAATATAATGAGGATCACAATTGTCTTTGTTAGGCTGTATTTAACATCAAAAACAATAGCTTTATGGTCACTTCAGAGGTATGGAGTCTTTAAATTGTTATGTTATTTGTAAAGCTCTTGATTCTTGGAGGATAGATAAATTGTTATTGTCATCTTGTTTGTGGTACTAAAACTTATGCTTTTATAATAACCTTTCTTGGGGCTTGGGGTTTTATGTGTGTGTATATGTGTGCACTGATGGACTTAAATCCATCAGTAGTCCCAAGCATTTACTAAGATGGACTAGGGCTTTTGATAGGCAAGAGTTGCCCATCTGAACCCTTTCTGTTTATTTCTTTGTATTTACTGTTTAGTTTTCAAGTACTGACAGAAATAACTCTAGTACCCAATTTGCTACTTAATAGGCACTTGTTTTAATTTCATAAATCTTTTTGATCTCTTGGGATAATATAGCTTATAGATTAATGGCTTTGGCATTTTTACCATATGCTGAATTCTTCTAAGTTTTCCCTGGCATTTCTTCAAACGTGAAGTAATTTCTTCCCCACCTATTTCACATTAGATCTATATAACATAAAAACACTTAAGTAAACAAGACATAGAAATATTTACTTACTATTAGAACTCTTCTGTGTATTCAGGTTTATTACACTGAATAAATGCTCATTTTGTCTTAACCTATTGCTCTAGGTTTAATATGCTAATACTTATAAGTTCAATAGAGAAAGCCAGATACATGTAGTAATTACAAGGTTGAAGATTTCCATAACATTTTATATGAAATACTCCTTTTTGACATGAAGTTAGGTATTTTTTTCGTGTCTTCATTATTAACAAAGTAATAAATACCCTGTGCATACAGTTTCTTCCATCTGAGTTCTTTGTATGCTTTCAAAAATTTAAGGAAGTCCTTTCTGTGTCCAACTGAGTGACAATTTTTTTTAATATTTATTTTTTAGTTGTAGGTGGGCAGAATATCTTTATTTTATTTTTATGTGGTGCTGAGGATTGAACCCAATGCCTCACGCATGCTAGGTGAGCACACTACCACTGCGCCATAACCCCAGCCCCATGAGTAACAAGTTTTAGGAAACTCAGGGCACTTGCTATTTTCTTGTCCAAGTACAATGTGATTAGGGTGTTATTCAGCTTTGTGTTGCCAAAATACCTAATAAGCATAACTTAGAGAAGGAGATGTGTATTTTTGGCTCATGGTTTCAGAGGTTTAGTCCATAGTCAGCTCACTTCATTGTTAGACCTAAGGTGAAGTAACACATTATGGAAGAAGGGCCCAATGGAAGGAAACCTGCTCAGGTCATGGAAGGATCAGAAAGCAGAGAAAGGGGGGATGGGGGCTGAAGGGGCTGTAGGAAAGTTGAATCCTTCCAAGGAATGCCCTGAGTGACCCACCTCCTCTAGCCATGTTCCACCTGCCTACAGTTACCACCTAGTCAGTCCATTCGAACTAGTATGGATTGATTAGGTTTCAGCTTTTACAATCCAATCATTTCACCTCTGAATATTCCTGCATTGACAGGAGCTTTGGGGAGACACATCATATCAAACCATAACAGATATGGTTAGGGCTGGCTAGATGGCAGTTAAGTCACCTCCTAAAATAATTTCTCTCATGAATTAATCAATTCAGTTCAAAAAAATGTGCCATATGTTGCAAATAAGCTGCCTCTATGAAGAAAGCAGCTTATTCTAACAGGAATTATTCCTTTCAAGTACCATTTATAACTTTCTTGAACCTAATTCTTGGAGTCCTCATGGCAAGTAGTTCCTACTTAAGTTATCAAGGTCATGTCCAGTTGCTCAAATGTAATTTCTTGGGTTCAGTGTTTTACTGAATATGATTTTAGACTTTAGACATGAAAAAAGAAAAACTATTTGTATTATCAGAATAACACTACAAACAATGCACCAGTGGAATTACTTACTAAATCACCTAAACATACTTGTAGTGTAGTGAAATTTTTTTGAATCGCTTCCATAGCCTCTTTCTCTTTTCTCAGCATTGCCTTTCCCATGTCTTCAACCCTATGGTTTTCCAGAAGGAACCACCACAGTCTCACAGTGTTCTCAGCAGGAAAAAATAAGAATGAAGGCTTTTCCGCCTCTTGGCTGTGACCTTGTAGGTTAGCCTTTTAAAACCTATTTTCACACTTGGGAAACAGCATGTTAGTAGTACTGACCTTCTAGTATTATTCAGAGAGATAACCAGCCTCTGATGTTCCAAGCCAGCACTCAATTCTCATATTGCCTGTCAACAATTTCACAGACACCAACATGAGACAAGGTCACTGTGACTATAATGAGAGAGGAAAAAGCAAAACCACTCATAATCATATCTGAAGATCAAAAGACAAAAAAATGAAAAAAATAAAATAAAATAAAACCACCACCACCACCAACAACAAAAAATGGAAGCCAAAACCAAAACAAGAACGTTATCAAAACCACAGAATGACCGAACCTTTCGCTTTTCTGGCTAATTTTTTTCAGGCTAATTTGAATGACTTGCTTCTTTATGTTTTGTCTATACAGCAGATAAAAATTATATGGTACTCAATCATACAAATATCCTGCTTCTCGACAACATTCAGTGCTGGGCACTTTCAGTGCTGGTTTATTTTCCTCAAACCATCCCCAAAGTTCCCTAATAAAGGTTGAATCCTAATGTATTAATCACGTCTAGTTTCTGTATCTGATGTTTTGACATCTGAGGCCTTGCTGACTAGGAAAATCTTATTATTTCTGAGTTAGCAAGGGACACTCTAGAGTTTGCCTTTCTCCAAACCAGCCGATCTGGGGCTCACTCGGCCTTTGTGAGACATTAACCCTCTGCCCTAATTGACCCAGAGCCAGGCATCACACAACTGCATGCAGCCCTTATACCCTTCAGCCTCCTGAAGTGAAGCAAACTGGCCAGTCCTAACCTGGTCAGCCTGCTTACCTTGCTTTGCCCATTCCTTCCTGGGGGAACCACAATAAAGGATTTTTCCCATGTCCCTGCTCTATCTCCATCTGTAGCCAACCTGAATATTCTCTCCCCCAGGCATGGCAGGCCCTCCTTTGCTTGGATGCTGTGAGTAGTAAACTGTTTCCCATGGCAATCATCTGATCTGTTGTCTTCACACAACTTGAATGGAACCAAAATCTCAAGTACATTTTAAAACACCTATAAGTCTTCTCCATCCTTTTATGAACATGCTTCACAGTTGCCTGCAATAAGTCAGCAAGCCCAAATTTATCCAACAACAGGTGATTTTCTAGTGGTCTTTATCTGGACAGCATTGTTATGAGATTGAAGAAGGAGATGAAAGTCAAGTCTAGTTACTGGAGATATTGAAAACCTCAATGATATTATCTAAAATCTGGTCTAAATCCTTTGCCCATGGTACATTTTCTCAGGAGAGGAACTGGGTGGGTCAATCCATGTTTCTCTTCAGAAAAATAGACCTATTAACAGGTAAAATTCACAAGTTACGGGAAAAATTTCCCATGTGGGCTGGGAAACAAAGAACTCCTCTATGATGATAGAAGGGAAAGACCTTAATGCTCACAAAAAAGAGGAGAGACAAAGAGAATTTCCTGGGTTCCTCACCTGTACCTTATCTCAACTAAGGTCACAGATACCTCTATCTAGAGCTCTCCTCTCCCTTGTATCCTGTGAGGTACCTCAGTGTCCTGATAAATTACAGTACACTTTAAAGGAGCCTCAGCTTATTATATGCAACCCAGAGAAATCCTAATAGATGTATGTAACTAATAAACAAAATATTAAGTGGGTCAGGTCTTAAATATATTCTATCTTCAAGGAATTGGTAAAATTTTCTAGCCATGGGTAAATTTTCTTTGACATTTGTTTTCTTGTTTCTGTATTGATCTCCTGTTTTCCCTTTATGGGTTTCTATTTAGGATCATGTGGACTTTCTATCACCCATTTTCTCATGGTTTCATTAGGACCCTTGAAAAGCTTGTTACCTTCACTCCAAATACAAAGCTGCTGCTACTATGGTGCTATGGATCAGGTTCTTTGGGTCTCATTTGTGAGATTAGTTGCTCAATTTGGGGCTAATTTTTTTCTAAGGTTTAAAGCCTTTAAGTCCTTTGTGGCTATCCTTTAAAATATCTTTGTCTAATGCCAGGCATGGCGGTACATAACTGTAATCCCAACAACTTGGGAAGCTGAGGCAGGAGGATTACCAGTTCAAGGCCAGCCTCAGCAATTTAGTGAGGTCCTCAGCAATTTAGTGAGATCCTGTCTCAGAATAAAAAGAAAAAAGTTTTAGGAATGTAGCTCAGTGGTGAAAGCACCCCTATGTTCAATCCCTTGTACCTAGATAAATAAATTAAATAAAACAATTTCTAAACAAGCAAAAAACAAACTAAAATCTCCTAGCATGTGTTTAATTTGAAATAGAACAATTTTCCTAAGTTTATATGTTGCAAAAATATAATCTGTCATGTTGGATTTGTGATTTTAATACATTTTTCAAAGCCTGGGAGCTACAGATTTAACTTATTTTTTTTAATCAATGTTTTCCATTTTCTGGTTAGTGAAAGCCAGCCCTCATTGTCAGAACGTTTGGCCAAAAAATGTATGGTTGCTTGCATCAAGAAACATCTACATTTATTTCATTCTCCCAATCAAACATAGTAAATTTGTCCCTTGAACAATTATTTCACTCGTAGACTCAGAGATAGATAAGATCTTGTCGTGTGTTTGTTGTCATGGTGAAGGAGGATGTCTTCTGGACTGCTTGGCCACATTCTCTTTGCTAGCTGCTCCAGGATTCTCCCTTAACAGTTATTTTTTCTTGAATTGTCTGTACTGCACACTCTGCGCCCACGCCAGCCTGGAAGAAAGCATCATTTTAATATTCATGGTAGTGAAGAGGTATGCCTTTCTCTTTCTTTTTATGAATGTCTATATTCTTAATGAGCTTATTGGATTGGGGTGAGGATGTGGGTCAACAGTGAAAAGACAGCCCTCCTTTTTGTGCCTTTCCTTTTTATCAAGAGGGGGGAAGAGAGGGAAGTGGCAGAGAGGACACTAGTAGTGCTCTCAGGCTGATCCGTTCTTGGAAGAGTAGGAATGAAATCTGAGGATGTACGAAATGATTCTTTTAAACTACTCGTAGTTGTGTGGTCTTTAGAAAATCTTCAAGTCTCCCTAGGCGAGCAGCTCTTTCCTTGTGGAATCAATGCTTTAGCTTAGGCAGTGATTCCTCCACCTCAAAAGCAGCAGAACCCTCCCAAGGCTTCTCTCAATGCAACTGCCAGCTCTGTCCCAGAAATTCTGATTCCATAGTTCAAATTCCAGAAACAAGCATTCTGGCTAGTTTCCTTAAGTGACTGTGGTGCTCATGCTGGATGCAGAATCAGTGCTCTGAACTGACTATTAGAAGCTCAGGGAGAGTTTAAAAATTTGGATCAAGTATCCAAGTACCTAGCAGTGAGATGTGGGAGAACAAATGAAAATTAAAAATAAGAGACTTACTTCTCCTTGTCAAAAATAAGGGAAGAGATTCTCCCACCTCCTTTTCCCCTAGAACTCTATAATTTTAAGTACTCCCTCTTCTCTTTGAAATGGCTGTATATCCTTTTGAATGCCAGATAGGCCTTTGTCAGCTTGATGTCAGGAATGTCTTTCTCAAGAGCCTGAACTCCCTTTGAATGTAACCATCAAGGGAGACAATGCCTGGTTTCTGTCTGGAAGTTTCTATGAGACAGGTAGAGCCTAACTTTTACAGAACCAAAGTGCAGAATCACCTCCTGCCACACAGATAGAAGGAATAAACTCCTTCTATGCCTTTAAAGTAAAGAGCTCACATTTAGTTGCCAGGTAAAGCAAGGATGAGCTGCTGGTGAGAAATAGTACTGTCAAGTCCCCTTATTGGGGGACTACTTATTATAGTAGTAATAAGTAATCTTGAGAATGTGCATGCGTAATAATATGTACTTGGCTTTCTGAAAGGATATGTCTTTCTGTTACTGTCTCTAGGCAGATTGCCTATCATGTGCAAATATAAACTATATTTTGGTTCAATGCCTATTTAATAATAAAGCTTGTTTCTGTCTCTATTGTCTTTGTGGATTGAGGGAATATTTTGTTTTATTTCCATAATAGGTGTCAGGTTTTTAAAAATTTTTCTGAGGTTCTGGAGATTGAACTCAGGGCCTCACACATGCTAAGCAAGAACCCTCTCACTGAGCTATATTCCCAGTGCCCAAGAAGTGTCAAAATTTCTTACCACAGTTTCCCCAGAAGAAGTGAGCCTGTCTCTGATGTAGAAACTACAGTTCTGGGGAAGCTTTATTCCACAGCTTCTGGGGTCATGTGGTCAGCCTGTGAGGTTTCCATAGGACTGGAAGGTCACAGCTAACCTACCTGTGCAGATGCCTTTGGCTGCACTGTCCAGGGGCCCAATCATGGATCAGCAAGTGTGTGGTCAGAAGGGGTGCATGGTCAGGTTGCACATACTCACAAACTGCCTCTCAGACTCTCCTCTGACAGGCACCTCTCCTCAGCCTCTTAGTTTGGTGGCTCAATGGGGCTGCCTTATTGTCAGTGAGAGTGCTGCTTTGTTCTGGCCCTGGAATTAAGTCTGTGAAGAACTGGCATCTCAAAAGAACACTACAAAGGTCACTACCCTTCATGAAGGACCACTTTTTCCTCTGATATTTCTATTTTCCCACTTTAGATCTTGCCTTTGCCTTGTTAGTTGACATGGTTTCAAATATTATCTCAGTGGGCATTGTGTTAGTCAGATTTTCATCACTATGACAAAATACCTGAAAAAAAGAACTTAAACGAGGAAAGATTTATTTTGCCTCATAGTTTCAAAAGTTTCAGTCCATAGTTGCTGGTCCCATCTTTGTGAGCTTGTGGTGAGGCAGAACATCATGTCAGGGAGGGTGTGGTGGAGCAAAGCTGCTCAGTTCAAGGTGGTCGAGAAGTGGTGGGAGAAAGAGAGAGGGCCAGGGATAAGATATATGTCCAAGGTTATGCCCCCAAGGATCAATTACATTCAACTAGGTCATACCTGCCTACAGTTTCCACCACCTCTTAATAGTCCTTTGCAGTTATAAATCCATCAATGGATTAGTCTACCAGTGAGGTAAGAGTCCTCATGATCTCATCATCTCCCCTAAATTCCACCTCTTGACTTTGCTGCACTGTGGACAAAGTCTTCAAAACAAGAGCCTTTGGAGGACATTCCAGACCCAAAGCATAAGAAGACAGTACCACTAGGAAAAAACTCACTACATTGTAAACTTCCTTTCCTCTTTTGTGTCCCTCTCCCTGCCTGGCTCTTAGCCTGTGGGCTGTTTTTCTATTCTGGGCTATTTTCCTGTAAAGTAGGGTGGATCCTGGGTGTCAGCAGGTGGGGATGCCTAAAAAGTGTGATTTGAGGGATGCCGAAAGATACTTTCCCCACCACCATACCCTCCTCTCAGTATGGCACACCAAGCCATTTGCCTTTTAGCACAGGGAGAGGCTTGGATGGAAAATAGATTAGAGGAAGGGGAGAAATGGGGCTCAGATCTGGGCCACACTACTTGTCCCTATAACTATAAAAAGGTTTTTGTTTTGTTTTGTTTGCTTTTTTTAAACTTAGTTTCTTCATTTCTAAAGTGGATAAAAGTTACCCATCTTTCTTGTTGTAAGGTCCTATTTGGTGCTTTTAGAGTACCTGGGATAGTGTGAAGATCAGATGATCTGAATTAGCTTCTTGTTAGGCAAATAGCACACCCTAATGGTGCTGAATGAAATGATGGGGGTTAGCAGGCTCTTTGAGAGCCAACAGGAAAGCCTCCGATCAGCATGGAAAAGCCTCCGATCAGCATGAAGGGGAAGTATGCCTCCAATGGAGGAGATAGAGAAAGACTATGGAAACACAACCTCCCCATCCTCAATTTTGTCAGCTCCAAATCACAAATATTGCTATCAAGAGATGTAAGTGGCTTATCTTCTGTAGGTTGTCACACTTGTTGAATTAAGAACAAACAAATGGGTAGATGAATGGAGGGAGGGATGAATGTTTAGTTGTTCTAAAATGCAGTTTGAGATATGGACTTTTTTATTTTTGGCCAAGTCTTAAAAAGTTTTAATGATGCATGTGAAATAGAGTTTTTCAAGAAAATAGCAGTCCAAAAGTTATATTTGCAATTTTGAAATTTTAAAAAAACTCTAAAAATTGTCTATAAATTTATGGCAAACTCATTTAGCAGCAAAACCTCAAATGATGTAAAACTTGGTGTAGAATCATTTTTTCCCCAGGCAGTGTGAGTATTCATGTTTTGTGAATGAAACCTTAATGTCTGATTATGAGTGCTGCTCCAAATAGCACTTGAGGGTGTCATGTGACATAGCACTGTGTCACTTTACTGAGATTCCCCAAATTCTGAATTCAAAACACATCTGGCCCAGGATATTCAGATGTGGGGTTATGGATGGATCTATGCTACTTCACAGCTATTTTTTAATGTGTAAACTTTTTCATATAGTTTGGAAGACAAATGACATATGCATGTGTCCTTTTACAAATAAATGCAAATATTTTTCCTACAATTTTGCAAAACACTAGGAGCAATTTCTTTTGTATGCTCTCCTGTCATTTGAGATACAGATATATTATCCATCAAATGTTTCAGACTCATAATTCCTCTACCCAAATTGCTGCACTCAAGTATTACAGAAAGAGAATAAAAGAAATTAGAATAAATATGCAGTGTGTGTTCTTCAGTAGATCTGCATTCTCAGATAGTTTGCTTTACCTCCATTCCTCTTGCAACAAACCAGTTGGGCAAACTAGAAGATCCAAAATACTTGCAAGTGTTAGTCGTAGAGCAGATCTTTGTAGAAGATACTTCGTTGTGTGGTGGAACCAGGTGAAGTGTAATTTTTAGTGTACACCTTAGTTGTATGGTAGAACTTTGTAGAATGGATCACAGTGGTAGAGGACAATTTGGAAGTATCAGTTGGAGCTCTGAATCTCATGTCCATTACTGGCTGATGTAACCTTGATTATTTATTTCTCCTCTGTGAGCTTCAACTCCCTGAGCATAATAATGATAAGACCTGCCTGAGAGAGTGGTTGTGAACTAAGTGAGACAGTGCACGTGAAGTATCTAGTCTGGACTCTGCACTTAGTAGATACATGTCAGATGGTAGCTGCTCTTGGAAGCACCCAGATTAGTCGTCCATTGCCTAGCATTAGCGACTCTAAACTAGGCACTCTCATGTGTCTAATATCAATGGTGCCCTATATATGACAACTCTCCCACACTCAAGGATCACAGGGATTACTATCCCCATGAAAACTTGTTGACTCTCATACTTTATGCTCCAAGGAATCAAACTTTGCTGTGTATTCCCAGTCCTTTGCTATCAGAGTGATCAACTTGTTTTCCATTGTCCATGACACTTTCTCTGCTCTGCATCTTCCCCACTGAGTCTTTATTTTCTCCCTAGTGATGTCAAATGAAGTGCTAATAAGACCTACTGAACATATTATGGGACAAAAATCTTAATACTGCTTTACAAACCAAAATTAAAATTCTCAAAAGTGTACTATATATTCTAAACTGTAATTTAATGGATATCAGGACAGAAGTTGCCAGATTTTTTGAGTACTAACTAGGAACTTATTGTCCTTCAGAATCCACTTAATATGGTACTCTTTAAACAGTACATAAAAATTTTGTTTTTATTATTAAACTCAGTTGCAGTTTTTTAAAAAATTATGGAGTTTAAATGAACTACTTAAAAATAGCTAAATGTGCAATTTAAATATCTTATAAACTCTAATTATATTTTAAAGTATATAGAAGACAAAGTAAATTTTACTTTCATGCTTACTGTATAATAAATTAAATAAATTTTAAAAATACTTTTGCAACTCTCTCACTTTAGCAACTATAGAGGACAACATTCTTGCTGTACAGCTAAATGTTTAAACCCTTGTTTTCTCACTAACATTGGGAAATTTTGTATTAATAAGAAGAGAATCTACCCATAAATTTATTCATCCATCCTATCTATCAATTTATCCTTTTATTCATTCAGCCGCTACTTTAATTTTTTATCACTGTGCTAGTCAGCTTACTATTACTATGACAAAATTTCTGAGATAATCAACATAAAAGGAGGCACAGTTTATTTTGGCTCATAGTTTCAGAGATTTTAGTCCATGGTCAATTGGCTTCATTGCTTTTGGACCTATGGTGAGGCAATACATCATGGTGGGAGCATGTGGCAAAGGAAACTGCTTACCAATGGAGCTAGGAGGGAAAGAGGAAGGGGCGGGGTCCCAAGGTCTCCAGTAACCTAGCTTCCCCCACTAGGCCCCACCTCTTAAGGGTTTCACCACTTCTCAATAGCTCTATAGGCTTTGTGACCAAACCTTTAACTCATGGGCCTTTAAAGGATACTCCAAATCCAAACTGTCTACTTTTGAGGCTCTTCTAGATTCTAAATGGATAAAAATCATGAGACTGTCCTTATGGAACAAGAGAGACATGATATATGATGCAACTCAGGAAGAATCATCTTTGAACTTTGAGGTAGCATTCAGAAAGAATGCTGATCTTTAAAGAAGATATAAGGACAGTTTGAAAAAAGCATGGGCTTTGAAGCCAGAATACCTAGATTTGGAATCGAGTGCTACTCCTTATTAGCTATGTGACACAGAGCAACCTGTTTAAGCCTCCCAGTATTAATTACTTTCCTATAAGTTAGTGGGAGATGCTATAGCATTCCCTCATGAATTTGTTCTGAGAATTGAGTTAAAATAAGCAAATCACAGTACTTTAACAGAATAAATACTCAATAAATTCTAGTTCTTCTCTCTTCATATGATTTCCTTTTTTTTTTTCCTTATACTCAAGTCTCTTTATTCATTTATTTGGTCATTTAAACATTCATTGATCACATATAACATACTTGGTACAGTGATAGATACTGGAGATCCAAAGATTAACAAGTAGAAATCCCTGCTGGGTAGAAGCACTTAATACAGCAGAAAGAGAAATAAACAGATTGAGCATAGGATAGCTGTTATGGTTTGGATATGAGGTGGACCTCACAAGCTCACATATGAGACAATGCAGGAAGGTTCAGAGAAGTAATTATTGGTAACAAGAGCCTTAACCCAATCAGTGAATTAATCACCTGATGGAATTGAATGGTAACTGAAGGCAGATGGGGTGTGGCTGGAAGAGGTGGGCATTGGGGGTTTTGCTTTGGGGTATATGTATTTGCATCTGGCAGGTGGAGATCTCTTTGCTTTCTGATCATCATGCGAGCCACTTCCTTCCACTATTCTCTTCAGCTATGTTCTTCTACCTCACCTTGAGCCCCAAGGAATGGAGCCAGCTGTCTATGAACTGAGACCTCTGAAACTGTGAACCCTCAGATGAACTTTTCCTCCTCTAAAATTGTTCTAGTTGGGTCTTTTAGTCACAGTGGCGAAATAGCTAACTAAAACAATAACTAAAGAGACAAATGTTGCAAGAGGCCCAAAAAAGGACACACTGTCTCTGCCCTGAAAGTTAGAGGTAGGAAGAGTACAGATTTGTGGTCGATCTGGCAACTGGCAATTCATACACATGTGCTGTGGATAGTTTTTCAACCAAGTAGTCTCAGTGATCATTTAAAAAACTTTCCCATTTATTAGACAGCAGTGAGAAGTGGTAAGGAAGTCCAAGTGATTGACAACAGGGAGAGGCAGAATTGCAAAGTCCAAGTGCTTCCATCCAAATCTGTGTTCCTCCTTGCTGTGTGCCCTGGGGCAAGTTTATTCAGTCTTTGAGCCTCAGTTCCACCTGAGGATAATAATTGTACCTATTGCTTTGGAGTCTTATGATTCTTAAATTTAAAAAAAATGATTTAAGTTACTGAACTCTATGGTTGCACATAATAAATATTTAACAAATACTGGCTATTATTGTTTCTAGAATAATTCTTGCAGATACTAAAATAGGCATTTTTTTTTCTTTCAGGAGAATATACTGTATTTATGATAGCAAACACAAAAAGGTTTATTCATTCCTATTGCCCACATCTTCTCCCAGTCATCTGGTTTTCCTCTTATCTAACACACTGCACTGTGGGAAGGTGCATCAGTTATAGCAGTGAGAGGAATCAATGGGCGAAACTACAGTTGTCTCTCCTAACCTGTCACTCATGCTGCAGCATGTGTCCCCTAACAGCTACCATTTATACAGGGTGAGGAAACTGGTTATACTCAGGGATGCTCTAAAGTAGTTGTGGTATCTCTATAGAAGTGCTTTTCTGAAGAAGACATTTGTGTTTCCATTCAAAGTTTAATCATGACCATTCTGACATGGTAAACACAATAATTCCTCAGGATTCCCTACAACATTAGCACTTTTGAGCTTAAGTTATTGCCTTTTTATCCTCCCCCACCACCTGGCACAATGACTGATATGATGCTCCCAAATGGTGGTTAACTCTAAAACTAAACTTACATGTGCCAAATGCAACCTGCATAGAAGCTGTGTTTGTGAATAATTTGCCTATTTAAAAAAATTAAGTCACTTTTTGGATTGAAGCATTTAAATGCAAATGACTTGATCTTTGTTCACTTGGTTGCTGCTGGGTGTTTAGTTTCATGGTTTCATCTTCATATTTTCTGTGACGCAGACACCAATGCAGACACACCACTTGCTCTGTTATTGGAACAGCACCTAGCGCTCAAAGTTGAGGCTTGGCTTTGTTTTTTTCTGTCACAGAGTCCTCTTTTGGGCTGCAGCATGACTCTGAGCTCAGAAGCAACAGGGACAGATGCCAAAAGCTAAACCCCCATGTGATTGTCTGCTTCCTCCTCAGGAGCACACATAATTCATGGATTTAGAGAGGCTGCCACACCTTGCGGCTGTGCTATTAGGCTATAACTCATCTTGGAGCCAGGAGATTCAAATGTAAAGGTCAAAGCACTGGGAAGCTACTTTGACATCTCACAAAATGAGTCTGTCCTAGGGCATCTAACCAGTCCTCCAAGTGAGGCTGAGCAAGCTGGATAAAATTTCTCCTTGGCTTCCTTAAATTTTAGTGAATAGTATTATAAATTCATACATCAAACACAGATGGGGCTTGACTCCACTTCCAGAGAAGAGAAAGGGCTTTGAGTCAGTATAATTATTGCATCTCGCCACCCACCCCGCTGAACCCCTCTGGGCTGTGCACCCAGGTCGGTCCCTGACTGCACAGGCTTTTCTTGGCATGGACATCAAATGCTTCGGGTACTTTCCATTTGTCACTTGCCAAAGGCTGCCACGGATGTGCAAAGTGCCTGGCTTGAAAGCGTTCCAGTGCAGCGTTCTGTGGGTTTGAGGTTTGTTCTCACTCGCTCTCACTGTGTGTGGGAAGTTCCCTGGGGGCTGAGGCAGTGGCTCAGCTCGCTGGGCTGAGCAGTGATCTTCCGCTGTGTGTCTAAGGCTTCCCAGCAATGGAAAGCATCCAGGTTTTGAGAAGGCATTGGAGTTGCCAATTATTTTCAAAAATGCGCGATGGTGTGTTACTTTCCTCCAGTTCTCAAGTCAGAAGACTGAATTTGTTTTCTTTTTATTTTGGTGTGTTTTAGGCCACCAAACTTTAAGTCCCAATTTTGCATTTCCTGGTTATGTCCCCTTTGTAGGTTTTGCAACACAGTCTTTTAGATCTGGCAGCACAAACTGTTAGAAATCTCCTAAGGGGTAAATACTTGTTAACTGGTTCTACACTACACTCCCCTCCCTTTCCAGGATTTTATTTCTGCTTAGCATCTAGCCTATAATGTCTTTTATTAAGATCAGAAATTTAATTATGTACATATTTGAAACCTGAACCCATTAAGTCTATAGATCCCTTGGAAATGCCATTTGGCAGGTGTGCAATCACTGTAAATGTGCAAACATGTCGCACAACAATTAGGCTTTAAAGCTTAACTTAAAAAAGGCTGAGGGACTAGCATTTTAGATAGAGAAAAATAGCTCTGTAGACATGAGAAGAAATAAGAAAACTGTGTGAGATAAGTGAGAAGAGAAATTAAGAGGATTGTATCCACACAGAAGGTATTGGAGGAGAGACACTGGAGGAAAGGAGGACATGAAAATGGTAAACTGCAAACCCCTGGCTAAAAGCGGCAGCCTGCTCAGCTCTCCTCCCCACTGTCCCCCTTGGTCCCTCTCAACCCAGGCAGTGGCTCCCTTCTCTGAGTGTTTGGATATAATCACACCCTCCTTGTGTGTCTATTTACCTTTGTGTGTATAATTTTGCACGTTATATCATCATCAGGGTTTATTAACTGTCTTTCCTACTAGACCTTAAGTTCCTTGAGGATGAAGATCATGAGAGATGTCTAAGATGGTACGTCCCAAGCAGCAGGCTGTCAGTGAGTGTTAGCTGTGTGTGTGTGTGTGTGTGTGTGTGTGTGTGTGTGTGAGTGTGTGTGTGTTTAAATAGTGTCTGTGATGGACATCTAATATACCACCTAGACGATCCCTCCTCAAGGAAGGACTTGTTACTTGGGGAATGTTATTGGACAGCTGTCAGCTCTTAGCCTATCCAGAGACGGCCTGAGCCGGGGAGAGCTACTTCAGCCCCAGATCACGCCTTTTAGGGCTTGGCCATACCTACTGGCTGGGGCCGGCCATCTGTGCCTGGCAGGAGCAGCTTTGAAGGGCCACTCTAGTGCCAGGCTTCTCTGTGGGCTTGCCCAAGGCTCTCGGGACTCTCACAGGTTGGCCTTTCTCTCTGTCCACTCCTATTTTCGTCCCTTGCTGCCACAGGCGTTGCTCCCTATGGGTACTCAGTACACTAAGTGCCAGCTGAGAGTCCATTTCCTCGAGAACTCTTCCTGTAACACCTTTTTAACTGAAGTTAAACAACAGTAATGGTAGAGAACTGAAGCAGAAATATTTTAAAATCTTAAATAGTTTGGGGTTCTAGAGGAGCATAAGCAAATATGAAAACTGAGAAAACCAAGTAGTCTGGTGGAGAGGAGTAGCTCAGGAGCCCCAGAGCTGGTGACCTTTCTGGCTCTGCTGGAAGCATACGCAGTGCATGAGCTCTGGCAGTCATACTGTCCCCTCCACCCTGGGGCCTCCTCTCTGTACTATAAAGAGAAGGAGTTGGAAAAAAAATCTCCATATGCCTCTCCTCTCTAACTTTCTGTCAGGAATTAGAAACTCGAGGAATGTTTAGTGAGAACACAGCTATGAACAGGTTTCTAAATATTACCTCAAAACTGTAAACCCAAGAGACAAACGTGAAGGAAAAGAAGACGTACCATTCAGAGCTGCAGGTCGTGATATAACATCCCTCAGAGACGTCATCCTGGCAACTCTTGAGGATGTGTGAGAAATTCTGATAGCTGCTATCTAGACACAACTGCCACATTTCAGGGGAAATAAGGCAAAAGGTCAGTGAAGGCCTGGGCCTGTGTGGACAGGAGACATTAAGATGGAAACACAGTGAGAGATGAAATGAGATCCAAAAAAACATCTTCACTGACATTATGATAACGAGAACGGCAAGGAGGAATATTTGATAGTATCAGAAGTGAAACTTATGGAATTAAAGAAATTAGGCCAAAAATGAACATTGGGATCTTATTCCATTTTGGCCTCAGGACTCTCTGGTTTATATTTTATGTTTAGTCAAAACAATAGTCTTTCAGCAAATAATTATTAAATTATTATTTTTATCAGTTAAGTTTCTTTGGTGCAGTCAACATGGAAAAATATAATAAAAAAAGACTAATGATAATGGTATTATAACAAAATATAAAGAAAAGTGGAAGCAAGCAGACTCCCAAGATGGGAAACACTGATGCTCCAAGGATCTAGCAGCTGGAGGAGGAGCCCTTCCTGGCTCCTGAAAGGCTTCATCTTGCTACCTTCATCTTCTTAGGGTTCTTCTTGGGGTTCAGCTTCCTGGAAAACAAGAGGATGGACTCACTGAAGTCACTTGCCATGCTGTGACAGGAAGGGTATGACAAATTGACTGACATTCTACCACAATTGCATGCACTGGAGCAGGGGCTAGACACCAAAGGAAGATCAAGGATCTGTTACCAACAGAAGGGAGAAGCATGGATGCTGGGCCATCAAAACTTTCAGATGCCTCCTACCCCTCTTTCATACCAGGTGGATGGGTATGTATTGGTGACAGGTGCAGACATGCCCCTGCTCTCAGGAAACACACAGTCTGGTGAGAAAGCATAGCAGGGTATGGCAGAGGGACTGTGGGTGGGAGGGAGAAATGCAGAGCGACTGCCAGTGGTATAAGCTTCCTTTTGGGGGTAGAGAAAATATTATGGAATCGGTGGTAATCAATGAATAACTTTGTGCATGTATTAAAATCATTAAATTATATATCTTAGGAGGGTGAACTTTATGGAAAGTGAATAGTATCTTAATGAAGTAGTTCATTAAGAATGGAAAAAATAAAATGTCACAACCACCACAACAGGAAACCAGGGTATGGCAAATAGAGTCACTTAGCTACTTACACCCATTTTCAATCTAATTTTCCCTAACCATTTCTATTACACAGTTTGGCAAACTGAAGCATTCGTTTTCCACACTCCCTTGCAGCTAGGAATGGGTACACAACATATTTTTGGCCAGTATGTACAAGCAGGTGTCTGCTAGAAGGCTTAGGGAAATAACTTCTGCTTTTTCTGATAAAAGGGATAGATGTGCCTGGCACTATACTTTCCCCTTTCTTCCTGCTTGGGGCATGATGTCTGGAGGTACAGTAGCCATTTTGTGACTATGAGGATAAAACAGCAAGTAAAAATAGTGGAGGAGAAGGCACCAGCCAACCTAGGGACTTCATATCATCATTAAAGGATTCTCATTATTTGTAAGTGAGTGTTAGTGAGGTATTTAGCTACTTGAAGCTGAATGGATTTCTAACTGATACACAGGCAAACTCGTTTAAACTATAGAGTCTGGGATAGACTGAGGAAGTGAATGCAGTATAAAATAGGAATTATCTAAGTAGCACATGGGGGTTGGAGGAAAGGACAGAATATCTGTGTTGAATATCATGATGTATGTGACCTGGGCCAGGCTAAAATATCTGAGCCTGTCTGTCCTTTAAACTTAGGGAAACTGTTTTTTAAAAAATTAATACCTATTCAAAGAAAATCCCTCCACTATGGTCTAATAGAGTTCAATTCCTTTCCAACTATTCCAGGAATCTGATTATTCTTCCTATTTTTTAATCTCTTCCTCTGTCTCCACCCACAGTCTACTTTCAATTTCAAGTTCCTCTCTTATTAAAAAGAAAAATCCTCCTCCAGCTGCTGCATTATTTTTTGTTTCCCCTTGGAAGCTCACCTTTTTGTATTTACCTCATCTCCCTGTAAGTCTATCAGTTCTGGCTCTTGGACGGTTGCTCCATCAGGTACTACTGCTGGTCTGATGAGGTCACTGGAACAGGAGAAGGTGGCTTCTCCCAGAGCAGGAATTGTGACAATTTTGTTCACCATTGTGTGTACAGTCCTCACAGTGGTGCTAGCACATAACTTGTGCAAAAAATACATCAATGCCTTTTTAAAAACCAAAACAAATGAACTTTTCCTTCTTACTTGACTATTCAGTAGCTATATAATTTTTTGATGACTTCCTTCTTGAAACTCACTCATCTTTTGTTTTTTATAACATAATTATTTTTCTTCTCTTTTTGTCTTTTTACTATGGAGAATTATACACATATACGAAGGTAGGAAAATAATAATAACAGTGCAGGCTCCATTACCAATGAAACTCCTGACGAATTTGATTTCATCTAAATCTTCACTCAGTCCCTGCTCATGCTCATTTGAAGACATCACAGGCATTGTGTCATTTCACCCACAAGTATTTTAGCTTGTGTTGCTAAAATAAAACAAACCTTTTTTTTTAAAAAAAGAACATAAACCTAATACCATAATTAGACATAAACATGAATAACAATCCTTGAATATCACCAACTTCATTCTTACTTGTTTTTTTTTAAATTTTTGAGTCCTTTGTTTATTGAGGGGGGTGGGATGGATAACTTCTTGGATGGGTAAACTAACTTCTTAAGAAATAAGAATTTTTACTTTGGCCAATAATCAAACTGATACTTTGATCTTTGGTTGTCTGACATACATGCCTGCCTCCCAATCAATTCTGAATTTGAGAGGAAGAGTGATGCTCAGCCCATCAGCAGAATATAAATATTATTTAGAAACACAGAGGAAAATTCCAGATCAAAGAGCTGAAGAGTTGAAGGGATAGCTTCTGTGGAGGGGAGAAGGCTTAGTGGGTGGGAGAGAGAAGCAATGGTTTTCTCTTTGATTTAAGCTTATTAATCATATGACTCTTTAAGATCTATACATATTAAATGTTGATAAAAAAAACTTTAAGAAAATAATGAAAATATATCATATCAAAACACACTATCACTTAACCAAAAAGTCACCCCTGCAACTTGTTGCACCCTGCTCAGGAGTGCCTCATCCCACCAGACACCTGGGGGTCCTGCTCCTCTGTGCTTGCTTTTCCCTCACAGATCCAGTGGTGCACAGTTCCTCTGCAACATGTCCCATGTGTATCACCACCCTGCATCCCCACTGCTCCTTGACTGCTTTCCGTCCTCCATCATCCCTCACCTGGATCATGACCTGTCATGATGGGCTGTTTTGTGTCCCTAAATTCTTATGTTGAATTCCTAATTCCCTGTACCTCTGAGAGTGACAGTGTTTGGAAACAGAATTTTAAGGAAGGAATTAAAGTAAAATAAAATCCTAAGTTTGGACCCTAATCCAAACGACAAGTGTCTTTCAAAGAAGGGGCAATGATACACACATGCACACCAAGAGGAGATGATATGGAAGTAGAGGGGATGGCCACCTGCATGCCAAGGAAAGAGACCTTAGAACACCCCTGCCAACCTCTTGAACTCAGGCCTCAAGAACCATGAGAAAATAAATTTCTGTAGTTTGATCCACTCAGTTTATGATACTTCATTATGGCGGCCAAAGCAAGCTAACACACCATTTCTGGTCCTTCCTTGCAAGGATCCAATTCACCTTCCAAAAATAGCATTAAGAAAGACTTAATAAAATATACATGTAATCAAATTATGCTTCTCCTTAAAATCCTTAAATGACTCCCATTGCTACTGAATAAAACTTTACTATGAATGATCAAGTCCCTCCCTTATGTCCTCTCATCTGACTCTCCTGATACCTAAGTGGTAGCCATATTGAATTTCTTGCATCTGCCAATGTGCCACCCTTGTTCAAGCTTTAATATCTTCAGAAGTGGATCTTCCTTGCCCAGAATACTTTTTTCCTTCCTACTATCCCATCCACTGTGGAACCTCTACCCCTTTTCAAGTGTCAGGCAAGCCCCATTTCCTTTGGGAAACCTTTCTTAGCCCATTCTCAAAGTAGAATTGACTTCTTTATTTGTGTTCACTTTGTACCCTACACAGAATTCTAATCTAAATTTTCAACATTTTTACTGCCATTTTTTTGTGGTTTACTCATCTAATGCTTAAAGGTAGAGACTATATTGTGTTTTGCATGCTCAGGGCCTAACACAGTACATGGCATATAATAGGTACTAAAAAAAATGATTAAGTGACTGATCAAATAATTGAACCTGTGAAACTGAAATAATTACATTTGTGTGGCAGAACTAGAAAGTGTATATATGTGGGAATTTTAAATTATCTGTATATCTATATAATTATTTTAAAACTTGTAAAGGTGAACTGAAATTGCAATTTATTACTTGATTTTGAGTTTGTACACTCAGAGTGAGTCATGTCCAACCCTTTAAATTGGGTGAATTCTTCTTAAAACAGGAAAATGTATTCCTGGAAAAGGTATTACAGGTGACCCATCCAATCACTTTCTTTTTTTTATAATTCAATACACTTAAATGTTTAAATTCAGATAGTAATAGTACATATTTGTGGAGTACAGTGTAGTATTTGAATAGATGCATATGATTGTATTATGATCAGAATGGGGCAACTGGCTTATTTGTCGCCTCATGCACCGATCATTTCTTTGCCAACCACTTTTTTGTATAGACAAGGTGATGACACAAACTGTTATGCAGCCACTGCTACCAGAACAAGTACTATGCACTTATTTTACCTCTCATGAAAACAGAAGTCCTGCAGTAAGAGTGGTTTGAAGAAAAGGGAATTTAGATGTAATTCAACAAAGAAAAAACTACCAAATATACATTTATAGAAATAATAGAGTCTGGCTCTTAATATTCTTTCTAAATATAATAATGTGAATGAACTTCATCCAATATTGATATATCCTTTGGCATTGGTGCATTTTAGAATATTTATTTGTTATTGCAAAAAAATTGCATTTGAATAATGTATAATAACATGTATATTCAAATTGCCTTTGAATAATGTATAACCAGAGAGGTTTTCCTTATTCATTTATTGTCTTTCAAGGAACTACAAGTGTTTTGTGAACTTAGGTTAGCTGTGGCATGTTGCACAAGTGCTTTTTTTCTTAACCTGAACATTTTGGACACCAACTACTGATTAGAGCCTATGAGAATAGCACTTAATAACCAGGGAAATATCTTGACAATGTAACCAATTTACATTATCTACCCACATATAAGCATAACTTGGAAGCATTACATGAAAAAGGAAGAAGAGTGAACATGTTGGGGAGGGATCCTTGTTTGATCCTAAGCTGCACGTACTCAGGGAATTCAGACATTTCCAGGTTTCAGAAGAGTGTGCAGGGCCAGGAATCCAAAGCCTTCTGTGTCTTATGATATCCTCATGACAATCACAGTCACAGATTGGAAGGGTGAAATCTTGTTCTTCTGCTTTCAGAATACAATGTTTCACTTGGTGAAGGACACAGGGAACATAGCACAGGTTTGCTGCATTGGGGCTTCAGGAGGCTTTGTCCTTTGCATAGGCAGAGAGTGGTTAGAGTGGCCTGTGGATGGAAGTTGTCTTTAAGAATCATGAACAGCGGGCTGTTCTGAGTAGGGCAAAGATCTGAGTAGGCTATTCATAAACTTATGAGAGACATTCCAAGAGATTCCCACAGATTACTGGATATGATGGTTAATCTGGATTTTCAAT
This sequence comes from Xerus rutilus, assembly GCA_028644305.1. NCBI lineage: Eukaryota > Metazoa > Chordata > Mammalia > Rodentia > Sciuridae > Xerus > Xerus rutilus. The sequence continues at coordinate 95,880,295 of CM053404.1, read as the reverse complement.
TTGATTGCCTAGGATTAAGAGATGTCTAGGATTAAGAGACTTCTGAGTATGTCCATGAAGGTGTTTCCAGAGATGATTGGCATGTGGGACAGCAAACTGAGCAGAAAGGTGTCCTGAATGTGGGTGGCACTGATCAATGGGCTGGGAACCCAAATTAAACAAACAAAACACAAAAGAAGGCAAAAGTTCTGAGGATACAAGTTGGATTCTTCTGGAGTACTTTTTGCTGCTGTCATTCTCTGAGGACATTTGATTCTACCTCCTTTACTTTTCCAACATGAACTTTGACTAGCAATTCTTCATGGATTTTTCATGCCTTCAGTCTTGGACTGAAGCTGCATAGGTCCTTCTTGTTCAGAGGCTCCAGTTTCTTGGATTGAGCAGCTACAGGTTCCTCCTGCTTTTTGATATGCAGATGGCCATTTCTGATATGCAGATGGCCAGCTTCTGATCATGTAAGTCTATCTAATAAAATTACTTTTATAATTTTACATATACATATGCTGTTGGTTCTGTTCATTTGAGAACCTTAATATAGTGAGTAAGACTTCAAGGGGTGCAGAAGGTCCTAATTAGGCAGTGGGGTGGAACTCATTCAATTATTAACATATCTGTTGAAGACATTGTTCTTGGGACTAGATAAAACAAAGATCCCTCCCATTGTGGAACATATGCAAAGTGCATGTGAGAACGAGTAAAAATGTTATATAAGTGATTATATAATGTGTTAGGAAGGAATATATGATTTTTAAAAAATTATTTTTTGGTTGTAGATGGATACAATACCTTTATTTTGTTTTATTTGTTTTTATGTGGTGCTGAGGATCGAATCCAGTGCCTCACATATGTAAGGAAAGCGCTGTATGGCTGAGCCACAATCCCAGCCTGTAATATATGCTTTAAGATTTAAAAAGAACAGAATTGCTGGACACAGTGATGCATGCTTGTATTACCAGAGGCTTGGTAGACTGAGACAAGAGGATCGCAAGTTCAAAGCCAGCCTCCGCAACTTAGTGAGGCCCTAAGGAACTTAGTGAGACCCTGTCTCTAAATAAAAAATTAAAAAGGGCTAGGAATGTTGCTCAGTAGTTAAGCACTGCTGGGTTTAATCTCTAGTACAAATAAAACAAAACCAAACCAGAATAAGTGGATTAGGAATGTAAGTGATCAGGGAAGAAGGTTGTCTGACTTCTTAAGCTGAAGGAGGTAAGAGAATTAGTTAAGCAGTACCAAGGAAAGTGTGTTCAGTCAGAAGATATAGCTAGAGCAATGGTCCTAATGTGGAAATGTAATTCCAAGGGAACCAATGTGGGGTGGGGCAAGTAAGGAGGAGAGTAGTTCAGAAATATATTCTGGGACCAGATCACAAGAGCCTTGTAGGCCTTTGTAAAGACTTGTACTCCAAGTGAAATGGACATACATGAAGTTTTGAGTAGGAAATTATCATTCTCTTGGGCTGCCATGTTGAGGGTAGTGTATAATCTAGAAGGCCACTTTAGAGAATGTTGCAGTAATGTAGGTGAAAACTAGGACCAGATGGTAGTAGTGAAAATAATGAGAAGTGGTTAAATTCTGGATATATTTTGCAAGTAAAGCCAACAACATATGTTGGGTTAGAGAGGAGATGTCAAGGGTGACTGACTTGAGCAATGGGTAGGATAGAGTTGGCATAAAAGAAGTAAGAAAGTAAGGGCCTTAGGTGTTAGTTTTGGCCATATTGAGTTTAAGATGTCTATTGATCATCCAACTAGAAATGTCAAGACTTTAATGGTATCAGTTAATGTGACATGATTACTACAAGTGATGATGTCTGGGAAAACTGGGCTTCATCATAATATGCCTTTGGTGTAGTAAGTTTTGAGGGGGTATTTGGATAAATAGCCATTGTGACTTGTCAGAAGTTGGATATGTCCATAACAGTTTGATAAACAGTTGGATTTTCAGCACTGGGCAATGCCATTCCTTTCTGCAATCTAAAAAAAATTTGTGAAAACATCTAATTTGGGGTCTGCTAATTTATTTTAATAAAAATAATTATCTCTTTGTGTACTTATTTAACCTGCTTATTGTGAACTCCTTTATCCCAGTATCCCAGCAATTGGCAACCTAGTGTCTAGTGGCAACTAATAAATGCTTATTGAATGAAGAAATAAATGTCTTTTTGTGTAATAAAAGTCAGCTACTTTTCTTAAGCAAACTATTTTAAAATATATAAAGCTATCTGTTTTCCATGTAATGTCTGTAATTTGTTTCAATAAAACAGAGCATAAGGTAAAACTCTATTAAGCAGAGTGTTATCATAATACAAATGTTTTGAGGGTAAACTTCATGAAATTTTTTCTCATACTGAGGTCTGTTTCATGAATCTCTAATCTATGTATTGTGTGCCTAATAAAATCTATGCTCTCCTTTTCTCCTCAAAGTGTTGTCCTCAGACCAGTAGCAATGGCATCACCTGGGAGCTTGTTAGGATTGCAGAATCTCAGGCTTCAATGTACTGTACGTGTACTGAATCAGAATTTGCTTTTTAGATAAATCCCCAGATGATTCATATGCACATTAAAGTTTGAGAAGTGTCACTCTAGAATAGGAGTAAGCAAACTACCACCTGATTTTTTTCTACAAATAAAGTTTTATTGGAACATAATTATTACCATGTGTTTTTGTTGTCCATGGACATTATGGGTACTACAATTGCTGAATTGATCCTTGCCATAGAAATTGCATGGTCTTCAAAGTTTGCAGTTTTAGGAGATGGGAAATGCCATTTTCTCTGATTTTATCATTATATGCTGTTATAGTTTAAATATGAGGTGTCACCCTAAAACTCATGTGTGAATCAATGAAAAAAATGTTTAGAGGTGAAATGATTGGATTATAAGAATTGTAACCTAATCAGTGGATTAATCCACTCATATGCATTAACTGGGTGCTAACTCTATTTAAGTAGTGTGTGGTTGGAGGAAGAAGGTCATTGGGGGTGTGACTTGGGGATTCATATTTTGTCCTGGGTGAGTATAGCTCTCTTTCTGCTTTCTGGCTGCCATGTCCTGAGCTGCTTTCCTCAGCCATGCCCTTCTGCCATGATTTTCTGCCTTATCTTAGGCTCAGAGCTATAGAGTTGGCTGGCCACGGGCTGAATCTCTGAAACTGTGTCAAAATAAACTTTCCTACCCTATGTTGTTCTTATTAGGTATATTGGTCACAGTGACACAAAAGCTTAGTCAACATATGCTGTATACATGTATCAAATTATCACATTGTACTCCATAAATATGTAATATATTATGCAAGTTAAAAGATTAAAAAAATAACAGCAAAAACAGCAGTTTGCAGACTCTGTTCTTGAGTTTCAGTGTTATTATTATTGGTATCCTTCTTTGAGAGACCACATGCCAGGTCTGAATATTGTTACCTAGATGCAAAGGTAAATATTCATGTATTTTTATTCTTTTTTTAATTGTGAAATATTATTCAGTGATTTAGAATGTGAACATAAATTCTTCTAATTCATCTAGTGTAGTATTGCAAAAGTGAATAATGCAGATGTCATTGATCTTCCAAAAAATTTTGAATGAGGCTTATTGTTTTCTGTTTATGAAAATATTTTTATAAAAATAAAATATTTTAACATTTTATATATGTATTGATTATTGGAACTTTGAAAAATTAGAGGAAGATGAACAAGGAAATGAAATACTGCCCAGATTTTAATATATATTTACATGATTTTTATATATATTTAGCAATATTGTATTTGTATTTTGTGTATTGATTAGTCACTTACCATATTGCAAATCTTTCTTCAAGATATGAAAAAGTAGCCGGGCACGATGGCGCAAGCCTGTAATCCCAGCATTTAGGGAGGCTGAGACAGGAGAATCACGAGTTCAAAGCCAGCCTCAGCAATGGCGAGGCGCTAAGCAACTCAGTGAGACCCTGTCTCTACATAAAACACAAAATAGGGCTGGGATGTGGCTCAGCGGTCGAGTGCCCCTGAGTTCAATCCCCGGCATCAAAAAAAAAAAAAAAAAAAGGTATGAAAAAGTTATTTTCAACCATTAGTTTTGTTTATGTCTAATCTTGCATCATGTGGCAATGATTTTCTTAATAATTCTCCTGTGGCTGCTATAGATTAATAACTGCATGAGAGTGAAAATTAGTACTTATTATAAAGTGACTAGCAAGTGACGTGCTCTGACCATTTTACTTAAAAAGACAGGGAAGAAGCATAGGATGAAAGCTCAAATTAATCATCCCTGTAGTATCAATGTGCCTTTGTATATCGAGGAGAAATAAATGATTTAGGAGAATTATAACTGATTGAACATGATGGAAAATAAAGATACAAGTTGTAATTCCCTAATGAAAATGTATGTGATCTGTGAAAAATAAGAGAAAGCATAACAAATACAGTGTGATAGAGAGAGTTTTGACACAATACAAATGGAAAAACATTAAGCCTTGAACTGTGAGATAAAAAACAAGGCTAGACTACCAACAGGCAATTAAAACATCATCTTCCCAAATAACATTGCATTTATAGGCAAAATATGCTCTTTCTTTCTGTTGACAATACAGCTTCCCCATGGTTTAGAAACTTGACTCAGATCTTCCTGTCTCACTTTGATCTGTGAACATTCTCAGGGTAGCCCTGGGGGGTTGCCAAGTGCCAGAAGGCCACCTGTGGCTGTGCAAAGTAGAGCTCCCTGAGCAAACCTTCCTGGCCTTGTCAACAGCTCCTAGCAGCTAAGGCCTATCACATCCACCCCTGCAGAAGGCAGCTGATCTCTGTTCTAGAATCAGTTGCCATTATGCATTATGCTCCTTGCCTGGATTACTTATTTGTTCTGCGTCGGAGATGACATTTCCATCCTTGATGTCTGGAATGATCTTGCTCATGACCTTCTTTTTCGATCTTAACCCCACCTGGTTCACCTGGAATTCGCTTCCCACCTAGCTCTTCAGAACTCTCCACTCTGGGCTTAGCTTGCCCTTGCGATTTGTGCCGCTCACTTGTCCCTCCTCAGAGACTCAGTTTCCTCATGGGATTGTGGCTTGTATAGCATTTGACATTCTACGAAGTTCATAGTCCCATACCTGAATAATTCACTACCGGTTAGTGAATTATTCACTAGCTTGCTGACTAATGCTACCAGGAGCAGAATGACTTCTGTCACCATTAACTATATTATGAAATAAGGAAGTCTTCACTCAGAGAGACAAATGAAGAACTCCAGGGAGGAGCCGGTGGAATCGTCATCAGGTTCTGGTGTTCAGAAGTGTTCTATAGTGGGAATAGAAGGCTCTAAAAAGGTTAGGAAGTGTATTAGTGCCCTAAGGCTGGCTAAGAGAAGGCCACAATCTAAGGGTTTAGACAACAGAAATCTATTCCTTCACATTTTTGGAGACTAGCAGTCTGAAATCTAGGTGTTGGCAGGCTTTCTCTGAATCCTGTGGGGAAATCTTGCTGGTATCTAATAGCCCCAGGCAGTCACTGGCTGGTGTTAGTATAAATCCAATCTCCACCTTCATAGTTATATACTCATAGGTAGTTTTTCTCCTCTTCCTCCTTCTCCTCCTCCTCCCCCTCCTCCTCCTCCTCCTCCTTCTCCTCCTCCTCCTCCTCCTCCTCCTTCTGACTTTAGACATATTGGACTAAGGACCCACCTCCTCCATTATGATCTCATTGCAATTGATTCTATCTGCACTAAGGACACTAAGGTCATATTTTGATGTATTGGAGGTTATATTTCATTCTAGAATAACCTGATGTCTGTGTATGAGAACCAGCCTCAAGGTACTCTGACTGAAGATAGTGGCAGAGAGATTCAGGATTGTACAGGGTGCAGTTCTCAGGGCTTACTATCAGAAGCATGACCCTGGGTTGCATTGATTTGGGTCAGAGAATGGGATCTTAAAAAGTAGATAGACAAAAGCAACATCACTCAAGGCAGAAAGTAGCTGGTTTATTTTAAGCTAATATCAAAGATATCAGGCACATTCTTGGTGCTGATAGGTGTCAAACTCTACATACCACTCTAATGGTTTTGATTATTTACAGTATGCTGGGAAACTATGCAGTGAGAGAAGGTGGAGTTGAGAACTTGTGCACAGTTATCCAGAGACAATAATGGTAGTTAAAACTCAAGATAGGTGTGATGAAGTCAATATTAATCCATAAAGACTTCAACACATATTTTAAGGGAATGCAATTCAGACCCTAAAATGAAGGTAAAGCAAATGAGTGTGCAAGAAAGTATGCTTTGTTTGCTGACTAAATGTGTAAGGGTATTCATCACTTCCACAATGATAAAAGATTTATTTCATTTTTTTGAAGCATTCATTTCTTTTATTCAATTTTTCTTTTTCTTCCATGAATATAGAAAAATGTTTCATTTTTATTTTTTTCTAACCCTAAAAATACTATACTATAAAAATTCCAAGTGCAATTATGAATGGCAACTAATGCTTGGAATCAGGGAAATGCTAGGGTATAGAGACTTTAGCAAATTGAAGACTACTTATGTGTTTAAAGAAATAATTGCTACTCAGTTACTTCTGGGCAGAAGCTTTAGGCAACAATGAATGATTCTGCACGGTCTTTTTTCCTTCCTTTCAAATCCTGAGAACATGTTTTAGCTTAGAGATTTTGACAGATTTTCTCATTTCTCACCTGTTGCCTATCTCTGTATATTTCTACTTTTCTTTCTGGGAAATTTCCTGGCTTTATTTTCCATCTCTTTTATAGATTCAAAACAAATTTCAGATCTCGTATTTTAAAATTTCTGTTCTCTTTCTTCGTCTCTGAATTTTTGCTTTTTGTAGCAACATCTCAGATTTCTTTGTTTCTTTAAAGTTTTATTTTGCTCATTTCATTTGTTTTTTATAGTTTTTTATTTCTTATAGTTTGAGCATCCCTAATCTGAAATTCCAAAATATACAATGGTCCAAAATCTGAAACCCTTTGAGTGCCAATATGACACTACAAGTAGAAAATTAAACAACTGATCTTATATGTGACAGGTCATCTTAAAGTACAAATGCACTAAAAATATTGTATACGACTGACTTCAGGTGATGTGTACAGCATATATAAAACATAAATTATTTTCATATTTAGATTTGGGTCCCATTCTTTAGATATCTCATTATGTATTTGCAAATATATCAAAGTCCAAAAAATTCCGAAATCTGAAATACTTTTGGTTCCTAGCATTTTGAAGAAGAAATAATCAGCCTGGATATGTACTTTTTGTTTTGCCTCTTGCATGTTGGGGAATTTTTCAAATGCCCTGTGTTCCCTGGCTCTCTATGAATACACTGGAAGGCATTAGACTGTTTGCAAGCTCTATGTGCAAGGGTGGGACTGACCAGTGGTTTTGTCATGGAGTTATTAGGCAGTAATTATGCTTTCTTTGGAGCTATAAATGTCAATATCACTAGGACTTTGCTTTGGGGTGGTTTAAGTTTTCAGAAAAGCCTTCTTAGCTGCAGAGGTCTGGCAGCTGCTTTCTAGGGTCTAAGGAAAAGGGGCTTTGAAGACTTTCAGTTAATCCCCCTGCCTCAGCCCTCTACTATGTGAGATTCAATTCAAGAGAGTAAACATCTGATCTCCTTGGGGCTGAGCACAAGTGAAGAATTGCCTAAACACACAGACTGCCAAAGGTGACATGCGGGCCCAATTGCTCCTTAAAGAGATTTTCCACTTGTATTTAGGAGCTCTGAGACTTTAATTCTAACGGGTAGATTACACAGCTTCTCATTACTACTTCCTTGTGAAGTCACTTAAATTTTACCTTTTTCTTTGTTATGTTAGTTACCACTCCTTAATTCACTTTCTGTCTTCCAGAATTTGTCTCTCTTGTATTCTGCAACTTCCATTCCTGTCTTCTTCTTCATTGAAAGTACATAGAATAGTCCTCTCTTATCTGTGGGGACATGTTCCAAGACCCCCACCAAATGCCTAAAACCACAGATAGTACTGAACCCTTTATATATATATATATATATATAATCTTATTTATTTATTTTTCTATATGCCCACAGCATCACCACATAGTGCTAGAGTTAATCTATCCTTCCTGCTGCCTCTTTTTTATCACTAATTTTGAGCTTTGGGAACATAATTAAGTAAAATTAAGAGTTACTTGAACACAGGCATTGCAAAACCATGGTAGTTGATCTGATAATAGAGATGGCTTATCAAGTGACTAAATGGTAGGTAGTATATACAGCATGGATACACTGGATAAATGGATGATTAATGTCTAGGATGAGACAGACCCAAATGGCATGATATTTCAGTACATTACATAAAACAACATGGATTTTAAAACTTACACTTCCTTTAGTTATGGAATTTCCATTTAATATTTTTTGAACCATGGTTTTTTGAGGGTACCTGAAACCTCAGAAAGTGAAATTACAGAAAAGAAAGGACTACTGTATTATTATTATTATTATTATTATTATTATTATTTGATACCAAGTATTGAACTCAGGGGTACTGGACCACTGAGCCACATCCTCAGTCTTATTTTGTGTTTTATTTAGAGACAAGGTCTCACTGAGTTGCTTAGCACCCTGCTATTGCTGAGACTGGCTTTGAACTCGTGGTTCTCCTGTCTTAGCCTTCCAAAGGCTGGGATTACAGGCATGCACCACTGCACCTGGCTCTATTTTTATTACTTTACTATTAATTTAGTGACATTTCATGAGAGAGTGGAGAAAAACACATGTGCTCAACCTGCTATGTATAACCCTAATTGTACTAAAAAATAAAGTGAGACAAACAATGATAGTCACACACTATCTGGGCCTCTTTACCTTGTGGGCTGCCAGTTTTTGTTATCAGATCAAATGATCAAATTTTAGCACTGATAAACATTATTCTAGGAAAGCAGTATTAGAAGAAACCCAGAGGTTTCAATATTCTTGAAATATTTATTTGTATATTTATGTGGGTTGTTTGCCTGTTCTTCCTCCCAATTTTATTTTAATTTCTTCCACAAATACATCTATCACGTAAAGAATCATCAATCATGACATCAATGTTTTTGGCATTCAGAAAAAATCAACAACTTATCATCATCATTTGCCTGTCTGGTGTAATTGGGACCAACAGATCCTATAGCAATGGGTGCTTTCGTGTTGAAAATCTCCAAACATCCAGATGATTAAAAAAAGCTAACTAATGCCCATCTTGTTATTGTGCCAGTGGAAGCTCACAGTAATGGAATCTGACTGGTTTGATGCTAATGAATTCCCCTCTGTGACTAGGTAGCTGCCTTTAGTCTTAAACACTAAAGTCAGACTCAGAGCTATGTATACTGAAAGCAGATTCTTTGCCTTACCACTTGTCTTTCATTTGCAGAAGATATCTGTTTCATTGAAAAATTAAATTGGTATGATTGTCTAATTAACTAAGTATCTAGACAAATTCTTCCCCCTTCTCCTTATGTTCCATAATGCTATTCAAAACCAAATCCCAGGAGGAAAAACACCAGTTCAGCAAACCTTTTATGAGGCAACGTTCTTCCATCCCAGTCTTCGCTGCATTAACAAAGAGGCAAGAATGTGCACAGTGACTCTTTAGTGGCTGAGGGAGTCTAATCTGTTCTCATGCTCCACTATTGAGGATGTAGGCATCCCATTTCATCAGTTTAAGGAGAGGTCCTTGAACACTCTAGGTTGTGTAGTTTGAACAACCATTCCTGTTTGCCTGGGACTGAGAGATTTCTCAGGATACAGGAGCTTTAGTGCTAAAACTTGAAAAATTTTAGGCAAATGGGAGTTTAGTTACTCTAGCTGTTTGAGGCCAGGGATCATGTGAAACCTCATAGGCTTAAGACTTATCTGAGCTTCCTCTAAATGAGACAGAGGAATTCCAGTCACAACTTGAGAGATTGGCATAGCAAAACTGAGGACGAAGCTGGCCACTTTTCATCTGCTCTGGAAATATTCGTTTCTAGGTCAACCCTAGATTACTGGATAACTCCAGCAGTTCCTCATCACAAGAGAACTTTGCTCCCCAATAGCTCTTGCTTACTTAGGTTTCCTACAATTTACTCCCCATTTGTTTATAAGATGTGCTGGAGAGCTGCAGTTGTCTTTCATACAAAGAGCCATAGCACCAAAATTAGGAAGAAGAGCAAAAGAATCTGACAGTCTTTTATGAATTCTTGTTCATATTTTTTGATATATTACTCTGAGAACAATTAACTTACTGAGAAAAAAGGGGAAAAGAAGGTATAGATCTATAGGCTTTGTATTTCCAGGAGCTTATTCTTGCTCAGGAGAAGTCAGAGACACCAAATTGAATCTCAAAGTATTTTCCAGCATGTATTCCTACCTGGGGCTGAGTCTTTACATGTGCCCTTCATTTCTATCAAAGCAGGATGACATTTTTGATGCTGTGGTTTTGCTCTTATTAAACCAGTTTCTCTAAAGACTCACTCAGAGATAGGGAATTGTTATTGGTTCAATTACTCCATCTTACTTGGAAGACATGCTTATGAATTAAGCAGCTCATATTAACTAGTCCAAAATGCTTCCTGGTTTATTGTAATAATCCAAATCAGGATTACCAAAATATAATGAACATGTCTCATAATTTCTTATCCCAAAGTATGATAGTCTCAAACAGAACTTTAATAAATTGCCTATATAGAGATTAAAAACTGGATTCTTCCTGTATTATTGTAATAATTAATTTTCCATTATTTGAACTCTTTTATTGGTTAAAGGAGAAAACTGAACAAAAACTGTCCATTCAGTTTACAAACAAAAAATGTTTACATGCCAAGCACTATGCTAAGTAATTCATACTACTTAAACGGCATACCTTCCCAGTAATTTTGGAATTCACATCCCAATCTTATATGAACAGTTGAGTGATCCCTCTAAGACCACACACCTAGTAATAGAACCATGACTCTTCCACCTCCCATGGGCTAGACACAAAGCTCATAGTCTTTCAGCTATGACAAGCTGAGAGGTGCCAGGCTCCTCCCTTTTGTCTTTTGCACAGCCCCAGTATACTGCATGTGAGGATGGAATGTTCCTTCTGAAACCAAAGTATGAGAGAAGGCAGGAAGGGAGTTATAAGAAGATAGAATCCATTCTTTCTACTCTTGTTCATTTCTTAAATTAGTCAATATCCACCTCCCCTTCTGGTGTCCAAGTCTTTTTTTGTATTATTCAAAGTCAAGCTTTCCAATTTGATGTGAATCCTGGCCAGACCATGAATATTCATTTCCTTTAATTCTTTCATATTTATCTAATCCCTTCTCTTGTTTATGTTTTGTTTTGTGGGTTGGCCCACTTTCCTCCACATTGAGCTACCAGTGGTACTGGGGAGTTTGGGTTTTCCCCAGAAACCCGGAGACCACCTCGTTCCTTTCCTAATCAGTTTTTTCCTTTCTTTCTGTATGCAAATCCACTTACTGTACAGAGCCATCCATGGGCTGTATGTGGACTATTGGCATTGGGGCCAGTGTGGGGAGAGGTCTGGCATTGGGAATTTCCTGTGGCACCCTCACAGGGATAGACCATCTGATGCGAGTGAACTTCCCTCTCAGCTCTGCCAAAGATCCTACACAGCACCAGAGATGGGCTGACCTGCTCTAGCCACACAGCCCCTCCGAGATGGGTGTGACCTGTCAAGATGCCAATCAACATGCTGACTGCAAGACATAACTAAACGAGACTTTGCCCTTGAAACCTTATTTCTGCCTTTGATATACCCCCTTATATAAACCACAGGAGCCATCTTCTCCAGCTCCTATATGGACTGGACTATGAGGGGCTCCAACTTTTGAAACTATCTTTCTTCCTTTGTCTTTTCTTCTTTACTAATTATTCTAGACTTCAATTTCTCAGGGGCTTACATCCTCCTTGGCAGGAAGAAGAACCTCTCCAAAGATGCTGGCTGTCTCCTCATAACTTACATTTTGATTTTTTTTAACCTCACTTAACTATAAATTCTATCCAGACTCACATTTAAGAGCACCCTCTTTCTGCCTGAGACACAAGCAAAATATCCTATTTGGATCTTTGGGGCCCTTTCAACACATTTTTTTTCTGAGTCTCTGAAATTTAAAAGTAGCTGGATGGTTATCCATTTATATTTTAAAATTTTATCTAATTTGATCTTTTTAATGTAAAGCTCATGTTGTATTATCTTATTTTTTCCACTGTGTCTCTAAAATATTTTCATTCATAAGTTTATGATTTGAGTGTTATTTGATTATTTGGATTCATGTATTTGCCATTTGTAATTTTTCTTCTATCCTTCAGAAGACTTTGTATATTATCCCAGCTCATTATATTCTAAAAGTTTCATCAAATGCATTATATGTTCCTTTTCCATTACTAGTGTTTATGGATCTTTGAGAGGCTCACTGCCAGGATAATCCAGCAGAGATATAATGCATGAACTGAGTAAGACTTTTTGGAAATGACTTCAGGTTAGTAAATGGTTAAAAAGGGTCACCACTCCTATATATGATACATGACCCTTTTCCCTGTCTCCAAGGGAACCTGTGATGTCATTTTTTTTAAATTTTCTTTTGTCTATTCTTAGTACATATGTAACAGCTACCAAAGTTTCTGATATTAAGGGCCTGCTTCCCTAATACATTTGGAAAGTAAATTCTTTATCATGTATTTTTCTGTGGCTTATTCACTTGGCAGCTGATTTTCAGAATTGCCAGTTCTTCTGCTCCCTGCTGTCAGTTGCAGACTGAAATTCTGCTCATGTCCTGCTCTTTACATTGTTACTATCATCTTGCTGTCACAATCAATAGATTGTCAGCTCCAAGAGGGTGGAGTTGAGTTCTTATTTTCTGATCATCAGATTCCAGGCACTCAGTACAGTGTCTGTCCATAGTAGATTTATAAAAGATATGATTTTGGTGAATGAATTTAATTGTTTGCTATGTGTCAAGCACAATGATACCAAGCTCTGAGGATTCAATGGTTAGAAAAAGTCCATGTCTTAAATATATGGAAGCTAAAAAATTTGATCTCATAGAAGAGGGGAGTATAAGGAGGTCACTAGAGGCTAGTAAGGACAGGGAGGAATGGGGATAGAAGGAGGATGTGTAACAGGTACCAAAATACAGTTAGAGGGGAAATGAATTCTGGTGTTATACAGCACAATAGTGTGATAATAGTTTACACTTTACTATATTTTTATGAGGAACTAGAAAAGAGGAATTTTTGGGTTCTAAACATAAAGATAAATGTCCAAGGTGATTAAAATATTAATTACCCTGATTTGATCACTACCATTTAAACATATATCAAATAATCATTCTTTACCCCATAAATATGTACAATTATTATGTGTCATTTAAAAAAGAAACCCATGCCTTCTTATAGGCTATAGTTTTGCAGAGAAGATAAACTATTAATACAGTATTAGAATAAAATATGTTGAATGATATGCCAGGTTGAAGCAATGGAGATTAGAGAGTTCTATGACCTGGGAGAAATATTGAATGAAAGGATTGAGGAAAATGATATTGTCAGAAAGCGGTGAAGTCAAGTCCTTCTCCCAGAGTTGTGGAGTGGCAGTCCAGGTGTGCAGGAGCACAAGTAGTGAGCATAGGCTGCAGTGGGTGGAGACATTGCTATGTATGGCACCGTGGCCTCAAGTGCCCCAGGCATCTACAATCCAAGGACCTCAACCTGGATGGAAGTTGGATAGACTCAAATAGAATTTCAGGGCAAACCGAGAGCACCAGTACTTTTTAAAACCCCAATTAGCATAAATTTGGAGCAATAGTGTTGACCCAAGTGCTATATGAACCCCTAGACTAGCATACTCAGGCAAAAACCCCTATCAGGTCCCTTCTTGTGCCTGGCAGTTTTGTTTCTATTCCTCACACTTTAATAAAGACTACTCCTTTCACTCTTGCCTTCTGTTGTCCCATGAATTCCATTTTTCGGATCTGGGGGACAAGAACCCGGAAGAAAGTTGGTATGAGAGGCTGGGGTCTGTTGAAACACTAAAAGGCACAGTCCACCATTTAGAGCTGCAACAGTGAGAGCTGCAACAGCCACTCAACCATAGCGGAGAAGAATCTGGCATTGCTGGCTGTGACCTTCAGAGCTGACACTGGTAGGAATGCCCTGTATGGTTAGCTGTTAACACTAAAATGGCTTTTCTCAGCTGTAGAGGCCTGAAGCTTACACAGGCCCTACTTGCTATCATAAGCAGAGATTTGAGTTTCATCTCAAACTTTGATTTTGGTGGGGGTACTTTATTGTTTATTTAGAATGTATAGAAGTTCCAGGCAACATCTAACCTTATGGTATAATGTAGAAAAGGATGATCTGGAGGATAAAATCACTATCCTGATATAGTTCAAAGAACTCAGATGCCAGAGGTTGGGAATGGCTCATCCACATTTTATAGATGGTACTTAGAATAATTAAAGAGTTTACAGGAAAACTTTAACCAAATATCTCAGATACTTCCTTTGAGTTAGGTTGCTCTTCTAGGAGCACCCATACAGCTTTGCCTGCCCTGTGACTTATTGCATCAAATGTTCTTTGCTTCTTTACATGGCAGTGAAGGCTTTGAGACCAAGGACTGCAGTGTGCCTCTGGCTATAGCAGAGGGGGTAGCTCATAGAAGTGCTTAATCAACAAATGAATTAATTCAGCTGTTGCATGTAATCTTAGTTTTAGGTGTGGCTTGATGAAAAAAGCTGCTTTTTTCCTTTCCATTTCTAGCCTCTTCTTTTTTGGTTAGGCCCTGTTCTTAGTCATTTCTCTTTTTGAACTGTACAGATAGAACCAATATACATATTACTGAGTCCATTGTCCTCATCATTGAGTGTGTGCACCCCAAAGGGTGAAAAATATGCTTTAAAGCATATAACTAAGAGTGGAAAAAGTATGGTTACCTGGAGGGAAATCAAGTGGAGTTATTAAGAAACACTAGGTGACAGTAGCAATGGATATCCACCACAAAAGGCAGAGTCAGTTATTTCTCTTATGAGACCAAGAGTTATCAACAATAACTTCAAAAAGGGCAGTAATTGGTCTTGCTTGCTCTTTGGGGCTTGGAGTCCTCACTTGCATGTTTTTGAGAAAAGATCAGCTGCTCCTGGTGAGTAGCTCACTTTGACTTCCTGGAATCTCAAGGTGTCTGAACACCTTGAGTTTTGTAATTGCTGGCTGTGGGTTACATTCTGCACCCTTCCAGGAGCATTTTGAGCTGAGAAGACAGGAGCACAGTGACTGCCATAGGTGGTCTTCTTATTGGGAATGCCCTTGTGATGCATTGATAGGCACTTGACAGTGATTCCATAGAAGTTAGACTTGCAAAACTTCTAGCAGGTGGGCTCACTGCAGAAAGCAACTCTTGTCTTGGAGGAGAGGGGAGGGTTAAAGGCACAGGGAGCTGGCAGTGGTGGTGGTATGTGTAGAGTGCAATTGAGAGTCATTGAAAACTGCATGTGGAGAGGAATGTCCACATCGATTTTAGGATGAAAGAAAACAGGAAGTATTTATTGGTCAATGATACATCTTGGAAGTCAGAGGCCAAATAGGTTCATGGCATTTAGCCATGGATAGTGAGTGAATCATTAGAATCCTTTACAAAATATGAAAAGCCTCAGTAGTGGAAAAATAATAAAATCCACTTTAGAAGAACTTAAATCTTGGGAAGGAAAAAAAAAATAAAACAAGAGACAAGTTATTATAAGGAACAGACATGAGCATGTTATCTTAATCTCCCAGATAGTACTCTCCCAGGCTTTGGGTCATTTTAATTCTCTTCTAACTTACAAATTACTTTAACATTTCTAAGGGACACAGATGTGTCTTAAATTGATAAGTGGAGTGTCAAGGATCACTTCCAGTAACAGGAAAAGAATCCACAGTCTTTAATTTTTACGTCTAATTGACTTCAGTTGAGGTGTAGTCAAATGTATATTATTTCTTAATTCGACACTTTCCATTTAAGAGGTCTTATTTTATATGTGTCAGAGTCGCAGGTGTGAAATTAGTCACTGGGAAGGCTAACTGTTCCAGATTCTTTTGACCTTATGGCTGGAAGGAATTTAATTTTAACCTCATAAAGAGAAAGGAATTCTGGCCACTAGGGAAGATGATTACATGGTCATTGACAATGTGAACTTGAATGGCTACATTAGTTCTTTAATTATAATGAATCTGAAGAAACGTTCAAGGTTGGAAAGGAGGCACTTGGTAGGGGATAATGACAGGTACTTATGCAAATGCTATCAACACTGACAGAATGAAGGGGCTGGTGCTTCTTTGGGACAGTTTAGAGACTTCAGCCAGGAGGGAAAAGTTTAAGACCCACTAAAAGTTCAGTATCTCACTTTCAAATGTATCACCTTGTAAAGGGACACATTTCTAGTCACTAAATCTCAAGCTAGTGTTTTTCTCTGTTGGGAAGATGGAACTGTGGTCTTTTCCTCTGTGAGTAGTTTTGTGCTAATTTAGTGTTAATTTCTCTAAATGTGAGTGGAGGGGAAAGAAAAATAAAATAGCTGAGACTAATATATCAAATGTTACCAGGAACATTTGATATATTAGTTTTCTTTATGTAAGTTCTCACTGGTTAAAAAAGAAAGAAAAAAGAAAAAAGAAAAACAAGATTTTTTCATTTGTTTTTTATTCCCAGCTCGGGCTTCAATTTCTGTCATCTCAAAACACTCAGGGCTATTCTTAATGCATAGACCAGATAAATGAATTAATGGTTGAAAGACCGGATGATTGCAGAGGCATGAATGTTGTAAAGGAGAAATAAAAGCAACTAAAAACTGGATTAAGGGAAACAGCTTCAATATTAGAACTCAATTTACATACCTTTTACAACATTGAAAATAGATGTATTTCTTGAAATTCTTTAAGGGAAATCTGTTGAGAACACTTGTGAGATAATCATTTTTAGTCAGAGATTACTTAATTAAAGTTAGGATATATAAACAGCTTTAACCACCCACAGGCAAAGTGTGTTGTTTGTCAGAATAATGAAACTGGTTTCTGTTTATAGAAAACCAGAGATTCCTCATTGGAGTTCCTTTTTCTCAGCAATGAAAAAGAAAGAGTCCGTGTGAAAAATGTTTGCTTAGGATGCAGTCTTCATCCTGGGAGCAGGTTTAGGGGAAAGAACAGTCATTCCTCACATTTAATGCTTCCTTCCATGTGGGCAGAACTTCTGTTAGCTGCTGCTTCTCTTTTTACATCTCTCCAGGAGAGGAGACTTCATTTGCTATGTCACTTTGAGAGAGGGTATGGAGTCTACCTTCTTTTTCAGTGCCATCCTGCCCACAAGAAGCCTGTGCTACTTGTCCTTCTATGTCAGTGGTTGCTAAGAGTTTTCCTGGACCGGCAGTATCTGCAACACCTGGAGACTTTGCTATATTAATATGACAAAGATGGCTGATGTATATTGTCCCTGTGTTGCTATTTCCTCACAAGAGGCTAGGGCCAGTGAGCTCAGAAGTCCAGTAGTGCCAAACTCATTTTTTAAACATCCAATTGTTTTTAACATAGTCCAGATAAAGAGGTTCTTAGTCATTTAGAGGCTGCTTGCTTTGCATACCCTGTGAAATTGCACCCAACATCTGTTAGCAATAGATAAGAGAAATCCTGTCATAATAAATTAGACTCCAAGCTGCTGCTGCTCTTGGGAGCTCATTGACCTGGAGACTTCCTGTTGAGCTGCTGAGAAGTATAATCCTCCTCTCTGACTTCCCCCTCCCCTCAGGAGGTCTCTTGTCCTCTTCTTCTTTCAGATGGTGGCCTCTGGATGGTCTCATGCTATGAGAGACAGCCCCAAGTATGACTTGTCTAAGTGTAGCCCCAGCAAAGTCTGCTAGGTGTTACTGCCATCTCATGATCACGTCTTCTTTGATCAGCCCCCAAACCCCTGGAAGTCACTAGAAAACTGAAAAAAATTTAAGTTGCCCTCCAGACCTACCAAATCAGAAACTCCTGGGTAGAGTCCATAATCTGTATTTTCAGATGATTCTGTTGCATGCTGAAGTTTGAGAACTACCACCCTATGTTTTATAGGGGCAGGATGCCACTGGGGAGGCCTACACTTCTCTAGCATATGTGTTATGACCATGTAGATAGGTTTCCATATTTATCTATTGCTGTGTAACAAACTGCACCCCTCAAATTTAGTTTAGTACTGTTTAAAAGAGTACACGTTTACTACCCCTCAGTTTCTATGAGAATTTAGAAGCAGCATGACAGAGTGGCTCTGCTCAGGGTTTCTCATGGGGTTACAGTCAAGATACTGGTTAGGATTCCAGTCATTTGGGGGTCTGACGGGGGCTGAAATAGCTGCCTCCAAGATGATTTACTTGAATGGCTGTTGGCAAGAGACCTCAGCTCTGAACCATATGAGATCTCTGGAGGGCTCCTTGGGTGACTTCATGACACAACAGTTAGCTTCCCCCAGAGAGAAGGATCTATGAGAGGATAAGACAGAAGTTGTAATGTATTTTCTGAACTAGTCTCAGAAGTCACATTTGTCATTTTTGCGATATCTCATTGGTCATTGTGATGGTTAATCTGGATTGGCAACTTAATTGGATTAAGAAATGCCTAGGATTAAGAGTGTGCTGATGAGGGTGTTTCCAGTGATGACTGGCATGTGGAATAGCAAACTGAGGGAAGAGATATTCCCTGAATGTAGGTGGCACTATCTAGTAGGCTAGAGGCCTGGATGGAGCCAACAGCAGAAAAGGAGGAAGCCATGCAGATGCAAGTTCAATTTTTCTTGAGTGGGTGCAGTGATTGCTGCTGCCATCACCCAAGGACATTAGGCTCCAGGACCTTTACTTTTCCAATATAGTCTCTCACCAGGATTCTCCAGGTAGTTCCCAGGCCTTCAGTCTTAGATTGAGACTGTATCATTGATCTCTCTTTTTCTGAAACTCCAGCTTCTTGGACCGAATAGCTACTGGTTGTGGTAACTCTTAGCTTAAGAAACTCCATTTTGTCTGGGCTGTCAGCCACCTTAACTTTAGCCCACATAGTGGGAGGACCCTAACATCAATATACTTTATTTTTGCAAAGACTCGCGGTCATCTTGACCTAAGTTTCAGTCAGAAAAATAACTTTGGATGAAACATAGGGTGGGCTTAGCTAACTGCAATCTCTGCTTCTGTACTGTTGGCTTGCTTGCATTGGCTAAAAGAGAAAACGTCATAGCATCTGACTCACAGTTTTCTTTTGCTGTATAATCTGTAACCTAAACCAAGTTGTGGGCTGCAACTTTGAATTGGCTCTAATTGGCTTTGCAGTCCCGCTGGCTGAAACATAAACCTTTAACAAATAAATCTATGAGTTTGTTGATTCTTGCTGATCAGATATAACACTGGTTCCTCTGGCTTTCCGGTATGCAAAGGGTCATTGTGGGATGATCAAGATTCTGATCCTGTGAACCAATTTAATCCAACCCCTTTTATAATAATATATAACACATATCCTGTTGCTTCTGTTCTTCTAGAGAACCTTGACTAATACAGTTGTGTAAATCATCCCTACCTAAGCACACAGAATATGAAAAACAAGTGATCAGGATCATTAGGGACCATTTTGGGGATTATCATATTCTCCTAAATCAGGAATAACTGGCAACTTATTTTTCCCAAACATGATATGTAGTAGTAATCAAAAGTAATATTTTAATTTCATTTGTTTATGCACATGCCTCATTTGATTGCCAGTGGATGAAGAGGAGCGAAGTTACCTGTGGGCCTTTTTTAAAACCCAACATGTAAAAAATTGTAAATCATGGTAATCATGCTCTTGTTTGTTCTAATGCACTGCTGACTATATATCTCTTCACAGATGTCCTACAGCACCTCAAGCTCAAAATTAAACTCCCGACTTAATCCACTAACCCTATTTTTCTTTCATGTTCTTCTCATAGTTAACAGCACCACTATCCACATAATAACTACCCAACCCAGGAACCTGAGACCTCCTACCTCCTTCAACCCACAAATCCTGCTTACTTTTTCTCCTGAATAGTTCTCAAACAGGTTCATCTCTCTTCTTCACCACAACCATCTCCTCAGCAATACTGTTGCTACAACCACCTGTTGGTTGGTCTGCATTTGTTCCCTGTGGAAAATAGTTCAGAGATGGAACAGAGTGGAGGACAGGAGGCCAGCTGGAGGTTATGGTGCTAATACCAAGGAGAGGGAAAAAATGTGATGATGAAGAAGGGAGGTAAACCAATTTGAGATCTATTCATGAGGTAAAAGGAACAGGACTTCATGTTTTTCTCAAATGAAATCTTCTTGAAGCTCCTTGATATCTTCCCTTTGTTTTCAAAGTTCCATTTCCAAGAATGCTGTGCAGGGCCTACATGACTTCATTTGACTTACATCTCCAGCATCCTGTCTTAGACATCACTGAGCTGGTCTGAGCTTCTTTCAATGCATGATTGCCCATTTCCACTTACCACCATGCCCTTCTTATCCTTTTTCTCCTCCATCTAAAATGCTCTTTGCCCCACCTAATAAGCTTGAGGAGCTTTTATTTGTTCTTCTGCTCTTGATTTAGATCCTTTCTTTGTGAATGTTGCTTTTGGGACTACCAGGGCAGAACATTTTATATGGTCTCCCTCAGTACTTGGTGGTTAATCATAGGATTTACCAATACTAAATGATAGTTTACTGGAGTCTCTCTTCTATTAAACTGCATGGTGCTTGAGGTAGGAAACATGCCTTATTAACTGTTTTATGCCCAGCCTCTACAATATGTTTGGCACTTGGTACAATTGATTGAATGAACAAATGCTTTTGTGTTTAATATTTAATATGTCTTTTGTTTATTTTCTAGTGGAGGGTTGTCTCCTTTGGTTGATATCTTATTATTTGTCTTATATTTTCTGTTCTTCCTCCTTCTTGTCCCTGTCCTTCCTTCCTTCCTACTTCCTTTCTTTTCATCCTTTCTCAAGCATTTGAGATCCTATGGTATACCAGCATTTGTATTCTACTATTTCTTCATACCTTCTATTAGATTTATCCATCTATTATTGTTTTTTAAATTTTTTTGCCATGGATGTAGCTAATTTTCTGATCTATGTCTAGCTTTATAGTGAATATAGTGAACAGATGCATTGTGTACAGTCAGAGATATGGTGTACTTGATCCATAGTAATGCATGTCTGTCTTAAACATATAAACTACCTGGACAAATGTCCACTGGATTCCTTCTAGAGGATTATATTGATAAGGAAGAGAATACTTCTCCGTGCATGGATAGATGCTGTGGTGATCTCCAAAAGCAAATCATAGAGACTTATGTTAAAGGGGTGCGCTAGTAAATTGCCTATCTGAAAAAGAAAAAAAAAAGAAATCCTGATAAAGAGCATATGCCAGTTTTCAAAGTATACAAATACTTCTATCATGGTTGACTTCAAGCTCCTAATATGATGTTATGGTTTGGATGTGAGGTGTCTCCCAAAAGGTCACGTGTGAGACAATGAAAAAAGGTTTGGAGGAGAAATGATTGAGTTACAGCCTTAATATAATCAGTAGATCAATCCCTGATGGGCTTAAGTGAGTGGTAACTGGAGGCAGGAGGGATGTGGCTGTAGGAAGTGGTTCATTGCGGACATGGCTATGGGGTATATATTTTGTATCTGGTGAATGGAGTTTCACTCTGCTTTCTGATCATGTGAGCTGGTTCCCTCTGCCACACTCCTCTGCCATAATGTTCAGCTTCACCCCAATCCCTGAGGAATGGAGCTGGCCTTCTATGGACTAAGACCTCTGAAACCATGAACCCTCAAAATAAACATTTCTTCCTCTATAATTGTTCTGATCAGGTCCTCTTAGTCACAGCAGCCAAAAAGCTGACTAAAACATGATATTGCTGAATATAGAACTAGGATGTGATGGGTAGAACTGGCTTTATTGGATTGGTACAAGCTGGCTCCAGTACTTCCTCACTATATCAGGGGCAGAGGTTTCCAACAAAGGATGCTGGATCACTATTGTTAGTTTTCTCAGCATGTTGATCTCCTTTGCTGAAATTTTCCCTGCCTACTGCAGAGGTGTCCTATTAATGTAGCTAGTTTTAATTAATTTTATTAATGAATGTAGGAAAGATCAACATGCTGGGCAAACCAACAATAGTGATCCAGCATCCTTTCTTGGAAACCTCTGCAGAGCTATATTATTCTTGGTACTGGGCACTTAATTCAAGGTGGACCAAGCAAGATACTTCCTAAAAAACTTGGATTTTCAATTGGTTTGACTTATTTCATGAACAGAGGAGGCATAAAGTAGGAGTTGATACAGTGGTCATTGCCTCACATGCTCTAAGAATAACCCACCTGCAGCAAGATAGAAGCTGCAGTAGGAGATGCAGAGGAGAAAAATGTCAGATTTCTACAGCTTTCAAGCAGTGTCACTATCTGTGCTTAAGCCAAGAGTGTCAGTGAGACTCCCTGAACTGCTTGGCTTGAGTTAGTTGTTTGAAAGCCAAGATAGCACAAAGGATCTGGTTGAAAACAACAAACCACCTGACTTTTCTTTCCTACATTTCACCTATACAGAAATTAACCTCAAAAATTAATACTTTCACATAGTTTTTTCTTATTTTTTTCATATTTAATTTATTTATTTGTTCTATTTAGGTTTACATGATATCAGAGAGCAATTTGATTCATTGTACACAGATGGAGGATACCTTTTCATTTCTCTGGTTGTAAGTGATATAGAATCACAACATACATGCGGTCATACATAAAGCTAGGGCTATGATGGCCATCATACTCCACCACCTTTACTGCCCCATGCCCCCTCCCCCTTACATCCCTGTGAAAAGAGTTCCTCCATCGTTCCCGTGTCCTTCCCCACATTATGGATCACTTATCAATGAGTACATTTGACATTTGGTTTTCTGAGAT
>CM053404.1:95787747-95850220 GCA_028644305.1 Xerus rutilus | reverse complement strand
TTTATTTTTATTTTTATTTTTTGGTACCAGGGATTGAACTCAGGGGCACTTGACCACTGAGCCACATCCCCAGCCCTATTTTGTGTTTTATGTAGAGACAGGGTCTCACTGAGTTGCTTAGTGCCTCGCCGTTGCTGAGGCTGGCTTTGAACTTGCGATTCTCCTGTCTCAGCCTCCCTAAGTGCTGGGATTTCAAGCGTGAGCCACCGTGCCCGGCTCAGTTTCCTGTTTATAAAGTACTCATTTTGTAGTACAGCACTGCAAACTAATACATGTGCAACATTACTTCCATTGACAATGCATGAGGGGAAGGAGCAGTCATTTCTCACTTTGGAGAGTCCAGTAGGACCTACTAAAAGAATATACATTACTTAATGTAGTAAAGAAGTGTAGGAATTCTCATAGGTAGAAAAAGAGGAACAGAAGTATAAGAATATGTATAAAGAATATGTGGTAGTTATTTTCTGTAGATCAGAAAAGAGAGGGGGAAATGCTGCTATTGAAATGAACTCTCTGATTGAGTAGGGATAATAGAAATTCAGAGTGCCTGTTCAGAAGTCAATGTGAAAAATGGGAACTGAATGGAGGTAAGAGGCAGGGGTCATTAGGAAGATGTTCAGGTGGTCAGATGAAACAAAGTAGGTATGACTAGTAAACAGCAGAACTAAAATAGTAATCAGAATGGTTTGACCCACTGATTTATTTATTTATTTTTGTTAATTGATTATGGCATCCTTAGAACTGAAATAGATGGGCAGTCTACTAAAAGGGAAAAGGTCCAGGTTTCATGAGCAGTAGTCTGACTTTAATCACTATAAAGGAAAATTGCAGCATACTATGGTGAAGATATGGCTTGAGTTTGTTCTCCAAGTGTTAACATGTTGGAAACTTGGTCTTCAGTGTGGTAATGTTGAGAAGTGTGGGACCCTTAAGAGATGGACTTTAGTAGGAACTCAAAAACTGAACCCTCCGCATGTGTGTTGGTTAGCTATTCACTGCTGGGACCAAAACTCCTGACAAGAACAACTTGGAGGAGGAAAATTTCTTTACAAGTGGCCCAGCCTCCAGTATTTTTGATAGCACCAGAAAATGGACACATACATAACCTTTCAATCACTTTCCGGATTGAGCCCATTCAAAGAAACAGAGATCTTTAAAGGCAAGGCTGAGTTCCTTTAATGAAGAATTCTTCTACACCGCCAAAAATTGTACTGTAAATCTTTCTCCCTCATTGAAAGAAACCTGCAGTTACTGACTGCAGTGACTGTGTATCAGAAAAGGAGAACTCACTGTCATCTTTGGTTCTGAACTGATATTAGTCATTGGAGACTCAAAACATCTCAGTGCTCCACTGTAAGGTTAAAAGCTTAAGGAGATAAAATAATTAATGGAATTTTGTCTCATGTCCATCTTGAAGTGGTCCAGATCTAGCCTAATTTCATCAGGTCTGGAATTTATAGTTAATGGAAACACATTTCACCATTGGGAGAATCTGTATACTGGTTCCTAAATCCATAGAGAGAGAGTTGTTGTGGTAGGACAAGATAAATGGCTTTATGTCCAAAAAATCAAACTGAAATTTTGCATTCCTGCATTCCAGAAGGGATTATAGAGATCTGTGCCACTATCGAGGACTTGAAGGGATGTTGTGTTTCAATTCACCTATTTGGCCTTTGCAAAGCACTAATGGATGTTAGAGAGTGACAGTGGAATTTTTGTAAATCTAATCATGTGAAGAGTTCAATTCCAATTGCTCTTCCACATGTGGTTTCTTTACTGGAAAAATTTAATCTCCCAGTCACCTGTTATGCAATGTGGATGGACTCTCTAGTTCATCCACATGTGGATGGTATATTCCCTGGTGATTCACTGAAACATTATCTATGTGTTGCTGTGAAGGTATTTTGTAGATGATGTTAATGACCAGTTCACTTTAAGTAAGGCAGATTATTTTAGATAATCTAGATTTATCTGATTCAGCCAGTTAAAACATCTTAAGAGCAGAGCTGGAGTTTTTCTCATGAAGAAAACATTCCACCTGTGGACAGCAGAGTCAGTCCACGCCAGTGTTTTCCAGACCACCCTTCCTGACAGCCTGCCCTACAGATTTTAGACTTACCTAGCCAGCCCCTACCATCATACAAGCCAATTCCTTGCTAGTTCCTCCAAATATATATCTTCCACTAGCTCTGTTTCTTGGTTCTAACTTGACTGACACAGAGATTAATGTGAATGCTTTTTCTCTATACTTGTTAATAAACATCATCAGAAGCAATTTGCTTTCAAGAGACACAGCTAGCAACACACCTTTATTGTCCTACTCAGGGTTAAAATTCCTCTCCAATCCTTTATTATAATTTTGTCCATAGGGGCCTTGATTACCTCTTCATTCCATAAGGCATCATGCTGCTCCACTAATTTGATGATATTATGCTAATTGGATTAGTGAGCAGAAAGTAGTAACCACTCTGGACAACTTGGTAAAACACCATACAAAATGGAGGAGTGGAAATAACCACTCTCCTTGCCCCAAATTTGGAGGTCTTCTACCCTGTGATATTTCTAGACATCTCCTGGTATTTTGATATATCCCTTCCAAACTGAAGAATAAAGTCTTTACCTGTGAATGCTTTGACAATAATGATAGTGGTATAACACCTAACAAGCATCTTTAGATTTCAGAGATGGCATGTTTATTTTGGCATGCTATTCAAACCAATTGGTCAAATAACTTGAAAATATGTCAATTCTGTGGTATCTCACAGCAAAAGAAGCTCCATGGCTAATTGGGCCTGACATGAAAACTAATCCACCACTGAGCTGTGTGACTCAACATGTCCATTTTATGATGCTTGAAGTGATAGGGATGCTCTGTGGGACCTTTGGCAGACAACTGTAAGTGAATCACATCACAGACATTTATCATTTTAGAATAAAATATGGCACTTTCTGCAGGTAACTATTTTCCTTTTGAGAAACAACTTTTGGCTTGCTCTTGGGCTCTTTACTTGACTATGAACCACCAAGAAAATCATCATAATCTTGATTTGATTTTATTTATTTAATAAGACAATGTTGGATGTTTTTGGCAGCATTCCATCCTCTAGCATAGGTAGTGTGTGTGTGTGTGTATGTGTGCGTGTGTGTGTGTGTGTGTGTGTGTATATATTTGAGATCAGGCTTGAGCAGATCTCAAAGTCTCAGGTAAGTTGCATGGGCAAGTAGTTCAGATGCTCATGGTCATTACTCTTGTCACTCTGCCTCCTCCTCAGTCTTGTGGGAAATTCTCTCATTTCTTAATGACTGAAGAAGAAAAAATTAAGATCTATTTTACTTATAGTTTTACATGATATGCTGATATCACTGGAAAGTAGAAAGAGAGCCCTAGAAACCTAGTCTGGAGTATTCTTCAGGAATAATGGTGTAAAGCAATTTCCTGGATAGGCAGAATTTTAAGCACTATCCTAATCCCCCACCCCTCATTTTCCTTTTTTAAAAAAAAAACAGAGGTAGGAGGATCTACATTATTTCTTGGTAAATGAATAATAGTTTCCCTTGGTAGATAGGGATATGAGAGGAACATGATTGGAAAATTGGCAACTAAGAGATCTGGGAAGAGGTATGTAGATAGAATTATGTGGATAGATCTTTACAAAAGCATACAGGGTGTGGATGTATTTGTGTTCCATGTGAATGTTCACCAAAGGAAAACCACTGCAAGGAAATATTTCAATTATTAGGTGAAGGAAATGAACCATTTCATGGATGTCAGCCAGGCAATGAACTCAGGAACAAGTTACCATGTGCTAAGGATGGAGGCGGTGCATTGATTCAGCAATGTGGACGATTTGTCTACAGACATTGCTCAATGCCCAGTATGCCAATGGAAGAGATCAACTCTGTGCTACTGATTTGGCATCACTTCTTAGGGAATCAGCCGGCCACTGGTGGCAGATTGATAATACTGCACTTTCTCTATCTTGAAAGAATTTGACTTCGTTCTTATTGAAATAGATACTGTGCACATGTATTTGACTTCTCTGCTTATATTTTTCTCAAAAATACACCATATGTAGCTTTACATAACTCTGTAGTCACTGTTATGGTATTCCACATAGCACTGCTTTTATCAGAACAACAAATTTTACAGAAAATAGGCTCACACTCATGCAATACCATGCTTCTGGTCTTACCACCATCCCTCTCACCTAGAATAGCTGATCTGCTGGAAGAGTGGAATGTCTCTTTGAAGATTCAATTAGAGCAACACCTTGTGGGGCTGGAGCAATGTTTTCCAGGGTGAAATAAGCTCTGAGTAATTCCCTACATATAATCTACAGCCTATATATAATATTGTTTCTCTCATTAAACTGAGAGTTTTCTTATTGCCACTTAAGTGTTTCTCATGCCAGTGAAACAACAGGTTGAAAGAAAGTGGCTACTGTACTGGAGTGATTAATCCTGACTATTAAGAGAATAGCAGTTATGTAACTGAGCCAGAGAAAAAAATATGTGTAATGCTGAAGCCCTTTTACTACTCACATATTCTGTGACAGAGGTAATAGAAAACCAACCTAAACCACAAGGGTCTTCAGGAATGAAGATTTGTGTCTCTTCATGAGGCAAGGAACCATGACCCCTGAAATGCTGATTAGAGACTAGGTAGAAGAAAGATACCACCATGACTATGGGACTAGTAGTGGAATTCGCAGTAGTTTTATATTTTTCTTTTATATTAATTCATTTGTTTATGTATTATCCGGTTTTGAAATTTCTTATTCCCTCTTCCCTCTGTTAAGGTGCAATTCCAAAATTCCTAAATAAAAACTCCAGGTCTAATTGAAGCAAAAGACAAAGGGTTATTCTGGCTAGGGCTGAGGAAGCAGAGAGCAGACAGTTCTACCACCATGACACAGAGCATTCACGGGAGGGGGTGCTGCTTAAAAGCTGAAAAAGCCACGAAGGAAAAAGGGGTAGGGTAAACTAATACAGTCATAGAACATGTTTCACAGGGTAGAGAAAAACCAGGTTAACTTTTCTCAGAAAAATTCTCAGTACATGCTCAGGAAGCATAGGCTAATGTCTGTTCAATGAATTACAGAAGCTGTGGTCTGGGTACAAGAGGGTGAGGATGTTCTCATACAGGTAGGAGGGCCAATTCCACACAGAGTGAGGCATCTAAACAAAATGGGGTCAGCTTGACCTACTTTTCAAATCAGCCCATAACACCTTCTTTTACTAACATAAGATGAACAATGTTTAATTTAACATGTCATCATTTAAGTCATAAGTATCAAAGTGAGAATGTGACTTGGTGTAAGAGGAGTGGATATCACCCCAAGTGGGGTTAAATATGTCTATGGTCTTTTGGGTGAGAGGGTGAGCAGTTTCTGATTGTGTGATAGTTGCATGGTATAAATTAGAAGCATTCTTTTGCCATTATGTTCATTTGAAAGTTATGTATGATTAAAAGAAATATATGTGGAAGCTAATTTGAAAGAAGTGAAAGTCCTCAATTGTGCTGTTGTCAGTCAAGGAACTACATTTTCTGGAATCCCTTGCATGATTGTATTAGAAGTGGCTGAAAGAGAAACTTGCACAGAATTTAGGAGACAGTGAATCAGTGGCCAACCTAGTTTTGGAAGGTTCATACCCTGTGACAGTCAGAGATGTGGAGGTATCTGGTGGGGCTCAGTTGGGCCTTACTTTCCTCTGCATTATGTCTAGCTTAGCTTTCTAACTGCTGGCTAGGCTGACCAGCAGTGGCCCAGGCCTACCACCAGTTGCTGGCTGTGATCCTACACAGGTGGTAGCTGAATAGAAACAACTTCCCATAAATCTCTTCATGAGCCCTCCTCTGTGGTCCTACTTTGCTGGCTAGAAATTCTTAGTTTCTTGAATTTCCTTGCAAGCTCCAAATTATCCACCTGGGCTGGCTAAGCAGCAGATTAGTAACTCTTTTATTCTGGCCCTGAAAGTTCCTTCTGAAGACCTTCACTTTCTCAGCCTCTCCCACATAATTGCAAGTTCTAATTTCTGTAATAAATTCCTTATTTCCATATTGAGTCTCTGCTTCACTGACTAAATCCTGAACCATGATCTTACTCAGGAATATTCATATTGCAGTTGATCCCTATCTCTTCTGCTCCATAAATTATCTCCTCTGAGCAGCTATCACTCCCATGAGGTAAACAAGGAAATTTTTCGTCAATTTAAGCAGAAAAACTCTCTTTTAACCCCTATCCTTTCCCAACTACAACCATATTTATTTGTTTCTGGTTATAATAAAATTTAATAAGACATTTTTATATTAACAATGCATCCAATTTCTGTATTTCCTTTTTCACTTTGAATCAGTCAGGATTTTCCATTATCTTCTACAAAAACTGCTCTTCCAGGTTCCTCAACATCTTCTACATTTTGTTAATTTTCATAAGTAATTCTAAATCCTCACTTTTTACTGCGTTCATTACCTGATCATTCATTCCTTCTTTGAACTGTTCCCTTGTTCAAGGATTGGCACATGTGTGCTTCTCTCTTTCTCTGCAACATATTGGCTGTTTTTCCTCAGTCTCCCTTTTCTGTTTATTCCCCATCTTTCCACATTGTTATTGGTGGAGTACACCAGCTTCAGTTGTTGAATTTTTTTATTCCTTGTTTCTTAGGGAAGTATATCTAGTCATCATTTTATCTACTTTCTGTGTGCTAATGATGCCAAAATTTAATTTTCTGGCTTGGGCCTCAATCGTGGTCTTCAGAATCAATTCTCTAGGAACTCACATGACATCTTCATTTGGATGTCTAATAAGAACCTTAACATACTCCCAACCAAATTCCTGATCACCCTTTCCCTC
Source organism: Xerus rutilus (assembly GCA_028644305.1). NCBI lineage: Eukaryota > Metazoa > Chordata > Mammalia > Rodentia > Sciuridae > Xerus > Xerus rutilus. Next base: position 95,843,366 of record CM053404.1, on the reverse strand, counting down.
TTCAAACCTGTTCCTTCCATAGCCTTTTGCTCAACCAGTAAATTACTACTTCAGACTTGGAGATGCTTAAATCCCAAATGTAGAGTCATCCTTGATACCTCTCTTTGACATTCCATTTCCAAGGCATCAGCAAATTCTGTTGACTCTACTTGAAAATACAATGGTGAATCCACTGCTGACATGCTGGTCTAAACTGCCACCACATCTGGACTGGATTATTGCCACTGAGTACTAATTATTCTTCCTGGCTCTGTTTTTCCTTCTCTCCTGATGTCTTCTCAAGGTAGCAGCCATAGAATGTATGTGTGTATATTAACATGTATGTAAAAATTCATTATATGTTGTAAATAATATATATCTCAAACATTATTTTATATATATCATACCATGTTTTAAAAATTGTAAAACATGACAGATCCTGAAATGGATTGATCATGACTGTGGATCCCATGATGATCTGCACGTGCTCTTCTCAGATTTAATTGTGAAATAGTCTTTTTTCTTTATAGTCAGAATTAATCACTTCAGTATAGTAGCCACTTCTCCCCCCACCCCTTACTGGTTCATTGACAATCAGCAGATTCAGGTGATGATTTACCTTTGTTTATAATTCATCTTGCACTTCTAAAATATAAGCTCCCTCTCCTTGAATGTATGGAGTTCTCCTCTCTCCCCTAAAGGCATGACAATTTTTTGATAGTCTTTATTGCTTAGGTCAGTTTGAGCTTCACAGAAAAATTAAGCAGAAAGTACAGAGAGTTCCCATGTGCACCCTGTCCCTACACTTGCACAATGTCCCTCACTATTAACTTATTGCACAGGAGTGGTATGTTTATTACAACTCATGAACCTACATTGACACATCGTAATCACCTGAAGACCATAGTTTACATTAAGACTCACTGCTGGTGTATATTCTACGGGATTTGACAAAGGTATAATGACACTTATCCAACATTGTAGTATTATTACTCAATAGTTTCATTGCCCTCATAATCCTCTGTGTTCCACCTATTCATCCCTCACCCTAACCATTGATTATTTCTTTTTTTGGGGTAGTGGGGTACTGGGGATTGAACTCAGGGGCATTTGACCACTGAGCCACATTCCCCAGCCCTACTTTGTGTTTTATTTAGAGATAGGCTCTCACTGAGTAGCTTAGTATCTCACTGTAGCTGAGACTGGCTTTGAAATCAGGATCCTCCTACCTCAGCCTTCCCAGCTGCTGGGATTACAAGCGTGCACTACTGTACCTGGCTCATTGATCATTTTTTAAAATTTACATTTTTAACTTGGATGTGCATTTTAAAATAGACTTTGAGAGCAGTTTTAGGTTCACAGCAAAGTGAACAGAATGTACAGAGATTTCCCATTTACCACTCCTCCCCCACTGATCTTAGTTTAGCATTTCCATAGTTTTGCCTATTCTAGAACCTCCTATGGTTGGCATCAAGTAGTTTTAGGCTTTTCAGATTGGCTTTTATCATTGAATACTATGAATTTAAGGTTATGATGTGTCTTTTCATGACTTGATAGTTCATTTTTTAAAAAATTTTTTTAGTTGTCAATGGACTTTATTTTATTTATTTATATGCAGTGCTGAGAATCAAACCCAGTGCCTCACACATGTGAGGCAAGGACTCTACCACTGAGCCACAACCTGTCTTGGTCTGGATCTATGACCAAGAATTGCTGAGCTCAGACTAATTTATCTAGGCAGATTCGTGAGGTGAATCACCAGCCTCACAACAGGATGGGTTTTATAAGCTTTAATATGAGACAATATAACAAAGCAAGCAACAGTTATACTTTTCAATATTGAATATTGTATATAATGAATTATAATATAGAAGAACAGAAAGAGAGAGCGGCTCCAGCCCAATAAGCATTCACCAATCAACACCGGATAACACAACATGGGTTTGCAAGTACACTCAAAGCATCATCATTACCTCCAACACCCAGCCTTGGGTAAAATAAGCAACACCAAGAATGGGGTAGACACATATGTAAGAGTCTTCCACCTCAAAGCACCATCATCACCTTCAGAGTCTTTCTCCTCAAAGCACCATTCAAGATCCTTCTTCTTTACTCACAACAGCATCAACACCTTCAACACCTATCCTCGGGTAAAATTAGCAAAATCAGCAAAATCAGCAAAATCAGCAATACTGAGGGTAGGGTAAACAACACAGGTGAGAGTCCTTCTTTTCCACTTAAAGTGTCATCACCACCTTCAACACCCAGCCTTGGGTAAAATCAGCAACACCAAGAGTGGGGTAAAACACACAGGTGAGAGTCTGCCTTCTACCTCGCAAGTCAGCTTTCTTCTTCTCATCATCAGATTCCTTCTTCTTACTCAAAGCATCAGATTCTTTCTTCCCCAGTTGAAATTTCTTCTCAGATGGATTCAATCTCTCTTCTTCAAATGGATCCCTTCTTCTTCGTTCCAGATGGATCCCCTTCTTTCTTCTTCCATCTCTCCAGTTGGAATCCTTCTCCTCTCTCTCCAGTTGAAATCCTTCTCCTGAATTTCTTTCTCCTTTGGAGGATTTAAAAAGGAACAGCAACCCCTCCCAACATGCAGTCCAGTGTTATGCAGCTGGCCTTAGGCTGTAAAATTTCTGTGAGGTGGGAACTGGCCAGGTTCCAAAACTCATAGGATCAAAGGCTGAAAGTTTTGAGGCACCAAGAGCTCGTTAGTGTACCACATGGCCCTAAACAATAACCTTAGCAGTGCTTCCTCAAAGTTTTTCCAAATTCCTCACTAACAAGCTCTCCCCTCCTAAGTCAAGAATGGGCTCATATTATTAACTATCTATACACAACCTCAGTCCCATTGATAACTCATTTATTTATGAATGTTCCATTGTCTGGATATACCACAGTTTATTTATCCATTCACCCGTTGAAGGTGAAGTTTTGTTCAGAGATGTAATACTAGCTCCTAAAATGCTGCTTAGTGCATCATAGATGTTTCATCATGCGATTACTCTCTGAATCACATAAATCTGCAGTAAGTGATTCTATTTGGTAAACTGAAACCAAATTCAGAAATTTGAAAATTTCCCCATTTCCTTCTCATTCTTATTCTCTCAAGACAATCTCTTTACTATCTACTGCATCCATCCTTTCCTATTTATTCCCTTTGCCATTGATCTGGCTCAGCCTCATTAACTTCTCCAAATTAATATATTAGCCTCCTGACTAATCTTTATGACTCCAACACATAATCTTTGCTCCTGAAATACACATCTTATTACGTTGATCTATTGCTCAAAATATTCAGTAGATTGAAGTTTAAACCCATTTACATGCATTCACATTTTTCAAGATCTTTCTTTTACAATGTGCACAGCTTCCTGTTCAGTTTCTCTTTTCATAAATTTTTACCTCCTACTCTGTTCCAAGAGCTCTGAATTATTTGAGGTGCTCAAAGCAAGATGTAGCTGTTGTCAAATTCAAGAGTATTTATATGAATCCTAAACTGCTTTCTGCCCTACTGTTAGCTTCCTCTACCATATTTTGGCTATGTTTGAAATAATGAATTAATTCCATTATTGATTCTATATTTAGGAGATGAATTTGACATGAGTCATAGAAAAAATATGGAGATCTTGACACCTTTGTTTGATGGTATTGGCTTCTACATTTCTGCAGATAGTAGTTGGGTGCTGTTTCATTAGGTCACAGACTAGAGGATAAAATTCCTATAAATCCTGGAAGCTTTGTGGCTGGTGCCTTTTGGGATACTGCAGAAGGCCTCTGGATTCTGCAGCAGAGTAGCAAAGAACACCAAAAATGAGATTGATGAGTCTTTCAACTGAAAGGCTTCTCATTAAAATGCTATATTGCTCACCTTCCCTTATTATAATACCTGCTATCCTGATGTTGGATTTTTATTTTTAAGTGAAGCAGAATGAAACTTTCTGAAAAAAAATTTAAAAGGAACTGATAAAACAGAATTCTTGCTATGAAAAGAATGGGCTTTTCACAATCTGAGAGCTCCCACCTTGCTTTGAGCACCGCACACACACACACACATATGCAGGCACACACACATTATTAAACCTAAGATGGTTTGGAATAATGTTAAGAGCCAAACGTTTGAGATAATGCAGAGTGAAGGGAAGAATGTCAGCCTGCCTTCTGAACAGACAGTGTAATCTTTTTTTGTAATGGTTGCATACCCTGGTAACTAAAGGATCTGATATAATGAGATACAGCTGAGGTTTGGGAAATTTCATCAACCATTTGATTTCAAGTGGTTTTATTCTGTCCTTAACGCACAGCATTGAGCTTTGATATTGAAATAGGAATAGAACATTGAGTCATACATTTTTTCTCTAGTACTTGCCATTTCAAAGAATTTTACGATTATTATTGCATCCCCAAGCAGCAGGTAGGATTAATATCCTTATGAAGTGCTTTGGTTTTCTGTTTAGAGTATGATAAAACCTAAAATAATACATGACTTGGAGGTTAGCATTGAGAAAATCAGGGTCAGAATGGTGTTGAAAATTCAGATTGTTAATTTCCAGGATTATAGTCATTTAACTGATCTATTTTCTTCTTCAGTTTCCTAGGTATTGCGCTTTGTAATAATAACCGCTGCAGGGTTGATGGTCAAGTCTAGTAAGATTATTTTACCAAGAGACAGGCATTTTGATTTCCGATAACTACTATAGCTCTTAGCTTTGATTAATACTAACATTTCTAGAGTTCACTTGTATTATCTATAAAATGAAACTATTAAAATTAATTGGACTAGATTTAGGAAACTGCTCCAGATGACTTCTTGATCTTAAGGTCATTCAATCAATGTCTTTTATTCAGGTGTAAAAGAACATGTTCCAGAGATGGCACTTCTCAGAGACATGAAATGGATAGGATGTTGATATTCATAGTCTTCTTAACAGAACTTCTTATTCTAACAGGCAAGAAGTGAATCCCTTTTTAAAAGGAGATACTGGCTGCTGAACCGATTGGTTTTGTTTAGTACCATAGCTACTCAACACCATTCTTAATGCCCTCCATGAAAATGCTGGGGAATTATTAGTTATTAGTTTATTAATTATTAAATAACCACTCTCTTTAAAGCCTTATAATTTTTCAAACATGTAGCTTTGTTACTTTTATTCCTTTATTACCATATAAAATTAAGTATCTAATTTTAGGGTAGAACTATTAATTCCAATGGAAAACATCTCTGTAGTGTTCACGACAAAACAACAATACTCATAATATCAACTAGTTCACCAAACACTTACTGATGTACCTGGATTATATAAGCACATTTAATTCTAATAATGGTTCTTTGAGGTGGCTTCATTTAAGATCTCCTTCCCACTGGTGGGGAAACAGAAGCTCACTGAGCTTAATAACCTGTCTATGGTCACCCAGCTGGTTGTGGCAAGAGCTAGGAAAAGCTGACTCCAAAACCAAGTTCTTGACCACTACACTGACTGTTGGGTCATGTATTCTACACACCACCAACATCTTAAACCATGTTGCTGTGGTCGTACAACCGATAAGAAATAATAGGAATACAGGATATAGGGGTATTTTAGAAGCATATTATATAAATGTGCAGATGGAGATTATATTTTGGGTAAATGTATATTAATGGTGGACTTCACAATGGTTTGAATTTCACAGTGAGAACTGATAAGAATTTTATATCAATCTTTGATTACCTAAAGCAAATATAAATTCTGAGAACTGTGAAGTATTTTGCTTCTGTTTCTTCAAGGGCTAACTCCTTTACATACAAAATTCCAACTGAGTAGAGGAGTGACATGTAGATTTGATTGCTGTTCTCCTTTGTAAAAGGCAAAGAGCCATATGGGCCTAACTTTTGCTGTGCAGAATCACTTCCTTGGGTAAATCTTCCATGAATTCCCTAGCAGGAACTACAGCCCGTCATACTCCCCTGTGCTCACCAGCGGTTTACACTCTCTTCTGCCTCCACCCTTCACGGGGAGTTTGTGATCATCCGTGAGATTGGTCTGTCAGACCTTCAAGAGCAGGGTTGTTATCTTATTCACCTTTGTATTCTTCTGTCTAGAAAATGCTGTAATAAACATTCAGCAAATATTTATTGAAGGTGTGTTGAAACTAGCTTGTAAGCTTATGGAGAGATAATGCTCTTATTTATCTTCTTATTCTACCCATGCCTAGTCTGTAATACTTTTGTGTGTACACTGTATACAAGCAATGCTGCTTATGTACCTACCTATTCTATTTACATATGGTAGATATTTAATGTGCATTGGTTATTGAATTACATTGGAAAAGGTTCTTCAGATGTATGGAAGTTAGAAGCTATTTAGTCAGATGAAGCTCTTTTGTGGTAACAAACTTCTGCATGCAAGTGGTTTAACACATGCAGATTTACTTCTCAGTCATGCAAAATCCAGCACAGGTCTGGTAACTCCCCAGAGCATTTCCTTTCCAAATGGTGACTCTGACACCCAGCACCTTGTAGCTCTGCCATCTAAAACAGGAAGTTTCCAGCTCACTATGGTAGAAGAGAGAGCTGCCTACTGACTCCCAAATGCTTCAGATTGGAAATGACACTTTACTTCTGCTCATAGCCCTTTGGCAAGAACAAGTCAATTGGCCCTGAAAGTGGGGAGAAAATGTGGAGGTGGGAGGAAGGACAGCAGTAAATGTCTCTGCCATGGAAGCAGAGAGAGCAAAATAATATCCAACGATTAGTATTTACATGTAGTTTTCAGTCTGGTGTGTCCATTTAAAATTAGAAATGAATTAACTTTTAAAATAGTTAATAATATTATTCCCAAGGAATATTTGACCTGAAGATCAGGAAATACCCACTTGCTTTTATTGATAGGGTACAAATTAATAAGAGAAGAGAGATTAAAGTAGCACATGGAAGTTCTTATGAGTGTAAGGTATTAAGCCTAGAGTACTACACTCTAATTCTTTTTATTTTGATGTTTATGTCAACTATCTGATGCACCTGGAATGGCCTAAGCCTTACTAATTATGCTTTTCTAGGGACAGATCTCTAATCTGTATGTTTGCAGCCAAAAGAATCAACGTAACATGGCAAAGGGCCAAACAAAGGCCCTCAGCCTGTCTCATCAGGATCGTCAATTTCCAGGGCATAGGGGGAAACACAAAGGGGTTCATCAAGCCACTTAATTTCCCAGAGCACACAGCTGAACTAACTACCTTTCTGAGTTCTCAGCAGCTCAGTAGGATCATGTCACTGAAATGAACAGTGATGGCTGATGAGAGGATACTTCTTTGCCAAACCTGTTTATCCCATGAGTATTGCAGTAAATGAAGGATCTGGCAGATAGGAGCCATCTGGATCCTCGAGTCACTTCATGGAGGAGCTGCACACACCAGAGCCTCTTGTCCTGCATCAGATGATGTCAGTGAGAATCAAACCTCTGTTGTGTGAAGTTCCTGGGATTCAGGGTTCACTGATTGCATAGTACAGCCTGGCCTGCTAAGCATAGACATGATATATGCACATAAACATGCAGCCATCACAATACCCTTTGCCAGATGCAAACATAATCATTAATTTCTTAAATACCTCTCAGAGATATATTAAGTGTTAATGATAAAAACAATAATTATGATAATGGCAGGAAAAAGAGCTCACTTTATTAGTTAAGGTAACACTAACTGTTCTAACAATTGATCCTAAAGGATATTATTCTTCAAACCCAAAAAAGGTGATCTAAGTCAGCAATATGTATGTGTAGTGAGGGGATTGGGGCCCACAACTGGTCACAGGGATGCCGACCAACAGAGGCCTTGCCACCCTCCCTGTGTGGCACCTAGCAGGAAAAAGACTTACCATAGAGGATGGACAGCATGTGGCAGGCTTTTATGGGCAAGACCTTCCAGGCACTGGCTAGAATTTAACTGCATGCCCCATGGCGGTGTATTGTGGGGTGGCCAACACCTCTCCAGGGAACTCTTGCCTGCTTGGAGGGATAAGCCCTCTAAGAAATTAAAGTCAGAAATAATTAGTGAAGAACAAAACACAAAATCAGAAAGATAGTTTCAAAAGTTGAAACCCCTGATAGGTCCATTCCACATAGGACCTGGAGCTAGACAATTAGAAAATGACTCCCTTGGTTTATTTAAGGGGGTACATCAAAGGCAGGGATAAGGTTCCAAGAGTGGAGTCTCACTTTCTGATATCTTGCAGTCAACAGGATGATTAGCATTTTGGCAGGTCATGCCCATCTCAGAGGGGCTGTGTGGCTACAGGTCAGCCCATCTCAGGTCAGCCCATCTCCTGTGCTGTGTGGGACTTTTGGTGGAGCTTGAATAGGGCTCACTTTGTGTCTGTGCAGTCAGTTGGAGGAAATGTCCACTGGAAGTTACCAGACACCAGATTCTCCTATTCATTAGGCTGCAATGCGTGATGCAGTCCACACATAGTCCATGGATGGCTCTTGACTGTGCTGCAGGGGAGGTTGGCAGGTATGGCCCAATGTGTGCTGGCAGTCTCTGCCTTACACACACATGAATTCATCTCATTCTTACAGCAGCTCTGTGACCTAAGGATTACCATTATACTCTTTTCAGATGAGAAAAGCAAATAACCAATTTTGAAGTGGCAAAGGTGGACGGGAACCTGAGCTGAGCTTAACTACTCTGCTTTCTTTATACAATGCAGTATTATACATACTGTGTTCCACCTTGCTATTTTTTCTTTTAGTTTAAGAATGTTTACTGAAGATTGTAAAATCCAAGTATGTATAAAATGTTTTTTTAACAATTACCTATTACTTGTGTGTATGAATTTAACTACTTTCATTATAAGAATTGTTTTGTTTCCATCTTTCCTCCATTACTAACAGTGATACAGTGAATATTCTCAAAAGCTTGTATATTCACACATGTGCAAGTAGATGGAGAAGAATAGTTCTTAGAAGTAAAATTACTTGGTGGAATGATATATATATATATGATATATATATCATATATATCATATATATATATGTATTTACTTTTGACAGAGATTTCCAATTCTCTACTGCAAGATTGTTTTTTTAATAACAAAAAAGTATAGTTTATAGTCTCATGAATAAAGTATACAAATGGGCATTGCCCTATACTCATATCACACAAAAGTTTTCAACTGTTTTGAACTTTACTAAATTATAAATAAAAACAGTATTTAATAGCTTTAAAGCTTTGATTTTTCATTTTATTAATACAATAGGTGTTTGAGGAATTGGCCTCCTGGCTAAAAATCCTTGTATAATTTTTCAGGCCTGGCCATAGGTGAGTCAAAAGACTTGGTCTGACAGGCCTCTGGGAGGAAGCTGACCTCCCACAGCAGACTTGGTGCATAGCCAGTGAGGGTGAGAGGTCTTAGGTGAGTTATAGTCAGGATCACAGGTCCAGGCAGGCCATGCTCATATGTATATCTGCATTCCTAGCCCAGGCTTTTTCATTTAGAGGTCCCTTTATCCGAGGCCTTCAGCCTGAGAACTTCTTCACATATTCTTTCTGAAGGTTCCTTTTAGTGTGAAGGGGTATTTGAAAATACATTTCTCCACTCTGACTTAATACTCTAGTACCCAGTTCTTTTCCATTGCCATCTTCTAACCTTGGGTCTATAAAGCTGTAGGACCTGTAGGATCCCTCTGTGCAGATCTATCAGCCTCCTAGACACTGTTCCATGGGAGAAATGGCTCAGAAGTCAACACTTCAGGTTAGTGTCTCACTGATACTATTGCATGTGTATTTTAAAGGCTTGACTATAACTTTCATTTTGACTTGTTTTAATTGTCTGTTACTATGGTTTGTATAAGGATAGTGTTTCCCAAAAGTTCATGGGTCAAAGGACGGATTCTCAGGATGGCAGAATTGGGAGGTATAGTGGCCCTTTAGGAGGTGGGGGGGGAAAGTGTCTTTTGAATCATTGGGGGCATGCCTTTGAAAGATATTTGAGACCCCAGTCTCTTAGTCTGTTCTTCTGGCTCACAATGTGAGTGGTTGCTCTGCCACACCCACATGCCATGATGTGCTCATCAGAAGCCCGAAGAGTGGGGCTACTCTATTTTCAAAACCTCCAGAATTGTAAGTCAACATAAACTTCTTTTTGCTTCATAAATAACTTGTCTCAGGAATTTTGTTATAGTGATGGGAAGCTGACTAATATACCTACCTGACAGCACCATTGATCTTCTGACAGTATTAAAGACTACATATATTTAAGTGCTATTTTTATTTGTTTTTATTGATGATTCTTATCTCTTATTTACTGTTCTTTTGAAATGTTATTATATATTTTCTTGATTTAGAAAGATTATTAAATACTAAGGGAATTAAGTATTTATGATATATATTTCACTTTTGGTCAGTTTTTTCATTTGTCTTGATTTTAATTATTGTGAATCCTTTTCTCAGTATTAAATTAAAATTGTAGTTGAAATTATCATTCTTTTAAAAATGTATTTGTATTTCTTTTTCTTTGGTCAGGCTAGTTTTTTTTTTTTTAATCACTGCAAGTTTATGAAACATTTATTCTACTCCTTTTATTTCTAGCTTACATTTAAACCCTTGTTTTATCTGGGATCCATTGTATTGTAAAGGGTAGCATGTCTCAATTGTTTTTTCCTTATGGATATCCAATTGTCCTAACGTTATTTAATAATTCATTTTCTCTAGTCATATAAAATGTTATCTTTTTGACATACTAAGTTGCTCTATGCAGTTGAATTTATTTCTGTATAGCTCAATGATTATTTATAAATTATTATCATATATTTTTCTTTATTACAGATTTAAATATGTTTTAATATCTTATTGTTAAACACTCCTGTTATTTAAAATTTTCTTGGCTCTCATATTTATTTTATTTTTATCTCTGTTCTTTAAAAATCATCTTGAGAAGTTGCTAGTAAAGAAACATTTTTATTTTTCTGGAAATTATGTACCTTTATAAATTAACAAATTAACAGGAGAATTGACCTCTTTTCACCCAATAATAGGTTATGCTTTATAATTTACTTGCATTAAAAAGTTTTATTCATCTAAATTTCTCTTTATGCTTACAAGGCATTTTATCTTTTTGTACTCGTTTTCTTTCTTGTTCTATTCATAGTTTCTAATTGCTTATTACTTTTATATAAAAGGCTATTCATCTTCATATATAATTTTTTCCCTGTAGTCACATTACAATGATTGTTAATAAGAAGCTCCAAGTTCTCACAGACCAGCACCAGACAAGCTGGCTTTGAATCCCAGCCTTGCCACTTACTGGTTGTTATTGTGAAGATTATACATAATTTATGAAAAATGCTTAGAATAGTGCTTAATCAAGTTAACCATTATTCGTAATTGGATAGTACTATAGAAGTTTCACTTGCTTCAGAAAAGAATTGATGCCTTCCCGTTTCTATATTTAGGAAAAGTTCAAACAGAATCTTCTATTTTTGTTAATATAATGTTGAACATAAGTGAAATAAACCAGGAACAGAAAGGCAAATACCATATGATCTCACTCATATGTGGGATCTAAAAAAGTTCCTCTCTACAGAGTAGAAAGTGAGAAGGAAGAGGGAAAGGAGAGGGAAATAGGATGGGTGATCAAGAGAAATTGGTCAGCGGGTACAAATTAGTTGGGAAGAATAAGATCTGGTGTGCAATGGCACAGTAGGGCAACTGCAGTTTCTGTAGTAGATATTTGAAGTAACTAGAACATTCTGAACGATGAATGCTTGAGGTGATAGATATGTCAAATACTACAGTTTGATCATTTATACAATATATGCATAAAAACATCACACTGCACTCCACAAACATATACAACTATGTGCTAACTAAAAAAATAAAAGCAAACATGAAAAACACTCATTTTGTCTCCTGCAGGGAAATTGTCTTTTCACTCATCAACTCATTTGATCCTTCAAGTCTCTTTTAATATAAGAAAAATTAAACTAATTTCATAAATGTAGAAAATCTACTACTCATAAAGTATCTTAAATCAGCATTTAAATTCAAGTCTCCTACCCTACAGTCTAACATCAAGATTTAAATATGTTGATATAGTTAAAGAAAAACTTCGGGGATGTATTTGAAAATACCTGCTTTTTAAACTTACTCTTTCACATTCATTGACTAATTGTTTTTCTGTAACACGGTTTAAAATAAAAATAAAATTTATTTGTGTACAATGAATCAAAATGCATTCTGCTGTCATGTATACCAAATTAGAATAAATAAAAAAATCAAATTATTTACATTTAAGTTCTGTTTATAAGAAAGTCTTAACTATAGTTAAAAAAAAAAGATAGTACAACTGATTTTGACCCTTTACTTTTGTATCTTTTCTTCTTTTGCACCTCTGTTCTGTCTGCCCCCAATGCTACTTTGATAATTCTGGCCTGAGTTTCTACAACAGCCTATAAAACAGTCTCTGGGACTCTTCGTCTTATTCTTCTTTACCATTCTCCATGGTACCACCAGAGCAGAATATTGCAAATCTGATCACATTTTTCCCTTTTATAGGAGTCAGAGCGCATTAGGGTCATCTCAAGGCTCTCGCGTTACTTCTGCAGCCCGAAAACTTGCTAGAAAGCTCTAGCAGTACCAAATGCTTGAAGTTTCCCTGAGCATACAAAGTGCCTTTCTGTTTTTGTGAATTTGACCCCTTCGCTGCCATACCTCCTTTTCCTTTCTCCTTGTTTATCTGGCTCAAATTCATTTTCTGCAGCAAGCTAACTCTATTTGTGACCCTTAATTGTTCACGTGCTTCTCTGTGGCTCTCCAATCATATCCTAGCTGTGTGTTGCCCTATTACAGCACTCACAGTGTTGGTCCTCCTGTCCCCGCCTTGTCCTGGGACAGTCAGTACCTTGAGGACTGTGACCACATCTTCATATCCTAGGTACCTAACTGTTTTAGTCAGCTTTTTTGCTTCTGTGACCAAAAAGACCCAACAAAAACAATTAAAGGAAGAAAAATTTATTTTGGAGGTCATGGTTTCACAGGTCTTAGTGCATGGATGGCCAGCTCCATTCCTCCAGGTCTGAGATGAGGCAGAACACCATGTGGAAGAAAGAGAGAGAAAGAGAGAGAGAGAGAGAGAGAGAGAGAGAGAGAGAGACTCCCTTTACCACAAACAAAATGTATACTCCAGAAGCTCAACTCCAAAGACCCAGCTCCTCCAGTCACATTCTACCTGCCTACAGTTACCACCCAATTTAATCCCTATCAGTGAATTAATGCACTGGTTAGGTTAAGGTTCTCATAACCCAATCATTTCCCTCTAAGCTTTCTTGCATTTTCTCACATATGAGCTTTGGGGGAATATCTCATATCTAAAACTGGCTTTATGCTTCATAAATAGGAGATTTTCTCTGGGGTAGATTTTGGGCCTGTGTCAACTTAGTATTAGGGAAAATTAGGTCTCTTAAAGGTCAGTTGGGTTTTAGAAATACAGCGTGCTTTACCTCACAGCAGACCTACCCTTTCCTTTTCTAATCCCCTCTTTAACTCTGTTTTGGTTGTTGCCTATGCCATTGCTCCCTTCCGTAGAATGAGGTTTAGGGTCTGTGTAATGCAGTGGGAACGACAGAAGAGTGACAGCCATGGCAGGGTTTTTGATTCAACTCAAGGAATTTTGCCTCCTCCTCTTTTATCTTCCTCTGTCTTGTGTTATGGTTTTGTAGTTGCTTCAGGCTTTAAAATTGTCATTTCATCAAATCATACTTTCATATATTGTTATAGAATATATGACAATATATTCTCATGCCAAAAAACTATTTTATTGTTATAAAAGTTAGGAATATATAAAGAGTAAAGCCCAATAAAAAATAAAATCTTCTGAAATAATTCAATTCCAGCTTCTTGTTTTTTACATGAGGTGATGGAATATTGTGACTAATTTTTTTTCTTCATTTCAATTTAAAGTATAATTTTCCCAGGACAGTTTTTATTTTCCTTTATCCTGGGCTATATAAAGAGTACTATAACCTACTCCAGTAAAAATGCTGTGACAAGAAATCTAAACAAACAGAGATGGGAAAACTGCCTGCTGCTTGGCTCTACTTCAGAATCGTTCAGGGCTTCACTGGAGGTGAAAGGTGAGCACTTGAGAGTCTTAATTCAACCCTCGTCTGATGTTTAGAACCTGCAACACAACACACAGCTCCTAACAGCTTTCAACTGCTATGGGTCTGCAGCCACTTTGATTTTCTTTCATCTTTCCTTTTTGTGATATTGCTTACAGCAAATGACTTATTATAAATAAAACATCTTTGTAATGACCATCTAGACAAAGGCATAGAACTCTGTCAGCCACCCCAGAAATTCTTTGATGCGGGCTGTTCCCATTACAAACACATCCAACACAACCCTCAGAGTAACCACTATCCTCACTTTTATAGTAATACCATCTTTGTATTTTAATTTGCAAATTTTCTACCCAAGAGTACGTCCTTGTAAATTAATAATATGGATGTGTTTAGGTTGTTGTTTGATCTGTAGATAACTTTCCTTGCCCAACATCTCCTCCCTTTCGTTTTTTTATAGTTTACATGGTGTTGAAGGATCAGACTGTCTATGCTATACAGTTTCCTGTTGTCTGGATTTTGTTCATTGTATATTCTTGGAAAAGTTCTCATATTCCACTTCCCTTTCTATTTCCTAAAAAACAGAGGAGCATCCGTAGGGTTGATTAGACTTATGTGTGACATTTTATCTCTGTTTTTGTTAGCAGACATTAACATTCAACTTACAGATTCATTAACGTATTGAACGAGGAGCAGTTGTAAGTAGTGATAGTCTGTTGTTGAAAAGAATTACTATCTGGGATATATTTATGAACAGGTACTTTTCCTCATCTATTATTTGTTTACCCAGTAGGATAGTCTTATAGGAAAGGCAGATTAAGTGCTTGATTCTCTTCATTTGCTATCATAGAAGGTGATCAGTTCATTTTTAATTATTTATTAATTAAATAGTACAGATTAGTAGACTAATATATATTTGTTGATTTTCATCCACTGGCAATTCTTTTCCTTTTTGCTGCAAAATTGTCTCCTCTTCAGTCAGTGGAAACCTCATAAGATTTGCTGGTCCTGTTAACACATCCTGCCTTCTTCTTTAACAGGGTATTATTTCAGGCTCATTTTGTATACATTCTGTCCCAGATGGAATCAGCCAATTGGCCAAGAGGCCTTGCTTCTCTTAGTAGGAAAAAGCAATTAAAAACCACAGTCTTATTGCTAATAATGCTTTTCTCACGTCACAGCGCTCCTTTAGTTCTGTTGAGTTGTGCTAAGGACTCAAATTCATGTTTTGAAATTCACTCCCCCCCCCACACACACACCGAGGTGATAATATTAGAAGATGAGGCTTGGTGGCGGGGGGGGGGGAGGTGATCAGGTCATGAAGGGGATTAATGACCTTAAAGAAGAGACCCCACAAAGCTGTTGTGCCCATTCCACCATGTGAGGACACAGTGACAGGATGGCTTTCTCTGAACCAGGAAGCAGGTGCTCATCAGAAATCCAGTGTGCCTTGACCTTGACCTTCCCAGCCCCCAGAATATAGGAAATAAATGTCTTTGTTTATGAGCCACCTGATTTATAGTATTTTGTTAGAGCAACCTGAATGAATGAAGACAAGTAGTGTTCAAAAACTGGTGGCCTACATTCTGAGATTCCTGCCGTTTCTTAACTTTCCTCTGGTATTGGCTCCTTCATCTCTGTTCTTTGTCACATTAACTTTTGATGCAGTTCCTACTGGTTTCTTTTCTACAGGAGTCTCTGTGCTAGAAGAAAGCCGTCTGGTTGGTTCCACAAGGTCTAGACTGCTTTAGCTCCTTCAGTTTTCAATGTAGTGTCCTTGTATTCTCCCACCCACCGTTAGGCTGCACAACATCCCCTCTCATTTCAGGTGCTGTTTTCATAGCAGTAGTCAGCTGTGAACAGCTTCCCCATGAGCACACATTGGCTGTTATTGATGTCTCTAGTGCCTATTCCCACCAGAGATTCCATTGTTTTCATTTGCTTGCTTCTGCCCAAATACCTATGCCATGTAGATGTGTGGTTTTTGGTGTTTTGTCCCCATTGCTTTGTGATTTTGACTTGTGGAGGTGTCCTGTCACTTAGTGTACTATAAATGCTAACCATGAATTTTCTTTGCTATCTATTTACTTTATGTAAGATTTGAGGAGAGTAAGAAAAATAAATGATATGATTATTATCTTCCCAGAATCCCTGCCCTTTCCCAATGGAGTAAAAATAGGAAGAGAAATAGCCCCACCAAGTTTGCGTCTTTACTTTTAGGCATTTTAAATTTTTTTGTGTGGGGTCACTAGGTTTATGACTCATGTTTATTTGATGTGTAATCCTAGCATGGATGATAATGCTATCACTTAAAAATATGATTTATTTTTTTAAATCACAGGATCATTATCAGTTATCCTTTATTTTTCTTTGTCCTTTTTTTATATTGTCAGGCGGAGGCTCTGACCCAGGATACATGGTTGGAGGATCCAGCAATTGAAAGAAGATGTGGGAATATTTGTCATCCTTTATTTAGAGTTGGAGGTAGTCATTAGCCAACTCCTCCAAGCAATTTTCATAGTCCTTTTTTATATACAGCTCAAAGAAGGCACTCTGCCAACAGGTTACATAAGGGCGGGTGCATGCTCACAAGTTAATGTTTATGACCTTGAGTCTGTAAGCTGAATCAAAATGTTTCTTCTGGCCTTGACTAATTATAACCTAACTATTTCCCATCCCTGGCTACACACTGAAAACATAATAACCCACCAGAAGTCTTGGTGAGGGAGCCTAACTACAGCCATTTTGAGGCCTGACCAACAAATACTCTGTCTCTTGTAGAGCCCAATTACATTCAGGGTTCTAGCTACTTCTTTCAGTGCTTTCGCTCCTTGTAGCCAGCTCATAAACAGCACCCAACATCCTTTTTGTGCTTCTCCCTAACTTGACCCAAGCCTGATTTTATAAGGGGTAAGATGCCTCTTGATAGACAATAGTGACTTTATTTGTTAGCCTTGTCAAAGATAATTAAACAAAATTAGTTTGTTCTATAAATACAGACATCAGTTTGTTCTGTTTTCTCCCCCAGTTTAAATTTTAAGTTTAGTGTTTGTTGCCAGGTAGAATAATTATAGGCAAAGGGAATCTGTGAGGAAGGTTATTTCTCTTGGCTCCTGTAAATAACCTGACAAAATGACTTGTTGCTTAACCAATGCCTAATGCGTTCATTTGGAATGCTCCACAATTTTATTAGGCATTTACAAAACAAGGCTTGTTTCCCCCTTGCATTGTAATTAGCGTAATTAGAGTTTATGTGTGAAGTATCATATATCTATTGTGCAGAAGTTTTTCAAAGTAATGAGGATACTGAATTACCTTACTAAGATTGTTGGTTTCAATAATTAGTTTATAGAGAATATTTAATAATACTGCACATTGGAAAATTAAAGTCCCTCCAATCTAAATAACATTGAGTAATTTGGAGCAAGAATCTGTTTTTGTTTATATTCTGCCTGCTACTCAGGGCTGACTGGGCGTAATGTTTTTATATGAAATGAGAAATAGACCAGAGCAAGTTTA
Source organism: Xerus rutilus (assembly GCA_028644305.1). Lineage (NCBI taxonomy): Eukaryota > Metazoa > Chordata > Mammalia > Rodentia > Sciuridae > Xerus > Xerus rutilus. The sequence continues at coordinate 95,825,766 of CM053404.1, read as the reverse complement.
CAGGAGGACTTTTTTTCCCTGGGAAAGAATGAATGTCATGCCATGCTAACCCAGGAAACAAAATTGTAAATATGGAGAGGAGAGACAGGTTTCCAAGTTTATATTGCTGCTATCTTTGGAGGATCAGCTTCTGTCCTTACCATAATGTGTTATGTTGAAAGAGGCAGACAGGGTTTGCTGAGTGTCTAGTGGGGAGTCCCCAGAGAATACTCAGGAAGCTTAGGTGTAGTGCATGTTGGAACAGCCTCACAAGTGAAAAATCAATCCAAAGCATGTGGCTATCTGCCTGGGAATACTTGCCATTCACTGCATAGTTCCTGGGTGGAAGACCAGCACATTTCTCTTCTCAATCACAAGATGCAAACTGGCAAGTGCTATACGTTGTGCAGACCAGCATTGGGCCTTCCGTTTCCTAACTCTGAGGTCAAGGCAGAGTCTGTTGATGGTAACCAAGAGCAGTTTTGTCCTTTTAGAAAGTGATGTTTTCAATGGAATTAAAGTTCATCTTAAAGTGGCTTCTGTTATTTCAGATCAATGTTTAGTAGATATGCTCAGTCTTTTTTTTTTTTTTCTCTTTATTTCCAAGCATGGTGATTGATCAAAAGTAATAATGGACCGAGTAGCTTTGCACCACACATTGTCAGCTCTGTTAACATGATCTTTTCTCTCCAGTCTTGATGTCCTTGGTTATACTTAACCAAATCACTATTAAATTCATATAATATTAGAGTTCATATGTAGATTTCTTACACTGTGAATTTCTGAGAGACAAGTTCTTTGCAAGGACATGCATAAAATTCAGGATGGTGTGTAGAAGATACTAGAGGAGTGTGCATTTTTCTGGAGAAAAGAGAGGCTTCCTTAACTTTTCATTCTGTTTGAAATGAGAGAGATTGTGGTATGACTTATAAAGAGGTCTCAATGATAATAAGGTTTAATCTGTTCCTAGAGAGGGTTAGATCTTGGTTATTTTTACCATTTACTATGACAGATATTTTACTCCAAATTGCTTCTGATGTAAATTACTTTGTTCTTCAGCTTTATTCAATAGTAGGAACAGCCATATACCTCCTGCTTTGTTCCTGTGGCAGATGATTTCCATTAAACATAGAATGAATTAGTTATAACTTCCCCTTGGAAGGGTATGACCTGGTGCTTTATTCAATCTTTTTGAAATAGCTTAGGCACGAGTTATTTCTAACTAGTGCATTTCCTCTAGATTACTGACCACTTTGAAAGAGTTCAAATAGTTTCATTTCGTCTATTCAATTCTCTTTGAATTGCCAGTTAAAAGACCAGGGCCAGAGTCAGAAACTGATATCATTTAAACCTTTAAAAAATATCTTTGTGTAACTCTTTACATTTTACTTCTGAAACTATGAGTTTCAGCCATGATTATGATCAGAGTTTGGGGGCAAACAGGAATAAGATCATGTTGATGGTATACAACACCTCCAAGATTTATGACTGCATTCAAGATCATTCTTGACCTCACTAATCTAAACTGGACTTGCTATCAAAATTACATACTCTATTCCAGAAGATTAAAAAAAAAAGCTGATTCCTACGTAGCTGAACAAGTGGTCACACAAAATAAGCAGCTTGTATTGTCAACTGAATTGTGACACTTGGATGGCTCCTGGATGATGTCACAAATAACGTTTATTTTTGAAATTACTTAGCAAATTTAAAAAGTCAATAATATCCAATCAATAATATTCTCCACACTTTCTTTTTAAATATATGTCTCAAAGCTAACTTTAGGTGATCTGAAATTGGCAAGATCAAGAGCAGCCAGCCCTGGTTCCAGGTTACCTTGGATTTCATTTCTCTAAGGAGGAAATGTGGCAGAGACATGACATGTCAAGCAAAATATTTGTGCTTTCTCTTGTGCCCATCTCCTTACACGTTGGAAGGAAGTGGTTACTCAACTATGGACTGCATTTTGAAGCACCTCCTTGTAATTAAATTCAGGCTGACTGTGTTTCAGTACATGGTCTGTCATTAGCAGTGATGCTCATCACTCTCACTTTGGACCCAACGAAGCCTAATATCAGGATTTTTCCCTCCTGAATGGAGATAACTGCCAGGATGAGTTTACAAGTTTTGTGTTAAAGATGAGAAATTTATGTAATCCTGGGTTCCTGTGGCTTCCTTGAAGGTCTATTCCTCCTATTCTCCTGCTGAGTATTATTAGGTGAGTAAGAAAGAAATTTTAATTATGTTGGGTCTTGGGAATTTTTAGATTTATTAGTTCTGGTAGCTAGGGCTCCTTGAACTAATGAGGCAAATAAATTCACCCAAGAATATATAGGCCAAACCTAATAACTGAATTAAAGGTAGGGAGAAGTTTGGCAGAGAGGGAGTGAGAGATTATTTTGGGTCCTAAGTTGCTGCCATATGCCTGGAAACGGGAGGGTACATTTGGTTCACTTGATTTCTAAGCTAAGAAAAGCTACTTCAAAGCAGTTGTAGAGTTCAGGTCAATGTCGAATTCAAACTTATTTATTAATTCATTCACTCTTTCATTCAACAAATGCCTACTGTGTGTAAACATTTTGTCCTAGGTACTCGGATAACTTAGTAAAACAGAGACCAAAAAATTTCAGGCTATTTCTCACCCTTACATGTTCCACTTATTAAGTTTTGCTTATTTTTTGTTAATGAGAGAAATTATTCATAATATCTTTAGTTGCAGTTGTCATATATGTCAGTAAAATCCCATTGTTTGCTCTGATGATTTTAGATCTTTATGAATGTTAAGTGATTTTAGTTAGAGTGTTTTCTGAAGAGGAAGAGAACATAGTTCTGGGATTTCTCTGGTCCTTTCCCTTCACTTTGGCTTACTTCTGACAGCAGAATAAATGAGAATATGTATGAGGCTGTGAAATAACTGCTGTTAAAATGTGCAGGATTCAACATTTAGAAGGGATTGCATTTCAATACATGATAAAATTTCCAGATTACCTTGAGAATTGGGGCTGCTACTGTCAGTTATATTGAAAGAATTCCAACATGCTAAATTACCTGACAAGTTGTGGTGTTTTATGTGCTGTATTGAAATTGGAGTATTTGTTTTGCTTCAATGGGTACTTAATTATTTGTTTCTTCTTGACAGTGTGCTAGAATTAATTCATAGCATTATGAAGCTGCTTTAAACATCCTCTTGAGAGCAAGGGCTGGCTTCTATAAACCTGATGCATCATTTGAATGTTTTGCCCTCATTTTAAATATATTAAATCAGGGTCATGAATTACTTTTAAAAAAGCAGAAATTATAGCTTTTCTATCCTAAAGGAGAGTTCAGACTTCCAAGTGGGAAGGAGTTAAAACACAACTGCTGCAGGTAATGGGGGTGCTAATGGAATCCTGTTTATGATGGGCTCATAGAGACATGACTCCCAGGTGGAGCATGGCACAAGTCAAGGCACATTTCTTTTCCATTAGCAATTAAATATTATATTCTACACAAAGCAAAAGTCCCAGCCAGAAGTACTTGGTATAATATGACTATGGTTAATACCCTCCAGAACTCATGTTTAAATTTAATTTCTATAATGTAAGATTAAGAGGTGAGAACAACCCGACATGGTGGTTTATGTGTCTAGTCCCAGCTACTCAGGAAGTTGAAGCAGATGATTATTTGAACTCAGGAGTTGGCGCCAGCCTGAACAATGTAGCAAGACCCTGTTTTAAAAATAAGACAAAACAAGTAAAGAAGTGGTACCAGGTGAGACCTTTCAGAGTTGAACAGGATTCTGCCTTCCTGAATATGAGAGCATGCTTGCGTGCATGGCTACTTTCTGTTTACCAGAACCAGCTGTACCCTGATTTCTGAGAGAAGCCACAGGTGCTGACCGTTCCTTGAACTCCCGTGTTCTCGTGGTCTGAGCTTGTTTTGCAGCCTGAGCATTTTCCACACCTGAGTCTGCAGTTCCACGCCTCCCACGCCCCCCACGCCCCTCGGGGGGTAGGAAAGATATATAAGCCCAGAGTGCGGAAATAAACGAGCTTCGAGCTTCTCTTTCTTCAGGATCGTTGTGTGTGCGTGTTTTTTCATCCACGGCTCCCACGCTGACTCGGTTTCACTTTGGTCCGGCGCAGGCGCTGGCATCTGGAGGTTCCACTGAGGTCGGAAGAAGGGAAGGAACGCCGACGGACACCCCGGACCGGCTGGTAAGTAGGGGGTGAATTGTTAATAGTGCAGGTAAAGATGGGCGCTATCCACAGTAGGGAACTGTTGGAAAATCAGACCGAAACTGTTGAAGAAAAAGAGTACGGGGCTAAAAAAGTACTATAAGGGCCTTCTTAAAGATTATAGAGCAGTCTAGTCCCTGGTTCCTTCATTTGGGAGGTCTCAATGTTCCAGATTGGGAACAGGTCCGTGCGGACTTACAGAAAAGGCTACACACAGAGGGGCCACAGTCTTTTCCCATTGCCACCTTCTCTGTATGGAGGCTAATTAAGGACTCTCCTTTAAGTAAAAAGGTTTTGATTCAGGAACAAGTCTGAGTTATCTAAGACCTTTGAATCCACCCAAGAAGTGATTTCTACCCAGTCCCTTAAAGAAGTGACATTGGAACCCTCCTCAGGTGACACAAAAGATAGTGAAATGGAAGGATCTAAGGACAGGAGTATGGCGCGGTCCTGATCCTGTAATTTCTCAAGCCCGAGGGTCTGTCTGTGTCTATCCCCATGATGCAGACACTCCTGTTTGAGTCTGACAGATGTGTCAGGGAAGTTATAACCTAAGAATCTGTCCAGGAGCTTCTTCCCTCGCTTCTTCCCTCCTGGGAAGCCTTTCTTTGTGTTTTACAAAATCTGATATGCTGGTAAAGACCTATTGAAGAGCTCGTGAGTATTCTTTGGAGAATTCCCCTTTCTACTCGTCATGAAGCTCCTGATTTTTATGCTACTGACTTCTTCATGCCTGGGTAACATTATTGGGGCCTGGTAAAGTGGCTACCTGTCTTGATGCAAGAATGGCCCATGGAACATTTACTATATTACAAGAAGTTATAGCCCTAGATAATACCAAGGTCAAACTGCTGGATTCAGGGGCAGTGTTAGGTTTTTTCCAACAGATTGGTATGATGCTGCACAAAAGGGCTGGAACTGTTGCTCTGGTCGCACTGCTCGTGCTGTTAATAGTGCTCATGATATGCTGTGGCCGTAGGGTACTTTGATCTATGAGGCGTCAATAGCATGCACAATACCAAGCCATGGTAGCGCTCTCCCATGACAATCCCTCTGCCCAAGTGTGGCTGGGCATTGCGCACTCCTAGGAAGTCAATGACGGGTAAGACGGGAACGAAGACTTGAGCAGCCTAAGACAGGGCTATGGCGGTTAATATCCACGCAGTAGACCCGATGATGGGTAAGCCATGTTCTTTGGTCCCTGCGACCTAAGACAAGCTCTAGGGAAAAAGGGGGAATTGTGAGAGCATTCTTGCGTGCATGGCTACTTTCTGTTTACCAGAACCAGCTGTACCCTGATTTCTGAGAGAAGCCACAGGTGCTGACCGTTCCTTGAACTCCCATGTTCTTGTGGTCTGAGCTTGTTTTGCAGCCTGAGCATTTTCCACACCTGGGTCTGCATTTCCACGCCTCCCACGCCCCTCGGGGGTAGGAAAGATATATAAGCCCGGAGTGCGGAAATAAACGAGCTTCGAGCTTTTTCTTCAGAATCGTTGTGTTTTTTTATCCACGCCTCCCTCGCCGACTTGGTTTCACTTTGGTCCAGCGCAGGCGCTGGCACCTGAATGGATTCATGTGATTAATGCATTAATGGTTAGTTGTTATCTCAAGTGGGTGGTAACAAGTACAGTGGGTCTGCTATAAAAGCCAGTGGTTTTGTTTGGGTTGTCCCTAAAGAAAGAGTTGAAGGAATAGTGCAAATTTACTTACATAGTTACTTTCACTCCCAGAGATGTGATTCCTTATAGTGTAAACAATATTGTCTAATCAAAATGATACTGATGGGTCAGATTTCATGGTCAGAAATGAGATAGCTTAAATAAAGGCTCATTCTTTCATAGAATTGCTTTAGCAATTTTGAAAGGTAATTGTGATCTTGCTAATTTTTTTGATGAACTCTTAAAATGCATTTAAATTTGATTCTAATGCTGATGTTCTCTTTTTATAGTGTCAGGATGGTTTTATGGGAAAATATTTGAGTAGTCATTCTGTGATTTTTCTAAAGTGGCTATTCAGGAGATTCAGAGAAAAGAATAGGTACTACTACATTCAGGTGGGGACATGATTTTTTTTCCCTTTTATAATAGTAGCAGAAGCAAGCTGGTGATAAGTCAAGAAGAATAACAGAAAAATGGTACAAAATTGAACCCAAAATCCAGCCTTTTATTTGTGTTCCTTGGAGATGCTAGAATTCTATATATTTTATGATGGTAACAGTAGTCATGTCAGCAATTATACCTGGAATTGAACCAGTGATTCCTCATGTATGCTCCATTTTTCTACTTTGTTCATTTTGAGAGATGGATTTGGACAAAATCAAAAGCTAGCCCAGCTATGTTTTCAGGAAGTGATTTTATTTTAGTTCTGGAGCTTTGTCATTGAAAAACATCATCATCTGGAAAGAGCCCATTCAGAAACCTAGCATCTGTATTTGTTTACCAAAAAGGTTAACCAGTGCATTTGGGGTGGCTGGGCATAAAGAAAAGGAAGCACACAGACAGCATATTTGAGTCAGAACCTCAGATTCAAGTTACTAAATTGGATGATATTTTCTAAGTTCAGCGTTCTTATTGTAGGGAAATACAACAAAAAACTTGACAAATAACTTATCAAATACTAAAAAGTATACAAAGTAGAACTAGCAAACATTTTTGACAAAACAGTCTTTTAGTGAGATTGGTTTTATTTCTCTTAGAGTGGACGTAACTTTGAAAACGTACAAAAATTTGGTGGCTTTTATATACTTCTTGATGATACATTTGAGAAGAACACCAGTTAATATTATGTAGAAATTAACAAAGAATTTTAGCAAGTGGGATAAATACTTTATGATAAACTTTGAGAAGAAATTTCAGGTATTCTTTCAATTTCAAATATTGCAAGAAAAAAGCAAAAGGAATAGGCACAGTGTTTGAATCACTTATACTGCTCTACCTAACAGTCACTATAGAACTAAGAAGAATTTTTAATATTTTGATCTTTAACATGTCACTTATATAAATGGTACCCTTTTGTTTTCTAAGAAAATAAAAATGATAGTGTTCTCCACATAAGCTTATGTGTTAATAAGCAACAATCTACAATAAACATTTACGATTTGGGGGATTATATTATGGAATTTTTTAGTTACAGATTTCTGTAAAGAATGTTATGAAATCATAGCAAAGGAGTTTAATTCATTTACAAAGTGGGGCTGGGAGTAGGTGTATGATTTTTTTTTAATTGCCTTTGTTTCTCTAGCATTGATGTATTATGTACATTTGGGAGCTGTGTAGACATCTAAGACAATGAAAAATAATAAGGAAAACATTTTTACTTACACAATTCTTGTATCAAAAGTGCCTATTGGCAAAGGGAGATGTTTTATTAAAAAAACGCTTTATAAAAGTAAAAATCAGCAACAGGAGAATTATAATAGTCTCTTAAAATCCACTAGCACCTCTTTCTCTTAAGATTTATCAATGATTTTTTTCTAATATGAACTGTGTTGAACAAACTTTTCATATTAATCTCATCATTTCATTCTTTTGGCGTGATCTATTCACCTACTGTTTTCAGCTGGTGGTTTGCCCATTCTCCAACCTATTAAGCATCTATCTGGCAGCAAATACATTGAGACAGAATGACAATTTCCTGTCCTCATGATCGTTCCAAACATGTTAGATTGTCACTCTTCAATTCATGGTCAAGTCAGTGTTTGGTTTTTGTATTTTTTGTCCTGAGTTTGAACTCCTGAGGCTCTGCTTTTTTCTTATCAGCTTCCCATGATCCTCATTGGCAGTGGAATAGCATATGAATAGGAAATATAGCTTGAAGCCAGAATAAAGAGTACATAGTACCAAACCAAAGATTTTATTTCATCCAACACATCTTCACATGAGCTCCCAAAGTGAATTCCTTTTTGTTTCCCTTAAATTTCAGACCTTTTCTACTTTCATGGTGTTCCTTCTGGTAGTCGATCCCAGTGGATTACCTGGGTGCAAAAAGATCTGTGCATATTCACATTCATTAGATATTAAATTATTGTTCAGAATGGCCAGTATTACTCCCAGCAATAGTATATGAATTTCTATTACTCTATCTTTCTCAAAACTTGGTAATATTAGATGGATGTGAAATGACAATTGGTTTAATATTTTTAAATGCCCCGATTTCTAGTGAAGTTGAACATCTTTTCATGTTTATTGATCATTTGAGTTTTCTCTCCCATAAATTACCTTTTAAATAGCATGCCTGTGTTTTTCTATTGGTTTGTTTGTCCTGGATATTGATGTCTTCTAGGTTAAATTGGTTAATCTTTCATGAATCTTTTTTTTCCTTTTAAATTGCTAGTTAATATACAGAAATTCCTAAATTCAGTGTAGTCTAACTTATTAGTCTTTTATGATGTAGTTTTGGTCCTTTAAAAAAATCTTATTTTTTTCTATTTTTTAATATTTTGGTGTTCATGTTTAGGTCTTTAAACAATCTGGAATTAATTTTTGTTCATGGGGTGAGGCAGGGAATCCAGTTTTGTTTTTTTTTGGACCTGGGGATTGAACTCGACCACTGAGCCACATCCCCAGCCCTATTTTGTGTTTTATGTAGAGACAGAGTCTCACTGAGTTGCTTAGCACCTCGCTGTTGCTGAGGCTGGCTTTGAACTCGCGATTCTCCTGTTTCAGCCTCCCAAAGTGCGGGGATTATAGGCGTGCACCATCATGCCCGGCGGGAATCCAGTTTTATTTCATTTTTCTAACCAATTGCCCAAGCCCTATTTATGAATTATTCACATTTTCCTGGCTGATCTGCAATGATAGTTCTTTGATTTATCTCTATTTTCTAGTTCAATCTTTCTGTCTTAAATAATATGGTTTATAATAATGCTTGCCATATGGTAGAATGACTCCCATATTATCTTCAAAAAAATTTTTTTTGCTCTTGTATAAACTATTTTGAATTTGCTTCAAAAGATTCCAAATAAGAAAAAACTCATTAGGGTTGTGTATGAAATTTTATTGAATTTATAGATTTCCCTTTTCAAGTGCAGGAAAAAAAAACCGGATCTGATAGCACTTCATTTTTTGCCCACACTTCTAGAAACAACTTGCATTGTGCATCCTAAGAGCTCTGCATGGACCCCTAGGGATAAGGCGTTAGTACATCAGGGAGATCTGCTTAATAAGAATGGCCAATGGGAACTTTATAGCACTTCCTTTCTAGCCCAAAGGACAAAGACCAAGTAACTTTATTTTCTGAGGGCCACACACATAGCAGATAAAAATAAGACTGGGAAAAAGAACAAATCAGCACAAACTGGTATCACTGGGAGAGAGGTGATGTCTGAGATTCCATTCACACTCTTTACAAGCCTCCCCAATTCCTGTCTGCCATTGTACAACATTCTTTGCCATAGGAAGAAGGAGGGAGGATAAAGAGAAATGGCATGTAACTTTAAGAAGGGAAAAAGTATAAAACTGACATATAAAATATATATTTAGATGTAATTTTAAGGAATATATAATCCACTCTAGATGAGTAAAATAGAGACCCAGAGAGATTATAAGTAGTTTGTCTAAAGTTCCTAACTAGTAATGGAAGAGCTAAGATTATCAGATTATTTGAATTGTCCAGTGTTTTTCAAACATTTAAAGGGTTATAAAAAATATTATATTTTAATAAAAAGAATTGCTGCTTAGCCCTAAATTTTGACATTGTACTCACCTTATTTCAAATGTCTCCATGTTTTCAGAACTTTGAATCTCAGTGTAAGTGTCCTGAGAGCAGACCCTGTTTCGCTGGCTGGCTGTCTCTCCAGCTGTCTGTCTTTATTCTGTTGCATGAACAATTTAAGAACAATCACCAGTTATCAATTTGTGTGCACGTATAGCTATGTTTCTTTTTCTGATTCCTTAAATCTGATTCTGTTAAAGAGTCATAGACATTTTTATGTACTACATACAATAATGTTTTAAAATAGTTATTTCTATACTGTTTTCTTTTCTGGTTCCTGGTTTAAAAATATGAAAATACTTTCTCCCTTTTTATTACTAGTTTTAGGTATTCAGACATAATTATTAGCATGCAGAAAAATAATTTTGTATCTCTACTTCAAAATGGTAGTATATTTTATTTAAATGTGCTTTAAAAATTATGTCAGGATAAGACAGAATTCTAACTGGGAATCATTTAGTCTAGAAAGGTTGAATAAAATGGAATTTTGGGGCATATATTAAAGAAAATGAAATAGCAAAGGAAGCTACACTTTTGAGGAGTTAAGTTTGACACTGAGGGCAAACTGCTCTTTTGGGGTTGGCTCATGAATAAGGCTCCTTTTAAACCGTTTTTTTTGAAGTATGTGGTAGTCCATATCTTAATTTAATGTGTTAATCATTTCAGTACCACTTGTCTAATTTAAAGTTCCTTCTCAGGCTGAGAAGCCTGCAGTAGGGAGGAGGAGGAGGAGTCAAACATCTTTGTCCTAGTCCCTCCCTACTTCACTATTTCTGGGTCCTTTGGGATCTGAGAGAAGGGGACAAAGGAACGAGAAGAAAAGGACAATGGCTTGCCCTCTGAGATGATTTTCCAAACCCAGCTCTTTCTATTCACTTCTGAGTTTTCAGTTGATATCTTAGGGGAATTTGTAATACTACATTATTCTGATTTACTATTATCACATCCTGCTTACTATAAGGTAGGAAGCTTTTGCTGTTATAAACTGGTACCCTTGTAAACTTGTAGATTTTTATTGTCAAAATCATGTAAGATGACTCATACCTGATCTTTCTTTGCAGCACTCATTTAACCCATGGAGTAAATCTGGCCTCCTGGATCCGTTAAATTCTGAAAGTATAGGTCACATCCACAGCATCCCCTCTCTACCCTCTTCTCTTGTTACCCATTTACCTTTGGGCTTTTCAGGCCCTTGTACCTTTAAGATACCGGGCTTACTTGACAGATTCCCTGAATGATTTTATTGGAGGCCCTTTCATTTGGCTTGAAGTAGCATGGGGTCGGGGGGTGAGAGAAAGTCCCCAGCATACGTCACTTCCACAATTTTCCTTTTAGGTGTTTTTTTGAGGGTGGAGGGGGAGTACTAGAGATAGAACCCAGGTGTGCTTAACCACTGAGCCACATCCCCAGCCCTTTTTATTTTGATATAAGATCTCACTGGGTTGTTTAGGGCCTCACTAAATTGATGAGGCTGGCCTTGAACTTGTGATCTGCCTGTCTCAGATCTCAAATCACTGGGATTACAGGCCTGTGTGACCATGCCTGGTTCCATTAAGTATATTCCTGACTTAACTGCCTTCAGTGATTCATCTCCTGGTAGAGATGGGGGATTAGTAAAAGGTTATGCAACTGCTTTCGAACAGCTTTTATCAAATTGCATGTAAGTGTTTTGGCATATCTTTGGAGTATTACAACTTTGGTCCTTAACTTTAGGGCTTCAGCAAAATCTGTGAGACAACAGGAAATTTTCAATTCAGTATACTGACACGTGCCAAAGATGCTTTCCCAGGTTGTTCAGTACCCAGCACTGAAAGAGATCAAAATTCATTTCTGGGATCAGAATAGACTCATCATGGCATAGATACCATTTTGATGTTTAGATTTTGGACCTTTGATTTACAGCCCTGGGCCTTGAACTTGACCCCAGGCTACTCTAATCTCTTCCCTGCTCCAGTAGTGTCTATGGAGAGTGAACTCACTGTGGTTATCATCCAACTCATAATTGAGCTCAAGGAGGGGTGGGATGAGGGCAGATCCAACTCACTAATTGCTTGCTGGGTATTCGTGTGTGTGTGTGTGTGTATACATGTACATATGCGTGCATTGCAGGCAAGTATGGTATAAGGGATCTCCAGAGAATCAAGATTCCGTTCTAAAATTGACTCATGTCATTGCTGGAGCTGAAAACTCCAAAATCTTTCAGGCAGGCCAGATGGCTAAAAGTAAGGTGAGTTGATGTTGAGGTCTTGAGACTGAAATTTACAGGCCATGACAGCAGGCTGGAAACTCAGGATTTCTGTTTCAGTATGGAAGCAGATTTCCTTGTTCTTTGGGATATTTCAATATTTTTTCCTTCCTTTTTTCTTCATATTTTACAAATTTCAGACAGGGTCTCACTAAGTTGCTGAGGCTGGCTTCAAATTTGTAATCCTGTTGGCCAGCCTCCCAAATTGCTGGGATTATAGGCATGTGCCACCATGCTTGATCATTTCTCATAAGTCCTTTAATTGGATAAGTCTCACCTATATTATGGAGGGCTATCTGCTTTTCTTAAAGTGATCATTTATAAATGCTTATTGCTCTAAATATAACACCTTTACATAACAACTAGATTAGTGTTTGATTAACTGAGCACTGGCTAATATCCCAGCTAGACCGATAACATTGTAGGTCACATAGTAGCAGTATTTACTTACGCTTCTCAACAATGACCAACTGAAGCATGTCAAACTATCTCAAGTACCCACTTTGTTCTTTTTCATGGACAGAGTGACTTCAGATTACTGCATGTTAATATGATGCTTTGGTTAATGTTTACCTTTTCCAACTAGCCTATGAGCTAGGTAAGAACAGATCTTGAGTCTGTTTTTGCTTGCTATTGCATTTCCAGTACCAAGAATTTAAAACTTTTCAAGAATAAATGAGGGAGCAGTTGCTCTTGTGTAGCCCATTCTACCAGACTTGAAGACAAAGGCAGAGACCGAGGAAGACACAAAGACTAGGCATTTGGCATAGGGTTCCTATATTTCACTGGCAACATCAAGCAGGTCCGCTGACAATATGGTAGTGGAGAGGGCAAGAGGGTCCCTGACATATTGTTCTTGGACATTTGTTTTTTTGGTCACAATAAGTAAATAGCAGGGAGAAATTATGATGGACAGATAAGGGAGTATCCCTGACATTTTATAAGCTGAGGGTTAAAATTCACTTATTGAAACCAGAGGTGGAAAAATGTAACATGGGACTTTTGAAGCCAAATTGTTTTGAGTTGAGAAACCAAGGACTCAAGAAATGTGGAGAAAGCATTGGGCCTGTGCCCTGGAGGGGCTGATTTGCAGGCTTTTCTGTCCTCTGTAGTAGTTGCATGAGAGGAAATCATGAGATTATGGGAAACAAATCACAGACTTCCCTACTGTTTCTTTATATTTGTCAAGTCCTGTTCTAATGTTTCTTTTAAACCCTCTTAGTGCCACCTAAAATCCTGAATAGAATAAGAGTGACAGAATGGATGGGCATTTTCCTGCAATCAGTATTTAGGGCCTTGGACTTAATCCCAGGCTGCTCTCCTCTCTTCCCTGCCCCAACAGGGAGGTGGCGTCCATGAAGAGTGAGCTCAGTGTGGTTACCATCCAGCCCATAACTGAGCTTAAGGAGAGACGGGAGTAGGCCAGATCAAACTCACTTGTTGCCTGCTGGGTATGAACCCTATAGTGGGCACTGTGTGTGTATCTCACTTAACCCACAGACTTAAGCTGCTATTATTTGAGGAAACTAACGTTCAGAAAAGTGTAGTGATTTGTTCAGATTCTTCACTAGAAAGTAATGGATTTAGGACTGAAGCCTATTTGACGTTAGGTTTTTCTTGCTCTTCTATACTGGTTCCAGGATGTGATATGACAGTATGAATTCTTCTTAAATACCTTCTTAAATATCTCCTGGCAATTGTTCTCTGATATAATGAGTGTCAATTCCCAATTTCAGCATCTTTATTCTTTTCTTTCTTGATAAACATGAAATTACATCCATAATGTATGTACATACATACATACTCACATTTCTACTTTCTATTTCTAAATGTGTAGAGACTAAAAGCTTCACATACATTATCACCTATAATCTTGCTAAAAACATATGATTACTATTTACCAGAAATTGAGACTCAAAGACTTTCACAAAGCCACATATCAAGTAGTGCAACTGAGATGGGTAACCACATATTTGTGTACTAGTGCTATTAATCACAATGATATATTGCCATTCATTCATTTAACAAATATTTAGAGTGATTTTTGTATACCTGCATTATACTATATAATGTAGCTATGACAATGAAAATTACCTGGCATTTACCTGGAGATGTTCAATCAGGTACTATAAACAGATATGTAAGTAGGCAATAAGAATGAGATTTGGTAAAGATTTGGTTTAGGATGTGAATTTAAGACTATCATTAAGTAGGGCCTGCTCATATTTCCAACATGGTAGCTCAGTAGAGATCCCTAATTAAAAAAAAATTGATGGGGTGGGGTAGTGCTTGAAGGAGGCTTCTGGAGAATGTGACTCTTTATAGGAATCCTGATTGGTGGGAAAAGATCTGATGGAGATAGCTGAAAGGGAGAGTACCACATATAGAGGAAATTGTGTGATCAAAATCTCAGAAGAGAGAGAATGTGATGTGTGAAGGAGTCAGATCATGAGTTCAGTGTCACTGGAATTGGCAAGAAAAAGAATTATGGGGAATGTGGCCAGAGATTCTTTTCTGTTTTAAAAAGCTTAAACTTTGTCTTCTAGACCAGCGGTTATGGATCTATGAAAATCTGATGAAATATATACTTTATAAAAATGATGTGCACCCATGACTGTGTCCACACATACCATATATTTATACAATTTAAATTATAATTCTTGTGGCTCTATAGAACCCTGAAATCCACAGAGAGCATTAGAGAGTTACAGTACAATGTAGTTAGATATTGAAGAAAATGAGGTAGTTGATGGTTGACATTTTTTTTTTCCCCTGAGAATGGTTTTTGTGTGTTCATGTACTTGTGGTCCTTTGGTCATCTGATTTTCCTCCGCCTATTTTGAAAGCCATTCTGAGTCATGAACTGATATCTGAGAGGAAAAGAAAAAATAAGGCTGAAGGAAAAACCTCACCATTTTTGGTATCTACTGAGTCCCAGTACTGGGCAAATTTAACCTTATTGTATCCTCATAATATATCTTCAAAGTATAATTTTTATTTAACAGAAGAAAATTGAATTTTTTGAAGGAAAAGTTGAAGAAAATTAAAGCTAAAGGACCTTATCTAACTTCACTGTCAGTTAAATAGTCAGGATGTGAACCCAGGATTACCTTTTCCTGAATCTCCATACTTTGTCTAAGACACCAGTCAATAGCTAAAGGAATGAGGGATACAATTGTTTCTATGATACTTTCCTCTACCTTTTCTTACTCAACTAAAATACCAGGGAAAATCTCAGAATTACTACCCTAAATGCCTGGGTAAGTAAACAATTTTGTGCTTTAATTGCCTGTCTTTTGCGTTTGTAGTTTTATTTACTGTATGAGTTTTATGTGAGTTTATAAAAGTCAATAAACTCAATATTCTAGAAATCACTTGTAATTTAACATCTAGATAATTAAAGTAACAAAAAAGTTAATTCATTGTTGGTTTATGATAGTGATTAACTGAATCCCATTTCTTTCCCTGAAGAGGAGCTCAGATAGTTATGTGAGTCTGCTGCATCCAAGGAGAGATAAGAACAAAAGATTTGTTATGAAGCCCTTAAAAATCAGTGCCCTTTTAGCAAATTATAGTAGCTTAATTAAAGTTATTTTAAGTAATAGTTAATTATGCTTAATTAAAATAATCATGGAATTAGCCAAGGAAATTTGAATGAACCATAATGCAGACATGTATGGCCTCTGAGGATCAAGTACACTAGTTACCATAACCAAAAACCTCTTCATAAATCCAAAATATGAAAGAGCCTAGATCAGTTTTGATTACACAAAGCTACTGATAATGAATAGTTATATTCACATATGTGTATATATATGTATTTATACCTACACATACATAGTACCTTAGAATATACTATTGTGCACCCCCAAAAGTATAATATGAGATTGTATTAATTTGATTTCTTTTAATGTGAGATTACTTTGGGGAAGTAAATGAGGATTAAAGGTCTAATTGTCAATGCTATTTATGATTTTAAAGTCTAAATAATCCTATTTTTGTCTATGCATTATGCAGATTTACCAGATGCTTTAGGGACTCTGGCTGACATTAGGAAAGATCTAGGTTTTTTCTTTTTTTCTTTTTACTGGGAGATATAATTTAAACTGAAATAGCTAGATCTGGCATTGTTACCATCCTGGTCTTGATTTAATAAAAACCACAGGATACATAGGCAAATGTCTAGTTTTCCCTATGTGGTGGTAGCACTTGTTAAAAACCTCTTAATGGATTCTTGGCTTTACTGTTGCTAGGATATATCATTGTTTGTTGGGAGAATTCCCGGTGAATCATCATTACAATGTCAATGATTCTTATAGTATCTCAGAATCTTCCAAGTGGTATGCCTATAGACCAATTTTAGTCAGTTCAGATTACATAAGTATTTTCCACCTAGATTATCCCCCCAGATGGATAATAGTCTCGAAGATTTGTGACTTCTCTAATAAGCATCCTTCTAGATTTTCTGGTTCCTCAAATTTCTTTTTCTTTTTTCTTTTTGGTACCAGGAATTGAACTTAGGGGTACTCAACCACCGAGCCACATCCCTAGTTCCATTTTCTATTTAGAGACAGGGTCTCACTGAGTTGCTTAGTGCCTTGCTGAGTCTGGCTTTGAACTCACGATTCTCCTGTCTGTCTCCCAAAGTTCTGGGACTACCACTGCACCTGGCTTCCAAATTTCTTATTAGGTTTTCTGTTGGGTAAATATGACTATCTCTCTAACAAATAGTATTTCAGAAAAGTGGTCTGCCTACAAATTTTAAGTAGACAGTGGAAGGTTAGTATCTATTTATATAATATATATAATATATGCATTAATATCATATATATAACTTAAGGGGCAAGGAACATTGGAATAGGTAAAGAATAGAAGCCTCAGTGATTCAAGCCATGAAGATGACCCCATAAGGGAGCCCATATCTCAGGCAGATCCCTTTTAGACCTGCTAACATTCACCATCACCTCTAAGGCACTCTTTCAGTGGTAGCTGCATTGGTAGTACCAACAGGTAACTCTCTCAAAACCATAAACAGCTCACAAGAGCTGAGAACCATGAGAGAAGACATTCAAAGCATTAATGAGTTTTTACAATAAATTCAAACATTTATCTTTTAAAATTACCATTTAATAAAAATGTTTCAAAAATGATGCATACTTATTAGATCACAAAATCCCAGAGAAGAAAAATAAAAATCATCAGGATATGTTATTCTACTGCCCATGGAAATTGGTTCAGCAGTGGTCCTGCAAAGGTTAAATAGCCAAATTGAATAATTAACTAAACTGGCATATGAACGTCCATGCATGGAAATATTCTTATCCTCACCAACTAAGACATAGTGCATCCTGTACCCCTTGATATGATTCACCGAGCAAGGCACATCATCTCTCTGGTATCCTTTCTAATAATACACAACCCCAATCTAATGTAAGAGAAAATCATGAGATCTAAATTAAGGAAAATGCTACAAAATAACAAGTGATTTTCAAAAATGTCAAGAAAAATACTGAAAAATGAAATGAATACTGAATACTGAATAATGAAAGAAAAATACTAAGGAAGTGCATTAGGTTAGCAGAAGCCAAGGAGACATGACAATTAATTGGATATCAATTGGATGCAATTTAATGAAATATTAGATTCTTAAGCAGAAAAAGATATTAGTATGAAAATGGGTGAAACTTGAAAAATGATTGTAGTATATTTAGTGGTATTGTACCGATGCGAATTCTTAGTTTGGTTACTTGTACTGTGTAAGATGTTAACGTAAGGGAAGTTGCTCTAGTTTTGCAATACTTCTATAAGTCTAAGATCATTTCAAGATAATCAGTTAAGAAAAATGGTACACATAGAAAAATAAGTGACCTAGACAAGGAAGAGAAATGACATTGATTACCCCAGAAACTCCTGAGTGGGGGTAGAGTTTTTCTTAGCTTTTGCAGAGAGAAGAGCTAAATATATCTAGTGAGGACTGTTGGGTAGAATCTCTTCCTTGACATCCTCCATTTCTTTAAGTTCTTACTTTCTCTCTCAGGACTTCATATATTTAACTCATATCTGGCAGATAGATCACTGGTCAATATACTTAGTTTCTAGAACTACCGAAATGCTTCATTTCTCTTCATCTATACATTCCTATTTAAATGGGAAGTTTTGAGAAGAAAATCCAGACATATTTTTCTTTATTTGGTAGGAATACTTACAGTATGATCCAAGGAGCCCTTTATATAGATGTGTGAGTTCACTTGGAAGAAGCAGCTTGAATTATTCTTTATAGTTCATATAATTAGAATGGTACTTAAAACAGGGTAGGTATTCAATACATGTCCATAAATGTCACTAAAGTAATTTTGATGTCAGCTATGTATTTGGAATGTTACTGAATAATTTAAAAACAGTGAACTTTGCAAAAATTATCTTTTTATTAAGCTGGAATATATACCTGCTGCTATGTTAACTAGTTTATATACATTTTTCTCTTTTGGTCTTCACAACACCTATGGAACAGATATTCTTAAGATTTTAAAAAGTAGTGTTAACTCAAAGAGGTTAAGTCGCTTATTCCAGTTCACAAATTACTAATTGCCAAACTAGGATTCTAACCTTAATTTGTCTGATTCCCACCCTCATAGTTTCTATACTCTACTTCTCTGAAAATGTGATATATTCCCAACCTTGTTGCAAGATTTATATATTAAAATAATTATATGATTTTGGTTAAAAATATGAACAGGAAACTACCATGTCCTAATTTAAGAGTAAGAAGCAATATATCAGTTAAGCATCCAAATGCTTTGCTATTCTTATGTTTGCTCCAAATTTGCTTACATCCTCTATTAACATATCCAACATCTTAAGAATAAAAAGACAGATATTAAGTACACAGCTCTGTTCAGTCTTGTGTATGGTGCCAGGATTCTTAGCTCTGCAGAGCCAGTCTCACTAGAGATGATCTGAGATAGGCACACTGATGGGAATGCATATGCATGACACAAAGAAGCACATGTGTACATTTAAATTGGGATGAAAATATGTTCAAGTTTTATGTAGAATGCAAATAGTTTTAAATCAATTTTTGCATGCTCTTAAACACACTGGAAAACATAACATGGATCAAGGAAAATTGCTACAAAACACAAAAAGACGTTTAAAATATCTTAAGGCTTGGTCTTGTAGTTTTCGGTATGCTAATTTTTTGTCATAAAATAAGCAGTTAAAGAGCCAAGCAGGGATCCTATTCCTAACTGTTATTTCCTCCTTAATTGGTCAATACAGCACAAACACATCATTAAACACATAGGAAACTTACTATAGCATAAAATCTTGTGTAAGGCATATCCATCTGGAGCAGACAAAGCAGTTTATTCCTTTAAGTGTCAGAATGACCTTGCTAGAGCTTCGCCTCACCTATTATAGAGCCCCATAGCAAGGGCACCTCTTCAGGATGCCAAATGATGGTAATTCCTTTCACCTCTAAAAGTCTAATGTTACTGCTGAACAACTAGATTTTTCTGTTAAAATAAATAGCCTGGTATCCAATTAAAGGATTATGATCATTTCAAAATGAGAAATCAGTTGTCTTATTCAATATCTCTCCCTTAAGAAGCCAGGGTGCTTTGGTGCCACAGGAGTAATTAAAGCCCTGGCTCCTCTGGTCTGATATATTAGAGTCACCTGAACAGAGATGAAAAACATCTTGTGTTGTCAGGAACCAATTCAGTGAATCAGAGTGGCAGCTGAAATGGAAAACTGCCAGTTGTTGACCCAATACCATGAGGATGAATCATTTTTCAGAAAGCTCAAGTGAATTATTTTTTAATGTGTGACTTTATGTGTGAATGGAACATGGTGACAGAGGGTGCAAAGCAAATGCTCCATCAGGACTTGGCTGGTGAGTTATGGGGCAGGTGTACATGCTTAGAAGACCTGGGATGGATACATTGTAATAAAATATGATCACTGGTCCAAACTAGTTCATAGCACCATAAAGCCATCTGTTAGGAATCAACTTAGCATGACTGTCAGTTTCTTGTAGGAAAAGACTTGGGGTAGGTGTGCAAAGTTTTGGTTGCCTAGAGGGAGTTCAGGAAAACAATTGCCCATTTTGAAAAACAGAAGATATAAATGAGCTAAACACAGTTTAAACAAAATCATCCACAAAGAGGCAGGTTAAAAGTTTTTACAAATGGACACTTTTTTCAAAGAAGAAAATAACTTGGTTAGAATTAGGTCTTCTATCATTTTCTATCTTTTGTTGTGGATATTTAAGGACATAAAGACCAAAGTGTCTCAGATCAAATTGGATACCAAGATTTATGTTAAGACCAGATCTTCACGGACTTGATAAAAGAGGGTCCAGGGCTCTTTGTGGCCCAGTTAGAGTTCTGGAATATGAAGTGAGGACTTCCCAGGGTCAATGTGTATTTAGGGATGACATAGGATATTTTTAAGCCTTTATTTTTTAGTACTTTAAATTCTTGTAAAGAAGGCTTTTCAATTATGCCTGAGGAGATTTATTTGGAAGTATGATAGTGCCTCTTTCTGTCTCAGCCACCTTGTTAACTTTTTATAGTAAAAAGATTGCTGGTATAGTTTTCTGTGACCTCTCACCATAACCACATAAATGGGAGCTACTACTCTGTCCAACATAAGGCCTAATAAACAGTTGAATGTGTGAAAGAACACGATCCTGTGAATCTAGTGGGTCAAGAAGACATACAAAACCTAGAAATATTACCCTGTGCTCATCCTCTCCTTCCACCTGGAATTGATCCTCTAGTTCTCATTTTTATTATTTTGTCAAGTACAGCTTCTTCAGAGGATAAATTATTCTTATTGGAGCTTGGAATTCCTTTTCAGGGGTTGATAGACTCTACTTAATGGTCCCTAGGGACGTGATTGAAAGTCCAGGAGAGCCAGAGGTGAGCTGGGAGTTTAGTGCAGATGACTTGGATTGTGATCATGTGTAGAAATCAACAATTAGGCTCAAAGACATGTTGAAACTCAGATCCAAATGAGTTTTAATCAGCGGGAGAAGTAAGTGAAACAATCAAATCGTGTCCTGCCAAGAATGAGTTGTCTTATAGAGGGCTTTCTATGAACCAACTTCAATCTTTTGTGACTTTCAATTCTCTGTATCTTACCTTATGGCTTGACTATATTGGGTATGCTCTGGGAGCATTAAATTTCACATATATGATGCATGTATAAATGAGGAAAAATGTAAGAACCTACCTCGATCATCAGCTTCCCTTCTCCTAGTTCTTTCATTGGAATGGGATATTCTCATGAGTATAGGTATCTATACCCTTGGGGTAGAGAAACTTATGGGAAATGTGTTCATTGCACCTTCTGAAACACAGCTAATTTGAGACTTATGGGTTTGGGAGTCAACTAAACATTGCATATACATTGTGTTAAAACCCCCATTCTACTTTCATCCATTGAAACAGATCAGCATCTCTCTAACCCCTCTTCCCTGAGACTATTCAGTCAGACTCTATAAGACCATGGAAGAGCAATCAGACTCTATACTATTGGATTATGTGGGGAAGAATTGGGAACAGGAGCCTCAAAGTAGGAATGAAGGTGAAGGATGTTTGGAAGTGGTGATAAGAGCAAACCTAATTGCCCAGGATTCTGCTCTGCCTAACTGCCTGCATGCCATGGTTGCTGCATTTGATTCCACTTGTACCGTGATTGCCTCTAATGTTCTTGAAGAGCCTTCTGTGTGGGAGTGGATTTCTATCAGTACTGAATATTTTCTTGCAGAATAGAGTCCTGGGAGAATTTTTTGTTTACCTTGCGTAGCATCTTGAAATTTTTTCATGCAGATTCTGAAATACTCTTTTGGTAAAGATTTGAAGTCATCAATGGTAGCAGAGACAATAATTGAGATGGGGATATATCGCAATTACCATTGGAGGCTATTATCAAATTTCTTCCCCTCAGTTTATTTAATCTTAAGTTAATGATGAAGTCAGTCTTTTCCTCTGAAAAATTTTTTCCTTTATTGTCATGTTGTTCAACCACTTTTCAAATTACTCTCAGAAAACTGTATGGAGCAAAAACATTCTGTACTTAGATAACACAGGAGAGTTAGGAGCTCAGGAGAAAATTTACCTGGGTTCATTGAGTATTAACTATATACTCCTTTAGCACTTCTCAAAATGTGGTCTGTAGGGAGACAACATTGGTAACACTGGTAATACGTTAGAATTGCAACCTTGGTACAGTCTAAGACCTATTGAATCAGACTTTGCATGTTAACTTGATCCCCAGGTAAGCAAATTGAAGTTTGAAGTGGTGATGTAAAGAATTTGAAGGAAAAATGAGTTGACTCTAGCCATAATTTATCAGTTCAAGTAATCTGTTCTGTAATCATAGGGCTTCTAGGAATGTCCCCCTGAGACCTGCTATATTTCCAGTAGAGCATGAATTCTGTTACAGGTCAGAATTCCTCCACGCATGAATGTCTTGTCTTCTATGAATGGGTGACCCTTTTACTGTTCTTACAAACACATTCCTACATTTGGAAGATGACTTTTGGTCTAGCCCAGCAAAATGACACTGCCGTCCATTTCCCTAGCCATCAAGGCTTAGGCTAAAGTGCTTTTTTTTCTTTTTTTGGTACTGAGGATTGAACTGAGGGGTATTCTACCACAGAGCCACATCCTCAGCCTTATTTTTTTGTGTTTTATTTAGAGACAGGGTGTCACTGTGTTGCTTAGCACCTCGCTGTTGCTGAGGCTGGCTTTGAACTCGCTATCCTCCTGTCTCAGCCTCCCATGGTGCTGGGATTATAGACGTGTGCTACTGTTTTGTTATGTTTGAAAAAGACATGTCATAATGGAGCAGTTTGGAAAGGAATTGGATATAGTTTTCTTGAGAGGTGAATGGGTGTCATCCTGAGAATCTCCTAGGAAGGAAATAGTAACCATGACATTAGTGTGTTAGTCAGCTTTTTGTCCCCATGACCAAAATACCTGACAAGAACAATTTAAAGGAGGAAAGGTTTATTTTGGCTTCTGGTTTTGGAGGTTTCAGTCCATGGTTGATAAGGCAGAAACATCATGGCAGAAGGGTGTAGAAAAGGAAAGTTGCTACTTCATGGAAGCAACAAAGGAGGGAGGGAGAGAAACAGACATATGGAGGAAGGGGACACATCCCCATTGATCCATTTCCTCCAACTAGGCCTTAGCTGCTTAGAGTTTCTACATCTCCCCAGTAGTCCATTCACATTATGGATTCATCAAATGGATTAATCCACAGATAAGGTTAGAGTCCTTATGATGCAATCACTTCCCAAAGCCTTATCTCTAGACATAGCTACATTGGGGACCAAGTCTTCAACACATGAGCTTTTGGGGCACATTCCAGATCCAAATAACAATTGGTAAATAGGATACTTGATACTTTTAGCAGCATTTAAGATTATATACCAAGAGGTACTAAATAAAGCACTGACAACTCTGGTGGTGTTCATAATTATTGAGAAGATTGGAGATGAGCAATAGGCCTGTTCATTTTTTTTCATGGAATTTTTTTTCTTTAGACTCTGAAGTAAGCCAGACAGTAGTTTTTGAAGTTATAAAGACTAAAGATTGAGAAGGATCGGCAAAATTTTCTCTATGGACTTTGTATGACAGATCCTTTGTTTTCCAAGGCCTTTGTATTTTTCAAGGATCTCATAATGCTATGTGGTTTATGTGATGGGCATCATCCTAGAGTTGTGTAATGCCTAAACTGTGTACATTTATAGAAAGTGGGTAAAAAGGGTATAAACAGTTATTTCTTTCACTCAACAGATATTAATTATAATTATTTTTAACCCATGTCGCATATCAAAACCATCCCAGAAATAAAGCTGCTTAGGCCATATTTTTATAGATACTGATTCAGTAGGTCTGGTGCAGGACTTGGAAATCTGTATTTTTTTAAACCCTAGATAATTCTGATGTGCTGTGGACTGTGTTTAGTACTGAGGCAGATATTTAAAAAGTTAAGACACTCTCTGCCTTCAAGAATCTTCAGTCCTGTGGTAGAACCCATGCATGTTAATGATACACAATGCAGTAATATTTTATGGCTATTATAGAGGCACATACAAAAAGCCCTAGAGTGAATGTGGCAAAGAATAGTTAAACTTATTTGTGTTTGTACATGCAGCTTCCAGCACATTTGGGACTTGTTTTCCACTTGAGTGTCATGCATGAACTTGTTGAATCCTTTATCTCTTTTGAACTCCACAGACATCTTAGGTCTTTAGGTATGCCTTTTTAAGCCCTGTTTGTAAAAAATGATCTACATGTTCACACTAAGGCATACTGACAATACTGTTGTTTCCTTTGATAGAAATTTTTTATTCTAGTAGACTGATGAAGACCACAGTGGGGCTTGGGAAGTAGCATCTTGGATCTAGAAGTCATATGTGTATGTGTGAGTGTGTATGTAAACAAGTAGGGGTGGAAAATCCCAAGGTTTCTTATAATTCTGCCAGGTGGCCACTTTTTATCATTGCATTAGAGGCTGAGTGCAAGGTTTAGGAATTAAGATAGGAAATGAGGGGTAGAAAGGGACATCAACTGATGCTAGTGTCTTACATTGGTTATTCATTTGACATGAAGTACTAATGTCTGGTGCAGGACTTGCTCAGAGAAGTGCTGAGCAAGAAGAGACAGGAGAATTAAAAGCAATGGAATTCCAGGGCTAGGATATAGCTTAGTTGGTAGAGTGCTTGCCTTGCATGTACAAGGCCCTGGGTTCAATCCCCAGCACCACAAAAAAAAAAAAAAAAAATGGAACTCCAATATACAGTCGATCATGCATTAATTAAGAGTGAGAATTAATGAAATGAAAAATGCCATCCTGCTCAAAAAGATGTTTTCTTGGTTTTAAAAATAGTAGGGTACCAAATTCATTCTGCATTTTAATAATGAATATACTTATATTTTCCTATTTCTTTACCATCAACAAATTATTCTTTCACTGAATTCTAACTATGAAAATATTTTCATATTGTTTTAATTTTATATTTGAATGAATCGAGGAAAGATTATAGTTCCAAGGCAGACCAGGTTCTTGATTATCAATTGAATTCATGGCTTTTTGGGTAGCAAATCCAGAACTTCTTTATCTTGGTTTCACAGATATATCATATGGGTAAGCTATAGTGATGGGTTTTTGATGTCATTGTCAAGTAAGTAGATAAGCAATGGTGGCAGGCTTGGCTCTTTTGCATGAGTTGCACATTACAGAATCCAAGAACCTTTTGCTTTTAGATATATTCATTTTGATAGATTATTCATCTAGTTCTTCACAAGTAGTTCTAGAGAGTAATGCTAAAGAATGTTGGAATGTTTTCTGATGACTCCGTCTTGCCTAAGACCACTTGTTTTTGGCTGATGGGACACCTAAGATGTTGGTAGCTGACCTCTTGGGTCATCTTATCCTCATCGCACCTCAGTTGGTCACTAGATTTCCAGACTTTTAAGCTCTGCTGATAACTCTGCAAGTACACACAGGTGTTCCAGAATGTACTAATCTCTG
This sequence comes from Xerus rutilus, assembly GCA_028644305.1. Taxonomy (NCBI): domain Eukaryota; kingdom Metazoa; phylum Chordata; class Mammalia; order Rodentia; family Sciuridae; genus Xerus; species Xerus rutilus. The sequence continues at coordinate 95,800,062 of CM053404.1, read as the reverse complement.
GCGTAAGATGAATGTATTGCCTGTCTTGAGATTGCATTTGCAACAGTTCTCATGATTTCTTGGAAACGTTGCTGCAGAAGATGAAAAATACAACACAAATTGTATGAGCAATTAATCACACCTTCTTTGAGTCATCGCTTATAATTCTTCCAGATTTGAAATCATGAAACCTGTACAAGGACAGGTGTAGGTCCTCTAACGTGTTTTAGCTCTCGGGAAGGTCAACTATAGTTTAAATATGAGCCTGACTGATGTGACTGTTGGAAAGCCATGGGGGGAAAGAACCACATGACTTCCTGATTTGTCAGACCTGTCTGAGATGACGTGCAACTCTGTTTGCTTTTATGTGAAAGTATACAACACAGCTGGAATTCAGAGGAACTCAAGTGAAATATTTGTTGATTATGTTTTTCCTCCTGTACTTTGAAATGAACAAAGCCATCACTTCATAGCAGTGTCAGGATTTCAAAGTCCACAAAATTAAGATACAGATGAAGTGGATCATTCCTATGTATTAAATGTATCTTAAATGTATCATGTGTTTAGCAGCATCTAAGTCATATGCAGAATGATTTTTAGGAAATAAAATGGGCCTAAATCTCTTGTGCTCTCTTGATCTCACTTTTCATTTTTTCCTTTCTCTACTTCTAACAATCAGGGCTTGTCTTCAAAGCACAAAACTTTAATTCCAAATCCATGATAAGATTTGAGATTATACAAATCTACGATTCATGAAGATAAGACCAGTGCTGTAGAAAAATAAAACAAATCAATCTTATTTAAACAACATACAAGAGTTTTGCAGTCTATCAATGAAAACGGATTAAATTTGCATCAGTGCTAACCTCAGGAGATTAGAGCATTGACAGTCCATAGTGTGTGCAGTGGAACTTGGCAAAAGTACTGAAAAACTACATTCTTACCATTTCCCAATGATCTGTACAATTAAGCAAATGACATATTCTCTGATTGCCAGTGTGCTAGCCTGGAACACTGAATCTCATAGTTCATTAGTATGCATTATTAGATTTTCCAATTCCCATGCATGGTGTTGTCTGGAACAAATAGCCTCAGGAGGGCACTAGATTATGCAAACTATGGATTTTGGAATGTTTTCTAATTAAAAGTAGCAGGGAATCTATAATATGCCTTGATTTGCTTAAGTCCTTGTTAATAAAATTTCTAGAGTATCAGGAAGATGCTTCAGTATACTGTATGGCAAAGACTCTAGTATTCTGACCATATCATTGCCTAGCAATCAGGAGCCACTTTAATTCCATGTTAAGGTTTGGTATATGAAGCGAAAAAAACATAAAACATTTTAGAACAGAGTGAAATCAACATTGTCAATTCCTATTTTACAGGAAGAGTAACTGTGTTATCCATTGGTGGAGTTTTTGTCTTAATCCTTTCTCTTGACCACTTCAGGATCTTTTGTGAAAGGAAGTCAAAACTTGGGGGATCAGAGCAAAGGGAACAAGAACTGAACAGAGCTGAAAATAGTTTTGAGGGAGAAAAAAGGGCTTCACACTGTATTCTGCATTGACTTTGCTGAAACCATTTTAAGAAATATAGTAAAAATTAATAGCCTCCATCCTTAATTTCTTTCATATGGGGGATTGAACATAGGATGCTCTACCACTGAGCTATATCTCCAGTCATTTTTATTTTGAAATAGGGCCTTACTAAGTTTCCATGGCTTGGGATCCTCCTGCCTCAGTCTACCAACTAGTGAGGATTTCAAGTGTGCACCATTACACCTGGCTAAAGAAAGGTTTATTTCTATTGATTCTGTCTTGGTACCAATAGTAACTATGGTTTATATAGTATCTGTTGTGTCAGTCTCTATAATAAATGCTTTTATTCTCTAATCTGGAAATCTAAACTTTAAGGAATATACATTGTAATTCTCACTTTACTAAGGAGAAAAATGAATAGTTGAGTAAATAGTTTGTGATGCAACCCATGTGAGCCTGACTCCAGAACTCATGCAGTTCCAACTATCATCCCATTTCTCCCCACCAGCCATCTTGCTCAAGTTTAGAAATCAATAAAATGAACAGCTTTGTCCTATCTAAGCCCATCTTAATGCATATAAATTTGATATTTTGTGAATGTGATAAAACATATCTTCCTATTTAAAATTTAATGTCATACATTATTAGTTTTTAGGATGGATAACTCACTTATTACTTTAAAGCATCCAGGGACACAAATGGGAGGACAAATAGTTGTTGCTCATGTAGTTTTTCTTAATTTGTGCTAGAATTTTTCACTATCTTGGTTTTATTTATGCAAGAAAAAAATACGAGACTAGATGTGATCAGTCTGAAATATGCTAATTATTTATTCTGTGAATATGCATCCACACTATACATAGTAACATTAAAGGAGCCTTCACCACACAATCCATCAATATGTAACTGTCAATCTGTCAGTTAATTACAATTAATGCAGTTGGCAAGGCGGAGATCTAATGCATATTAACAATAGTTTGCATTCTCCAGTCATGGCATTTGAATCATCACAGAGTGTGTGATGAATACACATTAAAAATAATGAATCCTTTCAAGCTAAATAATTTTGACAGAATGATGACATTCTTCTTCTTTTTCTAAAGTGCTTGTATTACTTCTCTCCTTCAAAAACAAGGAAAGCGAAACAAAAGAAAAATAACTTTTAAAAGGACTAGGAAACTATTGACTCAATTTCCAAAGTGTAGCACTGAATGGAATTCTAAAAACTCACCCAGAAATTCTCTTTGCCTTGGTTTCATGAGGGTAAAGATTTTAGTTTTGCCTTTTATAGGCTAAAGCTCCTAGGAGCTTTATTTTTCCTGCTATTTAACTCATTTTAACATGTAGAGATTTACTGCATAATTATGTGACATGAAGAAAATGTGGCATTTCTGAAAACTGGTACAGACATAAGCAAATAAGATAAGGACACATACTTGAGAAGTACCAGGAATTCCCACGATCTTAGAACCCTCCCTTACCTTTGATTCAAAAACCCACATTAAGATTCTTTACGTATTTTATAAAATGGACAAGTGAATTTTGCACCATCTCAGGTATTTTCAGTGTATTATAATTGAGCAGTTACTTCATCCTCAAGAAGTCTTTTCTTGTGATTTCCCAGCTGCTACAGTGGCCCCAGAGAACATGGGTAGGTGTTATTCAAACCACACATTCTTTTCTACCTTCTCCCCATTTTGTTTATTTGTGATTTGAACTTCCAATGGTTTATTTTCAGAAGAAAGTCAGGAGAGGAGGATTTACTCTATTCCATTTGCACTCCAAGAACCACTCATTCTGTGGATATCTGATGTCCTCATCCAGGTTCCCAATGACTGATTGTCACTGAGTTGAAGGTCATTATGTAGAAATGCTATGATTGTGGCCAGCTCAAGATCCCTGAGCTTATACCCACCGAGTCTTGTGCCATTAGAAACCACTCCTCAGGACATATCTAAAGGATTTAAAATCAGTGTACTACAGTGTCACAGGCACATCAATGTTTATAACAGCACAATTCACAATAGCCAAGCTAGGTGCCCTTCAACAGATGAATGGATATAGAAAATGTGGATAAAGAAGAATGACTTTATGGCATTTTCTGGTAAATGGATGGAACTGGAGACTATCATGCTAAGGGAAATAAGCCAGTTCCCAAAGGTCAAAGGTTGAATGTTTTCTCTGATATGCAGAAGCTAATCCAAAATAAGAGGCAAGGGATACAAGAAAAAAATAGAAAAAGATCAGTGGAGTACAAAAAGGGAAACGAAGGGAAGAGAAGAGAATTGGGTTAGGAAAAGATAGTGAAATGAATCTGACCTAACTTTCCTACATACATATATGAATATACCACAGTGAATCTCACCATCATGTACATCCATAAGACACTAATTTGAAAAAACCTGTAAGTAAATAACAGTTCAGTAGAGTGAAGAGAACAGGGGGAGGGAGGATGGGAGAGAAAGTGGAAGCAGAGGATTGAATTAGAACAAATTACATTTCATGCTTTTTAAATTATGTCAAAATGAATCCTATTGTAATGTATAACTAAAAGAAACCAATAACAGCAAAAACATTACTGGCAGGTGTACTCCATGCTGTTGAGCTGTCACTTTTATCCTGTGTTGGTCACCTTCTAAGAGCATGGCAGGACTACTCTAAATAGTTCTCTCCTTGTGTCCAAGACACACCCTGATAGCAATATTCTCTTTCCTCCTGAAGAACCAGAGCACTCAATTCATATTTTCATTCTCTTCTTTCTCCACTCTTTGCTCATTATTACATTTTAGTAATAGGCTAAGCATGAAAAAGTAATAGAAATCTAAGGGTAATGATTAAAACACTTTAAAACCTCTAACTCATGAAGAAAAGGAAATTGTATGTTTAATTTGTCTCTTGGTCCAATGATTAAATCTTTTTTTGAATTATTATAACAATGCACTTGTAAGAATTCTTTCTTTTCACTCTTAAAGCACTTTACAATTAAACCTATTACATTCTACCAAGATTTCCCATTAAGGGATATAATTTATTCTTTTGTCCTCTTCATGATTTGTTTCAATATCCTTGAGACTAAATTAATTTATGTTCATGCAGTCAAGTGTTTTTGAAAAGATCCATGTATAACAAAGTACACCAATGTGATTCCTAACTACCAAGAACAAAAATATGATGGAAGAGAATACTCTTATGTTACATCACTAGCTTCAAAGACCTCATAAAATTTTTGCTTTTTAGTAGGAGCAATAGTGAGAAAACCAGTTGAGTCATAGCTAGATTGACATTTTAAAATCAGGTAAGAAAAAGAAAACTGCTTCTGGGCTTATGGTCTGTGTCAAATCTAAATTTGTTTTGTCTATTTTTCTACAATGATCATTTGGAATCAAAAATTAACTTGCAATTTGGAGAATACTAATTTCAACTTTATACCTACTTGCAAAAAAATAGGCACATTGCATAAGACTAGAGGGATCATGACATCATGCTTCTGAAGCCATTGGGAGTTTGAAGCAGCTCAGATCCATTATGCTTTGATTTTTCTCTAAGGCATCTGAAAGAAATGGGTCTTGTTTTTAATTCATCATAGCATTTTGCATACACTAAACCTCACTGAGACGTTAGGGTGGGTGTTTGGATCTAGAGTCACCATTTAAAATTAAGAAAATTTTATCAGTTTCTGATATTTTATTGGTATTCATTCTTTTTGATTTAGTGAAATGCTTCTTGAAAGACCATTTAGGGGAAAAGTAAAGGAGAAAGAAATGTTAAAAAAAAAAGTATCAAAATTTGTTAGAGTTTATATCTACACAGATTATCAACACAGAATAAACGAATAGCTAGTTGATTAACTTTGGGCATTTTATGGTTGCTAATGATCATCACTGAATCCACTGCACAGCTGGGGCTGATTGATAACTGAATTAGGCAGATGGTTTGTACTAGAGATTCATTCTATACAGGTAGGTATGGCCACTGTCCATTGGACCCTATTAGAAAATTAGGACTGGCATGAAGATCTACATATATGAAAAATCATTTTAGAGTTTTAACAAATATCACCTTTTTATGTACTGCTGTGCTTGGGATCATAGTGAGATACTACATTAACTTTCAATACACTAGCTTAGAATGTTGCTGTTTCCCCAAATCTCCTGCAGAATTGCCCTAAGAATTATGTACCATTATCAGCATCACTATTATCCCCAGAGGAGAATTAAACATGATTTGGCCCTTGAAAAAGCAATTATAACTATAACATTGTACTATGACACTAAAAAAAAAAACTACAGAAAGTGTAATTATCTTGTAGGCATATATAAGAGGCAGTCACAAAGTATGTGGAAAATCTGACAGAGCTATAAATCAGTAGAGCATGACAGGCCAATTCCCATTATCAACCTCATGGGGTATCAGTTTCATTGTAGTGGAATTTTGTTACTTTCACAACCTTGCTAAACATATCTGTTTTTCAGGAATAAGATGACAGGTGGTGCCCAGTCCTTCTGAAGGTCATAAGAAGGTAGGAAAAAAACTGCATTCTAAGAAGTAATAAAAGATACAGCAAGGTTGTTGAATATAAGATCAGCATATCAAAATCAATTGCTTTCCCATATCCTGGCAATAACCCATTAGAAAATGAAATAGAAAAAAAGGATTCCATTTAACATTGCAACAAACTCTATATATCTAGGAATAAACCTAACAAAGAGTGCAAGTTCTTGAAGGAGAATTGTCCAGTGAAAAAGCAAACTACAAATTAATGCATTCACCATGACACATTTATGTTCAGAATCACCCACAAAATATACTATTATACTTCAGTGTATTTATATAAAAGTATAAAAAAGGACTGTAAGGGTATACATCAAACCCATAATGCCCTAGAAACTGGGGTTGGGATTGTTATTGGGATGATCAAAGGAAGTTTTAGTTTGATTTTATACTCAAATAAGACTAGTTTAATTTGTGATACCCAATTTTTAAATGAATTTATTCATATTGTATATTAAAAAAAGTTTATACATACAGAAAATATTAGAATATGAAAAGGGAATAGATTGGAATACCAATTTTGTATGCTGAGGATATTGGTCACTCATACTTTTTGTTTGCATTTTCCAAATATTCTCTTATTGCCTCAGACAAAAAAAGAGAATATGGTCAGAAATCTAGAGAATATTAGAGGCTAACACTAGAATGTTATTGAGAAGGGAGAAAAATCAGGTACCGCATGACATGGTAGAATAGCAAAACAAAATGGAATTTGCACACATCAAGCCAGGGTTCAAATTCAGTATTCTGGAAAATTTAGGCAAATTGTTTTTTCACCATGGTTAGTGATGAGTATGATACCCCCTTTTGTGCTTTATCTGGCAACTACCACATGGAAAATCGTATCTCTAAAAGACTTCCATCCACCTAACACATTGTCTAACATGAAGTCCGTATGATTATAGTCACTTTTCCATTTTACACAATTATGAATAAAAAAACCTTGGTTCCATTGATTCATTAGTACCTAATACTATCTGGGTTGCTTTTTCAAGTAGAATTCCATTTCTTTGAGTCTGATGGAAAGCAGCAGCATTATCCAGAGAATATTGAGACTGCATGGGAGAGGCAAAATCAAGGAGGGACAGAGGTAACAGATACACTAATTCACTTGAGATATGGCAACTGGAGAATGTAACTATAACTGGGCAACCTTGAAAAGCATAATATGTTAAAGGAAGTTAGCAGTAACTTTTTTTTTTTTTTTTTTACTAGACAGCTTTATGTAGGCACCAAAGTGATTGGAATCTAGGGAAGGCAGAGATGAAGCCGACATGCTCAGGATTGCAAGGCCTTTTACCCTATTGGTCAAAAAATTAAGGGAAATGTTTATGGCTCTCCAGTGCATTGTCTCCTGGGTTTGTCCCATCACTGTCTTCACTTTTGCTCAGCATCTCTTTCTGATGTTCACCATGGGTAACTCTTCAGCTGCACCCAGAACCCTGGAGACTCATTTTGAATGTTCTGTAAGTTGCAACTCCCAGCTAGTTTTAACTATTCAGCCTAGAGTGGAGACTGCATGTATTTAAAGAGAGATCAGTGTCATTTCATAGTGACTCAAAAGTCTTAGCTATCACATTTTAGATTAATTTAGAAGAAACTATGCCTGACAAGTGATTGTTATAGTGATTCCAGCATGCTGCTGCTGCTCTTATCTGGGTGCGTTTTAAATATGAGATAAATCTTTTCTATAAAGCATAGGCATTAAAAATCAATAATAAATTTACTTTTACCTATCCTGCACAAATAAAGCAGAAACATTTCACTTCTCCTCCTGGAGGTTTTTTGTTTTTCCAAATACAAACGTTCTCTTTGAAAGCTTTTCTTTTTAGGGATATAACAAGAGGTAAGCTTCCAATAGATTCTAATATGCTATTAACTTTTGCTGCTCTTCTTTTCATGACTGGAATGGACTTGAGATAGAAGTATTATAGCCACTGTCCTAGAGTGAGGGACCAGGGCCTAGAGTGGCCCCAGAGGAGGATTAGGTGGTTTGCATTGAGTCAAGAATCTGAAAATTCAGAGGGATTTCTACCCATCAGTGGTCATGAAACCCACATTTATGGACTTGGTGCTTGTGCTTCAGAGAATATAAAGACTATTTCATAGAAGAATATTGCTCTAAAAATTCCATATAGGATATACTTTCCATAATAGCAATAAAAAGAAGTTATCTAAGAGAATAAAATCTCCATATGTACAAAAAAAAGTTTAACTGAAAATTCAGCAATGAACAAAATAATCAGCAAAAGGTATTTTATGGATTGTACCTAAATTATCCAATGCTGATTTGGTCTTATTCTCTCTGAGTTTGATGACAGGTTACCATTCCTCTGCTGCACTGAGTAGAATTTCATTTGCTTGGCACTGTTGGATAATGGCGTGTTTTGTATGCGTGCTTTTCCTAGGTAATTGAAGACTAACATTTTAAGGAGTAAAACTTCTAAGAAAAGTTCAGGAAAAATCATTTCACTTTATAATCCTTTAAAATTGAGCCCATTGAATATCATTTAGCATTTTCTTGACAACAGAGAATCACCTTGAGAATTTCATTTACTGTATTATGCTGAAATACAATGATTTCTTTACCAGCATGTTGTTTAGAGTGGCTCATGTCCATACTAAGTGAGGCTGGATTCTGTTGGAGGTCTAATGTCTATTTTTTACCTCTAGTTCTTCTCTTCTGTCAAATTGTAGTGTTTTATTTACTATTGTTAATGTAGTCTCGGTTGTTCATTATAATTTTACATGGAATGAAAAATCAGCTTATAAGAAGTACAAAATAAGAAAAATAGTGAATGGGTTCTGAGGAACTCTGTAATGAGTGGAGTTCATGTACTTTCATGGTATATATGTTGTGAAATTTGTCTTCCACATTTTAAGAATAATAACCAAGCTTCTAGAGAGCACAGTCTGTTTTCTACCTTATGCAGTTCCTTATATTTCATAACTCATGGATTTTTTTCCCTTTCAGAAACTGAGACTTCTTTTACTTTGTCAAATATCTTTTGATTATCCATTCTGTCTTTGGAGGCTTTTCTTTTTTTTCCCTCTTTCTTGTATAATATTTTATCCTAAGTTCTTATTTCTCTACACTAAGTCAAGCCATCAGAGGGAGATATTACTCAAGGTTCTTTGGACGTGAGATCAGAAAGAAAGATGATTTGGGGAAGCATTAGTGGTCAAAAGATGGAGCCAGAGACCAAAAGCCTGGGGGATGGAGCAAGCTGGGAACTTGAGGAGGAAGCAGGTGGAATGATCCAGTAAAGGGCAGAATGGTAGAGAAAGGCTAATCCAAACAGATGCGTGAAATAGAGCTGAACTCAGTTCTCAGATTTAAACAGTGGTTGTAACAGAGCAGAGGAGGGCCCTTGGTATCTGGGAAATAGGGATACTGGGCTTATACTGGCTACTCTTCCATGCCTCCTCAGAAGCTACTTAAGGCTGAAGGTACAGATGATGCAACCAACCCATCATGTTCAAGCCCAGAGCAAAGTGCTAGCCCCCTAGCTGGGCTGTTCTGACTCACCCTCATTGTTTGTTGAGGTAGGATCAGTATAGCTGTGTGTCTACTTAGAAAACAGATTGAGGATGGGAATAATAAATATTAACCAATTTCTTCAGAAATTAGTATCCAGGTAGTGACAATTCCTATTTGCAGCCCAGAGAATTCTTCATAATATAATTTATGAACCTTTTGATATATAAAACACAGTATGTCCACAACTAACCTCTCAAATCATTCAGTGGCACCATACTCCATTATAGTTACAAAAACTTGAAAGCTCGGAGTTATTCCAGACTCCTCCTTTATCTTTGTTCTTCATATCCAAGTGGCCACTTAGCCCAGCAACTTGGACTCATAAATACTTTTTATTTCCTTTCTCATTATGCAACTGCCATTACTTTAGATCAGATTAACATAATTTCTCATCTGTATGATTGCATTAACTTTTTAGCTGGTTTCTCTTTTATGATGGCCTTGAAATGTACTTTTTGCACCATATCTGGTCATGTCGATACATTCATTGTTAAAGTGATTATTCACAAGCATAGAATCAATGCAGCTTTTGAATTAAATAAAAATGACTAATTTTAAAGTGATAGAGTGGATAACTCACCATTAGTAGTCAAAGGATAAGATGTACTCTGTGATACACAGGTGTTTGGTCAGTTAATAGCATAGAAGCAAGAGTTAACTAGTAGTGTAAATATTTAAGCTTGAATGAAGTCTACTGTAAATTCTGTAACTATAATAATAAATGTAATTGAAACTATCAAAGTTCTAATGTTTGGATTGATGTAGCTCTTCCAATCAGGTGAATTAATAGATAACCTGTTGTAATGTTTATTGCAGTCAGTCAACTGAACAGTAAAAACTATTGATTAAGCAAAAGCCTGATAAAAAGTATTCTAGAAAGACTTTAGTTTTTGTGCAGAAACCAGTAATTACTGTTCTTGCTTATAATGGAACTTCTATTTCTGGTTTTATTAAAAGTTCCTTTGCCTCAACCCATGATGTAGGTCCCATACTAATGTCCCTTCAATATTTCAGTTCCTGCTTTATACCGGGGATGAGCCTGGGCATATCATGGATATAAATGATGGAAAACATGGCAAGATATTTGTCCTCAAACATAAACCTTTGAAAAAGAAAAACCTAAAGATCAAGAATATTCTTCTGCCTAGCATGATGCTACTGTTCTTTTCCCCAAAGACCTAAAGTTCCATCAGTCACTGTACCATCTCTGAATGATGTTGATTGATTTTCTGGTTTAGTCACAATTCTCTTTTGATATGTCATAACCCAAGTGTAAAATTGTAAGTTAATCACTAGCAATATGCTTTTTATGAATTATTAGGGGAAAGGACAAGTATTTAATACAAGTACAAATATTTTATAAAGTGTAAGGGGAAAAGTATATAGCTTCTACAGTCTTATTTCTTTTTTGAAAAAAAATTCTAAGGCTATAAGCAGAATTCATATCTTCTTTATTCTTTAAGTTGCTTCCTTATTCCAAAGTCAGCACCTAAATTAGTTTCCCACATTTTTTGAACCCCCTCATGTTTTCATTGAGTATCTTCAAAACTTTTTAATATTGCATTATAATTATACATAATGGGTTTATTGTGACATATTCATAACATAATTTGTTCCATTTTATTCCCCAGTACTTTCCATTTCCTCTCGGCCTCTGTTCCATTTCCTCTACTTGTCTCTTATTTGCTTATAGTTGGTACATTATAACAGTGAGGATTCATTGTTATATATTCATGCACACAGCATAATTAGGTCGGTTTCCTTCCCTGACACCTCTCCTTTCTTCCTCTCCTCCTCTGTCCTTGATCTCCTTCCTCCTCTTTATTGTTCTCCCTTCTATTATCTTTCTTTTTTTTATTCTCAAAAATTGCATCTTAATACATGTTATCAAACATAATAGAAAAAAACAAATTTTCAGAAGCTGTACACACTGTTCACCGAAAACATTTGTTGAGGCAAATAGAAAAAAATTGTTAAAATCATTTTTCTAACTTTGCACAAAATTATAAGCAGATTAAATTCTTATTAAACACCTTTATATGCACTTTCAATGAACAGTATATATATTTTTTTATCAACCGTCTTTACTATACCCATTCCCCTTTCCTGCCCCCCGCCTCCCCCATGTCGCATCCAGTGTTTCTTATGTTTCCCATTCCCACCTCCCTTATTCATCAGCATCCACTAATCAGAGAGACCATTCGGCATTTGGTTTTTTGGGATTGGCTTACTTCACTTAGCATAATGCTTTCCAATTCCATCCATTTGCCTGCAAATGCCATAATTTTATTCTCTTTTATTGCTGAATAATATTCCATTCTGTATATGTACCACAGTTTCTTTATTCATTCATCTATTGAAAGACATCTGGGTTGCTTCCACAGTTGTGCAATTGTGAATTGTGCTGCTATAAACATTGAAGTGGCTGCTTTACTGTAGTGTGATGTTTTTAAATCTTTAGGGTATAGGCCAAGGAGTGGGATAGCTGGGTCAAATGGTGGTTCCATTCCAAGTTTTTTAAGCAGTCTCCATACTGCTTTCCAGATTGGTTGCACCAATTTGCAATCCCACCAGCAATGTTTAAGTGTACCTTTTCTCCACATCCTCACCAGCACTTATTGTTGCTGGTATTTTGGATAGCTGCCATTCTGACTGGGGTGAGATGAAATCTGAGGGTAGTTTTGATTTGCATTTCTCTAATGGCTA
>CM053404.1:95741638-95787247 GCA_028644305.1 Xerus rutilus | reverse complement strand
TTTTTACTTCCAGTATTTGCCTGTGTATCTCTTTATAGAAGTGATCTTTTACTTCCTGTATTTGCCTAAAAAATCTCTTTATCAAAGTGATCCATTGCTGACTGGGTTTGCTCTTATATCATTCTTTAAGTCACTGACCTTTTTAATTATGTACATCCTGAATTCCTGTTCTGTCATTCCTCCTGCTGTACAGCCCATGGATTCTAGGAATGTAGTATATCAGTTTGTTTGAGTCACTTTCTTCCCTTGTTTTCTCATGTTTGTCTTTCCTTCTAGCTCTGCTGATCCAAGGTGTTAGTTTTAACTCCTATATGGTTATAGTTTCCCTGCAGGGTTTTGTTACTTCTCCTCCAGTAGGTGGCATTGTCCATTGTTTGATGGACTTTCCTGGCTGGTATCCTTGGTACTGGTCCCAGGCCAAGGTGAAACTCTGGGCTGCTGGTGGAGTTGCTGTTCCACTGTGGCCAAGGTTTGCTCCCAGGTGTTCACCTGTGCCCCCTGGTGTGTAGGAAGTTCCGCTGTGTTAGAAGGTGGTCCACAAAGAACAATAGCTGGGGTTCCGCTTAGGAGACAGTCCACAGTAGCAACTGATAGCGGTCTCTTGCGGTTGGGTGGGCGCTGGGGCCAGGTACCCTGTGAGGAAGCAGGCCCGGCATGCCCGGGGGTAAACTCCGGCCTGAAGCCCTGGGCTGGATCCCCCACCACAACTGCACCCCACCGGTCAGCACCGAAGTCACGCCTCCTGGCTACCGCTGTCTCCTGGTGGCCCTGTGCTCACACACAAGCGAGACTCTTGCATGGGGTGGTGAGCTGCAGAGAGCTGCCCAAGAAGCTGGTTGGAAAATGGCACCCTGCTACTTCCAGTCTCCTTCTTGGAGTGCCTGAGCCCTGGGCCGAGTCACCTGGCTGCAACTGCTTTCTGCCAGCTGGCGCCGAAGTCATGCCTCCCGGCTATCGCCTCCTGGTGGCCCTGCGCCCACACACGTGAGCAAGACTCTTGCGTGTGGCGGCAAGCTGCAGAGAGCTGCCAAAAAACTGGTTGGAAGATGGCACCCCGCTACTTCCAGTCTCAGTCTTGGAGAGCGTGAGCCCTGGGCCGAGGCCTCCGGCTACAACTGCTTTCTACCGGCTGGTGCTGAAGCCATGCCTCCTGTCTACCGCTGCCTCCCGGTGGCCCTGCGCTCACACATGTGAGCGAGACTCTTGCATGGGGCGGAAGCCGCAGAGAGCTGTCAAGAAATTGGAGAATGGCACCCTGCTACTTCCAGTCTCAGTCTCGGAGAGCTGGAGCCCTGGGCTGAGGCCCGGGCTACAACTGTTTCTCCGGCCGGTGCCAAAGTCACGCCTTCCGGCTACCGCTGCCTCCCAGTGATCCTGTACTCACACACACACACACACGAGCGAAATTCCTGCGTGGGATGTTAAGCCGCTGAATGCCAGGAAGCTGGCTGGCAAACGGCGCCTCCACCACCTCCAGTCTTCATCCCTGAGAGCCTAGCGCAGAGTGGACTGTCTAGGCCGCCATCTTGGAACCGCCCCCATGAACCCTCCCTTCTATTTTCATGAGATCCTTTTAAAATTTTTTCTTTTCAGAATCCACATATCAGAGAAAACATTCAACTCTTGATTTTCTGAGTGGCTTATTTCACTTAGCACAGTGGTCTCTAGTTCTATCCATTTACCAGCAATTTCTCTTTATGGCTGAGTAGAATGGCTGAGTAGAGCTCCATTATGTACATATACCACATTTTCTTTATCCAATAGTCTGTTAGGTGCATAGGCTGTTACTATAACTTGAATATTGTCAATTGCACTGCTACAAACATTGGTGTGCATGTATTACTATAGTATGCTGATTTTAGTTCTTGGATAAATACAAAGGAGAGGAATAGCTGGGCCATAAGTTGGTTCCGTGACTGGTCTTTTGACTCCTTACTGATTTCCATAGTGGTTGTATTAATTTGCTGTTCCACCAACAATGTGTAAGTGTTCCTTTTTCTTCACATCCTTGCCACAATTTATTAATGTGTTTAATGAGTGCTGTTCTAACTGGAATGAGATGAAATCTCTGGGTAGTTTTGATTTGCATTTCCCTAATTCTTCAGGATGTTGAACACTTTTCTATTGGCATTATTTTGAAATATGTCTGTTTAGTTAATTTGCCCATTTGTTGATTAATTGTGTGTGTTTTGAGTTGCTTATATATTCTGGATATTCTGTCAGAAGAATAGATGGTGAAGATTTACTACTGTTATATAGGCTCTTTCCACATTCTTAATTGTTTGCTTTGCTGCAAAAAACCCTTTTAATTTGATACCATTTCACTTATTCTTGTTTTTGTTTCTCGTTTTATGAGTGTTATTGAGGAAGTTTGACTGTGCCTGAATGTTAGTATTGACCCTATGTTTTCTTCTAGCAGTTGCGAAGTTTCTGGTCTAATTTCTGTGTCTTGGAAATATTTTGAGTTGATTTTTTTGTGTGCAGGGTGAGAGGTAGAGATCTAATTTCAGTCTTTTACATATGGACATTGTTTTCCCAGCAACTTTTCTTAAACTATTTTTTTCTCTATTGTATGTTTTTGGCCCTTTTGTCAAGGTTAAGATGACTGTATCTATGTGAATTTGTCTTCTATTCCATTGGCCTTGAATTTTTTTAGTGCCAGTATTGTGCTGTTTTTTTTTTTTTTACAATAACTTTGTAGTATAATTTGAGATGGGCGTTATGATGCTCCAGACTTGTTCTTACTTTCTTATTGTTGAGAATTGCTTTGGCTTTTCTGGGTGTTATTATTTGTCCACATGAACTTTAAAACTATTTTTGTGGAGTTCTGTGAAGAATGTCTTTTGTATCTTCATGGAGATTGCATTGAATCTGTACAACACTTTTGGCAATATGGCTATTTTAACAATATTAATTCTACCTATCCAAGGATATGGGATATCTTTCCATCTTCTAATGTTGTCTTCAATTTTTCTTTTGTCTTCTATAATTTTTATGAAGGAGGTTTTTTGACTTCCTTAATTGATTCATTCTCATTTTTTTTGAGGTATTTGTAAATGGAATTGTTTGTGATTTCATTTTCATTGGATTCATTACTGGTTGATAGCAAAGTCATTGATTTTTATAAGTTGATTTCATAACTTGTTACTTTGTTGAATTTATTATTCAGCTCTAGAAGTCTTGTGGTAGTGACTCCTACCTATTTAAAGAAGAATTTAGGGAAACTAAATTTTCTTTATTGAAGATACAACAAAATAGAATTCAATTTTAGAATATCTCACAAAATTTCAACAAAATAAGCACAGCAAAATGCCATCCATTTTCTTCAAGGATAAGTCATATCTCAAGTGAAATGTCTGAGCATATGACAACATGTTTCAAAAAGATTTTGACCTCCAGTATTATAACACTGTGGTCATGAGGAAATGTTCTACTTGGTATGATTTTTCTTATTTGTCAAGTATGTGACAGCTCCAAACTGTAGGACACCAGTTAGACTCAGGTTTTGAATATATATTACTTCAAAGATATTGGCCTCATAAACTAGGATATGACTTTCAATATGATCAAAATGAGTCTTTTAATCTGTGATCCAGAGAAACTTCCCCTAATGGTGTTTGTTTTATGTTGAGTTTTGTGGCTATCAGAAAACAGCACTTGTCTTTTAGAGGGAAAAATATCAACTTAATGATGTTTCCTTTTTTGATAAGGACTTTGTATTTGGCTGTTGTTTATCAAGCATCTTGATAAGCAAGGTAAGTTCGCAGTTAGAGTAGAAATTTCTTTGATTCTGCAAATAGTAAATTCAAGAGATACACTTTCAATAATGAAGTGAAATTACAATAATGAAATAAGAACTTGACAATTCTGTTCAATTCAGATATACAGTTAATAAAATGAACAGTGTACAGTTTGTTCTGTAATGTATGTATCTTTAATGTGGATTCACATGCAATTGGTTAAGAGGGGGAGGATAGTGAGCAAAACCTGGAGGATATACCATGTTATGTCTGAGAAAATTAATATTTTATAGTTATCACATATAAATTTTTTATGGTTAAGGACTCAGTCTTAGAAACCAGAAAAATATTAAGGACATAGCTGAAAATCCTACAGAAATGCCTTCCTTTCCTGTAAGAAAGTACCTTTCTGGTTTGGTGGCTTCAAGAAATGGATTGATTTTCACAATGTGATGCTATCTGGGGAAGTTGCAAAAGTGGAAGCAGCAAGGGTACATGTATCTCACATTAAAAACATAACAGAATTTTCTTGGATTGAATTTTTAATTTTTATGCAGTTAGCATTTATTAAGAGTAAATTCTACAATCATCTGTATCTCAAAACAGATCCTTAAGAAACCAAAAGGTATAAGATGGCAAAGGATGGACTAAGGATACTTTTAAATATAAATGCCAGTGGATGCTTAGCTGTGCTAGTGCATTTGTCATAATTGTGATTGATGTACTTTATCTTCTGATTATAGATTCTTATAGATTTTGACTGCAAGCCCCAATCCTGTTTTCCCAATAAGCATAATGAGTCTTTTCAGAAAGGCATATGTGATGGCTAATTTTGTGTTAACTTGACTGGACTAAGGAATTCCCTCATAGCTGATAAGATTATTTCATGGTGTGTCTTTGTTCTTTCTGGAAGATATAAACATTTGAATTGGTAAACTGAGTAAAGCAGATGACCATTCCTAGTGTGAGTAGGCATTATTCAATTCACTGAGAGCCCATATGGAATAAAAAGGTAGGGGAAAGGTGAATTTGCTGTCTTTTTGAGATGGGACTTTCTTCTTTTCTGCCTGTAGACATTAATATTCCTGTTTTCAGACCTTGAAACTGGAACTGAATTATACCATAAGATTCTATGATCATGCAAACAGCATGTCATGGGACTTCTTGGCCTCTGCAATGGCATGATCCAATTCTCATAATCTCTTTTATTCCTAGTATGTCTACCTCTGTATCTGTTTATATATCTCCAATTGGTTCTATTTCTCTATAGGACACTAACTAATTGTTATGGTTTAGATGTAGTGTCTTCCAAAACCTCATGTGTAATACAAACCGAGAAGATTCAGAGGAGAAATGATTGGGTTGTGAGAGTCTTAACCTAATTAATCCCCTGATAGGGATTTATTGAGTGGTAACTGAAGTGGAAGAGTGTGGCTGGAGGAGGTAGGAATTGGGGCATGGCTTAGGGGTACATATTGTATCTAGCCAGTGGAGTCTCTGTGCTTTCTGATCTTGATGTGAGCTTGGCACACTCTTCTGCCATAATGTTCTGCCTCACCTTGATCTCCAAGGAATGGAGCCTGCCTTCTTTGGACTAAACCATGAGCCTCTAAATAGTTTTCTTGCATTAAAATTGTTCTGGCCAGATCTTTTAGTCACAGCACTGAAAAAGTTGACTGAAACACTAATGATACAGTGTATTTGGTCATAAAACAAATACCTGTACTTGGACTAGGAAGGCTGGGATGAACCTCTGTGGCATAAGGGGTAGAGATTTGTAATGGCAATACATTGCTAGTGATTCATCTTATAGCTTGTGCAGATAAAATGAGATTATGCCCATAGAAATGCTTTATAAATTTTAAATCATTCTATTTTTATTAAAAAATATCTCAAATACTATAAATGCTTTGACATTTTCTATTTAACAAACCTTTAGGAAGCTCTACCTCTGTAAGAGGCACTTTACTAAATGCTGAGGATGAAATGAATAAAATCACCATGGTCCTGTCCTTGTGGAGCTCACAGTCCTATTAGGGAGATGGAATTAAGTAAGAAAATCAGACAAATGATAGTTTAAATAAAGCTATAAAAGAAATGATCATGTAAGACAAAAGTATGTAATAAAGCATCTTGAACTTGCCAGGGCATTGAGAAAGGCTCCTCCGAGGAAGGACCACTTGAATTGGATTAGCATAAATGGAAGTTAATTTAGTTTCTGGATGTTGGCACATGTGCACCTGTATAAGCACACACATGAGCAGATTTATTCTAGATAGGAGCACAGACTTATTCCAGATAGGGAAGCAGTATTTACTGAGGTAATATGAGAGCAAAGGACTGATGCTTGAAAACTGGCAAAGGACTGATGCTTGAGAACTGTGGTTCCAGCAAGGGAAGATTATGACAAGCAGGGCCGGACTTGACAAATCCTGGTGGTTCTTGGTAATTCATTGAAAAATTTTAAATTATGCAATCAGATGTGTTTTCTGCAAAGATTTCTCTTACCATTTCTCTTACCATGGAGAAGAACAAATTATAAAGAGCTAAGGGAGGTCTTAGAATGCAGTCAGAAGGCTGTGGCAGTAGTCCCAGCAGTTTTCTTTGAGAGCATCATGTTATCCTTATCACTTGGAGTAGAATGGTGGAGTGGACATGCATGATGCAAGAATTTATCATGCTAAGCAAAGTAAGCCAATCCCCCAAAACCAAAGGCCAAATGTTCTCTGATAAGTAGATGCTGATAATGAGGGAGGGGACATGGAAGAATGGAGTAACTTTGGTCAAAGAGGAGGGAGTGGGGGGGGCATGGGAGCAGGAAAGATGGTGAAATGAGATGGACATCGTAGTCCTAGCTTCATGTATGACTGCATATATGATGTGACCTTACATCTCGAACAACCACAGAAATGAAAATTTGTACTCCATCTGTGTACAATGAATCCAAATGCATTCTGCTATCATGTATACCTAAGTAGAATAAATTTTAAAAATGAATTTAGGAGCTGAAATCAAATAAGCTAGATTGGATATAAAAGGTGGTGGTAGGGGAACCAATAAAGAGATTGGATATAAAAGGTGGTGGTAGGGGAACCAATAAAGATAACTAGATACAGATCTAGTTACTGCCTTGAAAATCTGAATGATAGTGATGTTACTCACTGAGTTGAGGGCTGGTTTTGAGGAAAAGATAGTGAATTTTATTTTAGAGATGTATTTGAGTTACCTTGCAGATTTCTAAGTGTAGATACTGAGTAGGTGGATATATAGTTCGAGTTCAGAGGATAGGCTTGGCTGCATTGGAGGCAATGAAACTGTGAAACATGTACATGAGCTAATGAATTTTGTGTGCACTGACGACACTGCTGATGGAGAGTGCAAAGACAAAAAAAATCGAAGACTGCATTTGAGCTGAGCTTTAAGGTATTGTAATGTCTTAGTGCAATGTATTCCTCTTGCGTTTCCGGTAGTACTGGTATAAACAAACCTGTTTGGGTATATTTAGGTACACAGATACCATTGTGTTAAAATTGCCTACTCTATCCAATACAGTGAAATACTGAACAGGTGTGTAGCCTAGGCTATTATCACTTTAGTGGAGGGTTGTAATAAGCTGTACCATCTAGGTTTGTGTATACTCTATGCTGTTCACACAGTAGCAAAATTGCCTGATGACACATTTTCCAGAATAGATCCCTGTTTTTAAGATCGCATGACTGTGTGTGTATATATATCTATATCATCTCTATGTATATATGCCTGTTTGGTATTGCCTTCAGAATTTTTAGAGTCATGTATTTTTTAAAGTTGTGTTACATACCATGGACATATAGATCTTCTAAACTTATATACACACATTTTCAGATTTTAGATTATTTTATCAGTCAACTTCAGCAAACTTTGGTAAATGCCTATCACTGCTGAACTTAATTTAGGTGGTCTCCATGTAGTCAAAATGATAAAAACAAACAAAAATATAGGCTGTTCCAAAAGAAAAGAAAAACGAAATACACCAATATTCTGGTTGAATAGAGGATTTGTGAGAGATCGTAACTTCCTCCTCCTCTTCTGAAAAATTTTACTTTTTTCAAATTTCTTCTATGAGTATGATTACTTTTATAGTAAGAGAAAAAGATTGATTAAAAAAAATGTTTTTTTTCCAGTATAGAATGTATGTTATGTTCTAAAACACTTAAATAGATACTTTAAAAAGATGGTTTTCTTTTTCCTTTTCTTTCCAAACCAAGCTCCTGGTAGCAATTTACCATCTGTTTGTGCAGGTGTGGTTGAGAGCAGCCCAGGAATGGTTCTTGTACATTTTACAGAGGAGACATTCAGATATTTTTTATCAATTTCTATTATGTAGCTGGTTATTCCTATCAGTTGCTACAAGGTGAAATGCTTTCATGTGTTAATTACCTGGGTAATGATTTAGGAACATATTCATGCCTTTTTCATTCTTTCCATGAAATGATATATAATTTTTATCTTGCCTTAGCACAAGGCAATTACCTTGTTATTTTGTTACCACAATTACTAAAATTAACATTCATTTCCCTTATAATTTAATAAATCATAACAATGGACAATATGCTGGACCTATTATTTTAGTTCCTTTGAGGAGTATATAATTTCAATATGGCACCTCTTTTCCCCGCAGTGTTTGTCAGTCATCAGTGAATGTTCATAAGGAGGCATTCCTAAAAGTGATAGGTTGAACTTTTCATAAATTTTAGTTTTATATGATAAAAGTCTGAGTGAAATGAATTTGTTGCAGTCTTAATCTTGGAGCCCAGTTGAAGAATCCATTGCTGTGACTTAAGGCTGAATGGGCTAAGGCTCCCTGTAAAATATCACTAGATTATGAACAATTATATCACTTAAAATTGAAAATATCTCGATTTTTTAGAGTGCTTTTAATAACATAGTTCACAAAGTACATCCTCTGTTTTCTTTTAAATCTAACAGTGTCACACTTTCTAACCTCAAGTAAGAAGATACTCTGAAGATATCTTCTGGTATCTAAATGCCATGATTGGGAAAATTTTGATTGGCAATACAGCCTTGGTATGAATTAGGGATTGCTTATAGTTATAAAGCAGAATGTTCTTTTTAATCTATTTCTCCACTCCTGGGTACTTGATCTCTGTACTGTGTGGAATGTTTCTACTCTTATATTTTTAAAAGACACAATTGGCTAAGCCCTTGCGGTATCAATTTTATTTTCCATTTGAAGCTTCTGGAATTCGACAAGCTTTTGTAACTAAAAAATAAATGGTTCACACAGCCTGAGGTTCCTCTTAGAAAATGTGGAATTTCATCAACTCTTCTTTGTTCCGTCAAGTTCTGTTGGCACAAAGATACCTAAATTCCATCAGCCAGATGAAAAAAGCTTTTTTGTCCTTGCCTGGGTAATGGGGTTAACGAACAAGTTGCTTTGTTTCCAGAAAGCAGGAGAACCACTTTGTTGGTGCATAGCAACATAAAATCACTGCAACATTTCTTTAGCTGGGAAATATTTTTGTCCAATTTTAAAAGAAACTTATAGTGGTTATTAAATTATATTCTTCACAGGGCCTTTAATCAAAATATATACCAGGTAGATATCAGAAATTGTAGCAAATTTCCTTTTGAATGAATGTAAAGTCTTTTAAATGCTGGATGAAGTGAAAATTATACTGAAGATATAGGATATTCCAGATTTACTGAAATAGAATTTCTGGCATCAGCTTCATTGGCTCACACTGGGCTTCTGTTGCTGGAAATGAAAAGAAAATCAGAAGGTATCAAATGGGAGTCCCATTTTTGGATATGCCAGATCTCTATATCTCTTCTGTAGCAACCTGAGAGTCTGAAGAAATTATAAGTTGAAGAGGGGAAAATGTAATTATGTCTCTGTGGGCTTGTGAGCCTGTTAAGTTAGTGAAATTTTGCTTTTTTAAAGTGAGCCTTCCTGCAAGGCTTTTAGAAATTCTCACTCAAGCAAATTGCAGTAGAACACTGTTCTTATGAAAAATTACATCACTGCTTTTCTTCTTTTAAAGGAAAGATTTTTCTTCAATTGGTTAGTCGACAGAATTTCAGCTAATGTTCATTCGCACGATATCTTAAAAATCTAAACATCTTTTATCACAAGGTTATACATGGTGGGAAGGCATTTAAATTGAGCAATTCACTGGCAAGTATGTTAATAAATGTTGATATCCAAACAATGTAAAATAATGCAGAAGCTTATTTTAGGACATACAAGTGTAAAAGGGTGGAATGCTGAATAGCATGTGATAATAATTATAGTGGTCAATTCAACTAGACAATCACAGGGTCTCAAACATTGGTTCTCAATAGGAAAGAATAGATTTTGACCTTGACTATTGCTTCCAAATATGAACCACCAAATGATGTGGGACAGGGCACTGGGAGGGTTCTTTGGGGGAATATTCGGAGCCATAAAGAACCCAAAAAGAGCTATTAACCTTCAAAATATCATTAACAATGCCATATAACTTAACCTTGCTTTGTACTGTTAGCACACAAAGAATACCTAAAAAAAATTTTGTATGGGTAGATGAAAAAAGAGAAAAGAGATGAAGGGAAAGGGCAATGAGGCATGGATACAAAGGTTAAGTGAAATTTGAAAAATGAGTGAGAAACCTGGCAGGAAGAATTTAGGACCACAGCAAAGCCTTAAGTTCCCATTTTACACAGGGACATAGAAATGTTTTGGGTCTTGGACCCCAATTGCTAACAAATGTGAAGCACCTAGAAAGGCATGGTGGCACTGCTAATCACGTCACTCTGACTGATTCACAGTTGTGGAAATCTTAGGCTTCATAAGGGCAGTCAAAAATCAATCTGAATATTATGTGAGGGATTTCAGAAAGCAGTACTGAGGAAATGAAAATGTTCGATAGATGGAAGTGAGGGTTATTTTCAAAGTCATTTACAATGTCACCTATGAAATACAGAAAAGATATAAGGGACAGTGTCTAGTAAATCAAATAATTTATATATATGTAATATGTGCAAATATATGTATTTAGGTGTTTTATATATTTATACACATTATATACATTTCACATGGTTTCAGATCTAGTGCTTACTGCATTGATTTAAGTTGTTGAAGTAGAATTAGTCAAGCACAGTGTTTACTTTCTAAGTCTCCTTTTTCTGGTCATATTTTATCCTCTTACCTTTTGTTTTAAGCATCCACTGTCCATTCTGTGAGGTTTCAGTTGTAGAAGTTTGTCTCTATCTGAACTTTTTATATTTGAACCTGTCTCATTTATTCATTTATTCAATTCTTTCACACATTGAATATATTTCCCTGTATCTTTATTTCTCTTTCCTTCATGTCCACATGTACCAGCAGTTCCCTTGCATCCTTTTTATTTTATAGCAATTTAGATTTGCTATATGAATTCTGCAAGGGTATTGTTGCATGTTGATGGATTAATGTTTTTTTCTACCCAGGGAATTCCTGAAGATTGCCTTATCTTCTAACCATGCTAAGATGTTAAACCCTGCTTCAGTAAAGGAGGTGGTTTTGAGCAGGGAGACACACAATAATGGCCTCAAACCATCTGTGACTCAGTCATAGGATTAGGAATTCCAAAAGATTCACATAGGAATCTAGATCTTGAAACTTTCTTACTGACATTTTTTTTCCTGTTTCATATAGTCAAGATCCAAATGTTCTTAGATGGTTATGGGATATGTTTGATCCTGGGTCCCATTCACTATAAGCTATATGGGTACAGTTTGACCCATGCTTGTTAGGCTGAGAATTTCAGAAAATCTGAATAAAGAGATCTAAAAGAAATTATATGAAAAAAAAAAAACAATCATAGAAGGTATGAGAAACAGGGTGGCATGGTAAAAGAGTTTGAAAGTCACTGAGTTAGATATAACATCTTGTTTTTCCTAGTGTTTCCAAACCTATTAGGGTTTGGAAATGTATTCCTATTAGAAGTTAGTCTGTACTGAATTCCAGTTTTATCAATGAGAGATACTTGGGTATCACTATTAACCCATTTCCTGCCATATCCTTTTCACTCCTGTGGCTTGAATAAGTGCCATAATTTCTGGAATTTTTAATCCTCTAAATTATTTAATGAATATTTAGTATTTTGTCTCTGAAGGACAGACTCCCTTTTCTTTTAAGTGTGCCTATACAGGGGAGGTTAACATCCTGTTTTCCCAAGGAGTAAATGTTCTGTGGAGAGTGGCATTGGGGCCTTCAGGAGTTCTTACCCTTCTTTGCTAAAAGCTTTGTCTCATGTGTCTTTATGTACTGGGATAGCTAAATGGGTATTTCTTTGGGCTTTCTCTTTATTTGGGGGCAGCTTCTGATTTCTTGGCTTTGCTATCTCCTCAAACTCTGACTTTTCCAGGTCCTTCCTTTATTTCCTGTATACCTCTCAGCTCTTAAAGTCTTCTGTCATTCTCAATGGCTGACCCTGAGGACAACTTGTAGCAGAGACCCAGCTACAACCTTTAAGACAACTTGCTTTTTTCCCATTCTCTCAGCCTGTGGTTCTCCCAGATAACATCTCTTTTTTATTATTTTTTTAAGAATTTATTCTACTTAGGTATACATGATAGCAGACAGCATTTTGGTCTCTTTTAAGGACACTGTTCTGAGTTCTCTAGATTAGCTTTGGGGAAGCAAATCTGTATAAATGCTCACTGTCATAATCTTAACTGCCCCCTCAGCAACTTTCTATTTTTCTCCAAGGCAGAGAAATAGGCTGTTAATTTCTCCTTTGGCTCATAGTGTATTCTCACATACTCAAAGGATTCCAGGATGCTACAAATCTCTTTGTGGGGCATACTTCAAGAATCCAGGGATCTTGGCAAAACTCTTCAATTTATATTTACTTCCTTGGGTACAGCAGCACAAAACGAATCAAGACTCAGAAACAGCTCTGGGCTTCTCATAGTTCCCTGAGGTAATTATGCAAAGTAAACTCTAATAAAGATCATGGGTTATACTCATAAGAGCAGCCTAAATCCATGCTTCATTTAAGCTCATTGTGATGGGTGGATATTTGGTGGTTTGTTGCCTTTTCTCTGTGGACTAAATGATTAGTGTTTATTTCAGGGTAGCATAATTTATTCAGAGAAGACAGTTAAATGGTGAACAAAGTCACATTTTGAGGAATGACAAATGAGTTGGACTGTGTGCAGAGTGGGGGAGGTTCATTGTGTAATTCTTCAAGGCTAAGAGGTGAGAGGGATTGTCAAAAGGGACAAGTCTGTGGGAAGAGCCTATGTGTATCTTAGGGCTGGATGTCTCTTCTCTCTGTGGTCCATGGGTAGGATTTTTTGAGGTCATCAGAACATTACCTAATTTTCTTTGAAAAGAATAATAAGTCAAGCTCATAGTGCTGATGAAGAGAGTAGGAAATAACACAATTTTATATAATTTTGTAGTTCTGTTGGCAGATTAACTGGACTGTTGAAGAAATTCAAGTTCTTGTCCTAAAAGATTCATTGGTACCAGGCATAGTCTTACTTAATTCCACTCATTTCCACGCCCAGTGTTGATGAGTTAAATGCTGAGTTCTATCCAGGTACTGGGTTAATCCTGAGTAAGGCAGGAACCAAGCATCAGAAGCCTTATCTGCACTAGCAGGTGGAGCCTGGAACCCTGCCACACATACATAGGGGGCAAGGAATAGATTCAACTTCTAACAGGGCACAGAACAGCTCCAAGCTATGACATCTGATTGGCACCCTACCTCCTAATCTCTCCCAGGTATCAGCTATGTCAGTTAGGATCTGGCTTTCTTTATTCTGATATTTCAGAAGCATACTATGATTCAGAACTCATTTCTGATAGCCAGATTGTTTTTTTTTTTTAAATAGTAATATTGATGATGGCTCAGCTTCATTTAGCACTATGTGGACTGCACTTTTTTACCACTTTATGTGGATCACCTCATTGCATTCTCACAATAATCCTAGGAAATATTTTTCTTATCCTCATTTTACAGTTCAGAAAATGGAAGCTTTGAAAGGTTAAGTAACTCGAATGAGTTTACTCAGTAATTTGCAGAGCCAGAATTTGAAGCCAGACTCCATAACACCAAAATACACATTGTAACTCATCCTCTAGTTGTTCATTACATTATAGGCATCCCTTTATGAGGACTCAGGTGAGAAACTTAAAACCAGATAAATCTTGTTCTAACATCTGTTTTGTTTACATCTGAGGGAAACACTACAAAACTTAGGCATATATTTTTGTAGACTAACATTCAATTTTATTTCATTTTCTCCTTTGCCCTGATTTTGTTATTTTCTGATTTTAATTGCATGTATTTAATTGCATATATAACTCGAGCTGTATTTGCTGCTGGCACATCTCACTGGCTTTACACAATAGAAGTTTATATTTCATTCACACAATTCTTCAATGCTAGTGTTCCTGGCTGATGGCTGGCTTTCTCCTGATGAATAAGGTGCCTAGGTTTCCTGCATTCTATGGCTCAACTTTCTCCTAGATTTGCACAGTCCTCTTCATTCAACTGGTAAATGGAGAATGAGAGGATGGAGAAGGCACAGTTGCTTTAGAGAACCTGGCTGGAATTGATATTCATCCTTGCCCTGAGTGAAAGCCATGCACATGACACAACTTAAGGCAAGATGACTAAGGAATATGATCCTTGGCATGGCATCTGCTGTTGGGGAATCTACTATGAATGGAAGAATCAGAATCTTTGGTGAACAATAAGCCATCCCTGCCATCTTTGGTAATATGTAGAAGTCTTTTTTGTAAAAAGGATGGATCTATGTAAATGGTAAAAAGACTAGAAGTGATTTACCAGCTGCAAACCTGGAGCCAACATGCCTGCATGAATCTTGGAAAACTATGTTCATTGGACCAAAGCCTCCGGATGCATTTGTACAGTGTGTAACTAGGTTTCTGTATTGATACGTGATTAAGTTTAACCTTCCAAGTTGGGTCTTGCCAGGCAATCTGCTTGCCACTTGATGCCTCATACCTACGGTGCCAGATTGCAGCCTTTATTCTTGTATCTGCTAGCTGGGTTACTCCTCCAAAGGTGGTGAAATCCCCAGAACTATTAAACTGATTTTGAGAACAGCCAGTGCCTGGAGACTTGATGCTAGAAATCTCTCTTGACTTCTGGGACCAGATTTTCTTGTTAGCCTGTACTTACTTATGAGTGTACCAGTTAGGTTTATTAGTTGGTGGCTCTCACACACAACACTGAGAATAATCTACTTCACATATCCAACTGACTATTAGGTTTATGCCTGCATCTAATTTGGCAAGTTGTTCACCATGGAGGTATAGCTTTATCTCCCATATTCTTATTTTCCTCTTTCCTGTCTATTCTGATCTATTCTCAGCCTCACTGTGTCTAGTACCTAAAAGAGAATATGTGTGTGTGTGATTGTATGTATGTGTGTGATATATATACACACACATATGTATGTTTATATGTGAAGCTGGCTCAGCTTCACATATATTCACATATACTTCACATATGTTTATATATATGTGAAGCCTACTCATGGGCTCCTTTTCCCCTTACATTGTCAATTGAGTACTCTCAGCTGATCAGAAACCTGCCACCTTACCAAGTCCACAGCTGCTCATGCCTTAATGAAGTCCATATTCACAAGTCTTTGGTTGCATCTTCCACAAATCCAAACAGATACCCATAGATAAGTGGAGGGACACACATCTTAAGTCACATCACCCAGCACAGAAATGGCCCAGGCCTATCTGAGAAATGTTGCTTAAATTTCACCTTCCTATAAGAACTCAATATTCCCCAAATGGCAGTCACAGAGTAGATGAATCAAGTTCATTTAACCTTTTCACATTGCTAAACTCCCTAGTTAGGTGGCATTAATAGTCATAAATGGTGGGATACATGATTTGTATTTCTCCTACCTCACAAGAAAGATAAAAATGAATAAGAAACTAAACTGTCATGTACAAATTTTTAGGCAGAAGTATAACAATGTTCATATTCTAGTTAAAGAATATAAAAAAAAATCCATTAAAGAGTTTTCCTCTGTTTTGCTATCCTGCAGTGATGAGAGAGATTCATGCCTCTAAGTATGGGACAAGTACCTATAGGAAAGTAGACACTTTGTACTGCCTGTATGTCATTTTTTACTGTTTTTTCTCTCATGCAGGACTCTATCACAAAATAAAAAGGTTATATTGCTCACAGAAGCAGTTACTTGTTCTAGGGTCAATGCACTATACATGTGTGTGGACCCCAAACAAATTCATTCACATCTGGACTTGAGTTAGTTCAATAATTAAAAATGCAGATAAGAATGTCAATACCAATAGACCAGCACTGGGTCATGTGATTTTCGTTTTTAAAGACCTTTCAGGAGCCTTCCATATCAAAAGGGAAGCTTCCACGACTTTCCAATTCATTTTCCCCTGAGCTCCTCTTAACCATAGCTGGTTTGCCAAGCAGACTGAATGTTGCTTCTTTGGCCTATACTGGGTTATTTAGTGATAAGGATTTGTTGGAATGTAGCTGGGATCATGTTCTTCATTTCACCATTCCATCGCCCTGTTTTACACTTCTCTAGAGCCTGGGAGTGTTTTATTTTGTGATCTTTTATTTAAGGAGGTTGACTAAAGAGTAAAATACCTGCTCTAAAAAGCCTCAAGATATTTAAAAGGTGAAGTGATAATAGAGTTAATATTTATTGGATAGCTACTCTGCCAGGTATTTTACTTTTGTATTCTTTCAATTAATACTCATGGCAACCTTTTGCATAAGGCAGTACCTCCCAGTGTGCAAGTAAATGAACTAATATATGAATAATCTCTACTTAGCAAAGCAGGATGTAGAGTACAATCTGAATCCTATTTCTGGAGTTTTCCTTCATTCTGTCCCTTGGCTCACAAGTTTGAGAATCTGGCTGGCAGCAGCACATCTATATATATATTTTTTAAACAGCAGTAAATACTAGAAATGCAAGGAACAAAAAATTTTGAAACTAGGGCACATAAATATATGCCCTTTCTCTCTTCTTGAGTGAAAAAAATCTTTAGGCAGTCTGCTAGTCCTTTATTAGTTATACACACACACGTACATATGAAATTGTTTTCTTTAAAATGATTTTTTCTTTGAAATTAATGAAGTATTGCTAGCTGAAGCCAGTTTGACACGGTGAGAGAGATGTCAGACTGATAAAACTATGCAGCCTGATTTAGAACCAAAACCTGAACTCTTTTAAAGAACGATAAAACATTTCAATGTTAAAGATTATATTTTTTCATGTTCTCACAGTATAAGGGTAGGTGATGATTTTGCTATTTAGTATGGTCATGTTTTTTGCACTGCATTGGAATATACGTTGAGTTCTGCTATTGAAAAGAGCCGGGCGTGGTGGCACATGACTGTAATCCCAGTAGCTTGGGAGGCTGACGCAGGAGGATCCATAGTTCAAAGCCAGCCTTAGCAAAAGCAAGGTGCTAAGCAACTTAGTGAGACCCTGTCTCTAAATAAAATACAAAATAGGGCTGGGGATGTGACTCAGTGGTTGAGTGCCCCTGAGTTCAATCACTGGTACCCCCTCCCTCCAGAAAAGAAAAAACAAACTGGCATAAATACTAGAAATACAGACATTTAGCTATTAGTATACTACTAACACTGCCATTTCTTTATTTCACAAAAGGATATGTGTATATTTAGAATTATACAAATTCTAATCATCAAAAACTATACACACATACAGGTGATGTGTAATGCATACAAACATTTTAGGTATTATATTTCATATATCACATACTTTCTAAGAAGCTAGGAAGCTATAGAAGTAACACTGCATGGTAAAACTATCATAAGATATAAAAAACAGCAGGTGGTAAGTGGTCTTGTTAGACCACTTACCACCTGCTGTTTAAAGTAGAATGACCCTGTGGTTCTGATCTGATTGACTTAACTACTTCATTGCATATGGACAGGGTCAGAAGGCCATGGTGAAACAATCATTTCTCTTAAGAATGTTGTTACTTTCTAAGGCATAACTACAACCTTATCAGAATGTCAGAGCAGAAGTCCTGGCAACTGCATTTGTTGACTGGCAGGAAACCCATCTGTAAGCCAGTGATATGGGGATTTGGCATCTTTGGAATGTGACTTTATTTTACTAAGAATAAAGCTGTATCCTTGGAAATGATGAGCTCTGAATTTGTTAGGGGATTGTGACTGTTGTGCCTTTTAATCAGTTTCTACCAGAAACAAGAGGGTATCTAACCTGTTTCCTATAATCTAGGTAAAGAGAATTGGTGGCTGGTACTGATAAAAAGCATTCAAAACAGATTCTTAACCTTCTTGGATACCTTAACCCTTTTGCAGGATGCTGAAGCCTGTGGATGCCTTCTTGGGATGTTTTAAAATGCATCAAATAAAACGTGTAAGTTTATAAGGGAAAACAATTATATTGAATATAGTTACAAAAGTGCATAAAAGTTTTTACTGAAGGAATATAAGTGTTCCTTGGTTAATGAAGCCCTATTGAGTATGAAGCATTGTTTTTAAGAAATGAAAGAATATTATGGACATATGAGTTACTTCTATTAGTGACAGTCTCACACATGATGGTAACCCTACTGTGATTTGTGCCTAAGTTCATAATTAAGGGAAAATCTAAATTCCACTTAATGGTTAGGGAAAATGTAATTTTGTGTATTCACAGACATAAACCCTTGATTTCCATCCACAGATCTTTGGAAATCTGTGGATGTAAGGTTATGAAAATCTGTTTCCAAACACTCCCTTGACTGAGGCAGTCAAGGCCATTTAGGGAAGATTTCAAGATAAGAGGGATGACCCCTTGTGTATACTACCAGGAATCAAAGTAAGACTGGAGTCCTAACTCTTATTTGAGTTTTATACCCTTCAGGATGTGATATTGTATAAAGAAATTTAACTCAGGGGTACTCTACCACTGAGCCACATCCCCAGCCATATTTTGTGTTTATGTAGAGACAGGGTCTCACTGAGTTGCTTAGCACCTGGCCATTGCTGAGGCTGGCTTTGAACTTGCGATTCTCCTGTCTCAGCTTCCCTAAGTGCTGGGATTACAGGCTTGAGCCACTGCTCCCAGCTTGTATAGAGAAATATTTAATTTAATTTGAGCAATTATAATTGTTTCAGTTTCTTTGTGGGTCAAATTAAAGACAAAGTAAATTCAATGACTTTTATTAAATACCATATCTGACATGATTTCAATTAAGATGTTCTTGTTATTTATCCACTCATTTATATAGTCAGTTATCTTCATGCATAGAGAAGTATCTAGAATAAGTTCACCAATAGCTGGCAGTGGATATTGCTGAGTGAAGATTTTGGAGTTTTTATTTTCTAGAGAGAGTGAACTGAGTCTGTTATTTAAACATGTGGCATTGAAGGAAAGGAATTACATGACTCTGAGGATTTAGCAGTGAACACAACTGACAAACCTTGCTCTTTTGAAACTAAATTTTCCCTTTTTCAGAATGGCTAGGAATAAGTTTCTCATGGGACACATATTAAGAATAGAATTCAAAACACATGTACCTTTGACTAGTAAAAAAAAAAAAAAAAAAATCACTCTGTAAAAATCACATGCTAATAACAGTGACATAAGTGACTAAACACTGCTTGCCAATATGCAAGTGCTGTCATTTATAGTCTCTTTCTGGAAAGCATTTACCCAAGTCATCTTTTAGTATTTTACTTGCTACATTTTCCCTCTTTCTTAATTGACAGAGAAGCAAGTTAAAATCCTCCTACACAGTTTCCACTATTGGCTTAGTGATGAATATTCATCTAAAAAATCTTGATAATTTGTTCTAATCAGTCTTCGGTATTTCCCATACCTCTCCCCTTTTCCCTCCCTCTCTTCCCTTCCCTCTGATATTTCTGCTTTTTACTTAGCTTTTTTTAATAGTTAGTGTCCTGTGGATATACATGATAGTGACATTCACTGTGAAATATTCAATCATGTATATAGAAAAGTTAGGCTATTCTTCGCTTATCCCATCCTTTCTCTCTTCATCTCAGTCCCCATCATCTACTCCACTGATCTTTATTCTATTTTGATAGTCTCCTCCGTTTTCCACTTATCTCCCCCTCCCACCTTATTTTGGATTGGCTTCCACAAATCAGACAAAACATTTTTTGGGCTGGCTTATTTCACTTTATCATCTCCAGTTCCATCCTTTTAATAGCAAATGCCATAATTTCATTCTTCTTTATGGTTGAGTAAAACTCCCTTGTCTATATATTCCACATTTTCTTTATCCATTTGTCTGTTGGAGTAGTCTCCATATCTTGGCTATTACGAATTGTGCTGCTCTAAGCATTGATGTGACTATCACTGTAATGTGCTGATTTTAAATCTTTTGGGTAAATATGGAGTGGATAGCTGAGTCATATAGTGGTTCCATTTCTAGTTTATTGAGGAATCTCAATACTGCTTTACAGAGTGGTTGTACTAATTTACAGTCCCACTAACAATGGATCAGTGTACCTTTTCTCCCACATCCTCACCAATACTTATTATTATTTGCATTTTTGATAATTACCATCCTGACTAGAGTGAGATGAAAGCTAATGCAGTTTTGATTTGCATTTCCCTGATTGCTAGAGATGTTGAACATTTTTTCATATATTGTCCATTTGTATTTTTTCTTTGAGAAGCCTGTTTAGTTCCTTTGCCCATTTATTGATTGTTTTTGTTATGTTTTTTGAGTTCTTTGTATATTCTAGATACTAATACCCTGAGGAACAGGTGGCAAATATTTTTTCCCATTCTGTAAGCTCTCCGTGTTCTAAATTTTCTTTGATGTGAAAAAGCTTTTTAGTTTGATGCCATCCCACTTGCTGATTTTTTAATTTGCTGCTTATTCTTGAGGAGTCTTGTTTTGGAAGTCAGTTCCTGAGCTGACATGTTGAAGTGGTGAGTCTAAATTTTCTTCTAGCAGTTGCAGGATTTCTAGTCTAATTCATAGGTCTTTGAACCCCTTTGAATTGACTTTTGCATGGGATTAGAGATAAAGGTTAAGTTTTATTCTTTTACGTATGGATTTCCAGTTTCTCCAGCACCATTTGTTGAAGAGGCTATCTTTTCTCCAATGAATGTTTTTGGCATCTTTGTCTAGTATCAGGTAGTAGCATTTATGTGGGTTTATCTGTGTCTTCTAATCTATTCCATTGATCTTCATGTCTGTTTTCATGCGTGTACCATGCTGTTCTTGTTACTATAGCTCTGTAGTATATTTTAAGGTCTGATACTATGATGCCTCCAGTATCACTCTTGTTCAGGATTGCTTTGGCTATTTTGGGTCTCTTATTTTTCCAAATTTTAGAATTTCTATTTCTATGGCTTTTAAGAATGTCATTGGTATTTTTATGGGAATTTCATTAAATCTGTATAGAAATTTTGGTAGTATGGCCATTTTGACAACATTAATTCTGCCTATCTGAGGATATGGGAAGTCTTCCCATTTTCTAAGGTCGTCTTGAATTTTTTTCTTCAGTGTTCTGTTATTTTGATTGTAGAGGTCCTTGACCTCCTTTGTAAGATTTATTCCCAAGTATTTTTTTAAGGTTATTGTGAAAGGAATAGTTTTCCCAATTTCATTTTCAGCAGGTTTGTTATTGGAGTACAGGAACTCGATCGGTTTATGAGTGTTGATCTTGTATCCTGCTACTTTGCTGAATTCATTTATAAGCTCTAGAAGTCTGATGGAGTTTTTTGGGTCTTGTATGTATCGGATCATGTCATCAGGAAGCTCTTCTTTTCCTATTCGTATCTCTTTAATTTCCTTCTGTTGCCTGATTGCTCTGACTAGGGTTTTGAGAATTCTGTTGAATAGGAGTGGTGAGAGGGGACATTATTTTCTTGTTCCTGTTTTTAGAATAAATGTTTTCAGTTTTTCTCCATTCAGTATGATCTTAGCTCTGGGCTTGTCATATATTGCCTTTACAATGTCAAAGTAAGTTGTTTCTATCCCTAGTTTGTCTAGTGTTTTAAACATGAATGGATGTTGCACTCTGTCAAATGCTTTTTCTGCATCTATTGAGATAATCAGATGATTCTTTTCCTTAAATTCATGTGGTAAATTACATTACTGATTTGTATATGTTGAACCAGTCTTTCATCCCTGGGATAAAACCCTCTCAATCATGGTGAACATCTTTTCAGTGTGTTTCTCTGTGTGGTTTTCCAATGTTTCATTGAGAATTTTTGCATCTATGTTGTTGATCAAGAATATCAGCCTGAAGTTTTCTTTCCTTGATGTACCTTAGTCTAGTTTTGGTATCAGGGTGGTACTGGTTTCATTGAAAGAATTTGGCAATGATGCCTCATTTTCTATTTCTTGGGTTAATTTGAGGAGGATTAGTTCTTCTTTTAATGTCTGGAATAACATGGCTACATCACCGTGAATCCATCCAGTCCTGGGCTTGTATTGTTGCTGTTGTCGCTATTGTTAGAAGGCTTTTGATAGTTGCTTCACTTTTATTACTTGATATTTATTAGGTTTTCTATATTCTCATGGTTCCATTTGGACAGGTCATATGTCTCTAGGAATTTGACAGTATCTTCAAGATTTTCTAGCTTATTGGAATACAAATTTTCAAAATATGTTGTGATAATCCTCTGGGTTTCTATGGTATCTCTGGTGATATTTCCATTTCACCTTTGATTTTATTGGAATCTTATCTTCTGTGTCTTGGTTAATGTGACTAGGGGTTTATCAATCTTGTTTCTCCTTTCAAAAAACCAGTTCTTTGTTTCTTTGCATTGTATTGTTGTTTTTTCTCAATTTCATTGATTTTCCTCTGATTTTAATTATTTCCTGTATTCTACTGACTTTGGTGTTGGTGGTTCTTTTTCTATTGCCTCAAGGTGTAATATTTGACTATTTATTTGGTATCTTTCTAATTTTTAAATGTATAAATTCAATGCTATAAATTTTTTTCTTAGAACTGCCTTCATCCTGTCCCAGAGATTTTGATATGTTGTAGCACTATTCTCATTTGTTAAGAATATTTTTATTTTCTCCCTGATTTCTTCTGCTATCCATTCATCATTCAAAAATATTTTTTAGTCTCCAGCTGTTAGAGTGGTTTCTATTTTTTATCTTTGATTTCTAATTTTACTCCATTATGATCTGATAGTATGCAAGGAATTATCTCTACTTTTTTGTATTTGCTAAGATTAGCTTTGTGACTTCAAATATGATCTGTTTTAGAAAATGTTCTATGTGATGCTGAGAAGGTTAATTCAGTCATCAATGTATGGAATACTCTATAGATTTTTGTTAGGTCCATTTGGTCAATAGTATTTTTTAGATCTATGGAATCTTTACTTAGTTTATGCCTGGATGATCTATCTATTGGTGAGAGAATTTGTTGAAGTCACTCAGTATTATTATGTTGTGGTCTATTTGATTCTTAATAATGCAATGATTTGTTTTATGAACATAGATGCATCATATGAGGGGACATATTTATAATATATCTTGTTGTTGGATGATTTCCTTAACCATTATGAAGTGACCCTCTTGTCTCTTCTGATTAATTTTGGCTTGAAGTCTACTTTGTCTCATGAGAATAGCATCTCTTGCTTGTTTATGGATACAATTTGCACGACATATCTTTCCTCATCCTTTTAGTCTGTGGACGCCTTTGCCCATAAAGTGAGTCTCTTGTGAACAATATACTGGTGGGTCTTGCTTTTTAATCTAGTCTGCCAGTCTGTCTTTTCATTGAAGAGTTTAGACCATTTACACAATTTTTATTTCCTGCCATTTTGGTTTATTTCTGATGTTTAATTCATTTGGTTCTTTAATTGTTTATTCTTCTTGTATAATGTATCCCTATGCTGGTTTAAATTTGAATTTTTCATTCCTTCTCCTTCTCCTTCCCATTTCACTTCCCCTTCCTTTTCCCCTCCCTCCCTCCCTCCCTCCTCCTTTTCCTTCTTATTTTTGGTACCAGGAATTGAACCCAAAGGTGCTCAACCACTGAGCCATATCCCCAGTCCTCTTTTGTATATTTTAGGTCTCGCCTACTTGCTTAGTGCCTTGCTAAGTTTCTGAGGCTGGCTTTGAACTCATAATCCTCCTGCCTCAGCCTTCTAAGCTGCTAGGATTATAGGCATGTGCCACCACACTCGGCTTCATTTCATCTTAATCAAATATTGCACTGAATGTTTTGTAGTTCAGGTTTTATGTTTATGAATTTTCTAGTTTGTTATCATGGAAGTTTTTTCTTTTTCAACTCTGAAGTTCAATCTTGCTGGGTATCATAATCTTGGTTCCATCCATTTTCTTAAGAGCTTGATATATATTATTCTGAGCTCTCCTGGCTTTTAGAGTCTGAGTTGAGAAATCAGTTGAAATCTGAATTGGTTTACCTCTAAATGTGACTAGCCATTTTTCTTACAGCTTTTAAAATTATGTCCTTATTCTTTGTATTAGACATTTTCATAATTGTGTTACATTAGATCTATTGTGATTTTGTATATTTGGAGTCTTATACACCTCTTGTATTGGAATTTCCCTCATTCCTCAGATTTGAAAATTTTTCTAATATTTTATTGAAATGATTGTGTATCTCTTTAGCTAGTATTTTAGAGCTTTCATCTACCCCAATAATTCTTAAGTTTGATTTTTGATGTTATCTCAGATTTCTTTATAGCAAACTTTATTTTCAAGAGTATGTGCTTTGTCTTTGAGGCCTGGGAATCTATCTTCTAAGTGATCTGGTCTATTGATGAAGGTTTCCATTGAATTTTTAATTTATTGAGTCTTTCATTTACATTTGACTCTTTTTTCAGAATCTCTATTGGAATTCTTTCACTTCCTATATTTTCTGATTTCATTCTTTACCTCTTATTTTAGCTTACTGAACATTTTAACTATAAACTTTCTAAATTCTTTCTGTTACTTCCTCCTCTGTGATGTCAGTAGAGTCAGTTCAACAAGTTTATGGGCTGTCTGAGATGGTTTGTTCCCTTGCTTTTTCATATTGCTTGTATGTTTACCCATCTATTGGGATGGTTAGTTTTTCTTTTAAGCAAAGGACTATTTCTTGAGCTTCTTTCTCTTTTGAGCCCTGGACTAGGCAAATATCTTAGTATTGAGAGTTTAACTCAGTGTGTAACCTCTATTGATTCCAGTATCAAGTTCACTTTTGGAGATTTCACAGAACCTTATTTACTACAGTCACTTCAGAGCCAAGTCACATACTATTCATTCCTATGAGAAGTAAAAATATTGTTGTTTTTTTCCACCACTGTTCCACTAATCCAGATATAAACTTGTGGTAAGGTTCTGGAACAGGTTGAATAATTAGTTATAATAGTAAAATTGCTGTAACAATATGTTAGGGCTAAAAGGGAGATGAAGAAAGATAAGGTAAAATATTTATAAAAAGAAAGAAAAGATGGAATGCTACAGACCAAGGTAAAAAGGAGAAAATGGTGGGAGGGGGGCATTTGAGGTAGTAGCAGATGGGATAAGAGGAACAAGTATGAACTAGGGCTAGGAAGACAGGGAACATTATTCCAATTAATGTTTTAAACCATTAGAAATACATTTAAATGGGTTGAAGGTAAATATTGGTTATTAGAGTAACAACTAACAAGATAAAAAGTGATATAGATGATCAAAGTTGATGTCACAATTATTTATAGGAAACCATGTCAAGGTAAAGAAAATTTTTGTTTAAGTGATTCCTTAAATCAGGCTTTTCAGAGAATATATTATCAAGCATAATTGGAAAAATAAATTTCAATTTAATTAAAAATTTTAAAGTTTCTAGAATGATACTGGGCTTTGACACTCACTAGTTGTGTGATCTTAATTTCCTCATTTATATAATAGGGCTAATATATCATAAGGTTTTGTGAAGATTAAAATAATGAATTGATTTTAATCATCTCATGTTCTGCTGTTATTACTTGATCAAGTATGTACATCATTAACACAGTTAATGATTAAATGGATTTTACTGAGCATTTACTAAGCAATAGCTACTGTGGTATATCTTAAAACAGTTGACAGGTGTTTATATTTCATGGAGCTTATGTGTAACAATTCCATTTAACCATTCTAGTGTTAGTAGTTTTAGTATAATTATGTGACAGTATTTTCTGGCATCCTTAATTCGAATATGCTACCAATATAAACACTGGAAGCGTTATTATAGTATTCATACGCTGGATCTAAAATAAATATCTTTTATATAAACAAACATTGCAGTCATTGTATGAATTTTGAAAGGGAGAAAAGTACAATGACCATTTATATTAGTGAGGATAGAAATACTCTATTCATATAGATCTTGATAAATGCTTCAGTGGACATTGTTTTCCAAGATGTGTAATGAAATGCCATATTGAGAAATGACAGGTGAGGCCATACTGTTTGATAGAAAAGAAGGCCGGTTTCATGAAGTTCTACTTATTTTAAGCTAATGCAGTTCTGTGACATTTTAAAAATGGCTTTACTGAGTTGTAATTAAAATACAGTAAATTGTACACATTTAAAATGTAAATTTAACAAATTTTGACATATATACCTCTCAAGTTTCCTCAAAACACTTTTATAGTAACCCCATCTCACCCCTAACACCATCAGTTCTGTTCCAATCCTTAGGGGTTATTGATATGTTTTCTGCCACTAGAGATTTGTTTGCATTTTTTAGAGTTTTCTATACATGGAATCATATTCCTTGTACTTTTCTGACTTGTTTCATTCAATAAAATTACTTTTTGAAATTTATCCATGTTATTGTATCTATCATATTCCCTGAGTAGTACTTTTGGTTACATTACAGCTTGTCAGCTATCCATCTATTGATGCACATTAGGATTATTTCTAGTTTGTTTCTCATGAATTAATATCTAGGAATTTAATATGGTAGGTATATGCTTAAATTCTCAAGAAACTACTAAAATATTTTCCAAAGCAGTTGTGCCACTTTACATTTCAACCAATAGTTCATGGAAGTTCTAGTTGCTCCACATCCTAACCAGTACTTGGTATGGTCAGCATTTTTAATTTTAACTATTTTAATAGTCATATAGTAGTATTTACTGTGGTTTTAATTTTCATTTCCCCAATGTCTAATTGTGTTGGACTCCTTTCTATGATTATTTGCTTTTGGTGAACTGTTTAAAATAACTCACTCATTACTGTGTCTTGTTTGTTTCTGGTTTGGTTTTGAAGGTGTTTATATATTCTATAAACATGTTGAGTTTATTTCTGTGAATAATAAAAGGTTTTCATTTAGATTCATTTTGGTTTTTGTATGTTCATGTCCAATGTTTTTCATCATCATTTGTTGAAAATATTGTATTTGGCTCTATTGTATTGCCTTTGACCCTCTGTCAAAGATTGCTTGACTATAGTTATGCAGACCTCCTTCTCAGCTCTTTATTAAATCTCACTAATTATATATACATTGACCAATACCATGTTGTCTTAATCACTGTTGATTTAACATAAATCTTAAAGTTGGTAGTGTTTTGGTCAGATTTGTGTTGTTCTGATCATACCTGAAGAAAACAACTAAGAGCAAGAAAAGTTTATTTTGGTTCATACTATCAAAGGTTCAGTCTATGGTGGGCTAACCTCTATTACTTTAGGTCCAGAGTGAGGCCACATATCATGGTGGCAGGCAATGGCAGAAAAAAAGTTGCTCATTCATGACTGGCCAGGAAGCACAGGGAGAGTATAAGGGACAATAGGTTAGGTGTATCCTTCTAGTGCATACCTATAATGACTCATGTTCTCCAGCCATGCATCACTGGCCTAAAGTTACCACTCAGTCCATTCAAACAAGGACAAACTGATCAGGTTACAGATCTCACAATATAGTTTCACCTCCAAATATTCCTGCATTAACACAGGAGTGTTGGGGGAATACCTAATATCCAACTAACAATCTATCCCAGGACTTGATAAGCATATGGCCATCTCACAATGCAAAATATATATTTAGTCCATCTCTGAATATCTTAGTCTTAACAGTACCAGCATTGGCCATAAATCCAAGGCCAAAGTATTCTCTGAGATTCAAAATAAACTCTTGATTGTGAGACCCTGTAAAAAACAAAAAGTAAATGATATATGTATCCAATATACAGTGGTACAGAGTAAATATTTTCATTCCAAAAGGGAGAAATAGGGGCATAGAAAGAAAGTATGGAGCCAAAGCAAGACTAATCCAGCTGGACAAACAGGTCAGAGAACTCCATGTACAGCATCTAGGACAAATGCCTATAAGATGTGCTCTCAAATGGTATAGGCAGCCTTGCCCTCTTTGGCCTTGCTAGTTGAAGCACACACAAGCTCTCTTATAGACTGGCTCTCTGTAGCCAGCAACTTTGCTTAGCAGACAACTCATGTTATTAGACTCTCTCAATTCCCGTGGTCATCATTCCAGGATTGGCATCACCTTAACTTTATATATTATCACCTCGGGGGCAGGTCACAGGGACTCCAATTCTGCTACAGTTTGCCTCGCCTCCCAGACATCCCTTTGGAATTTCAGTGGAAGCCCTAAAAGACCCCCTTAACATTAGCATTCTGCCTTCCTACAGAACCAGTACCATGTGGATAAAGCCAAGATCTGCTGCCACCTGGCACAAAACATAGGCATCCTGGAATCAGAGCTTAAGTGGCCACTGAGATTCTGCAAGGCTTAGCATGGTGAAGAATGCTTTAGGTCTCACTGTACCCTTATTAAAAGAGCAGGGTGGGATGTTGGTACAATGGAATTTTTGTCTTTATGAAGAGAACAGAGTAGGATGCAGGTTCAATGAGACTAGCAACCTTATGAGAAGAAAAGCGCAAATCCTTGAATCACTGAGTCTTTTTATTTTTATACGTTTATATTCTCTCCTATTAAGAAAATTTTGTGGTGAAATATTACAATTATCACATTCTACATTGGATATGTTCTACCAGCATTACTTTGTGGCTCCCACAGGCATTCCATTTCACAAGAGAAAAACCACTCTAATGTGAATCTGTGGCAGTGGAACTTCAGTAATATAATGATGCTCCTATATATCTCTATTCAAATTTTCCTCACTTACTGATGTCACAATGTACCATATGTATGAATTGTGTGCTAAATGGCATAGACTGGTTTGAAGGCTGAAGTGGCATCTGAGGATATGTGTAACAGCATGGTGAAACAATTTTTAGGCATCTTCTGGGTTAGCAGACTGTCTCATGATCTCTCATCAGAGAAAGACTCTCTTCTGTATTAGAGTCCTCAGTGGCATCTCACATTCATGAGATGCCCTCAAGGCATCTTTCCTGTTCTCCTTTTGCAAAATACTTAGCATCTCCTTAAGGGTTGCAATCTCTTCAACAAGCACATCTTCTTTAGCCAAAACTTTACATGCAATTTCCTGGCACAACTGCAACTTTTTAAAATGCTTTAGCTTTAATTATACTTCCCATTCTCCCAGCAAACAAGGCTAAAGACTGCCAGAAATATCCATGCCAGTGACTGAATGCTATGCCATTCTTAAATTTCCTCCACCAGATTGAGTATTCTGTAGCTTTAAATTCAGAATCTCAGTTTCAAGACATAAGCAACATATAATCAAGTTCTCAGTACCAATCATTCAGTTAAATTTTTCAGTCACTGGAAGAATACCCACCACATAAAAAGGAAAACATAGAGAAGGGCAATGTTGTTCAGGGACATGATTTCAGAGGTCTGAGTCCAGACATGGCCAACTACATTGCTATGGGCCAAAGATGAAGCAGCACACCATGGGAAAAGGTCCCAGCAGTGAAAAGCTGTTCCCTGCATGAAAGCAAGAAGTGGAGAGAGGGGAAGGAGTCAAAGAGAAGAAGCCCCCTTCCAGAGCATGACCCATTTACCCACCTCCTCCATTCACACTCTGCCTGTGTGCAGTAACTACCCAGTTCTTCCACTGAAATGAGAGCCTTTGTGTGATATGGTAACACAAGCCAATAATTTTAACTCAGAATCCTATATTAACTCAGAAGCTTTGAGAGGGATACCTCATCTCCAAACCTTTCCAGGCTGCAAGCCTATCTACTCAGGACGCTGAGGGAGAGGATCACACGGTCAAGCTCATTAGTGAGATCTTGTCTCAAAATACAAGAAGTAGAGATGTACCTCAGTGGTAGATCACTCTCCTAAAATATGCAAAGCCCTGGGTTCAATAGCCCATATCTTGGGGTCAAGAAGAGCTCTGGAGAAAAATGAGTTTTATTCTTCCCCTTCCATGATGCGAGGATGCAGAAATGGAGTGTTTTGGCCTTGATCTTGCCAGTCTACAGAACTGGGAGAAGTTTATTCCTGTTCATACATTACCCAGTCAAATGTATTTTGTTTCAGTGGCATGAGAGGACCAGGTTACATCCATGTCTTCTACCTGTGGGAAGGACAATTTGCTGGTTCAACCATTCTTGGCTTTCATGTTTTATCCCTTATCACTTTGAATATATCAACTGACCGCATTTTGGGTTTCAGGGTTTCTAAGATATCTGATGAGACCCTTATATGGAAATTGAGATGAACCCTTCCAACCTGTCGCCCCATAGGTGTTAATACAATGCTCAACAGTGTCAGGTAGCAGAACATTTTGGCATAATATTATCATGTAAGTGAGCTGCTACTATCCTTTTGGTACCAATTATTTGGAGTTGGAAGAAAAAGGAATTGACTACTTTGAGTGTAGATATGTTGAGGTCTTCCAAAGCCAGTTATTACAGATTTTTAAACTTAAAATGAAAAGTTAATGGGAATATTGTACAAATTTTAGTTTCTAACTAAATATCAGTCTGTCACCCAACAAAGCAAAAGGCTTTTGGAGTTCTTTCTTATTCTTTTTATAAAAATGGGAAAGTTCCTTCAGTCCCATGAGTGAGATGACCTCTGGGGGTTATGCTCAGATGTGACTGGGCCATTTCTTGCTCTGATCTCCCAAGGAGCCATTATGAGGGAATTTCAAGCTCCTGGTATATAATAGGGTGGCTGTGGCTAGGTTTTTGTCCATATGTACAGGAAGCTCTTGGTGGTGACCTGTTGGACTCCCAGGTAGCACGTTTGGTGGTTGGTAGTTGTAGTCTTTGGATAATTGGTTTTTTTGATTTGGATTTTTTTTTGTTTTTGATTTTGGTTTGTTGTTTTGATTTGCTATTTTCTTTTTAGCTAACATCCTTAGTTGGTGTTCCTGCTTAGGATGCATAGCCAGAGTAGACAGATTAGTGTAGTGTTCCAGGGGCCCAGATCCTGTAAAGAGAAGACCTTCCAGGACAGTTATGAGTTCCTGAGGACTGTTGGGCATGGTGGGTTAGCGGAAATAAAAATAGCCCACTATCTCCTCACTGGGTTGGAGGTTGTGGTGAAAGTCCTGACAAAGGCAAAGCAGAACTTGTTGGTCCTCTCTGAACCTAATGTGATGATGTCCCTAGAATCACCCTAATGTGATCCAGCTATTTCAGGTTATTGAAACCCGTGATTACATATACATGGTGATGGAACATGCAAGTGAGGGCGCAGCTACTGGGTCACATTGAGTCCAGTAGCATGCAGGAGGAGGAGGCCTGGAGACTGTTGAGGCAGATAGTGTGCGGGGTGAGCTACTGCCACAAGAAAGGCATTGCGCACCAAGACCTGAACGTGCAGAACGTTGTGGTGGATGCCCGAGGCAACAGTAAAGTCATCGGCTTTGAACTAAGCTTGAGGGTAACGTCTGTGCAGAAGCTGTGTAGGTCCTGGGGCACTTTTGTGTACCTTGCTCCAGATAGCATCCTCAACCAGGTATACGAAGGCCCCCCAGCGGACATGTGGAGTCTGGGTGTCATTCTGTTTTATAAGTTGACAGGGAAGTGCCCTTTGAGGGAGGTATTCTGTCGGGAGTTGGCGAGGCGGATCCTGGGAGAAGGTATCACATTCCTGACCATGTTCCTCCCCAAGCACGAAGACTCATCTTTAACATACTGACCTTGGACCCCATGCAGTGCCCCATAGTGGAGCAAATCCTTCAGCACTCATGGCTTCACTCTATCAATACAGTGAGCCATTCCTCAAATGCCCAAACACGGCCATAATGGCAACCCTGTTGGACATGGGTTATAACCCATACAAGACCTTGGTGTCTCTTACTAGTCAAAAGTTTAATGATGCAGTGGCTGCCTACCTGATCCTTCAGTGCAGCTAAGCCAGGGGGCAGACTGCATGTTCAAGGGGAAGCCTGTGCATCGGAGGGTGGGACCTTACTCCCGCCCCACAGATCCTTCCGATTTCTCGGTCTTCCCAAGGAGGAGCGCCAACGAGTCTGCCCATCATACCTTCCCCTTGCCCTGTGAGCATTGGCTTCCTGAGGAGGCCAAGCAGTCAGGGCAGAAGGACCTAAGAAGGGCCAGCCTGCCTGGCATTGATCTCCACTTGCTGCATGCAAGGACACCTGCTCTCTGCATAGCCTCCCAGAATGCCCCTGCGTCTCAGAAGCCCAACCATTCCTCCTAACATACCTCCACAGGGCAGAACAAGGCCTGGAAGCAGGTGGCTAGGAGGATTGCCACCTGCTTCCGCCTGTGTTGTTGTGTGCTCTGTGTCAGCCAAGAAGGAGCTCCAATGACTGGAGAACAGAAACATGGCAGAATCAGAACTAGAGTGGCTCCAGCATGATGGAGAGCTAAGA
Organism: Xerus rutilus; assembly: GCA_028644305.1. Lineage (NCBI taxonomy): Eukaryota > Metazoa > Chordata > Mammalia > Rodentia > Sciuridae > Xerus > Xerus rutilus. The sequence goes on along the minus strand of CM053404.1, from coordinate 95,754,800 downwards.
GAGACCCAACCAACTGGCAGCCAGAGGACGCTGTGCTCTCTGGATCCTGACATCAGGGCGTGGGCTTCGGTCTGTGGACACAAAACAGCTGCAGGAGAGCCGTGTTCAAACTGGCTCAGGCTTATCTGCACCAAGCTCAGTCAGGTGCTGGTGGATCCGCTTGGACATCAGGAATCTCTGCCCCCACCTTCAAGAGATATTAGAGACTGTTTTCCTTGGGATCCTTTCCCCTGCTCTGCTTTTCTGTCTTTTCTCCCATGTTTCTGGCACGGTAGAGACGTCTTGATAAATTTCTCAACAAACCTTATAAAATTGATGTTCCAAAGATATAAAAAAAGTGTGGTTAAGAAATTGGGGTGGGGTGGGGTGGGAGCTCAGCCTCAGGGAGTGGCTGGCAGTCCATCAGCACCTCTCTCCAAGGCTTGAGCCACTGGGCCTCCCTCTCCTATTTAATTAGAGACTTGCTTACCTTGATCCATTGTAGATGGGGTGTTATTTAACTTAGCCAATGTATATGTGAACTCCCTTACCTTTAGCCAGTGTCATTGGGGACTCACTTGCTTTTATCTAGAGTGGACAGAGACTCACTTCCTTGGCCCAGGTAGGAAGGAGTCTCTCCCCTTAAGCCAGTGTAGATATGGCTTGCTTTTAGCTGGTAGTCTTTGCCAAAAGGAATTCTTCTTGTTTCAGGTCTCTCCCTGAGGAGTATGGATAGGGTAGATCACAACTGTTGGAAAATCATATCTGATAAACATAGGTTTCCTGCTGAGCTGGGCTGAGGCTTGTAGAAACAGATGTTGGTGTTCCCCCTGTGAAGAGTGTAATTCCTCCTCCATAGGGAGGAAGGAATTCCTCCCTGTTTCACTTAGTTATTTAAATATGTGAATACTTACCCCCTTCATGCTGAGGCCCTTCCAATGAATAGTGCCTAAACCACGGGTTCCATCCTGATGGCCAATACTGAGTTCCATTTTGGGACCCAAATGCCTGCTTTTCTTGAGACCTCCTTTTGTCTGCAACTTCTGATGGCCTCCTCTTACCTCGTCATATGTACAGTCAGGTGAGGAAGGATGTTTGGATCCATGCAGGTTCTGAACTCATGTGAGATCATTGGCAGTGGTCCAGCAACTCAGGACATTCACCTTCACACACCCTGAATAGAGAGGCCTTGGGTTCACAGTGAGAACCAAATAAACCTGCTACCTTTGCAAAATATGAAGCCTGTTATTTCAAGAGAATACCAGAAAATGGATAATACAACTGCACAATTTTAAACACAAACTTTACAGTTTGGTGAAATAGATCCATTTGTGGGGAATCATGCACAGTCACAAGAACATGGATAGTACATGGTCCAGTGACCACTAAGCAAATTGGGTTCCTAATTTGAAAATTTCCAAAAAGGTCTTTGGTTATAGATGTTCTACCACACATTTAAAGAAGTATTTAATAGAAAATCTATAGAGTCATTTCTGAGAAGTAGAACAGGGAATAATTCATAATTTATTTTACAAAACTGGTATTACCTGATTATTATACTGGAAAAGATGGTGCCTAAATAAAACAGCGAAAGCAACCCAGAATTGACAGGCCAAATGCATCATGAATATAGATGTGAAAATCCCTAAAGAATGCACTTGATGAACAGGCCCAAGACATCATGAGATTGTATGGACTGATGTAGAAACATAGCATGTCAGAATCCAACTCCTATGAATTAAAAAAAAATAGAAAAATAGGAATAGTGTTGTGGGTTAAATTACAACCCCCAAATCTCATGTTTAGGTTCTAACCTCACTTGTAGGAATAAGTTCTTTTTTCTGAGAAATGGTATTATGATGATGAAATTCCCTATGGATGAGGTCATAAGCAATATGTTGATGCAAATAGGTTCCAGGCAAGGGTTTACTTACCAATATTTTGCTTTCCTCCCCATCTCCCTCTTGGGTCTTATTTTTCTGGGACTAGAAATGGTTTCTTGCCATGTCAGCTACATTTCTCCTCTGGAGAGACAAGGTCTGCTCCATGCCTCATTATCCCTGAGGAAGACTGATTTTTTTTTTCTTCTCCAATGCTTGGATTTCATGAGATGACTTTCCTGAACCTTTAGGATGCTCCATCTTAGCTTGGTCTGGGGGGCTTTCACTCTGCCTGACCTTTAACTCCCTGATGTCTTACTATTTATTAGCCCTGTACTTTTGAGGGGAGGCTGTGTTTGCCTCCCAGGGACTAGGTGCCCAGTGGATTCTGAGTGTGTTTTAAAATAAGACACAGCTGGGTCATTTTTCTTTCTGAAGACAGGTCTGACCAAGGACTCCTCCTTTGTGAGACACTGAGGAGTCAGAAGATCTCTGCTGTCTGTGAAAATGGCCTGTCTTGAAGCATCCTCAATGCTGGTTTCTTTTGTAGGCCTTTTCTCTGCTGGCCAGCATGGTTCTTCCTTCCAAAATCACAAAGGGGATGTCTGCAGATACCATAGGGTCCATGGCTGTGTTGAATCCATAGATAGAAGATGTTGGTGTGCAAGAAAACAATTATGACAGCTTAGCTGTTCTGCCCAGATAGTCCTATTGAGTGCCATTGGTAGAAGAGTGGTGCACAGATATTTTGAGACTCAAGGACTTATGGCCACAACTGTGAATTAAATGGGTAATTCATCCAGAGAGAGAGGGACAACTCACTAAAATGTGAGATTTGCTTATATTCAGGATATAGGGTCAGAGTCATGAAATCTGGCCCTTGAGTGTTAGTCTGTAAGTGTAAAAGAGTTTTCCATGGTAAGTTCATCTCCTCCCACAAAGCTGCATGTGTGGTCATTTGGTGAGCTCAGGACCTCAAGAGCACAAGGGTAACCACATGGTAAGCTTGGATCCCCCTAAAGGAACAAGGATGACTACACACAAGGATGGTCCTAAAGCACAGCTTAGGACCCCAAGGGTACATGGGTGAACAGATGCTTTCAAGTTATTTTTCACTGTTGCCATATAGCAAATCTTCCAGCTTTTAAGGTAAGACACACAATTTGGTCTTGACGCTTAGGAGGCAGCACTAAGGGCTCAAGCTTCCTTCCTGACTCTTAAAGAGCCTAGAGAAAACCTCCCTGACATCCTAGGATATAGCACAGTGCCCACACTCTGTGAGGGGAACATATATGGGTGACAGGCACAGTAAGGTATCATGGGCCATGTCAGTGTTCCCTCAGACTCTGGAGCCCCCTGGCCACGCCCCAGTGAGGAACACACTCCCGTGATCCTGCAGGATCTTGCCCACACTGTCCACGACTTTAACATGGCTCTAAAGACAATTGTATAAACTCCTTAAAGATGATTGAATATTCATATTATGAGAGTCCTGATCAAAGAAAAGTGTCTAGGGGAGGTTGTGTTCTTCAGGGAGTGTTGTCTTGGCAAGATCAAGCTAATGAGTTAAATGGGTTTTAGACCAAGTATGAAGGGACAAGAAGGGAGTGGTGAGGTGTGTGACAGGCATTGCCATAGATGGGTCCTTGGCAGCCCTCATAGTTGCTGCTAATAACAGGGATGAGGGAATCTGTAATATGGTGCATCGTAGAAATGTTCCTTTAGCAGGTTAAAATATTAGGATGCATTTGTTTTTCATTTTCCTTCAGATGTGCCTACTTGTACCTTTTTGTTTTTGTTTTCCTTCTTTTTGCCTCTTAAAAACATTGTTTTCAAGATTGCTTTCCAAGAGGAAGTCAAAAATTGTGACATTAAATGTTAATATTCTTCATCTCTTAATGCTGACACTGCCATATGCCTTAGTAAATGCCTTGTATTTGTCTTCATTGTCATTCTGGCTCCATTGTTTTTTATCACACTTAATATTGCTTATTAAAGGAATATTTGTTGGAAATGTCCTCTAATTTTAGGCTATTCTGTCCTTTTAAAAGTGATTTATATGAATGAAATATTAATGAAAAATATTCCAGATATACATAAATAATAATGTCTTCAAGTGAATACTACCTTGATGTAAAAGGACAATTCCTTAATTTCCAGTATATCTACAGTTCTTACCAAGCCTGCTATTCTTTCTTTGGGAATTTGCAGAGGACTCATTTTCCCCCACTGGTACGGTCATTCACACGATAGCTTTGTTTTGACTTATAGATATGGCAAAATGTGTTATAAATATATGGTTTTTAAGTTAACTTTACTTGGATTTTAAAAGCTTTGATTAAAATGCAAGATTAACAATATAAAAGTAAAGCATGTGGGAAATTTAGTAACTAATTTTAACAGACAAATTTATATATTTTTCATAGATAATGAATAAGTACTGCTCTGTTCAATTTACACATGACCTGAGAGGTCCTACAGTTGTAAAATGCTATGTCTATTTTAAAAAATTGCATGTACACGTGTATCTCCATCCCAGTTATTTAAAATAAATTGCTGTTTGAATCACTAAGATCAAGTTTTTGTTAAAGTGATCTCTTAACATGTAAAGTCAGTCACAATGTAACATTTGGAGCCTGTATTAGTCAGAATTCTCTAGAGGAACAGAATCAACAGGAGGTATAATTATAAAAGAGGAATTTATTAGATTGGCTTACACAACCAGAAGCTAGATAGTCCATTATGGCTGTCGGCTGGCTGGAGAGTTGGAGGAACCAGTATCTGGGTAGTCCAAGATGCTGAAGCCTCAGAACTAGAAGGATCAAAGATGCTATCCCAGTCTAAGGCTGAAGGCTTCTGGAAGCTCCCTGGAGAATCACTGGCAGAGTCCACTTTAGAAGAGTAAAGGAGTGAGAGTCTGGTGTCTTAGGCAATCACAACAGTAATCATAAAACCTGTTAAAGATTTGAGCTTGCATCTGCAGCTGCTTCCTTGTTCTTCCAACTTTCATTCCATCCAAGCCTCCAACCAATTGGATGGTGCTGCCCATGTTTAGGGAGGGTCTCCACCCCAGTTCATTATCCCACATGCCAATTATTCCTAGACACACCCTTATTGATACACTCAGAATCCTCTTAATCCTTGGCATCTCTGAATCCAATTAGGTTTACAATTTAAATTAACCATTACATAGCAGTTAAGTAAGTTTCTACAATGATAAAAATATGATGTCTCTGTGCTACTTAGTATAGTATCCACTTGCCAAATGTGGTTATTAAATATTTGAAATATGACTGCAGTGAGTTTTAGGAAATGATTATTTTGCAAAGTATTTAGCATCTCCTTTGGGGCTATAATCTCTTCAACAAACATTCCTTGGTCTTAGTTTTAGATGCACTTTTCGGGACAAACTGCGTTTAAAAACAATTCTTTAGTTTTGTGTTTTGTTCCAGTTTCTCACAGTAAACCTTTCTAAAAACTGCCAGCAATATTCATGCCACTGACTGAAAACTTTGCTGCCTTGAAATTTCCTTCACCAGATTAATTTGTTTATCACCTTTAAAATCAGCTTCACACACACAGTTTCAGGACATAGGCAAAATGTAAATAAGTTCTTTGTCAGAATGTAACATGATTGGCCTAGGGTCCAATTCCCAATAGTCTTCATTTCCTTCTGAAACCTAATCAGCATGGTCTTTACTGTCTGCATTCTGTTCTTTTGAGCTCCCAACAGAATCACCCATTAAACTTCACTTACAATATTTTAAACATTCTCCAAGCCTTTATTTTTAGATCTTTTCAAATTCTTCCCACAAACCAGTTGCAAATGTTTCTTGTACCACATTGTTTAGTCATAGCAATGACTCCACTTCTCAGTACTAATTTCTGTTTTAGTCATCATTGTGTTGCTGTGACTAATATACCTGAATAGAACAATTTAGAGGAGGGAAAGTTTACTTTGATTCATGCTATCAGAGTTTCAGTGTATGGTGGGATGACTCTATCACTCTAGGCTTAAGATAAGGCAGAACATCATGGTAGAAGGAAGATCCTCACCTCATGGCAGGCAGGAAGAAAGAAGGGAAAGAAAACAAAAGATAGTCTTCCAAGGCTGGTGACCCACCTCCTCCAGCCATGCCACACCTGCCTCCAATTACCTCTATCAGTTTATTCAAACTTGTATGGACTGATCAAGTTTCAATTCTTACAGTGAAATCATTTAACCTCCAAAGATTCCTCCATTAATGCAGAAGTTTTGGGGGAATACCTCATACCAAATAACAGGTAGGGTCCAGCTTTTGCCCTTCTTCAATATTCTGTTTGCTATTCTGAGTCTTTTGCTTTTGCATATAAACTTTTTAGAGTAGGCTTGCTAATCTTTACAAAATAACTCACTGGATTCTTGATTGGGATAGCATGGAATTTGTCAGTACAGTTGGATAGATCTTCATCTTGATACTATTCTTATCCATGAATATGATAAGAAATTTATTATTCATTCAATTTCTTTAATATACATATAGGCCTATCCAGATTGTCTATTTCTTCTTGCATGAGTTTTGAAAGATTGTGTCTTTTAAGCAATTGGTCCATTTCATATCAGAAATCAAATTTGTTTATAGTATTTCTTTTTAATTCTTCAATGATAAAATTGGCAATAATCTTTCATTTCAAATGTAATTTGTGTTATTTCTTTTTTCTTAGTTATCTTGACTATATGTTTATTTTATTTTTATTTTTTATCTTTTCAAAGAGCTAACTTTTGGGTTTATTGATTTTCTCTATTGGTTTTCTGTTTTTATGCCATTGATTTCTATACTTTTTATTATTTATTTTCTTATGATAACTTTGAATTTAATTTGCTCTCCTTTTTCTCATGTCCTAAGGTGGAAGTTTAGACTTCTGATTTTAGATCTTTTACTTTTCTCATATATACATTCAGAGCTACAACTATCTGAACACTGCTTTCATTGCATCCCATAAATTTTGATAAATTCTTTTCTCATTAAGATTTAGCTCAAAGGAAGGTAATCTTTTCTGGATGCTAGAAATTCAAATTTTTATCTGAATTTGTTTTTATTCCTACAAATATCTATAAGATATCTTCTGATGAGGGGGTAGGTCTCCCCTATGCACTACTTTGTTGGACTTGGCTCTCTCTTTTTAACTTAGGAAATCTCCCTGTCTTGAGACAAGGAATGCTTCAAAGTTTTAAGCTGAGACAACCAAAGGGCTCGCTCATTTGTTTTTTTCCTAGAGACCAGAAAATATAAACATACATACATATACATATATATATATACACACACATATTTATTATGTATATATACATATTTGTGTATATATATTCTACATACATGTATTTATTATATGTTTATATATAAATTCCCCCAGAAATCAAAGTGTATCCATCTGTGACATTTTGTAATCAGCTAGCTGATTTTAAAATCTATAGTTTTCTTCAGGGATCCTATTTTCTCTTGAACAAAAAGACTTTACTGAAGATGAAGATTTCCCAACTTTAGTCTTCTATGATCTATTGAGGCCCAATGAGAATTGTCAAATCAGGGAATTGTAGAAAAACCTCAGGACAGACTTTGATATTTTTTAAACAAAATAAGTGAATTTTCAAGGTTTAAAATTAAATGAAGGTTCCATCTGATTTGCATTTTATTTTATAAAAAGTATAGCCATACATTCTTAATCTTTCCAATTTTGATTTTATTATACTTTGATTTTTCAATTAAAAGATTCACCTATATTTATTCAATGAATTTTCCCAGAAGAATCCTTTAACATTTGTTCAAATGATTGATATACATACCATTTGTAGAGAATAATCTTTTCCCATTTTCTGTATACAAAAACGTAGGTTACAGATATAATATGCAATCTTCATCTCTCCCAATACTTCTAGAGTAGCAAATGGTGGCAATTTCAGTAATTTCCTATAATGCAGTTAAATTATGTTATTGCTTTGGTGTGACTTTATCTATTAGAGCCCTTAAAGAAATGCAGTAATTTCTCTTTCTTAGCCAATTTCTCTTTAGATTACTAATGGATTCTATAGACTCAGTGTTGGGAATTATGAAGAATCATTAGAAAAATTGGCAAGGCTGCTTGGTACTGGTAAGGATACTTAGGCAGCATTATTTTTTTTCATAATAATCATCCTGCTGCTGAAGATCATCTTTAAGGAATGAAGTAAGAGCTTTTCTTAGCTGAAAATTTAGCCTCACAATAATGATAGCTCATTTGAAAGGAAGAAAAAAATCTATTACTCTATTTAAAATAGGGAAAATCCTATTGTTTTACAAAATGTTTTGGAAAAATCAGTGTTCTTAGTACTTTTCAGAAGTTGTTGTTTTAGCAAACACCACTACAGTGTTGTGTTGTAGAGATGCAAACTGCAAGTAAAGAGTTTGTCCTGCAGTGGGTCTGTGCTATTAGTTGTTAAACAGAAATGTATTTCTTGAGTTCAGCTTCACTCAAAAAGCTAGTAAAGAAAATTATACAATAGTTTTGGGAAAAAACTGATTTCTGAACTTCATCATAGGACAAGACTTAGCGAAACTGAAATTAATATTCTTTGGAAATTGACAGTGATAAGACCTATCTTTTGACTCTTTTATCTATCTAATAATTTGTTTAATGGAGGTGCCAGGACCTTTCTTCTTAGTGTAAAGTGTTTCTGCTTGGTAAAATTTCTAACAAGAATTCAACTTAATTATACCTATTATATTACTAAATTTCATTTAAAATTTTTTAAAATTATGGATGTCTGAAAATATTCTATTACAAATTTTAAAATCTTGACTTGCTTCATTTATTCAAGAAGTCCCTATTAAGTTATTGCTATGCTGAGTTCTGAGTTGTATGCTTTTAAAAGTGGTAAAGAAATATTCTTAAAGTCTTCATTACCTAATTGGTAGGGGAAGGCAGATATGAAACAAGTAGGAAACAATTCAAGGCAGAAGATAAGCATACAAATACCTCATATAAAAATCTGTTATGTGGAATATCACAAAGAGGGGAATGATATATGCATTACAGAATATTTTGTGAAAGCCTCTTAAAATATGTTAGACTTTCCAGATTGGTTGCAACAATTTGCAGTCCCACCAACAATGTATGAGCATAGCTTTTACCCCACATCCTTGTCAATATTTATTGTAATTGTATTCTTTTTTATTTGTTCTAATTATTTATACATGATAGCAGAATGCGTTTTGTACACAAACGGAGCACAACTTTTCCTTTATCTGGTTGTACATGATGTAGAATCACACCATATGTGCGGTCATATATGTACATAGGGTAATGATGTTCATCTCGTTCCACCATCTTCCATACACCCATGCTCCCTCCTCTCTCCCTCTTTGCCAAATCAAAGTACCTGACTTTCCATGTACAGATATGAATATGCCATGATGAATCTCACCATCATGTACAACCGCAAGACTAATTAAAAAAAAAAAACTACTATAAATAGATCAGTAGTGGGAAGGGAACAGGGGGTGGGAGGAAGTGAAGGAAAGAGGAAGTACTGGGGACTGAATTAGAACAAATTATATTCCATGCTTTTATAATCATGTCAAAATCTGTTGTGATGTATAACTAAAGAACCAATAAAAGTGTTGAAAGACAAAATGTGTTTGATTTGACATAGATCTTGTAGGTCAAATAAGACATGGATATAGATATAATCTTACCTAGGAAAAATGCATGCTTTTGTAACTTTGAATTAATTTGAGGTTGTACACTGGATAATATTAGTGTAGCAAACAGTACATTGAAGTATAAGGCATGAGGCCACATTTTCATCAAAATTCTTCAGTGAGCTAGCAGTGTCACACAATCAGCTTTTCTAGCTTCTACAAAATCCACTGCTCTTGACTAGTCACAGGGTGTTGAATTCAGGTTGACAATCAAACTCACAAGATACCATTCTTTTACCTATGACCATGGTTGCTTAGCAGCTTTAAGATAGGGTGAAATAACATAATGGAGTTCTTGTATCTTCAAGGCACAACTTGCAAATGTTTCAGATAATCCTCACTTCTGATGCATGTGGTCACAAAAGATGAGAGTGGGTAAGTGAAGACCATGTTCAGAGAATTCCTCTTTGGGGTCTCCTTAACACAGATGATTGAATCAAAGACTGAATTCTTAGGTGCCTTTAACGTAAAAAGTTAGGTTTCAGATCACCTGTTGACTTTCTACTTCCAGCCTCATTTTCTTTACCCATAAAAAATGGATTGACTTACATGGGCTTTTATTTTAAAAAAATATGTGATTCAAATTCTAGGTTCACTATCTTTACTTGTGTAAATTTAAACAAGTTATTTAACTTCTCTGAATATCCATTTCTTTGAAGGAAAAATATGTATGAAAATACCTATCTCTTATGTTTATGTGATTTAAGTGAAACAAAATACCTCTGGCATGATATGGAGGGTCAGACTATTTTAATTTAGAAATTTAAATATTGTCTTTTTTTTTCTTTGCAAAACTGGCAGAATTATTCTTGGCTTTATTCCTGCACTAGGTCTAATGGACTGTTAAGATCTATTTTCAAAAATAAATAAAAGTGGATTTTTAAGATAAGTCAAAGAGAATGAATATCTTGGAGGAAAAAGGGGTCAGAGGAAATGAAGAGTGAAGAAAAATACAACTTGCTAGACTCTATAAGAGTTGATTCCAGAAAAAGTGCTCTGAATAGGAAGGGAAGTCACGGTTTGAGAAGAACTAGGTGATGTCCTTTAAGTTGCCTAATTGTTTGGTTCCTGTCTGGCTATTTATTGGGAGACCTCATCAACGGAATAATAGGAACTTCTGAATCTTTATGCTTGGGAGGCCTGGAGACATGGTAAAGACAAAGGAGACCTTTTATTTACTTTCTCCCCACTGCTGCTTGAAGAAATTGTTATCAATCTATGATCTGGACATTTTAATTGCTTTAACATTCAGTACTGTTTTCTACTACTGAATTTATCTTGAAGAATTTCTCATTGATTACTGAATTGTCTAAAATGATTAAATTGGTTATTTTAGATGTGTCAACTCAGTAACTTATTAGATTTTAGATTTTCTTGTGATGAAAAATGTCTCAGTGAATTACCAGACAGAGTAAAGGACTACTTTTTATCTTTATCCCTCTACTAAACCATATATCATCACAACTATTATCAAAACAATTAAACACATTTCCTATAGTAATCTGTCATATTTTCATCAAAGGTTGACTAGTTTTGAGAAAATTGTTTAGTTCTCAATCTTAAGTTTTAGAACAGGACAGAATCTAATGCTTTCAGCCAACTTCTATTTGTGGCTTAACTGAAGTACCTAAAGGAATTTTTTTCCTCCTTTGGTTTTCTTTGACATCTTTATCCTTTTCTGATAATGAGAGACATATATAAAATTAAAAACATGTAAACAATGAATTACTTGAGATTTTAGGCCATATAGTTAGAAAACAGGATCAGCTCTATAGAATTCACTTGCTTGTTTGGAAATTACACATTTTCAACTGATGTTTTCTAGTGTACATTATCAATATTGAACTGTTAATTTTTATTCTGGAACATCTTGTATATTTGTCAATATACAACAGAAGATTGTATTGCAACAATAAATGGGTTTAACAAGTAATTTTAAAATAGCTTATGATCTGTTACAGACTCATAATAATATACGTTTATTTCTATGAGAGGGCTGAGATCCTGCTAGGCTTGACTCCAGATTGTAGGCTGGGTTTGGTTCTGTTCCACTTGAGTCATTCTGGAATGATAGATTATTGGGGTATACTTTTCTCATCATGATGACAGACATAATGGGAGACAAATCAAACTAGGTAAGCATGTTTAAATTTTCTGCTCACATTGCATCCACTAATGTTTTAATGACTAAAGCAAGTAATGTAGTCAAGTCACATTGTTTTACTTATAATTTGCTAAATTATAGATTTAGCAAAGTCATATGGCAAAGGGAAACTTAAGTACTTTTCTCTAATAGAAAGGAAGTGAAAGATTGGAATCAAATATTCTCTATCTTTGTTAGGATAGTGGACAATGGGTCCAATTGCTCCCCAACGAACTGTCAGCTAAACCCAATTATACTGTTTTCACTGAAATGGACTGACCTAAGTGTTACCTGGGCTGGACTGAGAGAGAACTGAATGTTCTTTTACCCAGAAAGGAGGAACATTTACTAGTTATACAGAAATCTCACACACAAACAAAGCCTAGCACTGACCATTTTAAATATGTAGACTAATAGACTGATTTCATAAATACATAAATAGCCAGAAGCTCCCAATCCAAGCAGGTTACAGGGAAATACCATAGTAAAAAAACAAAGTAGATGCTCTGTTCATCCAAAATGATTCTACTTTCAGATTATCTTCTTTTAGGTTATTTTACTTCTCTCTCATGACTCATTGTGATTCTGGACAATATTACAAATGACAACAGCCCATTCCACAGTGAATCTTAGCCTGTAGCTGACTCAGTCAACTAACTACCACCTCGCTTGTTCTTGGTTGGAGTAATTATATCACATTGTGTAGACCAATCAATGAATGAATAGCCCAGTGTAATTTTGAGCATCACCATTTTATCACTTTAAAACTATAAAACAGACCAAGTGTACTTTTGGAGTTATGGAGGTCAGGGGCCATAGATGCCTTTGTTATTTCCCCATTATAGCACCAGTCTTGAACATCATTTATCTTGGTTGTGAGTCCTGGAGACATGGTAGAGATAGAAGAATGTCCTAGAATTGAATGCAGAACCCAGGAACAACTGTGAACAAATGATTTTTGGGGGGTAAAAAGGTTTTACTGGTATTTATGGTCCAAAACCATCACAAACTGGGGCTCACCTTTTCTGCTGTATTTGATATTCTGCTATAAAAATAATCCTTTGGTTAAAGACAGTAATTCTCTTCTGTTTATATGACAGATGTTGGGGATTATTTTCGATTTTGATATCCCCCTAAGAGGAAACACAAATCTGCATGGTCTGAAGAGGAGGGAGCAGATGAAATCCTAAGATTTGGCCCTATTCCTTTGACATCTAGGTATAAAGGAGACTTGTCAGCAGCAGTGCTGAAGAGGAGCATGGACAGGAACTGGGAGTTCAGTGAAAGAGGTACATGTTTATGAAGTCCAAGCCTCTAATATAGTTTTCAAATGCACTGGAATTGTTCATGCCATTGTGTCACCATCACATGAACACTGTTCTTAGAATGATTGCAAACCAGATCCTAGTTGCTGAAGACCCTGCTTATTACAAGGAAAACAG
>CM053404.1:95689627-95741138 GCA_028644305.1 Xerus rutilus | reverse complement strand
TTCAAGTTTAAATGTGCTGTTTACCTATATGTGTGATGAGGGATGGCATAAAGTAGAGCTGGGATCCCAAGAGAAGTCAATGATAGAGAAGGGGTAAGGAACTAAAGCCAGAAGGTGGTCCCACTGTTCATGGGAATAGTGGTATCAGCTAAAGGAAACCCTTAAAGCATTTGTGGATTTGCCTAGGAGCGCAAGGTGGTGTGCAGCACATGTAACCCCCACAGTCTCATATTTCATTGCATGATTCAACAGAAAGTAAAATATGAGGAAAAAGATTAGTGGGTTTAGGGAGATAAGGCAGTGAATTAACGGCTCACTGTTTGGAGAGTATCATATATAACAGCTCAAGACACAAATTTTTTGATAAATGACATCTTCAGGGAATGTTCAGATAAAATAAAAGTTTTCCAATTAGTTTCCCTTAGATAGTGTCACTTTCCCTCATGAACACAATGTGGTTTACTTCATTTTTTACGTGTGGGTTCATGGCAGATTTAGACAAAGGTGATTGAACCCAACTTTACTCTCAGGATACATATTTCAAAATAGTGTACTGGTTCTTATACAGGTAACTTCCACCAGCCAGATCTCAAGGTGAATAAGATACTTTTCTGGCTTTTTGGAACACTAGCTCTTCCAGGAGATTATATTTCATCTGCAGTACACTAACTGGCAATTTGGGAGCCTGAAGCGCTAATGTAACCCCTAGAAGAGTTGTTACCTCACACCTAGGGGTTAATTTATTTACCTGGAGAAATCATAGGATTGCAGAGTTTGAAGGAATTTTGAGAAAATACACAGACCTTGGCAAGAGGAAAATAGGAAAGTCAGTTACATGCCCCTCCAACCCCAGAGGTGGCCCCTGCTTAGTCTTGGAGTCATCTAAACTCACTTCCTGCCTCTGACCAGGAAAGAAATTCAAGGCCAATTGTGGATGGAAACTGACAAGTCATTAAGTCACTGTTTTATTCAGTCTGTGGGCTTTGTGATTCTTTCTGTCATGTCAATGGGTTGATAGTGTGATCTGAACCTTGTTGATCTTGGTGGAAAACTTGTCCTTTCAAAGGGACTTTGTTCAACCCATTTCTAAAATGTACCAATCTATTTAATTTTAATGTTTCTTACAGAATGGTTATGTATTTTTATCATGTAATAGGCTCCAGCTTTAGGTATTCCTTGTAAGTTACTAATGCTACATTTTAAATTTATTATGTCTTTTTAACTTAGAAATCACTGTACAACGTTGGTTTCTGAAACCAGATGATCAGATGCTTCAATATAGTTCTGTTTACTAACTTGTAGTCTGGTAAAATTATGGAGCTTCTTCAAGACTGTCCTCCTCTCTAACGTGGAATAATAGTAGTAACTTATCTTGGGTATTAACTATGAGGATTAAATAAGATGATGCTTGTAAAGCTCTCACTGTGGTGTATGAAACATAGTAAATCCTAGAAAAATGTTAGCTATGATTGTCATTATTGTTGCTTTTGCACAGAAATAGTCATGGTTGAAGTGTGATTTGTGCTATAAAACTTTCTTTAAAAATTAATGACATCAAATTCTAAGGGAAGAGTTCTTTGTTTTTTATAAACTTGGAAGACTGCATAAAACTCTCAATACTTTTATTATAAATTAATGGAACTATAGAAATATAATTTTAAAACTTCTGAAGGATAATTTATGTACTTAAAATAGGAGAAAACAAACTGTGTTTCTTTAAGGATCTGTTGATTTTTGATTCCTCACTGACTTAAGCAACTTTAAACTCAGGACAAATGAGTGATCTTTCCTATAATTTGTTATTCACTTGATTTTCTTTAATGGTAACAATTCTAAATCCCTGAATTTTAAAACAGATAAGAATATTGGCCTTATTATTTCATGACAAAATCTAAACCCTTAATTCTTAGTTCATAGAGCAAATGTTTGATATTTCTGAACCCTATTTGCTTCTTAGTAAAATATACACTATCTCATAATATTAAGAAAATAATTTGGTTCGATTGACACGACAAAGCTTTTAGAAGCTATTTTAATGTAAAGCAACTTTCTATTTTGAAGTACAAATTATTCCTTGTGAGGATACAGCAAACTCCAGAAGGTTAAGCTCTTTGGGAGGTCCCAGGTCTAGCTTTGGCATATCCTGCATCTAGACATATCCTGGATCTGCTACACCAGAGCAAGTCAAAATATGTTTCACCATCATGTTCTCAATGAGATGTTCCACGGAAAAGGGTTGCATGGGCAAATGCATTCAGAACATGTTTTTTGTAGATTTATAATGCTCACTCACTAGAGACTTAAAAATTCTTTCAGGGGCTGGGGTTGTGGCTCAGTGGTAGAGCGCTTGCCTTGCATGTGTGAAGCACTGGGTTCGATCCTCAGTGCCACATGAAATAAAGATGTTGTGTTCATCTACAACTAAATATATTTTTAAAAAAAAAATTTCAGTAGAGAAACATATTTAAGTACGTACAATGCAGCATTTCTCAAACATGTTTGATTTTAGTACCCAATATCCCTCAGAAGCTATATGCTAAACTGAGCCAGCCAAGCAGATGTTGGAGATGATTATTGTGGTATCAGTTCATACCTGTTTCTAGTTGAACTCAGATGACCATAGAGAGATGCATAGAAAGAGCTCACCTAAAAGACCTGATTTACTGACAAATTGATTTTTCTAGAAGGGGCCAGTCACAAAGACAGATGATGTGAGAAGACAAGCATTACTGGGGAGAAGATACCGTTTGTTTGAGTTTTGGCTAACTCTGAGACATCTGTGTAAAGGGTAAAGGTCAGCAGTTGACTCTAAAAAGAGACATCCAAGGTACAAATATAACCAGTTTTATTGATACATTTAATTAACCCATTAGGGGGGATGATGGGAACTTTGGTAGTTAATGTAGTTTTGTAGAAAGAGTGTATGGGGATAAAAAGAGAATGGAGTTGCACTAAACACCCTAGAATAACTAGCTTTTAAGGAGTAGGCAAAGGAAGAGATAGTATTAATTGACAGCTCTTTAGTGGGTGGTCCTACTCTATCTTTCTCACATTACTGTTATTGTCTACTAATACTTTTTCTCAATGAACAGCGAAAGCTCAGAAAGATTTTAATCTATTTGAAATCACATAGCTAGTGTCAGGTTTAGACGTCCAGCACAGGCTCTTGCCTCTTGCTGACTTAGTCTTGTTCCCAGTATATATTGGTGACATTCTCGTCTGTACACAGCCCTCTGTTAAGTTCTTGCCCCCAAAGAACTTACAGCCAAGATACAGAACACTATAAATATCAGTGCTAAGTACTGGGTATGGATTATAAATCCTATAGATGTGGGAAGAAGTTTATCACTGGATGGTTCACTCCTGTTTTAGAGCCAATAAGTAAAGGTCTTAATCAAAGCTGAAAAAAATGAGCCCGTTACTCCAAACCATCATAAGTAGGTTAGAAGAAATTAGTATTTTAATAAGGCAAATAAGTCCAGAGTTGTTGATCAATTTTTAAATGCATTATTATACCACAATTCCCCTCAAAGGTATTGAACTTAAATCTTTTATGTGGGAAATAAAACTGTTTCTGATTTATGTATATATGTATATATATTTACACATATGTACACTCACATGTTTATATTCACAATAATAAACAATATTTAGTAGCCAAACTAAGAACCAAACCATTGCTGGATTTTATCTTTACATTTATACTATCTGTGCTTAGAATTTGTTTCCGATTGCTTAGAAAATATTTTCCACCTGTAATAGAATGGAAATGTTCATAATTGGAAAAATATAAAGATGTTTATGCTGAATGAAATATGTATCTACAATGAAAAACATTTGAAGTCAGTTTTGCTGTTTTGTCTTAAACAGAATCACACTGATCTAAGTAATAGTGCAAAAACATTAAAAAAGAGCTGGATTAGTTGCTGAACATTGTCATGTATTGTAATAACAAGGCAATTTATTTCAAAGAACAGGAAAATATATCAGTTATTGCCAGTTACAAATAAATACTATAAGTACTGTGCCAAGCAATTTCAACTATGTGGAGGCTGCAATCTTCAATGCTACTTTGTGCCTCTTCCTCCTAGCATAGTGTTTTAGTTAGCTTTTTCGCTGCTGTGACCAAAAGACCTGACAAGCACAATTTTAGATGAGGAAAAGTTCATGTTGGAACTCATAGTTTCTGAGATCTCAGTCCATAGATGGCTGGATCCACTCCTGAGGGTTCAAGGTGAGGCAAAACATCGCAGTGGAAGAGTATGGTGGAGGCAAGCAGTTCAAGACATCATACCAGGAAGCGGGGAGAGGGAATGAGGAAGAGAGGTGGAGAGAGCGAGCGAGCAAGCTCTGCTCAACAAGGACAAAATATATACCCCAAAGGCAGATCCCCAGGAAGCCATACTCCAACTGCCTACTGTTACCATGCAGTTAATTCCTATCAAGAGATTAACTGGTTAAGGGTCTCATAACCCAATCATTTCACCTCTAAACCTTCTTGTATTGCCTCAAACATGAAATTTTGGGGGCACTTAATCTAAACCATAACAGACCTTTTTAACCACTGTAAATTTTCTCAGAACATAGTCATCCCCACTTCCAAATGTATTAATTCATTGCTATATAAAGTACCAAATTCTGAATGGATTAAAGCAACAAATTTGTTGATCAGAGTTCTGGAGGCTTCAAGCCTGAAATCAAGATATTGGCAGAAACACATTATCTTTGATAAGTCTAGGGGAGAATCTTTCCTTGCTTCTGCTAGCCTCTTGTGCTGGCTGGCATTCCTTGGCTTTAGGGGTATCAGGCAAGTCATATGGCCACCGTCTTCCTGTTCCTTCGCATCAGTTTCCCTCTGAGCATGTCTATTGTGTTCAAATTCCCCCTTTTTTTTTAATAAGGACACCAGTCATACTGATTTAGGAGGAACCCTAAGCCCCCTTTATAACTCAGTTCCCTCTAAAAACACAAATTAGTTCATATTCTGAGGTACTGGGAGTTAGAATTTGAACACTTCTTGAGGGCTGTTATGATATGGATATTAGGTGTCTCGCCAAAAGCTCCTGTGTTAATGCAGCAGGTGAAATGATCAAATTATTAGAGCTGTGATCTAATCAATGAATCCATTTGATTGATTAATAATTCACATAGACTAACTGGGTGGTAACTGTAGGCTGGTGGGCATGAATGGAGAAAATTAAGTGACTGAAGGTGTGCTTTTGAGGTTTATGTTTTCATGGTCTTCATGGCTCCTTGCATTTGCATTCTCTCCCCCAACCCCTTCCAGGCTGTCATAGGCTGAGCAGCTTTCCTCTTCCACACCCTTCTACCAAGATGTTCTGCCTCTTCGTAGGCCCAAAGCAAAGAATTTGGGCAACCATGGACTAGAAAAACAAAACAAATTTTTCCTTCTCTAAGTTGTTGTCAGGTATTTTGGTCATAGCAATGAAAAGTGGGCTAATACAGGGACACAATTTAATCTATAATGTCTGTCCTTAAAATCAATAGAAGTAATGAGATTCTATCTTATGAC
This sequence comes from Xerus rutilus, assembly GCA_028644305.1. NCBI lineage: Eukaryota > Metazoa > Chordata > Mammalia > Rodentia > Sciuridae > Xerus > Xerus rutilus. The sequence continues at coordinate 95,735,605 of CM053404.1, read as the reverse complement.
TGATCAGATCTTCTTACCTATTGAGGAAAGCTTGGCGTATCACGTGGCTTTCCCATTAACAACTTCTCTCATTACAATAAGAGGGATTTCTTTGATCTTTGCCATATAAGTTGTTACCTTCTTGTTGAGTTATTGCAGTGATTATTAATCCTTGCAGTACATTGGAATCCCCTAGGAAGTTTACATAATAATCTTGTGTGTGACTGAGGCATTCTAATATGTGAATAAGGTAGAAAGCCTGTATATTAGAGATAAGCTTGATGAATTTATATTTATTGATTGCCTATTCTCTTAATACTTTTTTCTGCTTTAAGTTTACTATCTTCTTTTACCTTTTTTTCTTACATCCCAGAGACTGACTACTACAGTGCTTTAAAATACTAGTTAAGAAACCTAGGTGGTGAAACACATGAAAAAAAAGATAACTGAGTATGTAAAAGGAATCATGGAAGAATCTTTCTATGGGAGAAATTCTAAGATATAAGAGGGCCAAAGTCAATTATTTACCTGTTGGTTTTAGAGGTGAGCTTCTTTAAGATAAAGAGAACTACAAACTCAAGGAATCAATGCTGGAGATGTTATAGAGCAACTGACACAGAGATAGTCACATGAGTCTGGTAATGAGAAGTGGGGGGAATAAAGGTAGGTTTATGTCCCTTTGTAGTAAAAGTGAATACTGAGAATGAAAGGGTTGTTATTTTTTGGTACCAGGGATTGAACCTAGGGTTGCTTAACCACTGAGTCATATATCCCAAGGGCTTTTCATCTTTTATTTTGAGATAGGGCCTCACTAAATCCGTAGGGTCTCACTAATTCTGAGGCTGGTCTTAAACTTGTGATCCTCCTACCTCAGCCTCCCACATTGCTGGGATTACAGGTATGCATCACCATGCCTGGCAGTGGGTTATTATTTTTAAATATAAATGTTTTAAATTTATCTTAGAGAATAAAAATACCAAAATAATCATTTAAAAATAAATTAACTTAAGTATAAATGATATTACTAAAGTAACATTTATGTTATTTCCCTTATTTGCTTTGAACATTTATTTGCTGTTTTAAATGGGAATGTGGGTGAATTTGTGAACACGTGTCTTTCAGCACCCCAGAGCTATTGTTATCCATACTATAACACCATCTTAACTTTACCTCCTGTTCTATGCAATTGGCAAGAAGTTAATATACTGGAACAAGAGTAGTAGTATTTTGAAGTATTTTCCCCAGGCCATTATATTCTTCATTTAAACTATGATGTGTGAAAAGGCAGCTCTAAAAATATAGGGCTGAAGCAGGATAAAACCCAACTCAAAACAATAGTTGAAACCTAGGTTTACTTGACTGATGAGCAAGAATATTGATTTAGATTACCTAAGATTTCCTCCTCATTTTTTACTCATGGTATATATAACATGTTTCTGTCAATTCTAGTCATAGTTTCTGAAACTATCAGGTTATTTAGCAATAATGCAGACATTCAACTCATGATTGATTATTCAAAGATATCCTTTACACAATAAAGTTTGTTTAGTTCTACATTATTTTAAAAATCTAATGCATGGAAGGATGCATTGGAAAGGATTTTGATAAGATTCCAGAAAGAAGAAAAAGAGAGGCAAATTGCTAGAAGAGATATATCTACCTATTGGACATATTAGCCTTTGAAGTCATTTTATTTTTAAGTTTAAATAAAGATCTATGAGAAATGCTGTTTTGAATCCCAGAATCAAATACAACCTTTTATATTCTTAATATTTCTTGAAGTATAAAGAGAAGGGAATAAAGAGAAAATTATTTCATCTTAAATTTAGTCTCATGTATGCTTTTATTTCCTCTTAAACTCACCTGCCTTTTGTGAATACTGCCTATGAATTAGGGACTATAGAGAATACAAAATAAGTAGCATAATCCCAAGCATAAGAACTTATATATATATATATGAAGTGATCATATATGAGTAACATTATGCTTAGGAAAATACTGCAGGGATAGCAGTATCTTAAGTCATTAAGTCACTAGTCTTAAATATGTTAACTTCTGAAAGCCAGAACCTTGTTTACCTTGCTTATTTATGTATCTGCAGCATGTAGATATTGTCTTTTGTGATGTAATCATTTAATACATATTTTTTGAATTAAAAGGTGAATTTGGATGGGATTATAGATATTCTGGGAAGGAAGATTGAATTTTAAATTGGGAAATTTGCTAAAAGCAATCTGGAAAAATTGAAAATTAAGAATTAAGATGAAGTTGAAGGATGGATAGGACTTGGAAAAAATAAAGCGGTGTTGAATATATATAGGTGTACATATATGAGGATATATGTGTACTGATGTGTGTAGAAACAACCATATAAAAACAAAATCAGTATAGTCATGTTGTGGATAGAAAGGATAATAAATACCAGTGGAAGGTCATTTTGTGAGTTAAATAGGAAGTAAATCTGAATAGGTTGAATAAGGTCAACCTAATAGGAAGCCTTGATCTTCTCTTTTACGAGTTTGTTTTACATTAAAATAAATGAAAAACACTCTCCCTAGTAGCTATTTATGTATATATAAAAATACAGGTACACATGCATGTATGTAAATATAAAATATACATGTATGTATACATATATATACACATAGTATATATTGTGTATATTTATTTACATACATACACAGACCAGGTAGTGAAGAATTCAGTGGGGGAAAGAGAGTAAATAATCATAGTCTAATATCTAGAGGAATATGAAGAGGGAGAGGAGGAGGGGAAATATTACTGAAAGTTTATATCTTGGGTGATGCGGAAATGAAAACACCTATTATGTTAAGGTATTTAAGAGGCTATATGTCAAATTCTTATGTTAACAACATTTATGTTATAAAACTAATTTGAGACTGCTTTCTAATGTAAATTATAAAAATGGAATGCACTGTGAATGTAAAAAAATATTGAGATATATTTTAGGACTATTTCAGTAAAGTGTATCTGAAATACCAGATTTGCCATCAACTCCTTTTTGATTCTGTACTTTTTTGTTTTCTGAGTCTCAAGTTTTCATCTCTGAATGGATATGTATCTAATTTTGTTGTTTGTTTCTAAATACAAACATTAAAAGTTTCATTACATAGCTCAATAGGAAATATTTACCGTTACCGTAAGTTCTATAAAGAAATATTTATATTTTTAACATTTTAACTTTGGTTTCTCAAACAAAAAATATCATGAATAAAATTTTGGAAAGTATCCTTAAAGCTTTTATTACTTTAATTATGTTAAGATTCATTTTTTATAGTGCTATAATTCTCATTTTTTTATATATACATATGTGTCTGTGTGTGTATCATCCAACAAGCATTTGTTGTATATATCATCCAATAAGCATCTTCTTTTTTCTTTAGGATTTTGCACATTTTAAGTCAATTTCCCAGAGACTCTATTAATACTAATAGTCTCTCTCATTTTGCCAAAAGACTAGAAATCATGAAGATGAGTTTTTTGATTATTTCCATTTTGATTTTGCTAGCCTACTTTATTTCTAATGTTAAACCACTCATTATTTCAAATATAGTATTTATTTTATAGTAGATAATGTTTGTCTACCCAGAAGTATATATTGAGTGCCTACGAGGCATTTTCTAGGTTTTGGTTCTTAAACAGGGAAGGATGTTATTGAAATGTTAAATAGAATGGTCATAAAGAGCATCTTTAAAAAGTTGACAAGAGGTAAAGGGATGAGGTCTTTGGATATTTGGATGAAAAATATTTGAGGCATAAGCCTCAGCAAAGGTAATGTGTCTCAGGCAGAAGTATGCCTGGGAAGAACATGCAGATACACAAGGGAAACTGATAAAAAACTATTGTGACAATGGTGGGAGAGTGAACCATGTGACAACTTTTAGCCATTGTAAAGAATTTGGCTTTAATTTGAAATGAACTGAGAGAGTAACAATTAGTGTTGAGCATAGGAATAACCTAACCTTACTTGGATTTTGCCAGTATTATTGTGGCTTCTGTGAACTGAACTGTGCAGAGGTAAGGGGAGAAGTGGGGACACTAGGTAGCAGGATAAAGCAACAATTTAGATAAGAAATGATGGTGCATGGATGAGATTGATAGCAGTGGAGGTAAAGAGAAATGGTAGAATTTTGAATGAATTTAAAAGTGGAGCCCACTATTCCATGCCAGATCCCTTGCTGACCTGCAGGAGACCAGGCCCAGGACCACCTCTGCCAACCTGCCAGAGCCCAGGCCCTGACCCACAACCCATGCCTCTGCAGACCTGTGTGACAGCCCAAGCCCAGGACCACTTCTGCATAGAGTGGAGGTCCACACTGTTGCTTCCTGCCCAAATCCATCTTGGGACACTGCAGCCATTGTCATAGTCCTTATGTAGTAGCCTCCACCTTGGGACAAAAGAAATGGCCTAGAGACAGCTGCCCACCACAGCTCAGCATGGTGGAACAGTAAGCCCAGACACATTGTAAGTCCCACCCTTTCAGCCCCATCTCTGAAAGTGTGTGCATCCATCTTGGGCCACCTCCACTGCTATCTTGAGTTACCTGCACTACCACTGCCACCATCTTTAGTTGCAGTAGCATCCATCTGGGGACACCTGCCAGGGACTGGAAGTGAACACAAAGTGAGGTACAGGCAATCTGCAGGGTCATTACAAGACAATAGGGTAGAAACTGAAATACCTCAGATCCACACTGCAAGAAAGGAAGACACATAAGCAACATGAAAAAACAAGGGACTAAAGTGCCCCAAATAAACCAAGATACTATAATAATAGAATCCATTGACAGCACAGTTGATGAAATGCCAAAGAGTTTAGAATGCACATAATTAAAGTGATCTGTGAATTAAAGAATGATTTAAGTGAGCAAATACAGGCAAAAATTGATTACTTCAGTAAGAGATAAGAGCAAATAAAGACGATCATTGACCATACCAATGAAGAGATAAGGGAGCAAATACAGGTAGCAAAAGATTACTTGGATAAAGAGAGGTTGTGAAAAAAATAACAATCAAATTCTTGAAATGAAACAATAAACCAAATAAAAAATAGAAAACTAACAGAATAGATCACTTGGAATACAGAACCTAAGATAATAGACAAAATCTTTTTATAAAAAATATTTTTTAGTTGCAGATGGACACAGTACCTTTATTTTATGTGGTGTTGAGGATCAAACCCAGTGCCTCATGCATACAAGGCACAACACTCTACCACTGAGCTATAGTCCCAGCCCCCAAAATATATAATCTTAAAGTTGACCACACAGTGAAGATGGTAAGCAATTATGAACAGAACATCCAAGAATTATGGGATAGCATCAAAAGACTAAGATTTATCAGGATAGAGGAAGTCACAGAATTTCAAACCAAAGGAATACACAATCTCTTTAATGAAATATCAGAAAATTTTCCAAACATGAAGAATGAATTGGAAAACCAAATACAAGAGGCTTATAGGACACCAAATGTACAAAATTACAACAGATCAACACCTAGGCACACAGAATGCCAACATACAGGATAAGGATAGAATTTTAAAGACACGAGAGAGAAATCAGATTACATGTAGGGTAAGACCAATTCAAATCTCAGCAGATTTTTCAACCCAGACCCTCAAAGCAAGGAGATCTTGGAACAACATATACCAAGCTCTGAAAGAAAATGGATGCCAACCAAGAATCTTATATCCAGCAAAATTAAGCTTCAGATTTGATGATGAAATAAAACCTTCCATGATAAATGAAGGTAAAAAGAATTTACAGCAAGAAAGCCTGCACTATAGAGCATTTCAACAAAGTATTCCATGAGGAAGAAATGATAATCAACAATGAAAGTCTGCAAAGATAGGAACTACACTAAAGGAAAGGCCAATGAAAGGGAAAACCAAGTCAAGTTAAAAACCAAAAATAGGGGCTGGAACAGTAGCTCAACGGTAGAGCGCTTGCCTTGCATGCATGACACCCTGGGTTCACTCCTCAGCACCACATACAAAGCAATAAAAAAGACATTGTGTCTATCTACAACTAAATATTTAAAAAAAAAAAAACCCCAAAAATAAACCAAAATGACTGGGATTACAAATCATATTTCAATAATAACCCTGAATGTGAATGGCCTAAACTCATCAATTAAAAGACAGACTGACAGACTGGATAAAAATAAGACCCAACAATATGCTGCTTTCAAGAGACTCATCTCACAGGAGAAGACATCCACACCCTGAAAGTGAAAGGGTGGGAAAAAATGTATCACTCACATGGACTACATAAACAAGCAGGAGTTTCCATCCTCATATCAGATAAAGTGGACTTCAAACCAAAGCTGGTGAAAAGGGATAAAAAGGACATTTCATACTTCTTAAGGGAATCATACATCAACAGGACATAACAATCATAAATAACTATGTCCCCCAAAATGGGGCATCTATGTATATCAAACAAATCCTTCTCAACTACAAGAATTAAATAGACTACAACACACTAATACTTGGTGACTTTAACACAGTTCTGGCACTGCTGGATAGATCTTCCAAGAAAAAACTAAAGAAACTATATATCTCAATAAAGCAATTAATAATTTAGGCTTAACAGACATATATAGACTATTCCAATCATTGACAAGCGAAATACACTTTTTTTCTCAGCAGCACATGATCCTTCTACAAAAATAGAGCATATGTTATGCCACAAAGCAAGTCTTAGAAAATACAAAAAATAGAGACACTACCCTGCATTCTATCTGACCATAATGTAATGAAATTAGAAATCAATGACAAAATAAAAAATAGAAACTACTCCAACACCTGGAAACTAAATAATATGGTATTGAATGATACATGGATAATTGAAGACATAAAAGGAAATAATGAAAGACACAATAGGAGATAAAAAAATTCTTAGAGGAAAAAGAAAACAATGATACAACATATCAAAATCTCTGGGACACTATAAAGGCTGTGCTAAGAGCAGAATTCATTGCATTAGCTCATTCATTAAGAGAAGAAAAAATCAACAATAAATGACCTGACATTACGTCTCAGCCCTAGAAAAAGGGGAACAAACCAACACCAAAAGAAGTAGAAGACAGGAAATAAATAAGGGCTGAAATAAATGAAAGTGAAACAAAAGAAATAATTCAAACACTTGACAAAACCAAAAGCTGGTTCTTTGAAAAAATAAATAAAATTGAGAAACTCCTAGTCACCCTAACTAAAAGGAGAGAGAAAACCCAAAGTACTAAAATTTGTGATGAAAAAGGAAACATCACAACAGACTCTGCTGAAATACAGAGGATAATTAGAAACTATTTTGAAAATCTATGCTCCAGTAAAATAAAACACCCTGAAGACACAAATTTCTAGGGGCATATGATCTACCTAAACTGAACCAGGAAGTCATATACAACTTAAACAGATCAATTTCAAGCAAGGAAATAGAAGTTGCCATCAAAACTCCTCCAACCAAGAAAAGCCCAGGACCAGATGGACTCTCAACTGAGTTCTGCAAGACCTGCAAAGAAGAATTAATACCAATATTTCTCAAACTATTTCATGAAATAGAAAATGAGGGAACACTTCCAAACTCATTTTATGATGCTAGTATTACCCTGATACCAAAATGAGACAGAGACACATCAAAGAAAGAAAATTTCAGAGCAATATCCCTGATGAACATAGATGCAAAAATTCCCCCAAAATTTTGGCAAATTGCATACAAAAACATATTTAAAAAATAGTACACCATGATCATGTGGAGTTCATTCCCAGGATGCAAGTTTGGTTCAACATATGGAAATCAATAAATGTAATGCATCACATAAATAGACTTAAAGATAAGAATCATATAATTATATCAATGCAGAGAAAGCATTTGACAAAATACAGCACCCTTTCATGTTCAAAACACTAGAAAAACTGGGCTAGTAGGAACATACCTCAACATTGTAAAAGCTATCTATGCTAAACCCAAGGCTAACATCATCCTAAATGGAGAAAAATTGGAAGCATTCTCTCTAAAAAGAGCCAAAGATGATTTCAAGATTTTTGCCCCAACTAACTGGGAGAATAGAGCCATTAATGAGGTGGAGGAAGTTGTGAGGAAGGATGAAGAGTTCATATTGTTATGGTTTGGATATGGAATGTCTCTCCAAAAGGCACGTGTGTTAGATAATGCAGTAGCAATGTTCAGAAGTGAAAAGATTAGATTATGGGTGCTGTGACCTCATCAGTGGATTAAACCATCTGATACGTTGATAATTTGAATGGTCTGCTGGGTGGCAACTCTAGGCAGGTGGGGCTTTCTCTGCCTCTCTGCTTCCCAGCTTCTATAAGCTGAGCAGTTTTCTTCCACTATACTATGTGCCATGTTGTTCTATCTCACTTCAGGCACAGATAAATGGAATCAGCTGACCATGGACTGAGACCTCTGAAACCTTGAACAAAAATAAATCTTTTATCCTCTACATTGTTCTTGTCAGGTATTTTGGTAATAGCAATGAAATATGTAGAAAATAGATATATTAGTTTTGAGATGTTTATTAGACTAATGTAGATGGTGTTAGTTAAATTGGCATTGGAAAGTATAGGCCTACAATAGGTCAAGTATAGCAGTGCTATTTAAAGTGATGGGATTAAATATGGATAGGAACATCAACAGAGTGAGTGTATTAAAAAAGGGAACAGCATCAAGGACTTCATCTTCAAAGGAATATTATAGCCTGCAAAGTAGTCATCTTGGTTAGCTTCAATACCTTTCCAAGTATGCTTCTATTGACCAAAATGAACCAAGGAATTTTTTTTTTTTGTACAAGGGATTGAACTCAGGGGCACTTTACCACTCAGCCAAACCTACCAGTTTGTTTGTTTGTTTGTTTAGAAACAGGGTCTTGCTAAGTTGCTGAGGCTGGCTTTGAATTTGCAATCCTGCCTTATCTCCCAAGTCACTGGGATCATAGGCATGTGCCACTGCACCTGCTACCAAGGAATTTTTGAAATAAAAGGGAGAGATTGTATCTACAAACTTACTCATTAACTTTTTATGTCTACTTTCTGATTCCCATTGACAGGGTACTTGTAAATATTAAGGAGGAATTCAGGGACTTGGCTTATTTTGAAGCATTATCTTAATCTAAAATAGTAAGTAAAAGGGCTTTCAAATGTCTTCTCACCTTCGCCAATGCTCTGTAGAATGTGACCATTCTATACAAAATTAAAGTCCATACTAAAGTATCCAGATAACACACAAATAATAAATGACCAAAATAATACCAAGAATATTCAAAATATTCCCTGCCACACTATTTTGTTCTCTATTTTTCATAAATTGAGGAAGGAAATCTAAATATTTAAAGTAATTTTGGTATTATATAGATACAAACTGCATGAAAGAAAGTGGGTAAGACACTGTAAAAATAGCATTATCTTTTTGTTTATCAAGCATATTAAATTGTAGTGATATGACATGGCTTTAAATTAAGAAGCATGGTGATAAAATAATAATTATAAAATGCATATGACTCCTGTGGCTTTCTTGTTCATCTCCTCACCCATTCTATTTTAGAGCAGAACATATTAACTATTCTTTGATTTTATTAAATATTGCATATTAATAACACAAATTGTAATATGCATTTTAATAACTAAATTGGGATTTGCTGAAAACGGCACTGTAATATTTTTTACAGTTCCTCAAGCATCTGTCAGATGCCTTGTTATACACTGATTTTATGTCAGATCCATATGTAACATTGCTTTTGATTGACATGAAAGATTTTTTTACCTGATTTGTGATCATTTTATCACTATATTCATGCATTTTAGTAGTCTAGGATTAAATGAATAGTTTTACGTTTAGTTTTAGTGTTCTTCACAGGTGTGTGTGTGTGTGTGTACATTAGCTGAGGACTACTCTTTGCATGTAATTTAAAAACTTAATATGCTTCACAATTTTACTTTGTGTTTTATCTTAGATCTGAGATTTCGAAGGCAGAGTCTTGCTGATTCCTCTTTCCAGAGATTTCTTGAAGCCAAGAGAAGAGAAATTAAAATTATCCTGATTATTATGGGAAACTTTTGAAAAGGGCAATGTAGTTGGAAAGTTGATAGAAAGATAGGATTTCTTAGCGTGTTGTTAGAATTAAATGTAAATAAAGAGTTCTGGTTGTAATGGAGAAACTTGTACCAGATTTGCCTTCCTATATGTAAACAACAAGAAGCCTAGGAAAAACATGTGCCAATTGTCTTCAGGATCTGTGAATTTAGGGAGAAGCATGAGATGAGATAAGTCTGTGTTTACAAAGATTACTTTATTAAGTCATGCTCCTGACTATAGCATCAGAAGATGAAGCCCAAGCAAAGCATGGTGGCCTCATTGAGCTATGGAGGCAAATATTCATGTTTGGGGCTTCTTAAGTAGCTGGTATTTGTAAGAGAGGATATTAGAAAGAAGGTAAATGTACAGAAGGGAGTGTGCAGTGTGAGAGATACTGCAAGGTTTTGGTCAACGGCCAGGATCTGTACACACAGAGTAAGACTCAATGAGTCCTAACCAAGAATAGCTGCTGCTGGCCTGACAACAGAACTGGGATGCTAGAGATTGAGTTCCAAAACTGCTGAAGTGCAGAGCCTTGCAGAGCTCCTGAGGCATTTAATTGAGACAATTTGAAACACTACACCTTGGTGTAAGAAAAACCTACACAACATTAGTTTCATCATGGGGCTAAAGATAAACCCAAGATAGTTTCAAAGAATAAAGCCAAACCAACCCAAAAGATAAAGAGAGTCACCAGTAATTTAATGGCCAGCAAGAATAATCAAGTTCCCCATAATGTCCAACATACAAGAAAAAAATGCTTTGACTTACTTGGAAAATTCAATGAAAAGAACTCAAAAAGACTTGAACAGACACTTTACAAGAGAATATGCTTGAATGGTTAATCAGCACAAACAATATTCTTAGCATCAATCACTAGGAAAATGCAAAATGAAATCACAATAAAATACCATTTTAAACTAGTTAGAATCACCAAAGTTAAAAAGATTCAAATATCAAATGTTGATGAGGATTTGAAGGAAACTGGATTGCTTATACAGTGCTGGTGGGAATGTGAAATGGCTGAATGGTTTCTTTCTTTTTTTTTTTTTTGGTACCGGAGATTGAACTCAGGGGCACTCGACCACTGAGCCACATCCCCAGCCCTATTTTGTGTTTTATGTAGAGACAGGGTCTCACTGAGTTGCTTAGCGCCTCGCCCTTGCTGAGGCTGGCTTTGAACTTGCGATTCTCCTGTCTCAGCCTCCCTAAGTGCTGGGATTAGAGGCTTGAGCCACCGTGCCTGGCTTGAATGGTTTCTTATAAGGTTAATCATACATCTTTTCTGTAATGCAACAATTATCAATATGAAGATTTCTACACAAATGTTTATAGAAGCTTAGCCCAGGAACTGAATTTTAAAAATTATCCACTGAAGGAGAGTGGAAGAACAAATTTGGTACAATATATTGAAATGGTGAAATACTACACAACAATTAAGAATGCACACAAAACATGGGTGAATCTTGAAAATAATAAGAAGATGTCCATTTCCATCTAGTGAGGGAATGGGTGATTCCAGAACTACCCTCTCACTGCAGACAACTAGAAACAATTGTTTCTGATATTGTCGGCGTTGGCTTTCTGTGATATAGGGTATGAAAAACCAAAGTAAGCTTGGAGTAGAACAGATGAATGTCACAATTTGTAGAGGATAATATGGCTAAAATCTGTGAGCAAAATATTAGACAGAAGGGACCAACGGAATCTAGAATTCTTCAGATATCTCTTAAATGTTGACTAAATCTATGTACACCTAAGGTAAAAACTGAATAGTGCATAAGAACAACTTCCAGGGGAAAAATGGTTTCTGAGAGGAGGAGGACTATAAACTGAAAAATCTTACTGAATGGGATTAAGAGTAGGTTAAACTCTACAGATGAAAAGATCAGTGATGAAACTCGTCAGCCTAACGTTCTGAACAAAGAGGAATATTTTTCAAAACTAAGGGGAGCAAGGGAAAGAGGGTGGGAGGGAAATGATGAGGTAGTGTGGAAAAAATGAACCAAATTTATTGTTATGTTGTGTATGTGTGTACAAATGTGTAACAATGAATTCCACTATTGTGTATAATTATAATGCACTAATTTAAAAAAAACTGTAAAAGCATGTTTTCATACTAAAAAACTCCACAAAATACATAAAATCAAGAGAATGCCTATCAGCAGACTTGTACTATGAGAAAGGTTGAAAAGAAAAGGAAGTTCTTTAAGCAGAAGGAGGAGGATGTCAGATAGAATGTCAAATCTACAGAAAGCCATGGAGACAATAGAAATGGAAAATACATGGATGGATGGGAGATTTTTTCATTATTGTAAAAATATATTTAAAAATAATTGACAGTTAATAGCATAAATGTACTATGAGGCATCTATATATATTGTTGAATTTTTAATATTCCTTTTGTATTATTCTCTCTTGAATGTGAACACAGGCATTCTGGGACCCTAGACATAGATGTTATTTATTACTCCATGTTAAGTGTAAGTGTGCCCCCCTCTTCATTTCTTGTCTCAGGCCGTTCCCCTGGAATGACACAGTTAAAGCCAGTTCCAATGTTCTACAAGAGTAGCTCTATAGGGAGAGAAGAAGGAAAATGATTTTTCTTTCCTTTTAAATGGGAAAAAGAATTATGACTTCAGGTAATATCATTCTAGAAGATGGAATGTTAAATGGATACATTCTCTTTACAATAGCCACATATGAAATTAAACACTTAAGGTCTATGCATTTCACTGCATGTAATTTTATTTCAATAAAAGGTACAAGATATAGAAAGCTTTACTTCATCTTCATTCCAAAATAAATAAGAGGGAGTTTTCCATAATTAACTCTAACTCCTTGATAGGTACTTTAAATATTTGCAAAAATTATAGTTTATCTAACCTTATGGAAAATGCATAGATTTTTAGCTTTAGCTTGACAGAAATAGCTGCTGAAATATGAAGTACAATCACAATAAAAGTCAACTTTTTAGTTACTTTGATGAATAGTTTTCCACTAAAGGCATTGTGGGTCAGAGGCAATGCTGCTGTTCAATGTTGGTCTTGGGTTCAACCTTTGACTTCATTATTTACTAGCAGTGCAATAGCCACTTCTTTAGTCCTTATTTCTCTTATCAGCAAAATTGGGGTAATAATACTACTTATATTAATCTCATAAAACTGTTGTGTGGAATATGAATGTACAAATATATAGAGCAGATAGAGCAGAATCAAAATATGACTACAATAAAAATTGGATTGGAGATCATTGATGGATGTTATTGGAAATTGTAGATAACCAGATATCTGCAGAATGTTTTATTTTCTGTTGAAGTTTAGACTTTCATCACATCTTATTTACTGTTAAGTAATTAACTAATGGATTTTTCTTTCTCCTTATCTTTTGCTTCCATGTTCTATCCTCCATCATGTTTCTACATGTCATTATACATATATGACAGTGGCAACCATGTCTTATCAATAATGTTTTTTTTTCATTTTTTTCTCTTATAATCAGGATAAAGTCCAAATTCTCTGTTTCATATGCTATATGTGCACTCACTTCTGCCCACCCAGCTACCTTCCCCTTATACTTTCTTGACCCTCCATTGAACTGCTTCATGTCTTCCTAATTTTTTCTTTTATGTATTTTTGCATGTTGATTCTTAAAACAGATTTACCTCTCCTGTTTCTTATCTACTTGACAAATCCTAAATGTATTTTAATCCTCAGCACAAAAGTAATTATTCCATTAAAGACTTACCTCTCTCTTCAAAGCTAAATGCACTCTCATCTATGCTCATTATAATGCTATGCATTTCCCTCTACTAATCACCTGGAATTTTGTATTAAAATTTGCTTATTTGTCTCTTTGCTGAACTCTAGATTCTCTGAGGAGTCTTCATTATATTCTTTGTTTTTGCAGTACCTATAGAATATGCATACATATTTTATCAGTAAGTATTGATGAATGTGAACAAATGAATGAAAGACTAGAATATGTGTATATAAGATCTTGATTCCATTTAGGTGGTTTACTTCTGGTTAGGAAATTATGTCTGTTAATAACACATTTTTATTTTGTTTTAGTCCTAAAATAATGAGGAACTAATTTTATGAGATCCTTGCCTGTAGAAAATCTTTGAAAATACACTATTTCCAAAAAGAGATATGGTTTCTGAGAGTTCTGAGAATAGGTGAAGTTTGTTTTTTGTTTGTTTAGTTACTATATCCTTTCCTTGAGATTTATTGATCAGAATTATTCATTTCAATTGTGTCTAAATAGCAATTAGGTAGATGTCAATTAATTATTCTCACCTCAGTCAGGGCAACTATTATTTTGGTGGGCCCAGTAGAACCCAAATAACCTAGGATGATACCAAATGCTTGTGATTGTGAGATATCCCTGAATGCAGACTCATATTTAGAGTTCTTCAACATAGATCCCTAAGCAGCTGTCATCAATTGTTCTGTAATGGTAAATATGGAACAAATACCATGGTCATGAAAGGAAAAGCTGATATTATTTATTTCCTATGGTTCTGAATTATATAACTCATAGTTTGTGAACACCAAAGTCATTCTGTGGGAAGCCAAGATTCTAGATGCAGTCTATCTGGATTCAACTCTACCTGACTTATGGGTTGTGTACCTTGAGGAGATTACTTGACTTCACCTGCAACATTTGGACTGATAATAAGACCTACTTTGTAGGATTGCTGAAGGAATTTAATGAATTGATCTTTCTAAATATAAAAGAATTCTTTCTCATAGTAATTTCTGATTGTTAAATAAGATAATTTCTAACTTCTAAGACCTCTATAAGTTATCACTTTCCTGAAGATAAGTACCCTTCATTGAAAAAAGTGTAGAAGATAAGGTGATAGATTTTTTTATAATCCCATATATGTGTATATCTTATGCATATACTTTGTTTTTTCTACAGATTTGGTTCTAGAAAAATGTCATCAATTGGTAGGAATCAGGATATTTCAGTAAAAATGATTAAAGAACTGACAAATAGTTTAAAGTGACATTTGATAGCTAACAAGTTTTCCAGAAGAGTTGCTTCCAGTAGGAAAGTGGACAAAGAATTACAAAGGAATATATTTAAATTCAAAAATAAGAATGAAGACAATATGGAAAGAACAGATAAAATGAACTATAGACACACTATTGCCAGTCTTCAAGAAGTTGAAGGAAATCCTTAAATGAGAGGAAGGTAGGAACTCTCTTCATCAATAGAAATTTTGAAAATTTGGTTAATTCTTCTGATATGAATGTTTTTTTATTGTCAGTTTTGGGTGCCAAAATCTATTTCATTATTGATGCAATATTAAAGAGTGCACCTCTTCAAAACATGTAGTTTTAACCCTATAATGGCTTTATTGATCTGTACCATTAGCTTTGGAGGCACTTGCTTTAGAAAAGAAACATACTTCAGAAAATACATTCTATGACTGATTTTAAAACATGGGCCAAATGGCCTTGACCAAGGATTATCTTTGAATTCCAAACCTCCATTTGTCATTATTTTCACTAATAGCAGCATTAGCCTTTGTAAATGGGTTATTTTAATGGATTTAATATAGTCTTTTAATGTTAGTACTCTAAAGTCTTTAAACCGATTTGCTATGTTTGTACCTGTGAGCAAAGATCTTCTTTCAGAAGAGAATTAACTCTTCAGCACGCTAAGGATTTTAAATTCTTCCATATATTTTGCCCTAGTTGAATGTATGTACTTTCATCTCTCTGTTAGTCCAGGTCCTTTGAGAAGCATATGCCAACATAGGATTAGATAGGTATGCTGTTTCTTAGGGGAAATGCCTGTAAGGGAAAATGGAAGTCATCTAAGAAAGTTCAGGAGAACACTGTGATGCAGATCAGACCCTTGTAGAGAGAAGAAGAAAATTTGAGTGAATGATTCTAATACTGCAGATCTGATCTGAGACAGTTCAGCAAGGCTGATGTGGTCCACAATCCAAACTCCTTATCAGCCCTGACTCTGAGGAGTCAACTTGCTGTAGTTTGCTTGCTTGCTCATCATTGGCTGAAAGAATCACTGGAAAATGGGCTTCCAGTTCAAAAAATGGTAATAGACTCAGAGCATAGCAGGTGGGGCTGGCTGTAGCTCAATCATGTTCTCCCTAGTGGAAAATCTGGGAGCCACATTTGCATTACCACCATCATCCCAGATAATGAAAAATATCTCTGTTGCCAGGGAAGATTATATTTATTATTTATGTGTACTTATACATCATTCTTATGAGATAGGGATATTTATTAATTTCTGTATAACAGGCCCTTTAATATAACTTAAGTGTATTATATCTGACTCTTAATTTAGATATAAATAAACCTATACTAATGATGAAAAATTGAGGCACATTATTAAATAATGTCGTCCAGAACAACATTATTTAATGATAGTTGTATTATGTAATTAATGATAGTTGTGGGATTTAAATATAGATATTTTTAGATTCCAAATTGCCAGCTTTTGTTATAAAGTTATACTGCCCAGATATCATTTGAAGTTCTGGGGTGTAGAAATGTGAAATGACAGGTCAAAAATCACAGACATCATTGACTAATTAAAAAAAAATTACTGAAAAAGTGTTTATACTGCCTCATCATATTTGACCTGTCCTCTTAGATAGTGTCTTTGCTTCTCATTTTTCATTAAAGGCTTACAAGGAATGGTGTTTCTGAGAATATTGCAATCTCCTGTTATTGGGAAATGCTCTCTGCCAGCTAATGTGACAATAGGTCATGTTTCCTGCAAAATATTCTTTTATTTCCAAGAGGATTTTATATGTGGAGAGGCACATCCATAATTACTTGTCTTTTTTTAATGCTCAGTGTATTAACCACATAAATGTAATAAAACATTTAAAACCACTTTTAGCATTTTGAAGTGTATTGTATATTTTTCAATTCAATTAAAATTAGACTGTAATTATGAAATTATTATGATTGATCAATATACCTTAAACAGAAGGCAAAGGACACACACAGTTATCACTAAAGTAATTACTTCATTTACACTCAAGCCAATTGTGAGATTTAATCAATTCTTAAGCTGTTTGCTTATCTCTCAACAATCTTAACTACAGATATTTTGATATCTTTTAAAAGTTTTAGTGATATTACTTTGATATATTTCTAGAGATGTATTTCTCTTGTTTGACCCAAAATAATAAAAGATGGCTTCTCTGAATAGTCAGGTTTAGAGGACCTGATGTATCAGCCTGTGGATTCTTGGTTGGCTGCTGCTGGATCTGCTTGGCATCTCTCAAGGTGTTTCAAAATTGCACCACTGAATACATATACAATGGGGGTAATATTTAGCCTTAAAAGACAAGAAAATTCTGTTCTTTTTTGACAATGTGAATGAAACTGGAGGACATTATACTAAGTGAGATAAGCCAGACACAGGAAGATAAAGATGATCTCTTCTCACTCATAAATGAAATAAAAAACAATCGAACTCAAAAAAAGCAGAGAGTAGAAATATGTTAGTTACTAGAGGCTGAAGATGAGGGGAAATAGGGGATAGTGTTTAAAGGACACAAAATCTCAGAAAAAATAAGTTAAAATGACTAGAGTTAATAGTATGCTATATATTTTAACATTATGTTCTTGGCACAAATAATAAGTATATGAGGTGGTGAATAAGTTAATGACCTGGATTTAATTATTCTACAGTGTGCATGTGTGTAATATATATAAATCATATATTTAAAACATTATACCTCATAAACAATTATAATTCATCAATTTATAATAAAATATAAAAATAGAATTAAGCCAAAATTGAGCCATTGATTTTCAAGCTGATGGTATATTTGTTTTTTCAGCCACCTTGGACCACATATGAAACTACTTTGTCACTGGATTGACTGTGTTGAATGTTGTCTTATTATTTTTCCACTGGCCTTTTATATGTAACCAACAGAATTGATCAGTCTTTTCTGTGCTTGGTAAATTTCTACTCTTTGAAAGACTATTTGAATTATTCATACTTACCTTTTCTTTCCTGATTATACAAAGAGAAGTACAAGTCAGTATTTTTAAAAATGTATTATTAATGGAAGAAACACAAATATATCAAACATGCACACACCTGACCTTCCACTATTTATGAAGATAATCAGTTCATTCAAACTTATTCACTGTCCTCTACATTTGTACAATTTATACTAACTTTTCTTGTTTGAACATCAGCATATACTAATGACCTTTTGCTTATTCATCTTGTCCCAGAATATATTTAGATTTACCAATGGTCAATACTTGGTGAGGAGAACCTGTTTTAAGTCAACTACATTTCCCTTTAGGCCATGACTTACCCTTACTTCCTGGCATCACTCACCTTGAAGATATTGTCACCTTGTCACAGAATCAATTATCTTCTACAGAATTTTGGTTTCTTTTATCATGGAATACTATGAGAGATCAAATTCACAAAGCAAAAATACACGAGACTTAATGAGAACCAAAAGTAATGTTTCTGCCACTATTGATCCACTTTTAGTGACAGAGCTTAAAAAAAGTATCTTTGTTTATGGTTATGGGTTTTATTGATCTTTTCAGTTTAACTTGTTACCATACCCTACTGTTTTCATAGTATTTTCCACTCAACTTTTCTACTCTATTGATTCTTGTCCTCTTGGGAAAGATAGTTACATTTTGTTATGGCCTCCTGCCTTACAGTGAAGGAAGAATTCTGATGTTAGGAATGTCAGCAACTGTGCTTCACACACTGCTCATGAGTTAATTATTCAGGTTATTCAACCATAGATGATCACTGAAATCTTCATGTACAGGATGAGTAGCAGCCTCTCATTCTCCCAGCTGGTGACATATTGGCGGTTGATACTCCACTGATACTATCCAGTACTACAAAGTCAGCACAGTAAGAATCTTAAGTACACAGATAGTCCAACATTTCCTGCAATTTAAGGAGGAGATTCTTCATTTCAGAGTCTTGCAAATCATCAGTGCTTGTGCATTTACCTCTCTTCTCCTGATTAGTTATGTTTCCTGGTGAACCAATGATGGAGTATGTGGGGATGTGGTGACATTTGTGTCTAAAACCTATCAAAAGATACTAGGAGAATGGAGATAACTCCTAATTGCAGATGGTGGGTTTTTAAGAGGTTAAATGATTGAATGGAGAAGAATTAGGTGGAAAAGAAATTTAAGATTGGATATACAAACTTAGAACAGAAAAGCAAAACTATAGCTATTTAAGCTCTCAAAGCTGCATAATAAAGTTGTAATGAGTAAATAGCTGAAGTGACTGGAAATGACCAAACAGCTAAATGGTTTCTATAAATATTTTTTCAAGATTAAATCTAAAAACTTATTTGATTAATTTCCATCAATTTGCTCTAATATAGAATTGCACATATAAGCAGTCTCTGACTTTCAGAGGGCTGACATCAGTAAAACCACATTTTCACATATTGAGCATAAAAACCTCCGTTGTGTGCTGAATGTAGACATTTATATGGCAACTGGAAAAAGAACATTTTGAGATATTGTGAGGTGCCACTGTTTGCTAACTGATAGCATATTCCACAAGGACGCATTGCCATCTTTGTCTAAATGGTAGTGTTTGCACAGCCATTTCAATTTTTAAATCACATTTACCTTGCTTTATATTGCAAAAGGAAAAAATGAAATTGATAATGGCAGTTCTCACAAGAGGCCTCACAGATGTGATAGCTTTGAGGGAAGACAGGCAGTCACAGCCACATCGAGAGCAGCAAATCTTTATCCTCACTAAAAGCTCATTGGGCTGAAATTAAGAAAGAAGTGAATGATTCAAAAACAAGGACAAAATGCCAGAAATATATCACCAAATACTGTGAATAAAAGAAACATGAAATTTTTTAGCTGTGTAGGACTGGACTTTCCCTTTTACATGGAAAATGAGTGAATTTTTATTCATTTTTACAGAGAGGCTTTTAATGTATTATTTCTGAAAGCACAAAATTGCCCATATCTAAAAGGGAGCTTACAAGTTAGTGATTCCAATTCCAAGAAAATAAATATTTTAGCACATTTTCTGGCACAAAGAAATGCTCAGTATTTGTTGAAAAAAATAAGTAAATGAAGGTACAATATATCTTCTACTAAATGCTACAAGTTTATAAAAACCTAGTAACCAGCTGAATCAAGGCCCTAGTTTCTGGCCATCTATCCCTGAGATACTATGTTTAATGCTGATGATATTTGTAATTTTAGATTGCCCTTTTGTTAACCTTTATTTGTCAGGATGGCTCCAGTCAAGGCTGCAACTTTTCTGTATGGACTCTCTTGAGTATTCAGTTTGTCTTAAATGTGTGTGTGTGTGTGATGAAATCTAATGGCAGCTACCCAAAATATAAGCAACAATAAGTGCTGGCAAGGATGTGGTAAAAAAGGCACACTCAAACATTGCTGGTGGGACTGCAAACTGGTACAACCAATCTGGTAAGCAGTATGGAGATTCCTTAAAAAACTTGGAATGGAACCACCATTTGATCCAGCTATTCCACTCCTCGGCCTATACCCTAAAGATTTAAAAACAGCATACTATAGTGACATAGCCACTTCAATGTTTATAGCAGCACAATTCACAATTGCTAAACTGTGGAAGCAACCCAGATGCCCTTCAATAGATGCATGGATAAAGAAACTGTGGTACATATACATAATGGAATATTATTCAGCAATAAAAGAGAATAAAATTATGGCATTTGCAGGTTAATGGATGGAATTGGAGAACATTATGCTAAGTGAAGTAAGCCAATCCCAAAAAACCAAATGCCGAATATTCTGTCTGATTAGTGGATGCTGATACATAAGGGAGTTGAGAATGGGGAACATAGGAGAAATGGAGGAACTCTGGATGGGGCAAGGGGGAGGTGGGGGAAGGGAAGGGGGAATGGTATAGTAAAGATGGTTGAATGAGATGGTTATCACTAACCTAGGTGCATGTATGAAGACACAAATGGTGTGACCCTATCTGGTTTGCAACCAGAGAGATGGAAAAATTGAGCTCTATATATGTACTATGACTTGAAATGCATTTAAATAAATTAATTAATTTTAAAAAATTTAAAAAATGTGTGTGTATAAACAAATATTTCTTTCCTTCAGACGCACAAGCCTCTGTATAAGCCCTTAAACTTGTCATTTTAACCATGAGTTGGAAGGCAATATTCTTTTTTTTTTGTACTGGGGATTGAACTCAGGGGTACTCGACCACTGAGCCACATCCCCAGCCCTATTTTGTGTTTTATGTAGAGACCGGGTCTCACTGAGTTGCTTAGTGCCTCGCCATTGCTGAGGCTGGCTTTGAACTCGCGATTCTCCTGTCTCAGCCTCCCTAAATGCTGGGATTACAGGCTTGAGCCACAGCACCCGGCTTGGAAGGCAATATTCTTTTAAATGTAAATCCTCTATTGACACAGTTTGAGGTATATAACTAGAAAGTGACAGAATGCAATTTTGAAAAGATGAGGTTCTCAGGTAGTTGTTCTCTTTGTAGGACTCTAAGGGAAAAAAGCCATTCTTATTTTCCTTTTCTTATTTAGTCAGAATTCTGTACATAGTTGGATTTATCACACTCAGAAATGAAACACACACTAATTAGCATCAGTGTAGGAAACTGAAATTTTGTTAAATTTTTGATTTTAATAATGAGAACAAAATTAAGCAATGCTTGTTACAAACATTAATGAAGGTGTGTTAATTTAATGGAATTACTTTCATGGTTGTATCCAGTGACAAGTTATTTTCACCCCTTCATTTCTTTTTTTTTTTGTTTTTGTTTTCCCCATGAAATAACTTTCTGTGAAAGTTTAAAAAAATCAAGTTATTAACAAGCCAGTCTTATCTATGGATCCTATGTTGGTAGAAACAGAGTAGTAACTATACCACTTTAAGATTAGATATACAAACTTAGAACAGAAAAGCAAAACTATAATTATCTGAACTCTCAAAGCTGCATAACAAAGGTGTAATAAGTAAATAGCTGAAATGACTCAAATGGTGATTGAAATTGTCTAGTAAGAAACACAGCTTAATTTCTGGACTTTTTTTTTTTACTTATTCTGGTATAAATTATTTTTAACCTAGTTGTATCACCAACCTATGTACTTAATTTATAGAGCTTAAAACTAGATTGTCTTCTAGAAGCACACATTTTAGAGATGACAAATTAAGAATAAAATCTGATTAAGATAGGTTAAGTGACTTATTCAAAGACACATAGCTATTTAAAGGCTGACTTCAGTTTAGCTGACTCAGTGTCACAACAAAGTATGTGAGGGTCAAAAGCAGAATAACATTTTGTCTTTTATATTTTTGTCTATTATATTTTTACATTCAGTAGTAATGTTTCCTCAAGGCAAAACCTAATCCATAAAGAACAAGGGCTTCAGAAATGGGCAGAACCTGATTCTGCCCTATGAGATCTATAGTTTTAGTCTTTGAATGCTATAATTTATTTTGCAACCTGGGGAAATAATTTCTTCCTGAACTTTTCGTAGAGTTTTATTAAAAAGTTCATGTATTTAGTCAACAAACCTATACTTGGCTCTTCCCATTTGCAAGATGTTGCACCAATAATTGCAAATAAATTCTTCTAAATAGGAGTAAGACACAATCTCTCTACAGTTACTACATTTTTTGCACTATTTTGTCATTACATCTTAAATTTATATTTCACTGGTTGAATATAAGACATGGATAAAAGAAATCACATGTTTTGGGAACAGCAAATGTATTTGAGATAGGGGAAGAAGAAGGGAATGTAGAAATAATGACCATGGGATTTAAATTATATAAAAATATGATTAAATTTGTAGTGAATGGTTTTTACATTTGATCATGCAAAATTTGACCTGTCTACACTGAACTGTCATGTCTTGTCAGCAATCAAATTATGTTTATTAGGTGGAGTCTTAGTAGGTAAGTAAAAGGATTCATTGGAAAATTAATTCATGTACTGCTTGAGGTGACGTCTTTATTAAAAGCAGTATTATTATTATTATTATTAAAGCATAAGATTTCCATAGAAGTAGACAGTGCAGTGAATATTTTTGGGTGTAGGCTCAATATACCTTGCAATTACAAGTGAAAATCACTTGCTTATTTTAGAACTTCTTACCTCATTAATATGTGTCATTATTAAAGCCCCTTGGTACACATTCAGATATTAAAAGGAAAAAATAATCTGCAGCACACCTGGTTGTATATAATTGTTCTTGATTCTAATAGCAAAATTATCAGACTTGCTCTTTGAAGATGTTTGCTTAAGAGTCACTGATCTTGCTATTAATAGTTTTAAGCAGTTATACAGCAGTTTTATGGTGCCCTACTTAAAACTAGATATTTATAAAGTGCATACTTTTTACATGATTAAATAGGGGAAACTTGTAGAACTTGAAACATCCTCTTACCCTGAATCCTGGCATCATTACAGACACTAGAGAGCCCTTTTCCTCTACAAGGCACACCTCAGTGCAATAGATTTTTGTTTGGGTAAAAGTAAATGTTTAAGGATGTGCTAGGAATAATCTAGGTATGTTTCTTATATATTTTTACTTCTCTCTGGGGAAGAAAGTTCATTCTATTTAACATGGAACTTCTACACACCTCCCATGGCTGGCAATTTTCTTGACTCTGTCTTTCCTCTGAGTTGAATGACAATCATTTGATGCAGAGCTAGGGCAGAAGCAGGATTCAAAAATGGGTAGAAGTGAAGTAGGTGCCAGCCAGAGCTCTTCTATGCCAATTAGGGATGATGAGTGGGGAGTATCTGGAGTCACCTCTTGATTTGTCCAGGGGACCCTGGAAGCATTGTTCCCATAGGACATAGCTTCAATTCCTTTGAGAAGAATATAAATTTGTCAATATAATTTTATCTTTTAAAATTTTTGCCCTTTAACTTTAGAAGCACCTATGAAGCTATTTATTTCCTGTACAGGTCAGATTAAAATGATCTTGACATTTGGGTATTGAGTAATAAATACCTTTAACTAGAAGATAGCCAAAAGAACCAGAGTGCTTTCTGGTGATCTCTGTTATCTCCACTAACTTGTGTTCATCTGACAGTTCTGTTTATTAACATTTGAATTCTAAACAAAAATTTGGCCATTAAGTAGGTTTATTATCATGAAAAATTCACTCATCTTCTCTTGGCTTTGGTTTTTCCCTTCTGTAGAATGATAGTTTTATCTTTCAGTTAAAAACATTATTCAGAATGTCCTCAAGGCTGAGTCCAGTGGTGCACAACTGTAATTTCAGTGGCTCAGGAGGCTGAGGCAGGAGGATCACGAGTTCAAAGTCAGTCTCAGCAAAGGCGAGGCTCTAAGCAACTCATTGAGCCCCCGTCTCTGAATAAAATACAAAAAAGTGCTGGGTGGTTCAGTGCCCCTGAGTTCAATATCCAGTACCAAAAAAAAAAAAAAAAGTCCTTAAGATCTTGCTTCACATGGATTCTTTTGCTTATTACCAATTTCTAAGAGAAGTCTCCTATTGGCTCACACTAGGTAGAGCCTGTCAGTGGTGTTGGGATCTTCAGTGAATTTCTTTTAAAATGCATTATTCTGGGGATTTTTAACCAATGAGTCCAGAGTGGAGACTGAAAATCAGCATTTTGCAATAGTTCTCCAGCAGAGTGGAGAATAGTCACATTTGGGAAGCAACTGAATTGTCACAAACGGTGTGTCATTTACTTGCCAGATCTGAGTGACGTGACGTCACAGCAACCTCTCTTCCCTGATAAGACTGTAGAGAATGCTTGGAAAGTTATGTGACATCTGTTTAAAATCTGTCCGGGGGCCTTCAAGCGTTCAACTAGTAAATCCACATTTATATCACTTAAAAAAGAAAGGAAAGTATATTCCCTACATGCCTGGCTTAGTTTAAATATCAACTCAGGCTTGAAAAGGGAATCGGTTATTTGACCTCAGCTTTAGGATGGAGGAATTGAGCCATTGCTGGTAATTTAACATTCGAGGAGACTGAATGGGTTAGAGCTGATTTAAAATCTGTAAATGCAGCGGGGACAGATGGCTTCAGCCTCGCATTTTATGTGTTTTTAAAATGTTCTATATCTTCATGAGACATTTTTATTCTCTTTTCAAAATGCAGAGCTGCTTCTTATAATAATGACACCTATTCCAAAATAGCAGAGTCATGCTGATCCCTTAGAAATGAAATTATTTATTTATCTGTGGGATAAATACACCTTGGACAACCACAAATCAAACTTCCCCCAAGGCCTCATTGATGTCCTTCAAAACAAACTCTGAATTAAGAGAAAAGCATTATACTTTTGTGAAATTTAATCTGAGCTTCACTTTTGGAATTATCAGCAAAAGCCAGGGTGAGGAAACACTTGGCCCTCTCCTTTGTGAGTGTGATCAGTGTCTGAGGTTTACAGGAAAATGCACCAACCACTCCTCGAGAGTCCCTGCCTTTGATGATTATAAACTGGAAGGTCCTGAACTGCCTTGGAGAGCAATGGCTCACAGGAAGTTTTCTCAAACACCACATCTCACTCTCCTGTTTACTATATGTATTCTATTTTATTATATCACCTTATTTTCAAAGATTGAATCCTTATGTTTTTGAGCAGTGTCAAAAATTAAGTCTTTTATTATAGTTCGTGTTATGAGGATTCATTTGACAGTATTCAACATTTAAACCAAATTAGTGCAATTTATTTCAATGCACCAATTTCATGGTTTGTGAATTCGTTGTTGTTATTGCTAACTTTCACTCTAATTTTGCCTTGAAAATGAATAGTAAGTAATATCTAACAAAAACTATGTGGTAATGAAAAGCCCGGTAGATGAAGGTAGAAATGTATATGCTTAGACAAAATGGACAATGAGTTTATAAGATAAATAAAGGAGGCTTTTAATTAAAACAAAATGAAACACTGAACAAAATGAAAAACTTTGTTAATGAAAAGGTAATTCCAATTAATTGGCAGCAAAGTCCCAATTGCTTATGGTAGAAAATTGGCTAATCTTGTGGGAATTTGAGCAGAGACTGGAGAAAAGAATTTTAAACCTGCTTCCAGTCTATTTGTAATAATAACTTACCTGTAAAAGAGATATTATATCATTTTTAAAAATTTCAGTGACTTAAGTAGCAGTTATTTTGAACTAAAGTGTTCATGTAAATTTCAATGTTAATTATAATTATATCATTCTGTGCATATTTTGCAGTTACAGTCTCTATCATATGGTTGGCATTAGTTATTCTGCCCCAAATTTTCTGTCCATTAGTTTATTTTTATAGAAGCTTATGTTGTGATAAATGACAAAGACAAGAAGAGAAAACTCTTTTCAAAATGAATTTTGCATTAAATAACTTAAATATTATTAATTATTTAAGGAATTAAAAATATTCAGACTTTACTGATGCACTTATATTTAAAAAGCATGTTTTAAAAAATATTTGAGATTTTAGTGGTGCCCTTGAAGAGACAACTTTTCATATTAAATGCTCCTGTCTATTCCTTATTTTCTCCTGTTTCAGTCCCAACATTTTTCAACTATTCCTTTAAATTAATTCTTTCTTCAACTCTCATCTCCCCTCTTGTTAAGGTCACCAGGATTCTCTAATTGAAAAGCCAAACAGATGCTTTGAGTCTCGTATTGCAACCTGTCCCAGACATTCAGTGACACCAACCAACCCCTTTTTAAATTTCTCTTCCTTTCATTTCCACTGCATTTCTTCATTGATTCTTTCCCTTCATCTTAATGAAGCTCTTTAATGTTTGCTTCTTTCTCTCTCTTCATTGTTCCTCAATGTTGACCTCTCATAAGTTCTGACTTTCAGCTCTCACATTATATACTCTCCCTGGGCAATCTCATCTGCCCTGGTGTTTCCAATACAGCTTGTAAAGGGAAAGAAAATTCCCAAGTTGGGGTTATGGGTTCCTAGTCAGTTGTTTCTAATTATATATTGAATAATTTCACATGGCAGTACTACTTTGTCTCATCTTTAACAGGTCTGAAAGTAAAATGGTTTGCCCCAAATCTGCTTCTCCTTTTATCTTCCCTGATAGAGCCATCTTTCTAGCCTCCCCTCCCCCTAGAGTCTTTCCTGTCTTCCCACTGCATCATCATCCACCAAGCTGCTGGGTCCCCAAATTAAGGCAGCATCCCTTCTCTTGTCTCCTAGTTTAGTCAGCAAGAACTACCTTGAGAAAAGATTCCAAAATTCTTGCTTCTTTCCACTTCCACAACAACCAGCTATGGAACTTAAAGGTCTAGAATTTAGAATCCAATTGAGACATAAGATATAGGAGACATCAAATGGAGATCAAAATATCTTTACTATTGCTAAAGCTGGTTGAAAATCTTGGCCCAATGTGGAGTGAAATTTGATGCCTCTAAAATTTACCCCAGTTTAGATTATGGCACAAATTAATTGAATTTAGGTCTCTCTCTTGCTATCTATTTTGGGTCCCTTTTTCATCCCTTCCTTTAATATCCAGTGGGAGGTTATTAAAGAGGGGAGAGGAAGAGAGGGCTGCGGAGAGGGGGAGGGAGAGAGAGAGAGAGATGGAGAGACTCTTAGAAATGCATACATAGCTTCTCCCTCTCTGCCAGACAGAAATTTTTTCCAAATGTCATTTTTAGTATCTGAGTATATTTATACCTGATAAGTGCATGTTGAATGAATGCAAAAAGAAATATATATAAGATTTTCCCAGGACCTGATTACTCTCTGATTTTGGTGCTCTCATTATATTTCCTTTGTATCTTTACTAAAATGTTTTTCTTACAACAAAAACCATGATTTCCTTCCCACATTTTTGTTTCCTCAGCTACCCTGCGCTATTTGAGGGCAGGATCAGTACCATTTCTGTCCCTGTGTAGAAGGTAGTTCACATCCCAGAATTTATGCCTTCTTTCCTTTATCCCTTCTTCACCCTCCACACATTTATTAAGTGCCTATTATGATCCATTCAGTACTGGAATACAAAAAGTTAAGTAATCTCTGCTTTTGTCAAGATTGCTGACTAATTGAGGAATTAGTATGTAAATAAACAAGAGTGATGTTCTGCTATGAGAAAAGATTGTGTACAGCACTGCAAAGTAGGAAATAGATTGCAGTTGTGTTTCTTGAGTGAAAAAAAAGAATGATTAATTGCTAGAATTTTGCTTTGATGGTCTGCTTATTTTCATGACAATAAAATACATATTATCTTCATTTTGCATAGGAAAATATATTGGACAACTGCATGTTAATCTTTAGATTTACTAATCCAAATTCTGCCCAAGTTAAATACCATAATTCTGGGATCAAACCTTTTGCTTTAATTCTTTGCAATGAACACTTTATGTCTGATTCTGAGTCCCATGTGGATGTACTGTCTTCTTCATGGCCCTAACTTTACTTAAAAAAAATAAACCATATCTTCTCAAAAAAGTCTTATAAAGGATTTCAGGCTTAAGATATTGTCCTTAATATTGTGTATAGAAATATTTAAGACCCACAGTATCCTTAAATAGATATCTGTCAAATCTGAGATTGTATAATTTTAAGATACATAAGAAATGTTGTGGCTACCCTGATAATAATAGGAGTTAGTACAGAGATTTATTTTCAGTATATTATGATTTTTGAGTTCTTAAAGTTATTTGTCCTCTTGGTATTGCCCTTTTTTCAGGTCAAAATAAAGGCTGTCTATTCACTATGATCCTATCAAAAGGATATTTATACTTTTCCCTTATGATCTCCCAGTTATGCAAAAAGGCATGCGGACTCCTTGTACTGTAAATCTTGCTGCCAGTGCCCTGTGCATGCTAACTGAGGCTGTGGTCACCCGCTTTGAGGCCATCTTCGAAGAAGGTTAACAGCATTGATGTTAACCTGGATCCAGACAAGCGTTCTTTTCACTGGTGAACACACATGCAGTTTTGAACCTGCTTTTGGACAAGAGAAAATGAGGAACTGGGTCGGAGGCCTATTTGACATAATCTGGAAACAGACAAGAACTATTTTGGGCATTATTGCTTCCTGGTCATCAGAAGCTATTGGGTCATTGTGATATTGGTATTCACACAAAGAGTCTGGCTCTTGCTAAGTCTCTGGGTATAGCCTGAGCAATTCCCGAGTCGTTTCTCTCTCTCTCCTGTGACAGAGCTACAAAAATCTCCAGATTTGGGAATTTCATTAAATCCTCTAAGTGAGAATGAGGGCCAGTTATGAACCACAGGGACTATTAGTCATCTTCCTTTTTATCACGTCTAACCATCATTTTATATTTGCTCCCAGTAGCTGGCCTTATAAATCTTAATTAACAGCTTTCTCAGACACTGAATTTAAGCTGTCACCCATTACACCTTCATTGAAACGTCCATGTCCATTAAAACCTTATCAAAATGCAGCATCTATTACCTTTGCAGCTCATGTTACATTCATCTCTAAGGGCAGCGTTACTGTAGGGCAGGTAGTTGTACGCTGCCAGCATAACGTTTCCTGACAAGTGGTGTTAAGCAGCAGCGGCTGGCTTTACTCCCCCTACAGCTTTAGTCCTGTCTGACAAAACCCTGGAAGTGTGGTTTGCTAGAGACAGGATGTGTAGAAGAACAGACCAAACAAAAGTAAACCTTTGATTCTCCTTCAAAGACATGAAGGGGAGAGCTAAGATTTTTTTTTTTTCCTCAGACCATTCATATATTTAGAAGCATCCTAAAATAATAAGGTATACTTTTTGGCATGATTCAATTAAGCTTTTGCAAGTTTAAGAAAAAATGGACATCTAAATTCATGAAAAACAACCAAGTGTCTTGATTCTGAACTGTACTTCCAGTATTTCCTTGTGGAAACTGATGTAACTTAAACCAATATATTCACCTTGTCTTTATCAAATGGCACTTTTAGTATTTGCTTTCTGTAGCTGAAATGACTAGGAAATGAAGTTTAGAAGGTGGGAATTTTAGGTGAAAGTATGAAAGATTTATAAGAGAGCTGAAAATTATGGAAAATAAACCTTCAAAATGCTGCTGCTGCAAATATTATCAGTGCAATAACACCAATCAAAGATATTGTCATTCTTTAGTCATGAGGAATGAAAGAGTCCAATAAGGTTCTCTTATGTAAATCAGTAGCTCAATATAGTACTAAACAATTTAGATACCATTAAGGCTTCATAGTTGCTGCCTTGCAGGTCACATTAAGGGTTAAAACACTTATCAGTTGTGACACTCTGTCTTGATAACCCCATTAATTCTTCTGAGGCACTAGAGGAAATGGCTAACAACTGAGAACAAGTTATAACTAACACGAATGTGTTTCATCCAGTTGTAATCCCTTCTCAATTATTCAAGGAGCTTTTTCAACTAAAGCCTTTCAGATCCTCTTGTGTATCATTCATCTATAAGAATGTTGGCAGTATTTCTGCTGATTCCAAAGGGGCAGCTGGTCAATATCAATCTCCTCTGTCTTTCTCTCTCCAACTCAAATTGGAAGCCCTTCCATGACATGACTTTCTGTTCACTTGTTTCACGAACATTCTTAGTACCTGGCAAAGAGCTCAGACACATAGAGGTATCTGAAATGCAATTAATGATGTCAGTAGAAATATTTCTGAGGATACATTTTGTGAGTGAGGCAATGAGTAAAAAGACTTTTTTTTTTCTTTTCATACTCTTTAGAAAGACTGATGCTAAGGCTAAAATATGCATTACCTAATCTAATACTACTCTCTTAGCCATGTTTTTAGCAAAAAGCAAGCCACCCTATTTCTCTGTAATCATGTTGTTTTGAAAAGGCCAATATATTACTTTTTTAAATTTTAGAAAAATTCTTACATCTTTTTTTTGGGGGGGAGGGTGGTTACCCAGGATTGAACTCAGGGGCACTCAACCACTGAGCCACATCCCCAGCCCTTTTTGTATTTTATTTAGAGACAGGGTCTCACTGAGTTGCTTAGCGCCTTGTGGTTCCTGAGGCTGGCTTGAACTTGCAATCTTCCTGCCTCAGCCTCCTGAGCTGCTAGGATTATAAGTGTGTGCCACTGTGCCCTGCAATTCTTACATCTTAATGAGTTTTTTTTTTGATTTACTGTTTTCAAGACACCTTTTAAATGTTAAGTAAAGTTTATACAGAGATGGTAAACATACAGTGTTTTATACCATCTAATACTACTATTAGTAGTAGATCTACATGAGGTTTATTTAAAAAATAATTACCTTATTAAAACCACTGTTCATTTATTCATTCAGTAAGAAAACATTCATAAACTGTGGGATGTAGCAGTGAATAAAATACTTCTGTAAAATAAAAAATATATAAGCAATATAAATTTTGGTAATTCCTGGGGGAAATATAAAGCAAGTAAAGGTGATAGAAACCTTCAGATAGAGGGACTGAAATTTTAAGTGAAATGGTAAAAGAAGGCTTTATTGGGAAGGTGATTCATTCAAGACCTGAAGGTGGTGCCATTCAACTCTCTAAAAGACAAGCATCCTAGGCAGTGGAACAACAGGTTCAAAAAGTATGTTCAATAATCAATAAGGGGCCAGTGTAGTTGGGGCTAAACCATAAGCGGGGAGAGC
This sequence comes from Xerus rutilus, assembly GCA_028644305.1. Classification (NCBI taxonomy): domain Eukaryota; kingdom Metazoa; phylum Chordata; class Mammalia; order Rodentia; family Sciuridae; genus Xerus; species Xerus rutilus. Next base: position 95,703,943 of record CM053404.1, on the reverse strand, counting down.
TAACCAAAGTGAGGTCCAGCAGGTAAGGGGAATCATTAAGACTATGCTAATCATTTTGATAACATGTTTACTCCAAATGAGGTGAGAAGCCCAGGAGGATTTTGATTTTCTATATACTGAATGAATTCAGAAAAAGAATTTAGAATGACTAAACACAGTTGCTTATTGATGAAATAGCAAAGTTGTTAAAGGAGAGATGAGAGGAATATTTAGACTCACATTCTGATTATTTAGAGTTCTTTGAAATGTTGTTTTATTATAAACTTTCCCTACCATTGCTATCTGAAAGAGATTACTACAAAAATAAAAACCTCATATTTTATGCAAACTTACATGCAACAGAAGTTTAAAGATTTCTGTATATGGATAAGTTTATAATATTGTTGTGACCTTTTAACAGGCCTGATGTAGATCAAAACATGAAGTGTCCAACATGGTGTGAGGCAGTCTGTATCTTTGATCCAGATGAGCATCACAGTTTCAGGTAGAAGCACATTTTCTTTCCTGGGTAGTTGCATCGATATCGGCACCAACGGTTCTCTTTAGAAAGGACCACTAATGATTTGATAAGCATAATTGAAAAATGTGGGCAATCATCAAACCAAAACTTCTTCCTTTTGGAGGAAAGAGTTTTGAAATCATAGGAATCTGTGTTCTGGTCACTAAATCTGTGACAATGAGTGAGTTCCTTAACTTCTTTGGACTATAAGAGTCTCCCTTTTAGACATAGTATTTTATCTCATTATGTCTGGATAGTTTACCAAAATAATATAAATGGAAGCTCCCTACAGAGTGCTGACATTATTAAGCATACAATAGATTTGTTTTATTCTTCTCATTTTGATCACCTTGATTCTTCACCTTTTATATCCTATTTGAGCATCATGGCATTGATATAAGGGTGGAACAATAAGCTTCTACTTCAATAATCCATCTGAAGCTTGATTCCCAGCTACATACGATTGTGGCTTTGTCATTTTTGAACAATACCAGGGTTGAGAAATTAATACTTCAATGATGTTGTCCATTGCACTTTCGAAAAATTGAGACAGTCCACAATAGCATTAATTTTCATTCATTCAGGCCAAAGTCCACCATCTGGAGCCAATCAGGAAAAGAAATATTCTGATACCTATGTCATTTTGCTGAAATTCTTCTTCTGGCAAACATCTTTGGCTCCTTCCTCCAAAGCTAATCTTTGCATAACATGGCTTTGATTTTCCTCATCTTCTTGGTGACTCTCCTTTGAATGTACTTCCACCTTACCTTTATTCTTGAAGTGTGTGGCTTAGATGTGGTTTGATATAGAGTCATAATAGAATGGAATTATTATTTCCCTCAATCTGGACGAAATATTCTCTTAATGCAGCCAAGAATTACATTAGCTCTTTTGGCAATCACTATTCAGTACTGATTTATATCAAGCTCCCTTGTCAATTAATCCTCTGGGTACTTTTTTATTTATGTTCCTGCTAAACTGTGCCTCTGACATCCATATAAGTTCAGTTGCTGTTTGGAATAAAGAAAAGGATTTTACATTTTTTTCTAATTAAATTTCATCTAGAAAATCCATTGTTTTACTTTTTGGGATCATCTTGGATACTGAGTCTATCATCTTTCAGTAATTAATGGCTTTAGAAATGAGCTCAAATAAGCTAGTAATTTTTTTTAAGGACTATCTTCTGAAAATATCTGGGAACATTTAAGAGAGTCATCCAGGTTAAAATAGCAGTTCTAGGGAGCAGCCAGATCTGACTTCCAGTCTTTCTTCTGTCACTTTCCAGTTGTTTTTGTTCTCCTAATTAACAGATTGAGCTCCTACTATGTGACATGCCATCCTAGGCACTTAGCATTCACCCATCAGTGAATGAAACCAACATAAATAGTTATCCTTGAGGATAAGAAATCTTAGCCTAGAAATATATGTTCTCCAATCCCTAGTTTCCTCAACTGAAAAATGAAAGTAAATATATTATTTCATAAGATAATGTATGCATCAGGGTTATCAGGGTTTTCCAAAAAATACAACCAACAGGGTGTGTGTCTTACAATAAACAAAGAGATTTGCTATAAGGAATTGTCTCATGCCATCCTGGAGGCTGACAACTCCCAAGACCTATAGATGACAAGTGGGAGAAGCAGCAAACCCAAAAGTGTAGCTCTAGTCTGAAGGAAGCCAGCCAGGCTCAAGATTCAGAAAGAGAGATTCTTCAGTTGCTATCAAAAGTCAGGGGGGGAGTTAAAAAAAAACCAAACACCAATGTCTCAGCTTATAGGAAGTTAGGAAGGAAGAATTCTCTTCCTCTGAGGGAGGGTCAGGATTTTTATTCCATTTCAAGTCTGGAGACTAACCCAAGAGGAAGGGAAATCTGCCTCAGTGTTAATCTCACCCCAAAACACCCTCACAGAATGATGTTTGCCCAACTATCTGTTTGTCCCATGACTCCCTGAGGTTGAAACAAAATTTACCATCACAAGGAGTGATGAAGAGTATGAATAATTGTACATAAAGTGCCTACCATGGTGAGTCTCAGGAAATGACAGGAATTATTTAAATGAAGTATTTGTTGAAACCACCTCTTCAAGATGAAGAAAGAAATCCTACGTCCCTAAAGCTGACATGGTGCTGAGAGTCTAGACACTCTCCTATGTGAGCCTCATTGCTGTTTGGTTTTGGGAAGCAATCACATTCATGTGCTCTGATTGGCTGACAGTTCTATCAAGACTGAAAATTTGCTCTCTGCCCGACATGTGTGAGGCAAGGAATCAACTGCAGACACCTAGCTGCCATTTGGATTAGCCTAGAGTGATGAAATACTTATGAAGCTTCTTTCAGTATTTTTTGACAGTGTTTCCTTTTTAAAGAATATATTACAAGATTCAAAAAAAGCTTAAGAAAGACTGATAGGTAGAGCTTTTTTACATTTACTTTGAACTTATTGTAGGGATAGTTCACTTTACTTACAGTGAACTCAATAATTAACTATCATTTCAGGGTAAGACTGACTCATAATACTGTCAGATAATTTATACATTAAAAAATGGCAGTTTTCTCATTTACTTGTTTTGCCAACACTTGTCAACCTAGGCAACAGCTTTCAGCTCTGTTAAATGTTGTTTAAATACGGGGGCTCTAAAATGAAATTGAAGCACCCTGCATTTGATAATAAATCAAATATGAATTTAATACTGTACTCAAAGGCAGCATATTGAGTAAGACTTGAAAGTAAAAATGGCAGATTTTATGCTTTGGACTGTGGTGAGGATTTTATTGGGATTCTGATTATCTTTTAAAGGTTGAGATCTAATGATTTTTCAGAATTACATTTGAGAAAAAGGTTTTGAAGTAAATTATCAAACGTTACTAATGAATGATGAAATTATTTTAAATAAAAATTACTTTCTAGAGGGAAGACAAGTGTTATTAATCTTGAACTTTATATTTAGTTTTATTCTTTATTATGAAAAATGTCAACCATACTAAGGCTAGAAGGAATGATATACATATTTCCATCCCTTAGACTGAAATGGATGAATATTTTGCAGTGTTTTCCCCATCTACTTATTTCAACTTCTTTTAAATCTTCTTTCTGTATTTTTTAGGTGTCACTTTAATTATGTAGAAAAGAAATTCTACCTTTTCTGAAAGTCGTGGTATAATAAAAGCAGAAAAGATTTTATGTGTTTTTTCTAGAAAGAGGTAAAAGCTCTCCAGAGCTGAGCAATATAGGGAAATTGGTAGTCTTTTCCCCCATGTTTCAATGATTAGTGAAGAGCTAGCCTGCTTCTATGGATGTTTTCTCTGGATGTTTTCCCTAATCTCTTCTCCGCAAAGTTATATGCTTTCCAAATGGGTGGATGTGATAGAGTCTCAATCAGCCGAAGCTGGGCGCTATGCTGTTCTAGGAAAACATTTGGCAAAGATACTCTCACACCTTTATGCGCAAAACTGAAGTGAGCTATGTAGCTGGGTGATAGCCTCTGGAAGGTGGCACTCTGGTGGCTTTGGGACTATGTGAATAAGGTAAAAATTCTGGGTCTGAGTTTTAGTAGTCATGTGCTTATGGGCAAACCACAACTTCCCCAAGCCTCAGAGGAGTCCACATTTGTAATGTAAATATAACAGTGTCTGCATTGCAGGAAGAGCTTTTCTAGGTAGAATCCTATGTAGTTAAGTGTAGAAATCCCTTCTGCCCACTTACTTGCTCTGTGCCCTTGGGCAAGTCCCTCAGACACTGTCTTCAGCTGGTAGATGAGTCTACTGGTATCTAATCTGTGATAGTTTTAGGTGTGAAATTGATTAGGCTAAGGGATGTTCAGGTAATTGGTAAAGCATTATTCTTGGGTGTTCCTGGAAGAGCTTAGCATTTCAACCAGTAGCCTCAGTAAAGGAGATAACTCTCACTAATGTGGGTAGCAGCCATATCTCTTGGGAACTCATATAACCAAAAAGTAAAGGAAAGATGAATTCTGTGTTTTTCTTTATGTCTTTGTCTCTTCTTGAGATGGAGCATCTGCCTTCTTCTGTCTTTGGACTCTTGTGGACTTACACCAGTCCCTCTTCTACATAATCACGGTCAATTCCCATAATAGATCTCTTTCTCTCTGTATATGTGTGTATATTATCTCTCATATTTATACCTATACCTATATCTATACTTATATTTATCTACCTGTTTGCCTACTGGTTCTATTTATGTGGAGAACTCTGGCTGATAACACTTTCACAGCATTGTTTTTGAGGGTTAGTAAAACATTGTTGGTATGTAACAGACTCCTTATTATTTAAAATCTTGTCTTGGGGTGTTGTTTAACTAGTTTCTAGTTCTCAAGATACTTTTGCAGTTTAATGATATGGGTTTTAGTCTTCTTGATATTTTTGCCAGCATTTAATAAATATGTAAAGCACAGGCATATCAAAATTGAAAATAGTCGAATTTAAGTTAAAAAATTCTCCAAGGCTAGATCAGTTAAAACTAACAAAAAATTCTATTAAAAAATTGATCAATATAGTAATTTTAATTGACTATAATTTTTGTAGTTTGTGGCTATTACAATTTTTTATTCTATTTTAGGTTACTTTAGATGTGAAGTATAGATTGAAGAATATAAAGATTGTTCTGTATTCAAATGGGTCAGGACATCTATTATACAGATTTTCATCACTGTGACTGAAATACCTGACCAGAACAACTTGGAGGAGTAAGAGTTTATTTTGAGTTCATGATTTTAGAGGTTCAGCCCATGTTCATCCAGTTCCATCATTCTGGGTCTAAGGTGAGGCAGAATATCATGACAGAAAGCATGGCAGAGGAAAACTGCTTACATCAATGAAGCCAGAAAATAAATATATATAGAGAGACAGACACATAGACAGACAGACTGACTAAGCAGGAGGAGCCCAGGACAAAATAATATGCTCCCAGTGACCCACTTCTTCAGCCATGCCCCACTTGCCTATAGTTACCAACCAGTAATCCATTCATAAGATTAATTTATCAAGTGAATTAATCTGATGATCAGGTCATAGGTCTCATAATTTAATCTTTTACCTCCTGCATTAACACAGAAACTTTTGGAGGACATCTCCTATCCAAACATAACAGAACACATGTTGAATTTTGTATTTTATCACTTGAATTACACATTTTATGAAGGACATTTGAGAACTAGATAGGGTTTCTCAAGCTTCTCCATATGGGATCAGATAATTCTTTCTCGGGAACAGGGGGCTATTCTGTGCAATGCAGATCTTTAGTAACGTCCCTGATCTCAGTTCACTAGATGCCAATAGAACTTCCACCCCCTGAACCAGAGTGACAACAAAAAATATCTCTAGACATTTCCAGGTGTAGTTGTTCCTGGTTGGGAACCTCTGTGCCGGGGGATATTGAAAGAAAAGCAAAGGCTTGAGAATTATAATAATGAGGAGTGATAAGGCCAGGAGTTCTTCATTCTTGGGACTGTGCCAACTCTGATTTTATTTTATGTTATAACCTATCTTCCAATTATATTGGTCTTTTTGTAGTCAGGGATTGTGTTTCTTTAAATTGTTTTATCTTTTGGCATGCAGAATAGCTCTTGGTACACTGTAGATTCTCAGTGATTTATAAGATAAAGTATGCTAAACTGGAGTAGAAATGACTTGACCTGAGTAGTTACTAAAAGACATTTTTAGATATTGTTAAGGACCTTCCAGAAGGAAGATTATATTGGATTACTCTATGGAAGAGAGATAGAATGCTTCAGCAGATGGCAGAACTAACAGTAATGGATAAAAGTTATGGAAACATAGATTTCACCTTATTTTGAGGTCAAATTTGTATACAATATCATAATTAGCACCAGGAATTTTAAAAATCTTGTTAGCATTGAGATAGAGTATTATATAATAAAAATGTAATCATACTATTAGGAATCGGAGTTATATTGTTCAAATTTATAATGCATAAAAATACAGGTAAAAAATCAAATATTCTGATTTTTCATATTTAAAGTAGCCCACATTTATGCAACCATCTATTACAAAATTTTAAATAAAACATATAGATAGAGGCAAAAGAAAACTAAGAGATGGTAAAGAAAGAAAATAATATTATCATATATATATATATTCATCTGCTGTGTGTGTGTAGTATTTGGTAACTTGTTTTTGAATAAGTAGTGAAAATGATAATGATAATTTATTATGTGTGTGTACTGTATCATTCTCAATGCACTGTTTTAAAATGTATTCTCCTTTAATCCCTGTGATATCTCTTTTTCTATGTAACGGCAATGAAAACATTACAATTATATAAACATTTTTAAAAACTTCAGAACTTACAAATAAAGCATGCATTTCTTTCAAAGTTATCGATATGGGAAGTATGTACTGAATTTTGTATTTCTTTGAATATTTCAATAACACTGTTAGTTCTACTTTTTTTTTTGGTACTGAGGATTGAACTCAGGGGCACTCAGCCACTGAGCCACATCCCCAGCCCTATTTTGTATTTTATTTAAAGACAGGGTCTCACTGAGTTGCTTAGTGCCTCTCTTTTTGCTGAGGCTGGTTTTGAGCTCTTGATCTTCCTGTCTCAGCCTCCTGAGCGGCTGGGATTACAGGCGTGTGTCACTGCACCTGGCCCTACTAACATTTTTCTACATTGCCTTCAGTGTCAGTTTTTCAGAGTTAAATACTCATCTTGTATACATATCCAACCAAATTATTAGGCATGTGACTAATCTGTGGAGAATGTTATTCTACAGTTACTATACAATTTATAGAAACATTCTTCTCATTTATTTGACAGGGTTTCCATTGTCTGGTCAGTAAGAGATTATTCCCAATTTATATTCAACATTGATTTTAGGCCTTCCTTGGTATTCTTACCTGTGGTCAGACTTGAGAACTTGAGATGTAGAGGAGGAGCTGAGTATAGTGAGACATCCCCCAGAACCAACACTGGAGCAATGGAGCTTATTTAATTTGGAGAACAGTAGCCTGAGAAAGGCTTAATACTGTGCAAATATGGAAAGCCATATATCAGTGAGTGATATTTCCTATTCAGTTAAGGAGAGGACAAAAGAGTTAAACTCAAGTAGGAGGGTTTGGGATACAAATGATGAAGAGCGTTTTGACTGCAAAGGCTGTGAGAGGCTAGAATACATTACTGAGGGAATTGGGTGTAATAAGGTTTGTTTGATATGACAACCATTTGGCATTTATTTAAAATCATCACAGTATCTTTGTTCCTGATGTATTCTTTGAATGAAAAATATTTATTCATGCCACATCCTTTCCATAGAGAAATTTTTAAATGAGGGATTAATTTAAAATCTATACTGTTTATCCAGAGATGAATGAAACTCAACTCTAAAATATTCATTAATATAAGAATCAAGAGCCTAATTATCTAAGAAAGTCAAGAAAGGCCTAAAGAGATCCATATGGGTATTTATAGATTTATTTGGGAGGACTTAGGAGTTTACCTTTCCTCTCCAAGTTTTAAATGTGGTTGCCAGATTTAGTAAATAAAAATATAGGATGCCCAGTTAAATATGAATTTTTTGCTACACAATCAATAATTTTTAATATAAGTATGTTCCAAAGACTGGGCCAATATAAGCTATTGTTGTTTGTCTGAAATTTAAATTTAACTGGGCATATTTCATCTGGCAATTCTAGCTATAAAAGAAACATAGGTGGATTAATCTTGGAGCTAATGAAGCTTAAGTTTCCAGGGATCCTCACTGTCAGGTTTTTTAAAACATCTAATGCTGTTATGTGTTATTTTATAGTCTTCTCTTTAAAGAGCCTTCTCTCTAATTAAGTAAACCTTAGGTTCCATAACACCTGCATGTGTGCCTGAAGGGGAAGTAATTTGAGGAGACAGAGTAGACAGGGTGAAGGAAGAAATAAATGCAGCAGGCTAGAAGAGATTGTTGATGGTCTTGTCACATGCAAAAATTATTTTCCAGGAGATAATTAAATAATCACTGGGCCTTGAGGCATTTTTGTAGTTGAAACTTCATGGTCATTTTCTAGGCAAGAAAAAGAGAAATAAGTTTTTCATTGTGTTGATATAGCCTAAGAGTGGTCAATCTGAATTCTCTGAAAAATTAAATCAAACTTCTTTTTCCATGTATACAATCAGCAAATGGAGACTCAACAATTTTGTCTCTGTTTATCAAACTAGTTCAACTCTTCAGTGTTAGCTTTTATGCCTAAAGGAACTTATAAAAATGAACTTATAAACTTATAACTTATGAATTCATAAATGTTAAGGAGAAGTTCCACCTGGAAAAACAGATCTGGCTTGGATCTAATCCCCATCCATGGGGACTGCAAAGCTATAAGTTTACGTGTGTCCCCGATGAGGGTCCAGCATTGTATAATAAACCACAAAAGTGACTAAACTCTTATGTATGTAACAGAGGCCATGAGGATGACAATCCTCTTATCACTCAAGATACTGACTGGTTCTTTAAGCCCCACAGTCCTGGGGCATTGAAATGCTGTTTGAGTGTGTTTTTAATTCAGATTTTTTTGCCTTCAAGAAGCTCATAGTCTGTAGAAAAGTCCCACCCGGTGCCTGATGTTCAATATATATATATAGATATATAAAGAGGTATTGAATTTCTCTTCATTCAGAAAATTCATTCAGCTGATATTTGTTATGTGTTTCCTGAGTAGTAGATGCTATTCTAGAAATGGGATTGCTTTGGGTTTCAAATATTGAACTGTGAATTAATTGCTTGAGTAAGCAAATGCTGTTTAGACTTTATAAATGCACAACACATATTTGGCAAAATAAGACAGCCCTATACTCTGTGTAATATTTTACTGGGTAATTGCTCTCAATTTTTAGCTCTTTTGCTTTTTGCCGTTAGCATGCTTTTCACTATTATATGTGAAATGTCACCACTGCCCCATTGACTTTGGGCTTGACTTAGTGGCCTGGCCACTGGAATATTAGCTTACATGGTGTAGCAGAGACCCCAAACGTGCCTGTGTGATTTGGCTTGTCTTCTGGTACTACTTTGATTCACAATGAAAATAATATGTGCCTGATAGCCATTGGTCAAAGGAGAGAGATGAAAGCACACAAAGGAGAAGAATAAGTGGCTGTGCTTGTGGACCACTAATATTTGGGGTTGTATTTCATACAGCATCATAATGGCAATAGCTGAGCAACATAAGCAGTAAAACAAATAAATAAAACTAAGGCATATTGAGTTGTTTATAAGGAGACATGGAATGTAACATGATTTGTAATGATGGGAATGCATGCCATTGATATAGGGAAATATTTGGGAGAACCAAAATTTAAGCTAGGCCTTGAACAACTTCAATAAGCAAAAATGTCGTAGGGATTAATGAGCAATCCAAGTGTTCTGATTCTTGTGGTTACTATGAAATTGGTTCATCTTTCAAAAGTCTTTCTATCCTTGAAAATTGAATAAGGTGCTGAATTCCTGGGGAAGCTTGAAATTCTATCTGAGAGTATCATGAGTGCCCTCCTTGATTCAAACTTCTGGAGCAATCCCAGAGTCTCTCCAAAATCTTCCTCCCATTCATGGGGACTGGCAGAAGGCACTGAATGATCAAACACTACTCGTTGATACTCTCCCACATTTTGTAGGCAGCCAACAGAGCAGACAAAGTCTTCCAGGGCCCATTATTCTCTATGTGGAGAACCATGCAGACCTCTTTTAAATTTAACAATCAAATGTTCCAGACTTTGTATGTGTGGTTTCTTCTCCATATATTTTCTTTCCTAATTTACATTGGGACTATTTGGCATGGTCTTAATATCCTGTTTTACTGATAATTATCCCTATTATAATCAGAGCCTGGAATCAGAGGGTCCTTTGTAAGCAGCCTAAGATTTTGAATTTAGGAAATTGAAAACAAAAGAGGTTAAAGGATATATTCAGGTCACACTGCTAATAAATACAGGGCTAGGATTTTGACTTGCTTCTTCTAAATTAGGTATCTTGTTTCCAATAGGAAACAGGATTTATTCAAGATTTTCATGAAACTTTTTTTTTTTTGGTACTGGGGATTGAACTCAGGGGTAATCAACCACTGAGCCACATCCCCAGCCCTATTTTGTGTTTTATGTAGAGACAGGGTCTCACTGAGTTGCTTAGCACCTCGCCGTTGTTGAGGCTGGTTTTGAACTTGCGATTCTCCTGTCTCAGCCTCCCAATCATGAAACTTTTATAGAAGCAACATCAAAGCATTTTATTGTAAAATCTAGGTTTAAGCCTTAATTTTATAGGAGAATTTCCAGAAAATTGTGGAGTAAGATTATTTGGTGTTAATCTGTGCTCACTGGTGTTACCTCTAGAATTCCACATAAGCCTTAATTCACCTATGAAATTATTGAAAGTTGGCTTTAATTAATTTTCAAAGAATTTTTTTCATTAGAGTATAATAAAAAATTGTTCAATATTCAACCTGATAAATCATTTTGTTCCTATGGTCTGCTGTCTGCTCCCTTTATTTCCTTCCAGGTACAGTAAAAGAGTTTCATTTGTTACATTCAATAAGGTTTAAACCTGTTTGACTTACAAATAATATCTCTCCCTATGCAGGCTGTTATGAACATTATCTGTGAAAGCATACCTGGTAGGAACCTTAGAATTGGAATATAGAGCCTGGAAGCAATGGGCCTTTTGCAGATAGTGTAGGATTTTGAAATTAGCTTTTCCTTGATTCCACAGGCCTTGAATCTTGTAACTTGATTTAATATTTATTGAGCTCCCACAATGTGATAAACTTTCAAGATGCAGGACAAATTCCATTTTTTTTATTAAATTTACCAGATTTAATTTGTCTTGCTTATATTTATTGAAGTACTAACAATGTTACAGATGTATTCACAAATCCATTTCATATACAGAATGGTCGAGTAAAGAGGAGAAAAAAAGAAAAATTAATACACTCTCATTCACACAAACTATGAATGTTTGTAGAAACTACACATCTATTGATTTCACACAACCTATAACTCTCTTTTCATTTGCACTAGGGAAACCAGAGACTGACTGCTTTGGTTTCCAGTTTTGTTCTAGATGGCTAATAATGATAGTTGGGACTACATAACCATCTTATTATTATGATAATCAACAAAACTATTCCAAATCCATTTTGAAAATCAACCCTCTTCTCCATTACAAAATTAATAATAATAACCTTAATTTTCCTTCTCAAAATTTATTACCTAATATCACAACTTATAATTTGAGGATAAATTATGAAAAAAATTATGAATAGCAGTTATTGTCTTCTTAAATTGTTGTCTTAAAGATCTTTCTCTTTATAGGTATGTGTAGCCATTTGTCATCAGCAACTGTTCTTTGAAAGTGTCTTAAGGGTCCCTAGCCTGCAGTTAATGTCAGAAGGAAAACAGGCAATATTCAAAGTCAATAGCACTGAATATCTCTTGTTCAACAATGTGGAACTGAAGATCATTAACATATTGAAAAATTACAAAATCAAGTTTCTAAAAATATTTGGAAGACTGAGCATTCTGCATAATAATCCATAATAGGACTAGTGGTCAGTGTTCCATAGAATATTTGCTCTGAAATTAACTGGTGGTACTTTAATTTTAGAACCTAATTCTTTGTTCATTGTGGATTGGGACAGGCCAGATGTTAGTCCAATTTCCAGTCCTTCATTGTTAAAGCTATAGTTGCAGTAAAAGAACTCCTTAGTTTGAAAAAAATGAACTCGTTAAAATGATACTATGTACATTATAAAACACAAAGAAAACAAAATGTTAACAGGAAAAAGAAAGTTGTGACATTTTAAGCTAGGCACTGTGGCTCATGCCTACAATCCTATTAACTTAGGAGGCTGAAGGAGGAGGATTGCAAGTTCTAGGTCAGCCTCAGCAACTTAGTGAGATCATTTTAATGATTGGGATCATTAAAAGTCTTTTCTACTAACTAATTTGTCAACCATAGTTATCCTTACTGTGCTATAGAGTATTAGAAGTTATTTGTCCTACCCAAATTCACCTCTTTACCCATTATTCATCCTCCCCCCTTCACATCCTTCCTAGGCACTATTCTATTCTCTACTTTATTGAGATCAAGATTTAAATTTTCATAGAAGTGAGAACATCCAGTACTTATTTTCCTCTTTTTGTGTGTGTGCCAACATTTCACTTTACATCCTGCAGTTCTATTTATGTTGCTTCAAATGACAAAAGTTCATTTCTTTTTATGGATAAATAATGTTCTCTTGAGTATATATACCATATTTTCATAATCCATTCATATAGGTAGATTCCATATCTTGGCTACTGTGAACAGTGTGGTAATTAACATGTGATGCAGATATCTCTTTGACGTACAGATTTTAATTCTTTTGGATGTGTAACCAGTCATGAGATTGCTAGATCATATGATAGTTCTATTTTTAGTTCTTTTTGAAGAACCTCCATACTCATTTCTATTCATAATGGCTGTACTAGAATATATACATTCTCATCAAAAGTTAATCAGAATTCCTTTTTCTGCACCCTTTTAGCATTGGGTTTTGTTTTGTTTTGTTTTTATTTTTTTTTTGTTTTGATAGTAGCCATTCTAAATTAGATGAGATGATAACTCATTGTGATTTTTTGGTGGGGGGTACCAGGGATTAAACTCAGGGGCACTCAACCACTGAGCCATATCCCAAAACTATAGATATGGCTTTGGGGCCATATCCAAAAACTTTTTATCCAGACTGATGTCCTGAATCATTTCTCCTATATTTTCTGCTAATGGTTTCATAGTGTCACATTTTACATGTGAGCCTTTCATCTATTTTGAGTTGATTTTTCTATATTGTGAGAGATTGGGGTCTAGTTTTTCTTCTCTACATATTCATATCCAGTTTTCCCAGCACCAGTTATTGAAGATGATTTTTTTTCTCCAATCTATGTGTTTGCTGCCTTACTTAAAAGTGGGTTGGTTGTAAATGTGTGGGTTACTTCTGTTCCATTGGTCTGAATCTGTTTCTATTCCAGTACCAAGCTGTGTTGGTTACTTTAACTTTGTAGTATGTTTTGAAGTTAGGTATTGTAATGCTTCTAGCTTTGTTCTTTTTGCTCAGGCTTACTTTAGTTGAAAATATTTCACATATTTTTTGGCCATTTGTATTTCTTCTTTTGAGAAGTATCTGTTTCATTTGTTTGAATATTTAGTAATTGAGTTATTTGAGTTTTTTGGTGTAAAGTTTTTTGAGTTCTTTATATATTCTAGATATTATTCCTGTCAGAAGAGTAGCTAACAAAGATTTTCTGCCATTCTGTCCGTTGTCTCTTCACATTTGTAATTATTTCTTATACTGTGCATAAGCCTTTAAAATGTGATACTTTCCCATTTATTAATTGGCATTATTTCCTGTGTTTTAGAAATTCCAGTCTGTATATTTTAATTGGGGAATTCAGTCTGTTTACATTCAAGTGTATTTGATAAGTAAGGACATATCCCTGTCATTTGATTTTTTGTTTTCTGGTTGTTTTGAGTATCTTTTATTGCTTTTTTCTTATTGTCTGTCTTTGTGGCTTGGTAGTTTTTTATATTGATAGGGATAGGGCTTGATTCTCTTTTCTTTGTCTTTAGAGTATCTACTGTTGAGTTTTTTTACTTTTGTGTGGGTTTCTCCTATATTTTCTCACTTCTAGTGTAGGATTCTGTTAAGCATTACTTGTAGTGGTGATAAATTCCTTCAGTTTTTGCTTGTCCTGAAAAGTCTTTATTTTTTTCTTCATTTCTGGAGCATATCATTGCTGAATTTAACATTCTTGATTGTTGATTTTTTTTTTTTTT
>CM053404.1:95636698-95689127 GCA_028644305.1 Xerus rutilus | reverse complement strand
TCTCTGGCATTTTGGTTTATTTTTGGTTTTTACCTTGACTTGGTTTCTCCTTTGCTTGGCCTTTTCTTTAGTGTAGTTTCTCTCTTTGTATATTTTCATTGTTGGTTATCATTTCCTCCTCATGGAATATTTTGCCAAGAATGATGTGTAGTGCAGGCTTTCTTGCTATGAATTCTTTTAACTTTTGATTTTCATGGAAGGTTTTTATTTCATCTTCAAATCTGTAGCTCAATTTTCCTGGATATAAGATTCTTGGTTGGCATCCATTTTCTTTCAGAGCTTGTTATATGTTGTTCCAGAATCTCTTGCCTTTTAGGGTGTGGGTTGAAAAATCTGCTGAGATCCGAATTGGTCTCCCCTTATATATAATCTGGTTACTCTCTCTTGTAGCCTTTAAAATTCTGTCCTTATTCTGTATGTTGGGCATTTTCATTATAATGTGCCTTGGTGTAGTCTGTTGAAATTTTGTATGTTTGGTGTCCTGTAAGCCTCTTGTATTTGATTTTCCAATTCATTTTTCATGTTTAGGAAATTTTCTGATATTATTTCATTGAAGATATTGTGCATTCCTTTGTTTTGACATTCTGTGCCTTCTTCTATCCTGATAAATCTTAGATTTGGTCTTTTGATGTTATCCCATAATTCTTGTATGTTGTGTTCATGATTTCTTACCATATCACTGTATGGTCAACTTTATTTTCAGGATTGTATATTTTGTCTTCATTATTCAAAGTTCTGTCTTCCAAGTGATCTAGTCTGCTGGTGATATTTTCTATCGAGTTTTTTTATTTGGTTTATTTTTTCCTTCATTTCCAGAATTTCTAATTGGGTGTTTTTTTTTTTTTCACAATCTCTGGCTCTTTCTTAAAGTAATCTTTTGCTACCTGTATGCTCCCTTATCTCTTTGTTGTTGTGATCATTGGTTGCCTTTATTTGCTTTCTTATTTCTTTGTTGGAGTGATCAATTTTTGCCTGTATTTGCTTGCTTAATTCATTCTTTAATGTGCAGATCATTTTAATTACATACATTCTGAATCCTTTCTCTAATATTTCATCCAATGTGCTGTCAGTGGATTCTACTATTGTAGTATCCTGATTTATTTGGGGCACTTTTTTTCCTTGTTTTTTCATGTTTATTATGAATCTTCCTTTCTTGCAATGTCAGTCTGAGGTATTGCCATTTCTATCCTATAATTCTTATAGTGCAGTATAGAAAGGTATCTCACCTTTGAGTTCACTTCCAGTCCCCAGCACATGTCCCCAGATGGACACTACTGCCACTAAAGATGGTGACGGCCGTAGTGGAGGTAACTCAAGATGGTAATGGGAGTGGCCTTGGCTGGGCACCTGATATGGTCCCTGAAGGTATTCCTGGGCCTTTGCATGTGCTCTTGATGGTTGTCAGGAACTCTTTAGTGGTACTGGGGATGGTCCCAGGTCTCACTTAGGCCAAGTTTTCTGCAGGGGTCCTCATAGGCAGTCCTTCCCCTGGGTCTGGGTTCCCCTGTAACTGGTGGCTAGCAGTCTTAGGTCTGACCTTGGCTGGGCTCCTATGTGGTCCTTGATTGTGGTCCTATTCCTTGGCCTGTGGTCCCATCGGTAGGCAGGAACTCTGGCACCTTAGGTAGGCTCATTTTATCCTCCTGATCTTTGCAAACTGCCCAGTTTTTTTTTAAATCTTATTTTCCTCCTTCTTTACTTTGGGAAAAAAATTTATATCATTCTTATAGTTTGCTTCATATTCCTGCATTTGAGTAGAGTTTCAAATTATTAAATGATTCTTGGAGGAGAAGTATCCAGAGAGTTTCTTTCTCTCTTTCCCTTCCTCACCCCCCCCAAAAACCTGAGATATTGTAGATATTTCCAAATCTGGTTACAGTATGTTCCTGATTTCTACAAAATAAAATCAACATTCTCTTCTTGAATACACATTATATGCTAAGCATAGATATACTTGCATATGAGGGTAGAGTACATTGCTATAGATACAATTGAGGCTAGTTTTAGCCTACTAGTGTATCACAGAGCATTCAAAGCTATTCTCACATTATCTATATTAATTAGGTTATTGGTACTGTTACAAAATACCTGAGATAATTAACTTATAAAGGGAAAAGATTTATTTTGGCTCATAGCTTTGAAGGTTTCAGTCTATGTTTAGTTGGTCCTGTTGCTTTTGGGTCTATTGTAAAAGCAGTATGTCATGGCGGAAGCGTGTAGTGGAGGAAGCTGCTTACCTCATGGCAGCAAAAGAAAGGAAGAGGAAGGGGCTGGAGTCCTAATATCCCTTTCAAGAGCATGCATTCAATGACCTAATTTGCTTCCACTAAGCTTCACATTTTAAAGATTCTACTATCTTCCAACAGCACCATGGGCTAGAAATCATGCCTTTAACACATGAGACTTTAGTGGCACTGAAGATACAAACTATAGCATTTCCTTCAGCAATAATGTTTGAAAATGTTTTATATTATATGGAAAACAAGTTGGTATTATTTTAAAAAAACAATGAATAAATTAGTGCTTACTGCTTGCTCCTACTGAAGAGTGTATCTCAGAGAAAGTAAGGATAATAATAAACGTAAGAGCAGATGGTATGAACATTAGATTTAGAAAGGCTAGGCATTTATGGATTTAAGTCATAATTTATTTACACAAGGCTTAATGTATTCAAGTTTATCACTCAAAGACAAAAATAGTACTTCACAATATTACAAATAATATCACAATGTTACAAATAATATCACATATTATTTTAAATTGGAATATAAGAAATCTTTAAAACCTAATTTTTATTCATGTAAGTTTTCAACTGGCTATTGACAATTAAGTTAAACCATAAAATAAGACTCATTAAGTTTAAAAGGATTGAAATCATACAAAGTATGTTCTCCAACTACAATGGTGTAAAATTATAAATCAATAACAGAAGGAAGTTAAGGGAATTCAGAAATATGTGGAAATTAAGCAATACACTCCTTCATAACAATTTTTTGATCAAAGAAAAAAATCACCAGGGAAATTAGAAAATATTTTGAGATAAAGAAAGGAAAGCATAAACATAATATGCCAAAACTTATGAGATGTGGCAAAAGCAGTGCTCAAAGGGAAACTTCTTGTTGTAAATATCTATGTGCATAAAAAAGGTATCAAATTAGAACATTCCTCATTAAGAAATTAAGGGAAAAAAGAGCAAACTAAACACAAAGAAGTAGAAGGAAATAAATAGTAAAGATCAGAAGGGACATAAATGAAATAGAAAATAGAAAAATAATAAAGAACATAAAAGAAACCAAAAGTTGGTTCTTTAAAGGATCAGTAATATGGACAGACATTTACCTAAATAAATAAACAAGAGAATAGAATTATCAAAATTAGGAATAAATGTGGGATATGCCTAATGGCCTTAGAGAAATAAAATGGATTATAAAAAATATTAGGAATTAAAAAATCAAAATCACAATGAAACACTGCTTTACATCTACTGAGGAATGCTATAAGCAAAAAGATAGATCACAATGAGTATATAAAGCAGCTAGAATCCTCACATATTGCTGGGAAGAGGGTAAAATGGTATAGTTGCATTGCAAAATAGTTTGGCAGTTTCTCAAAAGGTTAAGCATAGTTAATCACATCACTCACTAATTCCTCTTTATGTATATATCAAACTAAATTAAAAACTCATAGCTATGCAACATGTGTGCTTGAGCATTAATAATAGCATTATTTATAACAGACAGACCTAGAAATAATTCAAATGTCCGTCAGCTTATGAATGGATAAACAAATTGCATTGTATCCATACAAAATGTTATTCTGCAATAAAAGGGATAAGTTACTGATACAAGATACAAACTGAATGGACCTTAAAATATTATACTAAGTGAAAGGAGACAATTATTAAAGACCATATGGTACATGATTCCATTTACCAAATGTCAGATAGGCAAATTTAATTAGAGAAAGTAGATTGTGGTGCCCAGGGCTGAGGCAGCTAGGGGAAGTGATTATAATTGATATAACATTTCCCTAGAAATTGCTATAGTTTGGCTTTTAAATGTGTCTCAAAGGTCCATGTATTAAAGGCTTAGGCCCCAGAGTGGCCCTATTGGGAGATGGTACAATTGTGCTTGTCTACAGGTGACAAGCCCTCAAAGGGTATTGTGGGATTCTGACTCCTTATTCTCACTCTTTTGCTCTTTAGCTCATGACGTAAGCAGTTTTGTTCACCACAAACTCCTGCCATGATGTTCTGCCTTGCCATAGGCCCAAAAGCAATGGGACCAACCAAGCGCTGATTGAAACTTCTTAAACTGTGAGCCAAAATAAAACTTTTCTCCTTATAAATTGATTATCATAAGTATGGATGGTATATTGAAGGAAAGCTGACTAACACAAGAATGATCAAAATGTTCTAAACTCAAATTGTGGTGCTTGCTGCTCAACCCTGCTAATATACTAAAACAATTGAATCATGTACTTTAAATCGGTCAATTTATGGTATGTGGATTATATCTCAATAAGGATGTTAAAATGTCCCTACTAATTCCTTAATATTTAAATATTAATTCCTCTTTACCTCTAAGAAAATGCTATTATTCAAAAAATTAAGTGATTTTACTATGACACAAATTTAAATATAGTAATCTGGCATACCCATTTCACAAAATGTAACTACTTTAGATTGCATATTTTTCTCCAAACATCTTTATGTCTGATAAATTTTTCAGTTTTTACTAGTCCAGTAGGAGGGATTTGGTAATGCAAATATATCATGGTTGAGTGCTATGGAAATGAGTATTTTGAAATACAGCACAAGATATACTTTTGAAGGATGCTACTCAGATCCAAGTTCATTTTCATGTATAAGTATCTTCCTGTTTACTTTTATACATAGCTTCCTTTTTTGATGTTCAAACAAGGCTATCTGAACCAAATATGTCTACATTTTAAAACCATAGGATAATTTTTTAAATGAGATTTTTCCAACCTATAATATCATCATTTATACAGTTATATTAGTTTTGTAGTTTCATTAAGGCATATAGATAAAACAGTATTTTCCATTTTCTCAACTGCTAACAGTTTAAGCAAGTGAGGTTAATACAATAAATGGAGAATGAAGAAAAAGAAGTTTGGGTGGTTTATGATAAAAGCATCAAGTTAAAATTTTATCATTCACAGAAAAGATTATAAGGAAAGATGCAAATGAAAATTCACTTTTACATCTTGGGAAAAAATTTAAAAGTACATGGTTATACAAAACAAAAATGACAATTAAAAAAAGATATGATGGGGAAGAGATCAATAAAGGCATTGAAATTGAAGATTGATAGAGATACAAAAGTAGACTATTGAGTTAAGGGGATCGTAGATGGTAAGGTCTCAGGATAGATTTCATTTAGTTTTTAAAAACGTTATTACCAATGAAATTGGCATTTAGAAATATGTTCAACAGACTTCTTAGCAGAATTTCCACAGTTCTCCATGATTTGATTTGTGCTTATATCTTTAGTTTTTCTCCTCAACTTATATTAACGACAACAGCAACTGTCGTGACATTAATCACTATATTGCTTTTAGTGATAGGATATTTTTCATGTGTCCAAAATAGTACAAGTTTCTCCAAAAGGCCATATTTTATTCAATCCTTACCAAAAAGACTGTGGTGAATATTATTGTTATCCTCATTTTCCAAATGAGCAAAACAAAGTGTTGAAAGCTTAAGTGAACTTGATCTAAATTAAACTGGTAGTAAATGTCAGAGCTACATTCAAATCCAGCTTCTCTGACATTAGTGTGTGGCTTGTAGGACTTTCCAAGTATATGGAACTATTTACAGTGCTCTGAACAAGTCTCATTATTTCATACCTTGCACAAACTTTCATTCTGTCTGTAATGTTTTTTCTCATTATTCCCCTGGTAGATTCTTAAGACTTTCATCCTGCAAGACCAAATCTCATGTGTGTTCTCCTCTGCTAAGCTTTCCCTTACTCAACCAAGCAGAATTGATGACACTGTCCTTTGTACTCCCATTGGTCCTGGTACATATTGCTAATCTTCCTTGAACCCACTGTAGTGTAATTATTTATATATACATCTGTCTAGAACATAATGAGAATATAACAATATGTTGTTAAAAGAAAGAAGAGATAAATGAATGAGTGCCCTGCAAACATAAAACATTATGCTATTGTGGCTCAAAACATGAAATTACTATAGCACTCAATAAAAAGTTTCTAATTTTAACTTCACTATAAGGCTTTAGGGCAGGTAATGATTGCTTCACAGAAGTAATTACAGGAAAGGTCTCAGAAAGGATTTATTTACATTAAATTATTATATCATTATTAGCACAATTTTCTTGTTATTTTATGTGTTTTGTTAGAAGTATTCAATCTGTCACCTTGTCTGACTACTTCTATCTTCTCAACATAGTGTCAATAATTGACTAGGAACATGGATTAAATATAATATTTCAAAATACAAAATAGTATATAACAACCATCTATGTATTTGTGCAGAGTGAAAAAGAAGTTATTAGTTTAAAACTGCATTTGCCCATTTAGGATTAAAATGTGTGAGCTTGAATAGAAGAATGCACAAGTTAGCTAGAAAGTAGCCCTTTTGGGGAAAAAAATCATTCAGAGGGAAGACTTTGGCACGTGACAGTTGCTCCAATTGCATCACTGAGCATTCAGATGCGATGGAAAGCCACAATAATGGAACAGAAGCACTAAGGGTGATATCTGAAGTACATTGTACACTTTTCTTGATAACCAAGCAATGCAGTAACACAAAGACATGAGAGAGAGTGAGCGAGCAAATATCTTCCTCTTTAGTAGAAAGCACAATAGAGTTTTGCTTTTTGTTTTGTTTTGTTTAAACAAAACTGTCTTATGACATTTCAGGATCTCTTAATCATACTGTGATCATACTGGTCAGGAACAGCCAGCATGTCTTCAGGGAATATAGCATACCTTTAATGGAGGAGGTAATAGCAGTCACAGAGGATTTTAGTGGACTTGGTGAACCTTATGGCCTCAACAAGAGTCAAGGTTTCATTTTTCGTGAAGGTCAAAGTTAGCTAGAGTGTATGACATTATAGGGTTTATGTAGAAGAGATGACTGGGCTCCTGGATCTTTGAAAATTGTGGATATCAAAAACACCAAACAAATAAACAAAAAACAAAAAATGGTATAGGTGGTATTATGTGTTTTTTACCATCTCTTCTTTGAGATTATCTTTTAAGAAAAAAGCCTCAAGAAGTTGAAGGATGCCATGTGGACATAGAGTGAATTTGTTTATGTGGGCAAATGAATACTCTAAGTGACACTGTGGGGCATGATGAGGAAATTGAAGGCACTATTTGGGTTAGTGGTTCTTAGCAGAGGCAGATAACTATTGATGACCCTTCTCCCTATTCAATACTGTTTATTAATTTCAGAAAGGGGTTAGATACTTGGTTATTTTAGTGCAATATGTAAAATTACAATGCTTCAGATTTACCTGAAAATAACTTAGTTATAACAATTTACAAAATTACTTAGTTATAACAAATTAGTTAGTTATAACAATAGGCATTTGCATAACTAATATCTATTTTACTATTTATGTATTGTGTCCTTGACTTCTTTTCTTGAATAATTTTATCACCCCCTCCCCACCACCACCCATTTTATCCCTTTATGCATTCTTTTTCTGCAATGGAATGAATGATTGTGATGCGAAAAGTTACTGTTTCTAATAGCTTTAGGAGGTAGTCACCCACTTCACCCCTTCATTCCAGCGTTTGAGTTCTTTGATGGTACATTAAGCTCCAACAGAAGTATTCTTGTCTCTTTAAACTTGTCTATTTAACCCTGCTAAATTTATTGTTTACTTGAAGGTAATGATAGAAATCAAGTAATAAATATAGATGAGAGAAAAGAAGCATCTCAAATTATTTCCATCCCATCATTTTAGGCAATCAGATATCTAATAGTCAAACTTGGATAATAAATAAATAGCACATCACATTCTTAAGAGGTTATATTGACAATCAAGGGCTTTCAAGTTACTAACACCCAATGATTCATTCAGTGGTTCCTTCTGACTTAAAAGCATCTCACATTTGTAAGTGCTTTATTCACAGCATGGATTATCTGCTCCTTTGAGGAAGACCATAACCTATTTTCCCTAAGCTTTTTTTTTTCTTTCTTTCTTTATTTTAGACTGAAAAAGGAATGATAGTCTTAGGCAGGCAGGAAGTTCTGTAAATTGTAATATTGATTTTCGATAGTAAGTGCCAGAGTTAACAAATATCTGAAATGCCAGTGATAGTAACCCTTTTGAGATCACAAGTATAACAATGAAAAGCATGATTTTGATTGCTTTTGGTTTAAACATCAGTGCTTTGATGACTCTTTTATCATCTTCCCATGTCAGATTTTTCATTTGAAATTAGTGCTGAGCTTTTCCAATTCCCTGCCTGTGATGCAGCTCTGGTAACTCCTAGCTAGCTCCAAAGCACTGCAGAAGGTCACTCTACATGTCCAGATATCCTTTTCATACCTGTAGGAGTATGACTCCTTGCCAGGCTGCACCCTTTTTAACCAGCCCCTTCACCAGGCAGGGGTTTAATATTCCACTCAGGGCCAGTCTTCCACTGGTAGCCATTGCTACCAGTCTTCCTTCCTCTCTCCTTCTGGGCTCCAACACCTGGGCTATACAGGGCTTTTTAACTCTACCCTTCCTGATGTACTGTCCTACTTGCTTGGCTCTACCTGATGACATTTAGTGTGATTTGAAGAAAAGGATTAGATTTTTTAACAGATTAAATTAATAGTACTTACATGGTAAATACTAGATTTATAAATTTTCCTTCAGAAAACATTGTGAAAAAAACTGCTTATCAATTATTAGCTAGAACACAAAGAAGAACACAATTATTAGCTAGAACACAAATATTAGCTAGAACACAGAGATAATTCCCCAAATTCTTATTTGTACTGAAATGGCTGCCAAATATATACTACCATCCCAGATCGTGCTAAGTGAGACCCATGCAACTAATTGCCTACCTGGAATTTTTCCTGAATGCCTGCCTGTAAGGCATGGCAAACTCTATACTTCTAGCCAAACTACAGTCTGTCCCTTTCCAGTGTCATCTGTCTTATTCTCTCAGTTAATGGGACTGTTGTAGAACCAGTCCTGAAACCTACTAAATAGCCTTGCTCCATCTTTTTTTTCCTGACTATCCACGTGCAGCCTATGTACTGCCCCATAGAACACATGATCTTAATCTATTCACTTCTGCCTATCTCTTTTGCTACCACTCTAATCTGAGGTAGTCACTCATCCCTTGACTACTGAAATAACTTCCCAAGTATTCCCTCTGTGCCTGCCTATACCTACCACAATCTATTTACACTGTAGCACTGATTTCAAAATATAGTTAGAGCACATCCAGTTAGCTATGCTCCTGGCTTCTGCCTTAGAACACAGGAGTAACCTTCTATTCCTTTTAGGGTTAAAAACATAATCCTGGAGCTATAAAGCAACATGATAGCTAGCCTCTACCACCTCTTCAGTGTCATCTTGCTCCATCCTTCCTCCAGTGCTCTGTGCACTAGCCATACAGTCTTTTCTGTCAGCTCTTTGAATATGCCTTGCTGTCTCTAACATAGAGTCTTTGCACATGTTCTCCTGCCTGAATACTCTTCCACTATGCACACACAACAGTCTTAGTTCCTACTCTTTCTTCAAATCTAAGTTCTAAAATTATTCCCTTAGACCAGTATCCCTGACTACCTGACATGCCCAGTCATCTCATTTGATGTTTTTCTCTCACTATAATTTCATTCTGATCACAGCTGTCCACTTACATTTGTGTTTGATAGGTGCCCAATCTCTCCCAAAAGCCTAATATCCCTGACTATGGGCATCATGACTCTTTATTTACTTACTGTTGTCATCATTTAGTTTGTTTACCATTATATCTTGTCATCTAGTAAGCCTTCAGTATATACATTTGAAACAACTGGATGAATAAAATGAAGTTACATTACGCTGGATGAGAGTCTATGAGGATTTTTTCTCCTTCCTTTATTAAAGGACTATATCCCTGAAGCTTTCTGTTTAATATGCTGCTGTTTTATTGTTGGTCATTACCAGAGTTTCTTGAGGCTGCTTCCCTTTTGCAATGTCTTTAAAAGACTGAAGTACACGGCCTTAACACTTTCAATTTGAAAAATTTGCCAAAGATTAAAAGAAAATATCATGGAAATTAATAAATGTAAATAGCATAATATTTTAAATTAATATTACCTATGAATAGCCAATCTTCAATATCTTGGTTGTAAAATTATAACAATAGGCCAACTATAATATTCATGTAATACTGTGTAGTCAACACTCTTCATTTAGCATAGGGAGAAAAAATAGTTAAAATAATTTATAAGAGATAATAACTCCTTGCCTCTTCTATTTTTACTTGGCAAGGATGTTCAAAATGTAAAAAATTCCTTGTAATCTTCCAGTATGATGTGCTGCTCTCAAGGCAGCAAAGAAATAAATGGGGGCTATGATTATTTTACTAAGACTTCAGGATAAAATTTATGGATATCTGAGTTGAACTATTATTTACAAGGTGGCCTTTTTTGTCTGTTTGTTTTTTTCTTTTTCCTGACAAGTCTATTATCTGGATCTTATTTGATATTTGCCAAGAAGTTATGTGGGTGTGATATGTACTGGGGCCCAGCCTGGGCTGGGAGTTATTTTACCTTGTATTTTATGTGGGTGGTTGTCATGTTACTTTAGAAACAACCTTTCATATCTGACAGGGTATTTCAGTTTATTTGATCAGTTACTCATTTTCCATAATCTCTAAAGGCAAAGGGTATAATCACAACTCAGCATGAGAAGCTGTGAGTACAAAAGCACCCTTCGAATCACAGAGAATCCAAATATTTTGTTTTGAAATATGACCAACCATATCTCATTGTTTTTCATTGGTTTTGTTTACTTTTTCTGAGAAAAACACATATTGATACATTTTTCTGTGAAACATTTGGTGAAAATATGATTGATACAATGCAATCATTTTACACACCAACTATTTCAGCAGATGTAAACTGATACTGTGTAAGAAATATGTCAAACTCTTATTGAAACTTAAAATTCCAATTTACCTATTAATTAGCAGCATATGATGATTAATGTGAATTGTCAACTGGATTGGAACAAGACACTTTTGCATGTATCAGTGAGGGAGTTTCCAGAGATTAATGAAATGTGGGAAAGCAAACTGAGGCCAGTAGAACCACCCTGAATATGGGTGGTGCAGCCCAGTGGGTTGGGGGACTGGATGAAAGGAGGGCAGAAGAAGGAGGAAACCAATGCAGACACAGGTACTGTTCTCTCTTTCTTTCTTTCTCTCTTTCTCTCTCCCTCTCTGCTTCCTGACCCTGATACCACCAAACCAGGAGCTGAGCAGGTTTCCACAGAGCCCTTCCTCCTTGATATGCTGCCTCATTGAGAGCCCAGAGCAATGGAGTCAACCATCTATGGACTGAGAACTCTGAAACCAAGAACCCCAAATAAAATTTTCCTCCTCTAAGTTGTTCTTTGACAGCGTTTTTGTTATAACAACAAAAAAAGCTAACTAAAACATAGTGTCAGATTACTATTCTGGATTCCAGTTTCCTATAAAATGATGATACTAATAATATCTACTTTGTAAGACTGTCATGAGCATTAAAGGAGATAATTCATGTTACGTACTTTTCATATAGCCTTGACTCTCAGCTCTGATGATAGCAGTTATCAAATGTCCCAGGACAATGGATTTCCTGAGTGCAGCAGAATGTTCCTAGCATTGCAACAGTAGGATAGCTGCAAAAAATCTTTCAAGCTCTGTAACTTTTTAGTGCACAAAAAACCTCTGGCAATTCACAAGCCTTAAACAATTTACAATACCCCTATAGTTTACCTTCCTGATTATGGGACCCTATACAAAAAACTTGCAGAGCTAGTTCTGGGACACTGTTCCTCCATCAGAGTGCAGTGTACCATCTGGTCTCAGCTTTACTTGATAATGTCTTGGTATTTTCTTTGTCTCTGTGTTTATCTCCATCTTCAGTTGCCCCTATTTGAGAATCCTTGGATTCTGAAGAATCCTTGGTTCTTGATACCAGAGAGTCCTTGGATTCTCCAGTAGGGGTTGCTGGAAATGGAGAAAAACACAGAGAAAAAGAAACACAGAGACATTAACAAGTAAAACTGGGGCCAAGTGGGACACTGCACTCTGATGGAGGAACAGTGACTACATCTAATGCAGTATTTATCTAAGTGGGCTTATTTACATTCTGTTGTTTATGGCTACAACCATGATGTTTTACATGCCTCTCTTTTTGTAAGAAATAATTGTATTCATCTCTTTGACAAGAATTTATAGAATATCTACAAATTCTACACAGCAAGCTAGAATTTCATGATAAAAAGGTGCTTTTATGTAGTTCAAGTCTTGAAAAATCATGTCCTACTGTCTGTGTTAACATTATTTTGCTGTTCCACTGTTAGCATGCCTTAACATTTCTTCTAAATTTATTACTTAGGTAAATGGCTCAATTGTTAATTACAGTAACTTCTTAAAAGACTCAACAATTTCAAAGAAAAGTAGCAATAGACAATTTGGGCCATATGATTTCTTTTTTAAAATTGTATACACTTAAGGAGTATAATATGTTTTGATATATGTATACATATTAAAATGACTACCACAGACAAAATATATACCCATCACTGGGTATATATCCAAAGAAAATGAAATCATGAAATCATTTTCATGAAATCTTCTTACATTATATATATATATATATAATGATGTACAACAGATCTCTTGGATTGATTCTGATTTATCCAGCTTGAAATATTGTATCCTGTGACCTATCCTTCCCCAAACCCATCATCCACAATCATCTCAACCTATGGTGATCACAATTCTACTCTCTACTTCTATGAGATCAACTATTTGATATTCCACATATGAGTGATATCATGTGGCATTTGTGTTTCTGTCTCTGACATTTCATTTAACATAATATCCTCCATATTTTTCCATTTTGTTACAAATGACTTCATTTTATTCAGTTTTATATTGAATAATAAAACCGAATGAATTATATTCCATTATGTATAAATTCCACAATTTTTGGTCCATTTATGAATCATTTGATAGATACATACTGATTCTATTTCTTGGCTGTTGTTAATAGTGCTGAAGTAAACATAAGAAATTAGATATATCTTTGACGTAATGATTTCATTTTCTTTGGATATATACGCAGTGATGGTATTGCTGGATAATATGGAAATTCTATTTTTAATTTTTTGAGGAAGTTCTCTACTGATTTCCATAATGGTTGTATTATTTTATGTTCCCTACCCATAGTGTCTGGGGTTCCCTTTACTCCACATCCTTGTCAGAACTTGTTATCTTAAGTTTTTTTGATAATAGTCATTCTTACTGAGGTGAGGTAATATCTCTTTTTGGTTTTGATTTGCATTTCCATGCTGATTAGTGATGTTGAATATTTTTCATGTACCTATTGACCATTTGCATGTATTCTTTTGGGAAAATATCTTGTGCAATTTTAATCACACTGTGTTCTTGCTATTGAGTTGTTTGAATTCTTTGTATGATTTTTTTATTAACCCCTTATCAGACATATGGATTGAAAAATATTCTCCCATTTCAAAGGTTGCCTCTGTTTACTTAGTTTTGCAGAAGGTTTTGAGTTTGAGGTGATCTTGTTTGCGTATTTTTTGCTTTTCTTTCTGTGATTTTGGGAGTCATATCAAAAAATTATTGCTGGGTCTCTGTATTGCTGTATCAGGTAGTGACTGTGTGCAGTTGCTGGGAAGAGGCAAACATTTGGGTAAAAACCTCCCTTTGGTGGAGAGTAATCTGGAGAAGGGGTCTTAGTTGTGAACTGTCTACTGTAGAGACTACAGTGATAGAATGAGCAACTTAGTTCTGTAGAGGCCTTATATGCAGAGAAATGTGAAAGAATTAGGGAAATTAGGACAATCATGTGCTTCCAGTGTCAATAACCCAAATCACTCTGGTGTTGTCTCTTTCCACTTTCATTCCTACTCAACTCAGCATGTCTTCCTTCCATATACATTCCCTGTAGGTGACTCTGTAACCCCTTATACTGTGTAATCTCATTGCGTTCACACTTGCTTACAGCCTTCAGCCAGTTCTTCCTACATGATTCCATTTAGCTGGGTTCTGACTTTCACCAAATGATGCAAGTTTTTTCATAATTTTTTCAGGTTCTTCTTTTGAATTCATTTGATGACAAGTTCAACAGTATATTACTCACACAGTTCATATCTCTTTTCAAGATAATTGTCTCTTGTTATGACTCAATAGTTTTCTTAAAAGTTAACATTTTCCACTTCTGTTTATCTCTTTTCAGTTCATCACCTCAAACTCACTTCATTCTCCTCCAATATCAGAGTTCTAAACCATTTCCCTTGGATTATGGAACTTCTGACCTTATAGTTTCTTATAAATCTTTTCTAGGTTTCCATAATTTCTTATTTTATTTTTTCCTACTTCTCAGGTTCCTAATTTGTTTCATGTACTGGAAAATTTCTTCCTCTCACTCTATAAATATAGGCATACTTTAAAGTTGTGTTCTTAAATATTCAGCTCATTATTTTTCCCTTGGTAATCTGACTGTGTTCCCACAGGTTAAATTATCACCTCTACATGGATGAGTTTCAATTTTATTTTTTCCACATAGACTTTCTTCCCAAACTACATTGCTGGACTTTATAACAACAGCCTGTTGTATCTCAACGGTCACAACTGATGTGTACCTATTTTGATAACCCTTTCATGTCAAGAATCAAACTGTCAGAAGTTCCATTTGTTTCATTTTGTTTTAATGTATTTAGTTCTTTCTACCCTAATTAAACTTTTCCATACTTGTGTGTGTGGCAAGAAGCTTAAGCCAATTTATCAAGCATCTATTAAATGCCTACTCTATTCTAATATTGGAAGGCCCAGTAGTTACAAATATGAATAAAGTATAATTTTAGTCCTCAAAGCATTCTATTGGAAGAGGCAGAAAATAAATATTTAGCCATAAAATAAAGAAGCAATGGCCATTCTAGTGTCATAAATAAAATGCTATGGGAATACTAAAAAGCAAGAAATTAATTCTGATATGGGAATCTGTTAGAGTAGTCTTCATAGAGGATATGACATTTCAGCCTATTTCTGAAGATGAGTCAGACATGTAGCATCCTGACATTTAAAAGTGTACAGTCTAAAAAATGTCTAAACTGTGCCAACATCCATAATAGATGCTTACCTACTCATAGGAACATCAGTGACACACTACAAATGACTCCTTACCCAGGGTTCCAGTGTAAGGCTTCTAGGAAAATGTCCCTATTCTATCATTTGAGTCTACTTCTTTGTTCTCAGTCTTGAAATCAAGTTTCAGACATGGTGCTTTATAAATTTCCTTTCTTCTTATGCCCATTCTCATCAAATAGATTTCAATACCCTTTTGCTTCATGTTCTAAGGTTGCTGAGAAAAATTAGCTCCTGGAAATCCAGCCATTTTCAGAAGATGAGACCTTTGGTCACCCTAGTGGGATACTGAAATAATTCTGAGAGTAAGGCAATATGTAAGAAATACATAACTATTAACAAAATATCATCAAATGACATTAAGGAGTTTCACAGAGCTATATGATTTTAAAAGAATTCCTTACAAGTATACCAATTTCTCCCCAAGCAACTTTGAAGAGTCTCATCCTGATTGATTACCATCCCCCCTCCCGCATAAACATACCTTTCTTGCATCCCTTTGGGTGTCTCAGAAAAGACTTATATGATGGGGCTGGGATTGTAGCTCAGCGGTAGAGCACTTGCCTCGCATGCGTGAGGCCCTGGATTTGATCCTCAGCACCACATGCAAAAAAAGCAATAAAATAAAGACAATGTGTCCATCTACAACTAAAACAAACAAACAAAAAATAAAAATAAAAGACTTATATGAGCATATGAATGAGAATGTCTATAAGTTTGTCTATGAAGATCTATAAGTCTCTTCTTATTTTAATTTGTATATTTTGAATAAAGTGTATGGCCTCAGATTTTTTGAGCACTGGAGCACTGCATATGAGTCATTTCCTATTGCTATATACATATTTATGTAAGGCAGCAAATCCATGGCACCTGAGGCATAGATAATGCTCATGCTTCTGTGACTGAACTAGGTAATCTGAATCTGGCCTTGCTTCTGTCTGAGGGTGGATCTGCTCAGATATAAAAAGAAGGAAAGAAATGACTACCTGGGACAATAGGAGACTATACTGGACAATAAAATTAAATTAAGTTCACTGATAAGAGATAGTGTGCATTGATGAAATGGTTGGGTAGGCAAGCATAGAACTTTAAATTCAGGCTAGAATGGATTAGACAAAAAATTGATTATTGTTCAGGAGCAAAGCAATGGAGGTGGACCGGGGTAGAAATGCTTTTTGTTTCTTGTGGACTCAGTTATTAAAATAAGTAGATGTTTTGGTCTGATTTGAAAATTATTGCTTTAGATTGAATTCCCTAGCTATTTTTTTCTACAAATGCATTTCCATTGTTGTTAAATAGTAAGATTATACATTAATAGTCTCAGCATATCTATGCTTTTTAGAAATCATAATGGTAAGTACTTAGCCAAAATATATATGAAGAGGTTATGGATTCAAATACACCATATGCAAACATAAAAAAAATACTGGACTGATTTCTAAAGAAGGATACAAGAAATTTATGACCAAGAGAGCCTTATAAGAAATAGAAAAAAATAAATATCACTATATTAATCACAAATATGAAAAAATCATAGAACAGATAAACCTTAGTTCTCCAGAAATATGGTAATAGAGGAACTAGAATTACTGGAGTCAAGTTTGTTAATTTGTTGAAAGAAGTCCTGACATAATCTTCAAAGTTTTGAATGTATATCTCAATCTCAATATTTTCTGCAAATTTAAAAGAGCAGCAGGATTACAAGATGATATACTCCACAGGTAATTTCCTCTATTTAATTCTTAAAATAATTATGAGCTATTTAGAGAAGGAAGCATTTTTGGAATATAATTAGTAGGACAATTTTGAAAAAGAGTATGTGGCAAAACAGATGCCATTCACATACACCAAAATGAATAAAAACATAGTTCTCCATAATGAAAGCAATTTAGTACAGTAATGAAATTATTTAACAAAAGAAATTTTAATTGCATACATTACCATAATTCTTCATATTTATTAGATAAATTAAAATATTAAAGCTCTTTTCAATTAATAAAATGAACATTTTCTCACATCACTCAGTCTGTTTTAAGCATTTAAGAGGAAAGTTAAATTTTTTAAAGCCTTTGTAAATGGTTAAAATATTTGAAGAAGAAAAATGATTTCTTCCTGGGGTACATACTTATTCAACACTAGAAGGCTTTCGAAGATTGTGAAGCTTCACTTTGAACTTCTGGAAAGCAACAGATTATACTTGAATATAAGCACCTTTGGATTGGACTTAACTTGGTTTGAGCTGCGTGCCTTTGGCAAGTTATGAAAACTGTCCAAGTCTCCATTTCTTTACCTACAAAATGGGAATACAAATATCTATGTCTTGGTATTGTGGTGAGTCATACATGAATTATCAAATATTAGGTGTCTAGTACACAAATTGCTCAGTAAATCTTTTGTTCCAAACCATTTCTCCTGTAAAGCAAAACATCTTTGAATAGTAGCATAACAACTGATTCTAATTCTACCATTATCAGTGATTTCTGCTTATTGAGTGTCTATAATCAGTTTTGGGATAGCTCCTTTGCATACATTAACTGAGCATCTCTGATGCAATTTGTATTGAGCTGGTTATATTATATGCTATAGTTATAATCTTAAAATAACTTCATAAGAAAGAAATTTGTAATTATATAGATAGAAAACCTATATTTAGTAGAATAGTGCTATAATTTATATGCTTAAAGATGTACAAGTGTTAAAGGACTTTGGAAGCTTTGTCAATTCTGTGATCTCATTGGAAATGGAATTTCTTTGTAAAAATTAATAGAAGTTTTTGTAACCCCAAGTGATAACTGTGAAAACAGAAGCTCAATTAGGTTGTGTCTTCTTATTAGATCTGTGATTTGTACTTAGTTCTTTCTTTTTTTATGTTTTACCTTCAATTCCAACTTACTTTCCATTATACTATATATTATTGTCAGTGTTGATAATAAATTCAGTAACAACCATACAGATAGACTTTAAGGGGTAATGAAGAGTGAGTTTTCCCTGATTTTCTGGGGATCAGGGCAGGAGAGTAAGAGATGCTTCTTGAATATCTATTTTGGAGTTAGGATTTAGCAGCTGCTTGACATACTCAAGCATCTACTCTGCACCCAGTGTGGTAAAGAAGGATTTTAAAATTTTGAGATTAAAATCTTGGTTTTATTAGCTATGAAACATCATAATGGAAAAAATGAGTTTTATTTTCTGAATATTTGGAACTGTGCAAAACATAAATGAATAAATATGTTTGGAGGAAGATTTGATAAGAATAGACAAAATCACTAATCTAAGACTTTCTCCTGGCCTAAATTTACAAGATCCTTCATTATACATGTTTACCACTTTCCTATAAACTTTTCTTCATAGTTACAGAAAGATTGGGTGTGCTCTCTTTCTCCACCCAAATAAATTACCTGTAATCTACACCATACAGACATACAGATACAATGTCTTTTAATGGATGATAGTAA
Source organism: Xerus rutilus (assembly GCA_028644305.1). Taxonomy (NCBI): domain Eukaryota; kingdom Metazoa; phylum Chordata; class Mammalia; order Rodentia; family Sciuridae; genus Xerus; species Xerus rutilus. The sequence continues at coordinate 95,670,298 of CM053404.1, read as the reverse complement.
ACTGTGGCAGCTCCCTGATTGATGAACTTGGCCCATTACTCAGAGTAGTACTCTCTTGTGGAGAAATGATAAAACAGATGGGCAAGGTATGCAGAAACAAATTTGAAATGCTCAGCTGTGTGGAGAATGACCTTATCAAGCCTAATACTTTTAGTGTGATTGTGCAGACTTGATCAGCTGAAGGGGAGGAGTTGGTCACTTTGCTTTTCTCTTCAATACAATGAGGCAGAGATTTTTACTTCCTGGCACACACATACTAGATAATTGAATCACTTGAGACTGTCACAGGTGGAATAAAATGGAAACTTCTGACAATGTCATCCTTAAGTTTCCCTCTTCCCTGTATCCTATGGATTGAAGCCAATAATTTTCTAAAAAATATATGAAAATATAGCTCTTAATTTTCTAAAAAACATATGCCAATAGAGCTATTACTCTCTTGACAACTTGTCTTATCTCCGCAAATAGTTTTCAACTTGTTACTTGCTTTAAGTGTGACCATGAAATGTTTCTTATGTTGACCAATTTGGAAAGGTCTGTGGGCTTTTAAAATATATTTGATTATTTAGAAAAATATCTACTGATATAATAGCATATTTGTAATAGAAAATGGAAACTAAAATATTAAGATGATATTTCTGATGATATTTATGGTACGTTAAATGTTACTTTCTGTACCGATGGACATTGGTAAATGTTCAGAATTGTATGCTTAGCACTTACAGAACCTGATCAGATTCTCTACTGAGTAGAAATTTATGGCATTAAACTACTTTATTCAAAAAAAAGAAGAGTGTTTGTAATAGTTAGTCAACACTATCTTTGAAAATTTACTAATTCAGGACATAATGCTTTTGGTAATGATTATGCCCAGGGTTTCCTGGAGTTTAATATGGCTTTTTTAAAAAAAATGTTTCTTCCTACTCAATCTGAAGTATTTAATTTATTACTCATCCTTCTTTGTCATATCTGATACAGGACTTATAGAGAAAGGATGATCTGCATCATAATGTTCTCAGTAGACATTCAGAAATACAAATATCTTATTCCCTGATAATATCTGCTTTCATTATAATTTTAAGACAATTAGCTTCTTCTGATTATTATGTGCTTTTGAGCTAAGTTTATGCCCCTTTGTATTTACTCTTTTTATTTTGTTTTCAACTGCATTTCATTTGTTGAACATTTAATGAAGTACAGGTCAACATGACCTGTTAGTTTTTGTAAATTTGCATCTAAGAGAGACAATTATTAAAAGAAACTTAATCCATTAAAATGGTGTAGAGAATATAACTTATCCAGAAAAGACTTTTGATGATTTAGCCAGCAAGTCTCCCAGCTGGCTTACATGATTTTATTCCAAGCCATCCTTAATTCACACGTCAGTATTTCACTCAAGACAGAGCTGTATAGTATTAGATCCCAGAAGAAGTCTATTTATTTCTTTTAAAAATAATAAACCTCTTTTGTTTAGACACCATTCCTTTAAGAATTTTAATGCATTTTCAAAGAGCCTCCATCATTTAGAAATTATTCACCCTGTGGTGTTTTATCCAAATCATATGTCTGTGTCATGTAGGTAACCTGGCATAAAAAATGACAGCACTGCAGTTCTCGCTGTATATATGGATGCAGAGTGAACATAACCAGGAAATATGCACTCTAAGCGATGTGCTCAAATGCAGAACTAAAAAATATGACTCTGTAAGCTTGTCAGTGGTGTGCAGGATGTAGTCTCATTTTTCTAATTTATAGCTTACATTGGAATTGATAGTGTATGTTTGAAAAATAGTAAGCTCTTTCTCTTTACAGTAACAATTTTACTCTGGCTTTTTAGGTGGCATTACTGTGAAAAATCAAAAGTTCTGAACAGGGCCATGACAACAGTGCAATTGGTCAAACTGTCTGGAACTGTAAATTATCTGAGATTATTCCTTACTTCTAAGCTAAATTAGCCTACTATCATGAATAGTGGCAGAAGGTACAAGACTCCTTGGTCAAGGCTTCATTACTTATAATGATAGCCAGAGTATCAGTGTTTTCTTATGCCCTATCCCCAAGCCCCAATTTCCACAAGATATTAAGAGAGTCAAGTTACACCTGAACATGAGGTGTACTGTATTAAAGAAGAGAAATACTGACTTCAGGGAGCTCAAAAATCTCTTAATGCTCATTAAGCATGGCTTCCCTCTTCTTTGGAGAGAGGGACTCTTCTGTTCTCAAAAGCTGTTCGCTGTACAAATATCCTTGAGAAAAGTCAAGAACATAGGGCAGTCGGTGCTTTTGCTTTTAAGAAATGTAGAAATGCAATAGAACCATGGACAGTGACATCTTTAAAGATAAGTCCAAGAGTTCTTGTCTAGAAGAGAATATATTTCCTTCCCTAGGTTATTTCTCAGTTTCAATATCTTGTCTAAGAAAAATGGTTTCTCTTCTGAATATCACTTGGCAAAAAAACTCACCCACTCTTCCCCCATTCCAGATTACTCTTTAGCTTTTTCCTGTCTGGTTTGTATTTAACCACCCCCTGGAACTGATGATTCCATTTACAGCAGCAATTCTCTCCTTTAGGGAATTTCTAAATTCCTCATATTTGATTCTCATATTTCTTGAGCACTCAGCAGAAATTTATAGTACAAATGACTTATCTTTTTTGAAATTCTTTTCTTGGCATCTGTAAACCTCTAATACCCATCCCATACCCACATCACGACCTCAAAATTACCTCTGTGGTTATCTCTTCCCTTAAAAATATTGATGTCCTTTAAGGGTTCTGTTGTCTTACTTCATATACTTCCTTTGTGATTTCACAATGTTGATCATGCTGATTACTCTCAAATTTATATCTCCAATCTAAACTTTTTTTCTGAACTCCAAACTTACATAACCACTTGATTTTGGATAAACATCTCTATCTGGATATTTTATAGACATCATAATTTAAAAAGTTTAAAATATAACTCTTCTTTCTTGGTCCCTCAAAACTCCATGTCCTCATATGTTACTATTCATTGATTGGTACCACCATTCCCTCAGTTTTCCAGTTCAGATGGGTGCCATCCTTGACCTTCTCCTCCTCTCTCTTCTGTATTCATATTTGTTTTGGCCTGGCTGATTTTTACCATTCAGTTATTTCATCAAATACTTCCATTATTCTTGCCAAAACTACTTTAGTCACCACTAGTTTAGTCAGGCCAACATCCTTTGTTGACAATAAATAAATATGTGAAGACTTTTAACATTGCATCTCCTTGATTCCAGGGTCACCTTTAAATTCACTGTCTACCTGAAACATCAATCTGAATTTATCATTCACCTGATACAACACTTTCTTGAGTCCATCCACTAGAGATGGAATTCAAACCTCATATAATGGGATAAACTACCTTTGATTTGGGGCCTGTCTACTTTTTATATTGTTATGGCCTAGGTATCACCATGGCACCTATTACTTTCTCTTTCTGAGGTCTCACCTCCTTGAACAGCAGGTTCTGAGTTAATAATTAAATTGCTATCTCTCTGCACTCTTAGCACCATAAGAGCAGAGAGCTTTTGGCCTTATACATTGTGTTTTCTAGGTCTACATGATACTCTGAGCTGATACAAGACACTCAAAAACTGCTTTTCAGTGAATAGATGAATGAAAGAATGAATGAAAATATGATTCATAGTGAATTCTATCTTCCTTGAAAGTTCCAGATATGTCTGTTTTTAATATAATAGAATCATGATGCCACTTATATAATAAGAATTATACTTTTATAATAATGGAGGACATTTCTTGTAGAGTTTGTATGTTTGCATATGCATGTTTTTAAAAATTTTTTTATTCATTTTAATTAGTTATACATGACAGTAGAATGCATTTATATATGCATATGTTTTACTCAGTTGAATACTAGTATAGATTCTGGGATTCTGGCACATAGAACACTGTCAATAAATATTATAATTTTAGAGAATAAATGAAAAAGGGCACTAGTGTTTATCATTATGAATTATCTCTTTTCATGACACACCCAATTTTATCTATTTCTTTAAATAATGCCATAATGATAGCATTCTGTAATAGAAATTACACAAATATAATGATGAAACAAGGTCTATTTTCTCACTGTTTTGTATGTATATGCCTCTGCTTTCCTGAGCTGTACAATGCTGATAATACAGTTAGAAATCACATAGATGGAAAAGTGAATATTATTCATTGCATACAGTATTGAAAATATGTAATAATAATCTTCTCTTTGAGCATATTTATGTATATATTCTTTTCAGTGTGTTCTGGTAGTGTAGGTGCAGCCTAAAGAGAAGCCACAGTCTCCTCTTTGAATATCCTCTTAGTTCTTTGAGAAAGGAGAATAAATCAGAGAAGTTAGAATGTTGTTTTACTGCTGCTGCTGCCTTCTCTCTCTGATGGCCCTGTTGCTCTTTCATCCCTCTGATGAGTAGGCTAGAGGAGAGGACGAGCCTTGGCTGAAACAGATGAGTATCTCTTTTTCTTCCTTATTGGTGAAGAATAACTACAGCAGGATGGCACAGTGAAGGAGAGGCAGTGGGACCGCAGAACATGTGGGGAGGGGGTTCTCCCAAGAGGCAGCTCTTAAGCCCACAAGAAATTACCCTTCACTGAATGAAGTAATGACATTACAGGTTACCATTGCATCCATAAGCACTCTGGAGAAACCCTTTGAGATAACACCAATTAAGTGAGCTTTTAGCCAGCCTTAGTGATAGGAATACATGTGATCTCTTTGCCACATTTTCTGTTCCATGTTGTGTATTTGAATGTTGTGTAGTTCTTGGGAAGCATGCCTTGTGATTTTAGAGGATTTGTTTATTTGCTTGGTCCTGTTCCACAGCACACGCTGTGCTTTCCTTTTAGAGACAGTGGCAGTGCTTGTTACATTTTATCATTATTGCTTTGTTGATGTGTTTGGTTCAAGCTCTAAATAAAATATATGCTATTATACCTACCAACTTTATTTTTAGCTTCTTAGCAATGTGCCCGCTTCTTGCCTAAAGCTGCCTTTCATTGCACAGGCTTACATAATCTTAAAAGGGAAATAAAGCCCAAAGCTCCTCATAATATTCTGGGAGTAATATACCTCCATTTGTATCAAGCAATATTAAAAGTGTCTTTTGATAATGTGTATATAGGAAAGTGTATTGATTCTTTATGGAAGCTATCACAAGTAAGGTATCTGATATTAAGCAAGTTTGTAGACATCCATAAATAAAAATACTTACCTTCATCTTTAGAACATTTCTTGCTCCTTTTATTATAAAAATGATAAGCATTTTATAAAACATTTCTCAATTAATTAAATTTCACTCTTTTGTGCACCTAAAACTGTCTTTTCCTTTGCTTTGAGCTAACTTTATAAATTGAAATTATCTGCTACTGACCCTCAGGATTAGAAACTGGTTATTTTGGCTTTACAACCTGAATTAAACTAGTGCAAAGGACGAGTTTTGTCTTCCCATACATCCAGTATAGAATTCCTTCTGAAGGTTGCATTTTAGGAGGATTCTGACTTGAATTTTTATTTATCTCTATATACCAGAGAATGACAAAGTTTATGACAAAGTGGTTTCTTTCTCATTTTGTTTTTTCTCTGCATTTTGTTAAACTTCATACTTCATAAGGAGCTTTTATCTGAATCTGGTTTATAATTATAAAAATTCAACATGATATCTTCCCCAGGGTAGTAGAGAGTAGTCAGGCAGCTGTTCCTAATGGTAGATGAAGAGAAGGATAAAGAAATAGCAAACAAAGGGGAAGAGGAAATGTGAAGTTGCTAATCATTGAGCATTATAAGTCAAGCAAGAGAATAAACTCTAGAGATTTGCTTCAAAAGATTGTACCTGTATTCAATAATAATGTATTCTACAGTCAAAAATGTGCTAACAGGGTAGCTCTCATGCTAAGAGCTCTTATCACAATGAAAAACAAACACACAAGCAGTAATATTGATAATAGTAATACTTAGGTTGTAATGTTCCCTGGATTACATATGTTATTTCAAACTTGAAAAGACAGGTATTCTCTCCCTTTAACAGACAGGAACACTGAGACACAGTGAAGATAATTTATGTAAGTTCACAGAGCTAATGAATGGCATTATGGAAGATGGGGAAGAGAATATATAAAATATTGTATTTCTTTGCAAAGCCTGAGAACTTTTCCACAGATTCAAGATAATTTAGTTTCTTTCTAGGAAACAAATATTCATTTGGGGGGAAAAAGATATGTAACAATAACACTACATTGTTTAGTTAATAGTGATATGTGTGACTAGTGATAATTAGTATCAAATTTAGAAAAAAGTTCTTGAATGATAGTGATATAACTAAAGCATAAATCGATCTTTTGGGAAGCAACATTTGGATATTATAAAAGTTCAAACTTTTAAGGCAGCATACTTATATTCCTTTTATATATAAAGCTTTTATATACAAAACTTTTATATACAAAGCTCAAAGCACCTTTCAGTTTGCCTTAAGCACTCAGATATGAGTTTTAATTTTTAACACTCACACGTTTGTTTTCAGCTGACACTACTCTCCATTCATTCTTAGCTTATCCATCACACTTATGCCTCCATTCATCCCTATCCTTCACCACTCCCTCCTCTAGTTTCCCTTTCATTTATATTGATAGCAAAAAGCCTGGTTCACAAAACACTTCCTGATATCTCAGCCCTGGCATGCATCTCATTTCTTTATGCATCATGAAATTGCTTTTACTCTGGGAAAAAGAAAGAAACAATAAAAAGATAGTTTGGATACTACTTAGGTTAATATTACAATGGTGCTTAACTTCTGAATTGAAAGTATCTTTACTAACAAAATAATTATTGAAAATATTCTTACAAATTTTGGCTTTTGAAATACCTGGAAAAAGTGGGGATTGGAAAGTAAGATGTTGCTACAATGAGAAACTTGGCAAGTCAATTCTGGTAATAAGGAATTATTAAAACAAAATGAGTAATTTATTAAAAATAATATGAACAAATGCATTTAGTTAATTAAATAGAATAATTTGGGGGACACACTTTGATATAGCCATGGAAAGAAAGATTAAAAGCCCCATCTAATCATATCATATTTTACAAAGTATTTTATTATATGTGCACATATTTTATCTCCCTAAATGAATCATAAGCCCTTTGAAGACAGGAATTGAGTTTCAGTATCTATCACACATAGATCTTTCATATAATATTCTGTCAATGAATGTACACTACATAACTAAATTCATAAGTCTAGCAAGAAAAACTTTAGCCTCAAACCTGTTGTGTTGACAGGATTAATCCTAAAGGATTCCATTTCAAAAAGATTTCACAAATAACTAATAAACACCAGACATAACAAAAAGTTCAGATAGGCTTTCCCACTTATTAGCACTATTGACTTTCATAAAAATCCTATAATAAAAGCATTATTATCATCATTTTACACTTTGGGACATTGAGGCTTAGAGAAATTAATGTTCTCAGGGACTACCTTCCCAGTTGGAAGGTGAACAGCTGAAATTTTTCCACAGGCCTTTGACTCCAAAGCTTTGTTTTGCATTTACACTATTTTTGAATAAAAAGAAATTTTTAGTAACAGAAGTCCTTTAAAGGGATTTGTGTGTATGTGTGTGTATATGTGTGTATATGCATTTGTGTGTATGTGTGTTTCTAGTAAATGCTAATGACAAATTTACTTTGGCAAGTCAACAAAACTAATTTAGTAGAGTCAATCAAGTATTATTCACACTTGCTAATTAACAACACCTTTGATTTTTTGGCAATGGAACCAAACCAGTGACTAGAAAGTTATTAGTCTAAAATAGACCAGGACATGGCTGTCAGCAGCCTCCACTTTGAAACACAAGGACAATTCTGGTGAATTTGTCCCTATCTAATGAATAAAGTTTTATAAAATGCATCCTCAGTGTTGCAGCATTCATAATCACTTCACTAAGGAATGAAATTATTTCAAACATACTTTAAAAATTCTGAATTGGTTAACTAGTTTTTTATTTTTTAACTTTCTGATTTTAGGTATTTATTCATTATTAGGTATTCATTTATTCACTCATGGACTAATTTGACATTTATTTATCATATACTTTCTAATTATGTGTTCAGTCTGTCACCCATTCCTTTAGAGGATTGCTTAGAGAAAGAAATGTAATAACGAACAATTGTGAGGCAGTGTGTCACATCTTTTGGTCATTATGACCAAACTACTGGATTTGAATAACTTAAAGAAGAAAAGGTTTATTTCAGGTCACAGTTTCAGAGGTTTCAGTTCACAGTTGACTGGCTCCATTGCTTTTGGCCCAAGTTGAGGCAGAACATCATAGTGTAAGGGCATTGCAGAAGAATAGTGCTCAGTTCATAGAAACCAGGAAGGGGATAAAGAGAGAGAAATGGCCTAGGGATAAGATATAGTCCCAAGGTCATATACTCAGTGACCTACTTCTTCCAACCACGCGCTACCTTCCTGTAGTTCCATTCAGCTATCAATGGATTAATACATGGATGAGATCAGAGCTTTCAAGATACAATCATTTCCCAAAAGTCCCACCTCTGGACATTGCTGCATTGGAAACCAAGTCTTCAACAGTTGAGCTTTTGAAGAATATTCTAGTTTCAAACCATATAGTAAAAGTCTCTCCTCTAGAAAAGACTACTACTACTCTCCTCTAGAAAAGAATACTTTGTAAACAATTACTGCCTTCACAACAGATTTTTTAATCTTTGCAGCCAGAAAAATATAATAGTCTTTCTCTGCACAGACTATTATATTATTGCTAATAAAAGAAGAAATATAAAACACTAACCAAAAAAACAGAGATTTTATAACAGGTTACTATATTGTAAAATTTTAAAGCTGTTTCTATTTCTGATATCTCAACACCCTAACAAATAGACTGTGAGTATTGTACCCAGACAACTGGGTACACAAGAGGATAAGGACCTGCCACGAGCTCCCTGCTCACTTCCCCTGATTGTGACCTATTGATATTCAACACAACAATGAAATTGCTTCCCATCTTTCGCTTGTATACTCCACCCCAAACCCCAATAAAGACATCGCCATGGGGCCTCATTCTAGCAAATGTCACATATGAGGTGTTTAACAACAGATCAGATAGTGACAATGAATTCAGAAGCAGTGGTCCCAGACAAGCCTTAAGCAGTGGTTAGACCATGATTCCTTCCAGGTGGTCGTGTCTTAGAAAAGCTGAGGAGTTAGTTTACCAGAAGCTATTTGATACTTTCAAGCCTTTTGAAGAAGGAGTAAGGCAAGTACTTTTGAAACCATGTAGGAAAAAGATGTGTCAGGCTATAATACCCCATCTGCCACTCTGTTCTCTGTCCTGGAATGGGCAACTCAGTCTTACAATGAGAGTCTATAGTTAAAAGTAAGAAAAAACAAGTTTTTATTTATACCTTAAATGCTATGGGACAGGAAAGAACATGTCAATAGAAGGACAAACTTTAGTGACAGCACTACCTGTAGAATTTAAGATGGTATCCAGGTGTGGTGACTCATGCCTGTAATCCAGCAACTCAGGAGGCTGAATTAATTTGTGGTGGTGATAGCATTATTGGATAATGAGAGGGGGTCATTACTTAATTTTAGTCAGTTCTCTTAACTACTATGCTATACTGATGGTTATGCCTTTACTGTATGCTACAAATGTGAATTTTAGATGGACTATTTACCTAACAATATATGTACACTTGAGGTAGAAAAATGATATTCTATGTTTTGATGATTTAGTAATAATAATAAGGAATGATGCTTGAATCCAGTGGTTAATTTGTGACTAAACACACCATAGAATTGATAACTTCACATTCATTTTTTTGTTGTTGTTGCTTATTACCATAGCAAGGAAAAATATTGCCATTACTGAGATATCCTGGTTATTTCTTTTTCCTTAAATGTTTATTTTCCTTTCAATGTAGATTTTATAAAATATGTATGACTATTGGCTATTAGTATTATATATTAAGTTTTCAAAGTTCACCAATAGTAATACTATTGTCAATTCTTCTCTTAAATCTTTGGGAAATTCATGATCCTAAAGTTTTAGGAATAATACTGCATATTGTTTAAGATCACAAACATTGGCACCTGGGTTTGCTTACTATAGAACTTGAACAATCCACTTAACCTCTCTGTCCCTTATTTGCCTTGTCTATATAAAAAGAACTGTATTATTCTATAACCTTGAGTCATAGAATTGTTATAAGGATTATATGGGGCTGGGATTGTAGCTCAGTGGTAGAGGGCTTGCCTAGCATGTGTGAGGCACTGAGTTCAATTCTTAGCACCACATAAAAATAAAGGTAGGTGTCTGTCTACAGCTAAAAATATTTTTTAAAGAAAAGATTATGTGTATTAATGCATCTAGAAGACTGGCAAACATTAAATGTCAACTACTATTATTATTGCTATACAGTAAAGTAAGTTGGTTAGTCATTCTGCTGATGAGTTAATTTTCAAATTTGCATTATTTGAACTTTAGTGATTCTTTCTAAATAATGTGCATTCTGTTTTCATAATGAATCTTTTTGAAATTCATCTGCTCTTTCTGTTCCACTTATACCTGCTAAATTGGCAAAAAAATGTGAAAGTATCAGATGGATTTGAATATTCATTCACAAAAGCTTTGGTCTTGCCTTGAATTAAAGTAGCTTCTTTATATTGATCTGCTTACTAACTTGGCTATCCCTAATCAAACTACATCCATTCCTGTGGATCCACTTATTTGTGTGTGCTCTTTCCCCTTCCCCAACCACCAAATTTCATGTGACGTACATAGACCCTGCATGCTGATTAGCACATGATTATGTGGATCCACATACCTATATAATCACAGTGTTAATGCTAGTAAGTTTTGATGAACAAGGAAAAATTCAAAAGTCAAGTTGTTGGAGAGGGAGTAGGAGTTGAAGAAGGCCAGAGAAAGTAGATTATAAAAAACTCTTTCAATCACAAAATTTCTGGTTCCTTATAAAATAACAGTTCACATGTCAGGAAAATATGATTGAGCTGTTATTTAAGAAGTCAAGTTTTGCCTATGCACTATACTTTGGAGGTCTGTTTGCGACATCAGCTGGCATTACTCTAAACAGCAGTACATCTATAAACTCTTAGATGTTATCATGTGAGTATGGAATGAATAAAGATAGAGAATGATGATATTTGATGACTGATTCTCAGGACCCCAGCGTTATGAATACAAAAAAAAAGGAAAGGCACAAGATAAAAGAGGACAGAGAGGTGTTGCCTGAAATCAGAATCTGTAATTACATGGAAGCCAAGTGAAGAAAGTGTTTCAAAGATACAGAAGTGATCACCTTTCCTAAATACTGCCCAACAATCAAGAAAGAAAAGAAAGAAAGAAAGATCCATTAGGTTTGGCAAGATGGTGTTCACTGGTGACGTGAACCAGAAGTGGTGAGGATAAAAACCCCACTAGAGTGGATTAAAGAAAAGGCAAGAAGTAGGGAAGTAGAAAAGGGTGAGTAAAAAGATGAGGCGATTGCCAGAGGGATGTAAGAGTAAGGGAAACCTTTTTATATACATGGTATAATTTTATCTTATTAGTGTGCCAGTGGGAATATAGAGAGAAAAACTGTTGCAGGAAAAAAACACGAAAATATTTCTCATGCAGCTGACATGACATCGTGGGGTTATATGATTCTTTCTGATAGGGAAAGCATTGGGTGACATTTATTCATATCATTAACTCAGATTTACTAAAGAAAGTATATCCATGTGTGTTACTGTGATTTCTTAAAAATCTCAACTGTTCCTTCTAACTTAAAACAAAGTCATATACATGGAAAAAATGTAAGTCATTTTGATAGCTTTTGTTTTGAACTTATTATTTTTTCTTATTTTTTCTCTGTGCACATATGTAAGCAGATATTTTACTTACATACACATATACTGACACACTCATGAAATTTTAAAAATCTTTGTCTTCTATGCTTTGTTTTATTCTCTTACCTTCATTTTTTGTATATACAGATTTGACATTTTTTATTGGCTGACTAATATTATTCCTAGTCATCACCATAATGGAGGGCAAAATATAAGGATGATAAGTATTTTGAGGTTTCAGTATCACTGTGCTTTGCTTGATTAGCACTGAAGGTAGAAGTTGGACCTGTCAAGGTCACATCATAGAGGAGGAATTTTCCAGTCCTATATAGCATTGGTATATCTTGCCCAGAAAGAAGAGTATACAAGTTGAGTAAACATGTTATAGGGTTTATATTTATATTTTATTGTCTACAATAAGAATTTTTTCAGGTGAATGTTCAAAAGATAAGACTGAAACCAGACTACATTAGGATCTAATTATTTATTTTTGTAATACATGGAAGACAGTGGGTTAGTTGTTTGCCTCATTAACTATCTTATTAATTTCCAAGATTTCAAATGTTGCACCTGTGATAAATGAGGACTTTAACTCTAGAAGGTGTGACTCCTTTCCCCTAAACTCTTACTGGCTTTGGTAAAGTGGCCTTCTGAGTTTAGGCCATGTCCTCTGAAGATAAAGATAGAGGAGAGAACTGAAGGGGGCTTCCTTTGCCTTTCAACAATTTGCAGAAGAAATAATTCTTTCAATTAATTAACTATGTCATAGTTGAGAACTTATCACATATAAGGAGCAAAGGTAAGAAATATAAGATGTACTTTGTCTCTAACAAGTGAGTTACAGGAGAATAAGGTACAAACATGACAAAATAAAAGTACATAGATTATAAGAAATAATGAAAAAGTTCCAATGAGTTTATAGATATATCCTTAGGGGTTCTAAGAGTGGCAAGAATGGTACTGTATTGGATTTTAAGCTTTCTTAAGTGGTGACAGTGTTTCTAGAATAGTACTCATTTAAGGTCCTTTCTATTTTGGTATCAATGAACTTTGAAACTCTCAAATAAAACATGCACATTATAAAAATTATTACAGAACTATATTTAGTAAAAAGGTAAAATTGCTTTCATCCCACACTTTCCTAAGGAAACTACTATGGACAGATGGGGTATAGGATTCCACCAATTTGTTGTATATATACAAGGAGATGAAGTCTACCCTCCCAGTACACCCGCTATACAAAACATGAATTTTAAAAACCAAGTATTTGAGGTCAAGAGGGGAACCTTTTTATGCCTCCATTTCTCCTCCAGTTCTACCACTGAACTCAAGGGCACAAATTGGAAGTACAACTTTTCTCCAGAGGCCCTGTTCCTTCTTAAAACCAGGTATTGAAGGCAGAGCCTTTAATTTTCTACCTAAACCAAATTGGACTTCCTCTTGCTCAGGGGAAATACTGCTCTAAAGGCTTAAAAGACTTGAACAGAAAACCAGAGAAGTCAATGCTTCTTAAGCCAGGCATATGGAGAGAGCAAAGAGCTCAATTAGCAACTAGCAGGTGATGAGGCCCAGGTAATAGAAGGCTCTTCCTGTCACATCAGACAAGCTCCTTTCCTAGAGAAGTGTGGCAAGGGCAGAGGGAAGAGAAAAGAGTAGGTACTCGTTGGTACCGGGGATTGAACTCAAGGGTACTGGACCACTGAGTCACATCTCCAGCCCTGTTTTGTGTTTCTTATGTAGAGACAGGGTCTCAATGAGTTGCTTAGCTCCTCACCATTGCTAAAGCTGGCTTTGAACTCACAATTCTCCTGTCTCAGCCTTCCAAAGTGCACCACTGCACCCGGCTAGGTGTTCATTCTTGTAATGCTCCCTTGAGAATGTACAGAGGTCTCACTGCCTTCTCTCGGAGAAGTGCTAACCTTGTGGGAAGAAAAGGAAAGTAGATGATGCAGTCTAACGTATATATCAACTGGACCCCCAGGCAAACTTACTGTTACCAGCAGCCAAGCCATAGAACCTGCCTGGATTCAGGCTAACTGGATTCTGTTGCCTGCATAGGAAATGAGCGAACAGTGTGAAAAGGAAATATGAATTCACCTCAGTTTGGCCCAAACTGGGAAGAAGTGTCTTGATTGCTTCTCTGCAGGTCCTACAGAAGCAGTTATAATTTAACGAAACAAAAGCCACAAGATGTACATATTTAGCTAAGCTCTGCTAGCCAGGGAACAAGTCATTTTTGGCTTCCCTGGCAGCATCCTGGACCTAGGGTAAGGTTTGTTTGTTTGTTTGTTTTGATTTGTTTTGTTTAATTCTCAGCAGAGGAAGTTCAGGAACTAGCTCTTAATTTTAAGCAGCATCTTTTTACATGATGAGATTTGCTAGGAGGAAGAGACCTATACAAACAATAGTCTGAATGGAATGTCTCTGGCTAGAGGATTTCTTATTGGTAATAAAACCAGAATATTTGGGTTTATGATACATAATGCCTAGATAATAGTCTGTAAGCAACATAACTCTCAGGCGTATAAATTGGAAATGTTTTATAACTTAAATGCTCTCAACAGAGTGAGAGATAATAACCCTCAAATGCCCACTTAGAATACTCATTTATTATTCTGGTCTAGAGAGCATGGATTTGATGTGGTGAGGAAGGATTTGGGAAGTTTTGTGGCACCTCCCAGATCTCAGTATGCTTTGTTTACCTGTGTATTTTTGAATTTATTAGTAAAGTTTGACTCTGAGAAATACCTCTAATTGTTATAAGTCTATTTTGACAAGCTGATCATGTGTGTTATCTTATCTACATATACTTCTGTAACTTCCATCTTTCCTGAAGATCAGATAGTCTTTTTACTTGAATGTGTGGAAGTGTATCTTGGATCTAGCCAAGCACTTCCTAGACATGCAGATGTCAGTGTATAGCATCATAATCTGAATCTTAACAAAAGTGCCATAAATGTTATGAGTAATTAATATTGGAAATATTGGCATTATAACTCTTTCCCTCTAGCTATTGTCCTGTTATTCAATAACAAACATTCTTGACAATATTAACTACACTATCTATACTTAACCACTTCTTTATCTTTCATTTTCTTGCCAGAATGCTAAAATATAGCTTTTGTTTTTTCTTGCTAAAATCATCTAGCTTAAAATTTTAGCATAACTTCATCCAATTTAGTACCTTTTCATTTTGAATCACATTTTTCTCTTGTTTTCTGTGACATTTCATTTGATTTTTTCCTCTCCATTTTTGTCTTCCTCTCACCCTTTTATCTGCAAGGTATATGTAAATGTTGCAGTGCCTGTGAGATTAGGCTTGAGTCCTTTTTCCTATTTTCCCTGTTTTCTCAAATACCAAGTTGCCACATTTGGGATAGTATGCCTGAATCCCATTAGTGACATCTAGCTACTTTGGGGGTAAGACCAGGAGAGTGATTGATTCAGAAGATATAGGGGAAGTTTATCTTGTTACAAGATGTAAAAGATCTAGAGTTTATGTAAGAAGGTCTATCTACCAAGTTCATTAGATCCTATAAGAAGAAAGGTGAAATGCCAGATACCTTAATACTAGCAGAGTTTCAAGCATCCAAGTAAAAACTTTTCCATTCTCTTAATTCACTTCCTTCCTTAGACCTCCAGAGTATAGCTTTTGTTTGAAGCAAGAATAACTGCTAATAAAAGAGGAAATTTGAATAAAAACTGTGAGGTTTTGGTTAGACTTTACAATAGGCATCACTGTTAGGTTTTGGTTAGACTTTACAATTTCCTTTCCACATAATCATTTATACTCATATATATCCATGAAAAATAAATATTATTTAGTGTATTTTAAAATTAGGTTAACGACATTCTGGTCCAAATCCTTTTGTTTCTCCTCAGCTCTTGTTTTTTGCTATTTTAATCAACATTAATTTGGGAGCTCTATCCATGCTGTTTTTAGGAATATTGTGTCCTTTGGAGTACTACATAATATTTTTTATCTTTATCATATTTTGGTCTTCAAATACTATTGGCATATGATGTATATCTTGGGGACTTTGCTTCCATCAACCCATTCTAATGATAGTCCCTGAGTATGTTTTCTAGTGTATCTACGCACCAATGTTGAGGACTAGATTGATCAAGTTATAGGTTATAGAATATACACATACTGAATTTAACTAAATATTTCCAATTTCTTTCCAAAATGGCTGTTAAATTTATGCTCCTATGCCTAGGTCATGAGGGGTCTATTTTCCCCACATCCCTATCCATACTTTTGCTACCCAAATATCTTTTTTATTTCAGTTCGATAATGTAAAGGAGTATGTTGTTTTAATGGACAGTTTTTAATTATAAGTGAAGGTGAATATTTATTGTTATACTCTCATTTAATCTGAAATTTTTCTTATCATACCTTTTACTCATTTTTATGCTGAGTTTCTTGTTTTTCTCTTGTTTATTGTCATAAATTCCTTCTGGCTTTAGATCTTAGTTAGAGGAAGTAAAATTTAAGATGAGCTTCCAAATTTTTCCTCTGGAGAGATTCAAAATGACATGAGTTCCTATCTAATTTTGTTTTGTTATAATGTAATGCTATTCAATATTTCTTGTCTCCATTTTCTAAAGTTTTCTTTTGGCTCATAGTAGTCTATGGTAGAGTTTACTTTCTTATGATTAACTTTTCCCAGATGTGTCATGGGATGTGTATGTATGTGTGTGTGTGTGTATTTTTAGTGTAATTACTCTAAGTTTAGCACTGTAAATCCAATACCTGAGTGCCCACAATCAATTACTCCAAGGATTGATTATATATATATATATATATATATATATATATATATATATATATATATATGAAGAAGAAGAAGAAGAACAACAACAACAACAGTAGCAGCAGCAGCAACAACAGCTCTGTTCCAAAATTCCTTTTCCCAGTACTCTCTCAAAACAAAGTCTTCACATTCCTACAACTCTGCCCTGTCAATTCTAATCTTTCCTTCTGTCTCTTGATGATGTACTTAACTAGCATCCCCTAAAGCAGTTATTTTCCTAAACATGTTAGGACGCATTTCCACTTGGCTTTGCTGTTTTCTATGAAGTATGTGGTCTCCTGGCTACCTGTTGGTAACCAGAGCCTCTCAATTTCCAATGCAGCTGCTTGAGGGTGTGTACTTTGCAGTTGGAGTTCAATCATCTCTATGGAGACCCTGACATGTGGTTTTCTCCCCTTCCATTTAGATGACTTGAAAAAAATGAACATAGAACTTCTTGTGATGCTATGGACAGAATGGATGACTGAGTCCAGAATTCCAATTTGATATGTAGAAACTGCTTTTAGCAAATTTGAAAATGTGACCTTTTGTGATAAATCTTACTTTGCTTTGGGTTTTATAATCTATACCTTACATCTTAACAATCCATGAAAATGTACATGATGAATTGTAATTTTTTAAATAAAACTATTTTCATTTACTTTTAAAATAGACAAAATTATGGAGATTATGGTTTTAATGACTCATATACAAACTTATAATGAACCATGTGAATTGTTGCTTTTTGGAGTCTTTATGTTCAAATATTAAGTAATTTAATTCCAAGTGGTTCTATTTCATATGTAGAATAAATGCATTTAATTGGATTATGTGGGGGCAAAACACTTAATCTGTGCCCATTTAATAAATGGAAGGCAAGCACTTGCTTATTACCAGGTGTCTAGTTCTAGTGTAGAACTGGACTAATCCAGTACAACTTTAATTAGAATCAACTAGCAGAATTACTTAAACCTGCTTAAGCTTAGTTTCTAACTCTAAGCATTGAATTCTGAGTTGCTTAGCTGTACATAATTTTTAACTTATGCTATTTAAAAACAAATAGTATATATGATATGTTAAAGGCAGAAAGATACATATTTTCTGCTATTCTTTATGCCTTAGGAGAAGATATAACCAACTCTTTACTTCAGAATTTATATTTAAATTATACTCCTCTTTTCAAGAACCTTTCTCATAAAGATAACCAAGTTTAATTACAATTTGTGAAAAGTCTCTATCAATGCCTGGCATTCTAGATATAAGACAGCACAAATGGAGGATTAATTCCAAGTTAATGAGCTCATTTTCTTTTCCTAACTTGCAAAAAAGAGTAGTAAATAACAGCTCTATAATAGAAAAGGGAAACTTAGCTGTCCATAGAATTTTAGAATCAAAAGGGAGCTTCAAAGATTGTCTAAGTCAGTTCCCCCACGCATTAGATGAGAAAAGTGAGGTTTAATTAATTGTCAAGGCTGGCACAGTAGAAGCAGACAACTAGACATTTTTCCAGTGTTTATGATATGAATTGAGAATAAATCCCTATTACAGATTATACTCATTACTTCTCAAAAGATGAAATACAAATTGTCAACAAGTATATGAAAAAAATGTCAACATCTCTAAGAGCAATTAGGAAAGTGCAAATTAAAACTACACTGAGATTTCACCTCATTCCAGTCAAAATAGCAATTATCAAGAATACAAGTAACAATAAATGTTGACAAGGATGTAGGGCAAAGGGTGCACTCATCCATTGCTGGTGGGACTGCAAATTGGTGCAACCACTCTGGAAAGCAGTGTGGTGACTCCTCAAAACATGAATGGAACCACCTTTTGACCCAGTTATCCCACGCCTTGGTACATACCAAAAGAAGTTAAAATTAGCATACTATAGTGACACAGCCACATTAAATGGTTTGTCTTTGAATAGGAAACATGGGTCAGAAGCTGGTACCTCCCAATACTTTATTTCAGGGCTTCATCATTTTCCTCCTGATTGGTTGAAACAAGAGCATTTTATTTAGTTCCTTTACTTGCAATCCATTTTTCACATTACTGAAAGAATAAGCTTATTAACACATGTATTCATACACTACTTCCCTGATTAAACACCTTTGGTAGTTTTTAAGAGGTAACACAGACTCCCTTATTGTAACACCAAAACTCTTTATAAACTGACTTCTGTATTCTGCAGTCATCCCATCACTACTTGGTGCTTTCACCTCAAATACTGTGCAGAACCAAGCAGTGGAGTTTCCAAATGTATCAACTTGTTCTCTATTTGTATGTCTTTCCAAATGTTTGTGTCTTTCTCTGATATGTTTATCCTACCTCAATTTTATCACCAACTGTCCTTTTCCCTCCAGGCAACTTTCCTGTTTAGGAAAAGTGTCCATTGAACTTCAACCCTCTGACACAGGACCTTCCCTGTTGTTATCTACTTTTTTGAGTGCCTCCTAAACACCCTATGCTTACCTTGATTCCAGCATCTTGTCACATATATCAATCTGCTTTTCTTTCCTGACCATATCCTTTATGACTGATTCCTATGGCCAATTCTGTAGGCTCTCACAACCCCTTTTACCACCAAGCATATTAAACTTAATTTCAGTTACCTTCATTTGTACAGACTTTGTTCAAGTTTCTGGGAGAAGACTTAGAGATATGTGTATATAGTCATACATTTTAGTATGTTAAACTTGAAAAAAGTAACCTATTTTTATATTTTTAAAGAAACTTCTCCTCCCCAATTTTTATATGTATTGAGCTCCATAAAACTTCAACTACCCAGGAAAAGACTCAATAAATGTTTATGGAATGAATTAATGAATACATTTTGATATATTTATCTCTACATTTGTCAATATGTACCTCTAAGCTAATGTACTTTTTAGATCTGTAGCATTTCCTGTAAGAGAGAGAG
The DNA here is from genome assembly GCA_028644305.1 of Xerus rutilus. NCBI lineage: Eukaryota > Metazoa > Chordata > Mammalia > Rodentia > Sciuridae > Xerus > Xerus rutilus. The sequence continues at coordinate 95,650,678 of CM053404.1, read as the reverse complement.
AGAGAAAGAGGGAGGTAGGAAGGGAGGGAGGGAGGGAGGGAGAGAGAGAGAGAGAGAGAGAGAGAGAGAGAGAGAGATATGCATATTTAGTCTTTGTCATATTGCAAATGAATAATAATAAAACTCTAAAATATAAGAGTGGAATGAGTGCTACATCTCATCTGGAGGATTGTATGTTGTAGTCCCTGATTGACAAGGGGTTGTCACTGAAATGTGACTTTAGGGCACTTCCAATGGAGTTATTACAGATAGTCCAAGGAACCGTTGAGAAGACAGAAAAAAGATAGAGTTGTGTGGGTTCATTAATTTATTTATTTTATATATTTGTTTAACACATAATATAAGCCATTAACTAAGAACTAAGAGGTATGCTGTTGTACACTCTAGAAGCATACATTCAAATACGAGACAAAAATAAACATTGAAATGGGTAACCTCAGATTGAATTAGGAGTTAAGGTGGCAAAAATAAGTAGAAATGTAATCATTCAGGACATTGAAAGTCATCAGAGAATGTTTTATTCAAGTTATTATTAGAAAGCCATTGGGGGAGTTCAATCGGGACGGACAAGTTCTGATTTTTTAAATTATGTATCAATTAAAACACTTAAAATAAAATATATTTGATTTCAAAGTGCAAAATATCTATTTACTCTAATGGAATTGCTTTCCTAATTGTGGGTAGAATAGAGATGGAAGACTAATTATCTGCTCATATTGAACTAGTGAGATCATGAGAGTTTAGACTAAGGTAGTGGTAGTGGAGATGGAGAAAATTGATTTTGAGATATACTTTAATGTAGAACTGACAGACTTTGGTAATGGACCAGACATGAGGTCTGATGTAAAGGCGGAAATCAATGGTGATTTTCAAATTTTTGACATGAGGAATGAGGATGCCATTTTATGAGATGAGGAAGCAACAAATAGGAGAAATATCAGAGTTTGGTTAGATTAAGCAGGCAAGTCTCATTCAGGAAAGCCAATTTTCAAAATATGTTATCAAGCTAACAGTCAATGAGAGCACTTCCAATTAAGTTTACTCCTCATATACCATGTGGAATATTTAGAAGGACAGCTTTTGAGGATTTTGTCTCTTCCATTTACTTCATTGTCTTTGGAAATATAGCAGTGTACTCTGCTTACAATTCAGCTGCAATGTTTAGCCATCCCATGATCTCTGGCATCTCACGTTCCATAATTTAAGTCCAACATTGTGTCTTGCTGATTTCCAGTTGTCTATAATTTATGTGTGAGATAAGTGAAATCGGATTCCTATAATGAGCCAGGAATACTATTGATAGGGAGACTGCAGATGCATTCTAAAGCAATTAGCTGGGAACAAAGGAAAACCATTATGTAAAAAAGCCAAGATATTTATCACTGGGTTATAGCTAGCTCTTCATAGCAAACATTAGTTAGCACATGGAGAATTTAAAAAGTTTTTGTCCTTTACATTGTGTGTAGATATTTCTAGTGCAACATATTTATAAACATACTTGGAGCCAACTGTTTATGCCATTCAGTACAATACTACTCTGATACTCAGATATTGTACAGTTCAGTTCATATGTACCACAAAAATATAGTCATTACATGTTGTAAAGTGCTATGATAATGACAGTGATAAAGGTACTAAGATATTATAACAATTATAGTGCTGCCAATGAGTCAAAAAAAAGTACATTTTTCCTCATAACACTTTTATACTAAAGCTTTAGCAGTGTTGAGGAAAAAAACAACAACTATGCTCCCAATATCATTATTCTGACACAGAAAAGATAGGCAAAGAAGATGAGAGAAACAATAGGAAAAAAGAAAAGAAGAGAGAAAAGGGAGCAAAGGATTAATTTGATACCTTTTCAGCATTGAAATATGGTGTGATAGATGAGAGAATTTTAGAAGGCGTCAGATTGTCCTCCCACTTCAGAACTTTCACCTTATTTCTTCAGGAAATTCTGTTTTTCCATACCCTTTATGCATCTTTAAGACATTCAAATGTATTTATCCAGGATATTACAAAAGAGGCACAGATTGAAAACAGAATCATGGTAAGAATGTAGATTATTTCAATGATCGCTGGCTAGCCTCACTACTTGGACTCACTACTTTGAGTTTGCCTATGAGTGTAACATAAGTGAAAAGCTCCACTTTGCTCTGTCCCATAAGTTTAGCACTCTGTTATCTCCTAGCAAATATTTTGGGTTTTGTTAATACTAAAGCAACATAGGTGCAAATAATATAGTCATCTTTAAAAAACATGTAATGTTTCTTCCTTTTATTAAACTCACCACAATAATTTACTTTTTTTGTACTTATTTTAGGAAGACCTTGTAAAATTGAGCATAAAGCTAGCATGTTGAATTAGAATTATACTTTTGATTTTTAACTTATGATATATGAGAAATAACCTAAATCCCACAAATTGTGACATTCTAATCTCCTAAATTTCTCCTCTAGCATATAAAGGAAAAGTGTATTTTAAAAATGTACAGCATACTTAGAAAGCATACTCTCATTTATATCTTTCAATCTTTCTCCACTGTTATCTAGTATCCACCATTTTATTTTTCCTCCTTTTGCTCTTAGACTATTTTCTGAGGTCAGTCTGTTTCTTGATAGAAGGGAGTCAGAACTGAAGCCAAAGAAACTAGATTTCATTGTTCTTGCATTTGTTTTTATATAAATTTTCTATGCCTTAAAGGTAAAACCATCCACTTATGACTCATTCTTTCTTACTAATCCACCTTTTAACAATTTCCTTATCAAATGAAGCAGATGCAGTTTGGGGTGGTGACTGCCAGAAAGCTCTTGAGAGAATAAAAATAGACCATGCCCTTCTCCCAGAGCAAGTACTTGTATAATTATAGGACCATGTTCCTATTTGTGAAGTTTTATTCTAAAGAAAATTGTTTAACTATATACTTAAATAGGATGCTTTATCTATTGCTAAAATTATATATGTATACTATATATTTTTGTTTCTAATTTTATATACATCAGAAAGGAAAGAAATATGTGCATATGTATATACACACACACACATATATATATATTTGTGTGTGTGTGTGTTTCTGAAAGTCTCTACTTTATGTAGCCTTGAAGTCAGAATTAGACAGGCAGTCAATGTAGATAGGTAAATTGAGTCAGGTCAGATCAGGTAGGCCAATTTGGAGAAGAATTGAAATGCTAATGCCTCCAGAGCCCATCCTCCATCCTTATTGCCCCTGCTCCAACCAGTTGCTAAGGTAACCTGTCCAAAGAAGTTGTTAATTACACCTGGGCGCTTACCCCTATCCATGTGCTTTTTGGCCATCCCACCAAACTTCCTGGGCCTAGTCAAGTACACAGGAAGGAAAGAGGAAGATAGCAGGAGAACAAAGGAAGCCTAGGACATATAAAAGGGCAAAACACGTGTACTTTTTGGGATACTAGGATACTAGCTATGGCCCCTTTCTCCTTCCAGGGAGAAGTCTATGTTACCTTTTTTTTTTTTTAAATAAATTCTGCTTAAATTTTTGCCTTGATGTGGTTCTCTAATGTTCAAACTTCATCATGTCAAGGAGCAGAACTTGTCACCAGTAACTGGCGGTATCATAGCTTTATTAAATTTTCCTTCCATGTCAGTATGCTTAAACTGATACAGTGTCAGTGCTTCAAAATGAGGTAAGAAACAATTAATTACCAAAGAGAAGACCTCAGAAACAATTTCTGCAATTGACCTCAGAAACATCCCAAATCAGCCAAATTATGAAGCATTCTTGCCTATAGAGACAAAATATTAAAATTATTTCTTTTAAAAAATAAACTCTTCTAAATCTCACTTGTCATTCTTTGATTCTTTGGTGTCTTTGCTTAATTAAGAAACAAGAAATCTTTTAGAGAGCATTTGGCTCCTTATTACTTGGATATACTATAGGAAACTCTTTTATTGGTCAGGGGCAATAAATTGAACCCAGGGGCACTTAACCACTAAGCCACATCCTCAGTCTCCCCTTTTTTGGTATTTTATTAGAGAGAGGTTCTCGCTGAGTTGTTTAGGGCCTGGCTAAGTTGCTGAGGCTGGTTTTGAATTTACAATCCTACTGCCTCAGCCTCCCAAGGCCCTGGGATTAAAGGTGTGTACCACCACACCCAGCCAGGAACAAGTTCTTAAGTCTCATTTATTTATTTATTTTTCAATATAAAATTTTGGTGCAATTCACTTAGCTCTGTAACTACCTACAATGGCTTACTATGAAAGAAAAATATTATTTTCTTTATAGAAAAAAAGTCAGTATAGATCAAATCAAAAGGGAAATGGTTTTATATGTAAGAGAGAAGACTACCAGTAGCTTGGCTATAATACAGGATAGGCTAGTAAGTAAAAGAAAGATTGTGTAATTGTACTCAGCCTTAGGGACACAGGCTTAATGTTAATATTGAATGTGCAGAAGAGATATGATGGCATACAGATTCAAAGCTTTTGTTTTCAAGAATGGTAGCCTTAAGACTCGCAGACACTGAGTATTCCTTAGAGCATTGCCTCTTCTACCTCCTTGCTCCATTTACTCTGAAATATTCATGATTTAAATATTCTACTGTAGGTTGAATATCACTTTAAGTACTGATATTAAGTCAATAAATATTATATTACATGATGAATGAATAACAGGAGAGTAACAAGCATGTAGTCTTAATGCATGTGTAAATATGCACACACATATTCTTAACAAAATTGGAACTGTAACTGGTCATGTGGCCATAGTTGGTATTTGTAAGGACTTCTTCTATGCATTCTGTATTCCCTCTCCTACCACAGCAACAACTCTTTATAAGAAAGTTGACAAAAGACAGACTTAAATAAATTAAGGTAAAATTGACTATCAGAAACAAGAAAAACTGACCCAATTCTCCAGTACTTGGTAAATACAGAAGTGAGATCCTGATGAGACCCCTTTAGCTGCTTCTAAAAGAACCAGTAAAAACTAAACAAATAAAATTGTAAAAAAATAAATAAATAAATAAAAATAAGGCAATACAAAAGTTACAGAAAAAAAAATATGAAAATAAGATTCCACTTAATTCCTTGGGTGAATACATTGAACCTGATAGAAAGTTCTTGTGTTGATCAACAGGAAAGTAGATGAAAGTAATGGATTCAGGATTGTATTGAAGAGTATATTTGCATTCATGATATTCATGTGATGATAAGCATTTCATGGCTGATTTATAGGTAGTGAAGTTTTGAGATCATTTTATGAGACCCAGCACTGATGGAAAATCAGCTTCAATCTTGAACTCAAATCTGAAGTTAAAGAATTTATGAGAAACTCCCATTACTTACTCCAGGAACTATTCTCTGAACTTCCCCAGAAATCTTAACTGGTATCTACACTTGAAATGATGAGACAGTAATAATTATTTTGCATCTTTACAGTATTGTATAGCATATAAACTACCTCTATATTTTATCATCTCTCAAACTCTATGTTACATAGAGATCAATATTATTTATGACTTTTATGCTGAATATTATAAATCTATTCAAAAAAACAAGTATCACTGTTTTCACGAGGAAAATCAAGCATAGAAAAACGATAACTGGCTTTCCTCTGGTTATGCAGACCAATAACTTATTTGGTTCTGACTCTAATAATACTCCTATCCCTGCCATTTATTTATTTATTTATTTATTTATTTATTTATTTAGGCTTGGATTCACTTTCTTGATTGTACAGCAGAGAGCCCCAATGTTCTTTGTTGTTGTTTTTAGATATACATGACAGTAGAGTTTGTATTTTAACCTATTACACATACATAGAGTATAACTTAATCTGATTCATGATCCTAACTACTTCACTAAGACCTCCAAGGCAGGCAGTCTTTTTATTATTCATTGTTTGGTAATCTTCTGACTAAAGTGTTGACTTGCATGCTTATTCAAATGCTAGGAGATGAGAGTATCCAGTATCTTCTTTGCCCCCCAGGAATCTTTTCTATCTAGTGCTTTAGGAATTCATGGGCTGAATCCCAGCTACCTTAAAGAACAGTGTGTCTTTATCCCCTGGGATGGGGAGGCAATTGCTGAATGTGCTTTAGGAATTAGATTCTTAGTGTGAACAGGGTGGCAGAAAGTAATGCCAATAGCTGGGTAGGTTGTCAGCACCACAAAGCAAAACAAAACTCTTCATTCAAAGTCATTAAATTGTTATAAAAAGAAGCAGGAATTCCTTCCTTATAAATTATAAATCGAAAATATTTCTTCATGATGGATAAGGACTGTGTTATGTCCTTATTTCTTTCAGAAAGTCAGCTGCTTGCTTATATTAATTTTCCATGGAAATCATTTTTTGAACCGTTTGCTAGGAGAAGTATCACCAACAGCTACTGGACAAACCAGTTTTCAGTTTATGTGGTATCAAGAGCATTAAGATGTGACAGCTCAGTGGCTCAAGTGACCAAGGCAGGAGGATTGCAAGTTCAAAGCCAGCCTCAGCAAATTAGTGAGGCCCCTAAGCAACTTTGTGAGACCCTGCCTCAAAATAAAAAGTAAAGAATAAAAAAACGGTTTGGGAATGCGGCTCAGTGCTTAAGCAGCCTTGGGTTCAATCCCCAGTACCAAAAAAGTAAAAACAAACACAAAAACAAAAAAAACTCATGAGACAGCTACAAATTACAATGTTGAGAGCCAGTGGAAGCTTTGTGCTTTTGTATTTCAATTTAGTTTTTTTTTAAACTTTTTTTCTCATCTTTGTTTATTAATTTGTTTTAATGTGGTGCTGAGGATCGAACCCAGTGCCTCACCCATGAGGGGCAAGCGCTCTACCACTGAGCTAAAGCCTCAGCCCTCGATTTAGTTTTTATGTTTGGCTACAACTTGTCTTCATTTGTAGATTTCAGATTGGTTGAAGTTCAATAGAGAATAGGCTTTCAGGCTTCTCATTGATGTGATTTTTCATACAATTTATGTTCTAATGCAGAGTCCATGAAACTATCATACTTTAAGAAATGATTCACATTACATGTTTATTAGAAATTATCCTGTTAATCAATATCTAAAAAAATTCTCAACTACTTCAAAGTTTGAAACTTGATGTTATCAACTTTATCAAATTTAGGAAGTGAAGTTTTCTTTACTCATTACAAAATACAGAATTTTAATCTTTGAAAACTGATATTTGAAACCTTTCCTTCTAGAGATAATACAGCTCAGAGATTAGGAATTTCCATAAAGTTAGATAAGCAGTTGATAGAAGAGCCAGACATAGGGCTTAGAACAAATGGTCTGTAGGTTGATATCTGTAGATATCAGTCCTGAACTTGCATAAGGGAGAGCTGTTCACCACATTCTCTGAATGTGTTCAGGGCAGGGATTGTGTCTTATTAAATTCTGTACACCCAGAGCCCAAAGTTTTACTATCACATAATTGTTGCTTAATATTTATTGAACAAAAGAATAGATGTTGGATATATATTTATCATCTTTTAACAACTTTAAACATTATTCACTAAAATGCATATTTTTTAGGTTGGAAATTTCTTATAAAGGTATTTATAAATACCAAGAAAAATGAAAAAATGAAAAAATGCCACTGAAAACTTTTAGATGAATATTCATTATAGTTTTAACAATAATAATAGCCCCAAACTGAAAATAATCCAAATATTTACCAAAAGATGTATGGATAAACAAATTGTACTTCTACATGATCCGCATCTTGATTAAAAGTTGTTTTATTATGTTTGTTGAATCTCATTGAATTATACATTTAAAAAATGGAGACATTTCATTGTATATATATTTCTCAAAAAAGTTGATTTTAAAAGTAAAAAATATGTAATTTTCTATATCTCTCTATTTTTTTTCAAGAGTTAGGGATTGAACCCAGGATCTTGCACATGCTAGGGAAGTGCTTTCAAGTGCTCTGCCACTGAGCTATAGCCCCAGCCCTCTATATCTATATTTAACAAATGTAAAATTATAGGGAATAATTGATATCTATTAATATCTTCTATGAATACTTAATCTGTAGTTAGATTATGAACCACTTAACTGAAGCCAAGGAAGAAAAAAATCATTTTGAAATATTCTTTCCAATAAATTTAGTGACACATAAAAAGCATGTTAACTGATACATATTAATGAGATATCCGTGTAATGTCTATTTTAAATTATCACTCATTAAATCATGTGCATGGCATTCTTTCTAATGTGTTCTTGCTTTGATGATATGCTTAGCTGCTAAATACAGGTAAAGACAGTCACTCTTTCCTTATCTAGGAGATGATTATCTGAAAACCTCAAAGACTTCTATTCCTACTTTTTTCACTGAAAGCCCATTATCTATGTCATGCCTTGTCTCACAAATTTGCCAGCAGAGTAAATACAACACTTTTCATTTGGATAATGTTAGTCCTTTAGAATTGGAAGGCGGGAATAAACTAATCAATCTCTCTCTCCTATGTCTCTCTCTCTCTCTCTCAAATACACACACACACACAATTTTTTAAATTGAGAGATTGCCAGTTACTAAGAGCAAAACTCAAAATATATTTATCAATTATGTTTAACAGAGCACATAAACTAATAATTGACAACCTGGATGAGAACCAGTGACCCACTTAAAGAAGTGTTATGTTCATGACAAACTATTCAAGAGACAGACAGGTCTTTAGAAGGTACAATTTTTCTTTTTTATAATGTAGATTTTAAAATTAACTATATCTAATTTATCTCAGTAAAAATTTAAGGCTTTCTTACTCATAAATATAATCATGTCTTTAAAAATAAAAACCATTCTTTTCTTTCTTTCTCCCTTTTTTTTTTTTTTTTTGAGACTGAAAGAAGCAGGATTTATTTAAGTAAAAATAAAGAGTTTTGGGAGGGGGGGAGAAGAGACCTGACACCAGGTTGCCCCCAAATAAAAGCCATTCTTATTTCCTCTCTATCATCATATCTTCCAAATGATGAGCATTAAAACTTGATCCCTTGTGTTATACTAAAGCTCTATCTTAATTGTAAAAACTTTAACAAAGCAAAGCAAAACAAAAACTACCCATCATGGATATATTCTACCCTTTCTCAATGAATAAGAATAAAGAGTTACTATGCAGCTTTTATTTGTTCTGAAAGGTCAACAAACTTTTAATACAATGGATTATATTTATGAATTAAGAATAAGCAACAATAGCAAGCTTTAAATTATTCTGAAACTAATCTGGTTAGCAGGGCCTGAAAACAAATGGGAGACATTATCTGAAATATATAGAGCAGCTTAGGCAATTTTACTTAGTAATACCTGTCTTCACCTCCTGGGTGCAAATGGGTTTGTTGTTGAAGCATGGCCAACTGAAATTATAAAGGCAACAGAATTCACTTTTCTACTTCCTCCATTCCCTCTACTTCTGAGTGCCTGCTACACGCCTAGCACTGTGAGAGGCCCCAGAATACAACAGTGAACCAGACATGATTTCTACCCTCAAGGCCTCTTAGGAACTCACAGCCTGTGTTAGAAAAAAGATATGTATACAGCGATCAATGTGATAAATATAATACGACCATAAACAGAGTGAGTTAAGGGCACAGAAGAGGAAATATTTCATTTGAGAAAGATCTTGTAGAGCCTTGAAATGTGAGAACATGTTCATCTGTTTAGTTCAGTTAATCATTCAACAAATGATGTTGAACCCCTGTACTGTGACTATGCCTGTATTTGGCACTGGTCTTGCAATGGTGATCAACTGAGCATCAAAGCGAAATAAGTCAGGTTTAGGAAGAAAAGTACTGCATGGTTTCACTTATGTGTATAATCTTAAAAAAATAAATCCAGAGAGGTAGAAAATAAAATTATGGTTACCAGGGGAAGGAAACGAGGAATAAAAAGTAAAGGGATACTAAGTTGCAGATATATAGGATAAATAAATCTAAAGATTTGATGTGTAATTTGAGAACTATAATTAACAATATTGTATTGGATTTAGGATTTTGCTAAAAGCTTTGAGAGTAAGTGCTCTTGCCAACCCTCCCCTCTGCAAGGGTAACTATATAAGATGCTATGTTAATTATTCAACTATAATAACTATTTCACTATATATAAATATATTGAAATATCATAGTGTTCCTTAAATGTGTAGCATAAAAATAAATTGATTTAAGGAAAAAATGAACCCCATTCCTTCTTATTGGGTTTACAGTTACACAAACAGCTTTATAACACACTGTGGCATTGACCATGTAACAAAGGTACATGGTGTAATGATGGTCTGCAAAGACCCTGAGTTGGCAGGAAGGAAGGCTCTAGGAGTAAAGTCAGGTAAGGCTTTCTGAGGAAGTAACTTTGGTAAATTGGAGTATAGTTGAGCAATGACTAGAAAGAGTACACCATTTAGGCAATAAGTGGGAAGACTGCACCAGGTACAGGGAGCTGCAGTACAAAGGCTATCAAAGGAGAACACATTGGCGTCTTGGTGCACCTGAAACAAAGCAGTTTGGCTAGAGCAGAGCAGAGTTAATAGAACATGGATATATGGTCTATGGACACAGAGAGAGAATCAGTGATGGCTCTTAGACTTTTGGCTTAAAGAACAGGAGGGATAAGTTTGTCCTTCACTGAGACACGGTACAATGGAAGAAGAGCAAGATTGGGAAAAAGCTTGGGAGTTATTCTTTGAACTGGTGTCGAAGATATCTTTGGAACATACACAAGAAGATAATATGTGTTGAATTTGTCAGCCTATAGCTGAGAGTTCTGGCCTAGAAGTACACATGCAAAAATCACAGAAATGAAGCAATTTTACTCAGGAATACCTGCCTTCACCTCCTCAGTGCAAATGAAGAACATAGGAGGAATGAAACCACACAAGAAAAGCATAAAGTAAAAAAGAGAAAAGAACTAACTGAAGTCTTGAGAATATTCAACATTGAAGGGCCATGTACAGTTGCTGAAACAGCAGGGGAGGAGAAGCAACTCAAAAAATAGGGAGGTTCCAGGAAAAGTGATGTTATATAAGTAAAGGAGGAGAGTGCTTTAAAAACATGGAGTGGAAAAATGGGTTGAGTTTTGCTGAAATTCAAGGTTGGGACAAAAGATGCCCATTAATTTAAATCACATGGAAGTCACAGATGACCTAATGTAGTATTATAATAGAATAATGGGATTGGAAGCTAAAGAGGAGTGGGTTGAGTAGGGAGTAGAGATTAAGGAAATTGGTAAAGTAAGTATAAACATGTCCTTAAAAAAAGTTGAGTGTTAGAAAACTAGTATGAAGAGGGAATAAAAGAAAGATTTTATAAATCACTAAGATAAACTTAGGGCCATATTATAGAAATTTACTTGACCAATAATACCTCATACCTAATATTTATGATGGTTTATCATTTAAAAATAGATATGTATTTATGTTCCTACACTCAATTTCAATCTCCTTTTGGCATTTTTGGACCTTCTCTTTGTTTCTTTCAACTTTCTGCTTTTATTTGTCACACCATAATGAATCCTTGCCATGTGTTTGTCTGTGGTAGTTTAGCTGGTCTTTTTTTTTCTTGGTTTTAGTATTTGTCTGTGTCTTAAACTTTTGTATATTCAATCTCAGTTGGACTTACTTTTGTCTCAATTTGACTAAATGCATCAATCATGCATAGTGACCTCCCAGTTTTCTTTGATCTTCTGAGCCATGATGTAGAAACCGTAAGCTGAGACTGTGATTGCATGACTATATTGTCACTAATCACATCTTAGGATAAATGTTTAATGATTTTAGCTAAGCAACTATTCCCCTTCATCTAATACCTCTACAAGTGGTAACATATTTTTTAAATATTTATTTTTTAGTTGTAGGTGGACAAAATATCTTTATTTTATTTTTATGTGGTGCTGAGGATCCAACCCAGTGTCTCACACATGCTAGGCTAGCACGCTACCACTGAGCCATAACCCCAGCCAAAGTGGTAACATATTAAGCTTATTGAGAAGTACCTTCTTAATGCAAGCAATTTCATTTCCTCTTCTCACATGGAAGCTGGATGACTGCATTGTCCTTCAGGAGTCAACATGCAGAAATCAGTTCTATCAAGGGAGAAGTTAGATAAATTTCTGAGCCTTGACCCTGTCACTTGTCTGATACTTCAATATTTTCCTCAGTAAAATGAAGAAAATATTCCATATGGTTTTGAGAATATTGAGATCAAATATGTATAAGAAATTTTAACCAGAAATATGAACCATAATTGATACTACTATCTGAAAGTTGAATGGAATTAGGTAGTTTTGGTTGAGTATGGTATTTCATGTCATACTGATATGTTTTGTTTGCTTCCAAAGTTTCTAAATGATACTGCAGTCTGTTTTGTTATATTTTTTTAACAGTCAGTGCATTTTGACATATTGCATAATATAAGTAGCTGAGTATAGTGAAAGTGATAAACTCCTTTTTTTTCCCCAGAAATTCTTAGATCATATGAGGAACTCACAGAAAGAGATGCTGTTATTCTTTAAGCTCACATAGTATTATGCTGACTTTCTATAACAATCCTTGAGAATAATAGTTTTCATAGCAAGTTACTTAATATAGACTTACATCCATTGTAATGTCTCATCCTCAAAGTAGCTGAGATTAATGTGATCCTATAAATATTTAAATATTGTCTGAAATCACACAAGTAAGTGGCAAAATGAGAAATAAACCCAAGGTTTTCTTGGTTCCATTTCTCTACTCTTTTGAATATTTTCTCACATGGCTGAGAAAGACTGGGGTCATAAGTAAATGGCAGTCACCTATGAATTAGTGGGGTACTTCTAATCTAGTGAATGGGGGGATACACTCAGCTCTCATACAAGTATTCAGAGACCATCTTGCAAATTTTCTTTAACTTCAGAGATAATTTAGCCAAATAGATCAAATAATAGAGGACTTATATAATTCTCTTTTACTCTATTTGCAAAACAAAAAATACATTAGTTAGACCACTTCTACATTAGTTGTTCTCAGATTATGTTGACACAGAGCACTTGTGTTCTGCAAGCAGACTAGAGTGTTACAGTGCCAAAAACCAGTAATGGCAATCTTTTCTTTCCTAATTCTTAAAAAGGTCAATTTTCTTAAAAAAGCTGTTTTTTACTTACAAAAGTTTTACAGGTATAAGATATTAATATTGCAAGTTGATTTTGCCTCAAAATTTTCTACAAACTCTCGACTCCAACTCCAACTTATCTGGTAATAAATGTTAATATATGGCACAAACAAATAAAAACAAATAAGAAAAAAACATTAATATTAACAATTTCGGAACAGTTGATTGATTCTAAAACTACTTTCTTTTATAGGCAAGATTGCATATGATTGTGATTTTTATTACATATTAATAACAGTTAAATTTCCTGTTGGGAAAATTGTTCCATGTTCTTATTAAAATATTTTTAATCTCATAGTGTTTTTAAAGGACATGATGGACCATGAAAAGATGCATTATTTCAAAAACTTCACCATTTGTAGCCTTGTACTATAGTGTTTATGAATTAGAATACAATAGTTCTACAACATTGGTAAATATATTAGGGCAGATCACAGTTTGGAATGCCTTAGAGAAATAATTTAAATTGTTTCTTTTACTTATTAGTGTTCCATAACACATCATCCTAAATTTGGCTGCATAAAACAAACATCAATTTATTATTGTAGGGTTTCAAGGGATTTGGGAGTTGATGAAGGAAAGAGATTTGAGTATGAGGTAGTAATAGCACCTCCATGCTTTATTAGACTAAAGCATGTTTTACCGGGCCACAGGTTTGCATATAAAGAGTCTTTCCAGAGAGTTCTATTGCTAAGAAGTAGAGGAGGGCAGGAGAATATCTGAGGAAAGGGGGATTGAAGAGGTGACTTTTACGTGTAGATTGTATAGGTGATGTTGTTCAGGCCCATGGTAGAGAATGTTTGGGTTGGAAAGCTCTGAAGAATAGCAACAGTTTCTGGTCTTTCTTTAAATACGGAGGTTTTTTTTTTT
>CM053404.1:95593781-95636198 GCA_028644305.1 Xerus rutilus | reverse complement strand
TTTTTTTTTTTGTTTTTTGTTTTGTTTTGTTTTGTTTTGTTTTTTTATCTATGACTGGTGTGTATTAGGTGAAGTTTCTCAGGGTATTCAAAGAAGGTAGGCTCTAAGGAGATAAATTATTGTGTGAACTGTTTTTAAAGCAACTTAATGTATAAATTTTTAAATTTAATACCACTGGTCTTTTGAGCTAACATAAGAATAAATATAAGAATAAACACCATAAAGGCCAATACAATGAGGAACTATTTGGGGCTCATCATATAGCAATTATGCTCACAATTCTGTGGGTCAGGAAAAGCATCAGAATATAGTGAGAATGGCTTATGTTGGCTCTTTGTTCTCTGAGATCTCATCTGGAATAACTAAGGCTCACATGGTTAGAGCTGGCTAGAGAGCTCAACTGGAAACCTGTATTGGCTTAGTTCTGGCTGTCAGCCTGATTCTTTGGTTCTTCCCTACATAACGTACCCTGGGACTAGAAGGTCTTTGAAGGTTTCTTTAATCACCTGTCTATTGCTTGGATTTGTATGACTTAAATAACTGGGAATTGTGATTTACTGTAATTGTGAAGATGTAAGCATCTTCCCTCACACAGATGCTCACACTGCCTCTTCCTGGTAAAAGCAAATCAGTGGCAGCCATGTTCAATTAGACTAAGCCATGTAAGGGAGTAAAAATTAAGAATCCCAGTTCATGGAAGTGGGCAAATTTGAACCACTGTCACAGACATACATTTCTTTGTGTTATAATTAACTTGCTTCCTTAAATTTAATGATGGCTGATTGTCTAATATCTTGTGTTTTACTTTTTCTAATTGGCTAATATGTGATAATCTAAAAATACATATGGGGATATTATTTTCTACTAAGACTCACTGTTAAGAAATGAAAATTTAGTTTGATTTGAAATTGATTCAGATATATTCATAACATACCAGCATATATATATATATATATATATATATATATATATATAGTTAAGAAAAATATTGGAATATTTTAAGAGCTAGGCACTATAATTAAGGCTTTTTTTCTTAATTTTCAGTTTTATATTTTGTAATGACTATGATTACACCATCAAAGATTAGGGAAGAGAATACAGTATATTAATAACTACAATATCCCAAAGGTATATCTATTTATTTTGGAATTTATATTGTGGGCTGAATGAGAAAAAGATGGGATTGGAGAAATCATTATGAATTCTTAGAATAGAAATGATTTTAAACTGAATGTTGATTGTTTACATTAAATTTAGTGTCACTAATTCATTTTAAATCTAGTTCCAATTTTCTTCTTTTTTTAAATTTTGTGAAAATTTATTTAAAAGAATAAATTAAAAAGAATATTTATTAAAAAAATATTAATATCAAGACTTTAGACATTTTTAGGTTTCCTAAAACTTTTATTTCATTTTGATATGCATGAAAATGATTGCCACATGCATAAAAGGAAATAATAAAGTAAACTATCATGAATTGGAAGTAAACTTAAGTGAGTTATGGAGAAGTGAAAAGAGAATTTTTGAAAATATTTATAATATTTAAATAAACCACTCTAATCTATTTTCTAAATATTCATATATTAATTCACCATATGTTGTGGTTGTTCTATTAAAAATAAACTATGTAGGCAGTTCCTAAACTAAAAAAGTAACATTAAAAATAAAGCAGGGCTTTATAGAAAGAAATAGAATTTAATTAAGAATTGACTTCACCATGAATAATGATGAATATCATTTTCTTCTTAACTGTTTACTTCCTTGTTTGGGTAAGGGTGACTACAATAATCTACATTAGAAGTGGAAGCTAGTGCTGACTATCAGAATGATGCGGAAGCCAAAGAAGATCCTACTCCTTCACATTTGATGTTTTGGAGATGTGCAGGTGGCTTCATTATTCAAAAAAAAACAATTTAGTGAATGTAGTTAGCAACAAATGACCTGTGTTTGGGCCCTGACTGCTCAAAAGTGTGTGTGTGTGTGTGTGTGTGTGTGTGTGTGAGTACTTTCAAAAAACTTAATGACCACAATGAGTATTGAAAGAAGATTAGATTACAATAAAAGAAGTTGTGATATGGCTGATCTAGGCATGAGTGAATGCTCTATTACTTGCTGATGTGTATCCTTGGATATGCTATAGAATTCGCCCACTTTTGCTTTAATTTTCTAATGAAAATAAAAATCCCTTACAGAGTTGGGGATAATAATCTTGTATAGAGTTTTGATTAGTATTCACTGAGTAAGGAAAGGGAAAATTCTTTAAAACCTCTGAAGCATTAATCAAAATTTCTGGTACAGTATTCATTTTAAACCTTCATTTACCATATAGAACCATGTCAATGTTTATAGCAGAAACTGCTAAGAAACAGTTTGCATGAATATGTTAACACAAGAAATATCAGTGTATCAGTCAATTTTCTTCTATTACTGAAGAGTTTATAATACTGGTTTTTATTAGGAGAATACAATTTCAAGGTTAAGGAAATGCCTTTTTACCTATATGTACATAGCTGTTACTGTAATAAAGTTGTTATTGCATTGTGTTATTTGCATTGATTCAGGTTGCCTAGAATTTCCATTATGTAAATTTAGTCCCTATGAGAAATACTTTATATGGCAATTGCTTTTTCAATCTAAAAGTTTGTGTTATTTTAATACACCTCCCCAAGTTTCAATGTTTTTCTTTTATTAAATTTATTCTTCTATAGTTTGTTACTTAAACAAACTTATATTAGAATGACTGAAGAGAATATCTCAGATATTATATTGATCTGGACAAGAGATCTGTCACCTAATTTATCTAGAGATTTAGTAAACTTTTTGAGGTGCAGTTTATAAAGTTACTTAGCTAATTTTTGTTTGTAAAAAGATAATGGAGTGATGTAATATTAAACTCAAATTTTGGAAATTAATTTTTCCCTTAGTTAAGTGAGAAAGAAAAATAATGATATTATTCTTTCTTCCCAAGAGCAAGGAGATACATTACCTTTAAAATCTGTTTTTTTTGGGGCTGGGATTGTAGCTCAGCGGTAGAGCGCTTGCCTCGCATGCGTGAGGCCCTGGGTTCGATCCTCAGCACCACATACAAAGCAATAAAATAAAGACATTGTGTCCATCTACAACTAAAAAAAAAAAAAAAAAAAATTTAAAATCTGTTTTTAATGAATCTCTAATTGCTTTATTTTCTTATTGAATAAGCTTCAGTAAAAATGATCTGTACTCATTCCTAGATGGAGGAAGGTGTTCATTTTTGCAAATGAGTTACAGAATTTGTAGATAGATAAAAACTTCAGAAGTCCAATGGTTTCAGTCTTGTTTTAAGCATTGGACCTTATTTTCTCCATTGAAATCTTTTTTTCCCCTATATTTTCATTGAAACATTATAGTTGTATATCTTGGTGGGATTGGTTGTTACATGTTTGTACATGCACACAATATAACAAAATAATGTGTCCAAATTCCATTGAAATGGAAGCAAAGGAGTTCTGTTAGTGCTTCGTGAGCTTTAATGAAAAGACTTGAGAATCTTGTTAAAATCTGATTGTGGTCTGATGCGGGGCCTGAGAGTCTGCATTTTTAACCAACTTGCAATGAAACACTTGAGCATCTAGATTTGAGCTGATTGGTTCTAAATTTGGATGAACACTGGAATTGCCAGGGAATTTAGAAAAAATTCTGATGCCTAGTTCTTTCCTGCCCCTAGCTTGTTTCTAATATGATTAGTATGGATGCATTTGGGGTATTATCATTTTAAAAACTCCTTAGGATATTTTAATATGAAATAAAGATTAAGAACAACTGCTCTAGTAAAAATGTATGTAGCATGTGTGTGTGTGTTTTGAATAGATGTCATAGATTCAGTGTATCTTTCCTGGTATCTCCTTAAACTATGATAAAAATTCATTTAAAAATCAGATTATAACCAGAAGTACTATTTGGTCAACTTCTATTGGATATAAAATACTATCAATACATTTGAAAACAGATTGTGTTTATAATTTTTGTTCTGTGCTTCATTTGATTTAACAATACACCATGGCTTAACAAGTACAGGATAGTACCATCTTTTTTGTGTGTGTGTGTGTGGTACGGGGATTGAACCCAGGGGCACTCAACCACTGAACCATATCCCCAGGCACTTTTTATATTTTATTTAGAGACAGGGTCTTGCTTAGTGTCTCACTAAGTTGCTGAGGCTGGCTTTGAACTTTCAATCCTCCTGCTTTGGCCTCCTGAGCTGCTGGGATTACAGGTGTGTGCCACTGTGCCCAGCCAGCACCATCATTTTTTAAATACATTTTTTAGTTGTAGATGGACACAATACCTTTATTTTATTTGTTTATTTTTATGTGGTGCTGAGGATTGAACCCAGTGCTTCACACATGGTAGACAAGCATTCTACTACTGTGCTACAACCGTAGCACCAGCACCATCATTTTTAATGACTGCAAAATGTGAATGTTTCAAGCTTTATTTTTTAAATCTTATTATGTTAAGCATTTAGTTTGGTTACCTTAACATTAAAATGAATAGAGTGATGAATGTTATTTGTCAAATGTTTTTGCACTTCTATTCTTATTTCCTTCAAGTAGTAGAGTGCTAAAGGTAGGCAATTGAAGCTGTCCGACCTGGTAAGAAGAGGTATTTAAATCATTGATATTGTTTAAAATTGCTTTTGCCTGGTGATAATGAAAAGTAAACTGACTTTAGTCAGCTTTATTATTGCAGTAAATTCTCTAAACCCAATGTACTTCCTTACTGCTTGTATCTTGGGAATATTGCTCCTGCCAGTATGCCTTTAGAATAAACCACTATCTTATAATGAATTATCACAATTACTATGTAGAAAAATATAAAATTTTCTAAGGTTTTAGAAGTACATAACCCTATTTGATGCAAAAAGTTATTTAATTAACATATCCAGCCAAGTATAAAAGTACGCAAAGTATGCTTATTTCAAACAATGAGTGATTTAATATTTAAAATTTGGCAAAATTTCTGTCTCTTTTCTTTCTTGAAAGAATTAATATTTGTTACATCTATTATCCATTTGTGTGTCTCCTTTTGTGGTTGTCTAATCATGTCTTTTGCTTGTTTGTCTAATGGCATTCATATTTTTGTATTGATATGGAAAAATAATTTATTAAAACTATGAAATATTTTCAATCAGATAAGATAAAAGCAAATTCTTTTTTTTGCCATTTAAATTTTTTGCCATTTACATTTGCTTATTTTTTTTGAACTACAGAAATATAAATTTTTATGTGGTTTGATCTATCAATCTTTTCCTTATGGTTTCTTCTGGAGTTATGAAGGTGCTTGTTATACAAAGTAAATATAATTATCCCCTTAAATGTTTATTCAAACTTTTTTGTGTTTTTCTTTAGTTCTTCAAACATCTGAAATAATTTTGTTGCATGCCTTGTGTGGAAAACAATTTATTATTTGGTTCCCAAATGTTTGGTTGACAAAATAATCATTTATTGCTCTGTCCATTTACCTCCCAATTATTAGATACCATATTTTATTACTTAATATATTAAAACAAATTTATGTATATTCCTAATTTATCTATTTTCTTCTGTTTTCATCAACTTCCTGTACCAATATTAACCATATTAATATGTACAATTTGTATATATCAGTCAAAAATAATAATAGATAAGATAAAGTATGATGTATTTTAATTGTTTTAGATTTTAAATATCTTTAATATTCAGCAACATATATTCCTTTCCTGATAACTAGTGACATTTTCAGTGATTATTCTTTCAGAAATTAAAGAATAAAAATCAAATGAACTTTTGGTCACCTTTATTTTTGTTATAAATTCTCTACATAAAATGTACCTCCTCACTATCTATAACCTAGGCATATTGCTTCTATCACTTTGTCTTTGAAATGAATTCTAAACCACTAGCTCCTAATGAATTTTCAGTCACTAGGTATAAATATATGGGCTTCCCTAGGCTTTTAGATATACATCAGTTTCACTTAAATAATATTGTTTTGTGATTTTTATTTATAATCACTACATTTACAAATTAACAAATGCTGACACTGGCATCCATACAACTAGAAGAACTTCCCTCTAAGAATTTATTATACATATTCATTTATTTAAGTATTATTTTCTGGTATTCAGGAGTGTCTCTTATTTGCATTAATTCATTTATTCTCATGTATTCATAATTATGTGTAAAGTTACATGTATGTACAGACATAATATGTACAATATACAAGTATAATAGGAATCTACAATTATTGAATTTAGTATTATTGTGTGTATATATCTTGTGCTGGTATTTGGCATATTCTAGCCACCTGAAAAGAAATTGGGGATGTTCTGTTCTTTTTTTCCCCTACTTCCCTGAAGTTATTCTAATATCCTAGTACTGAATCCATATAAAATATTACAAAATGAAAACCAAATGATCTTAAGAATAAAATTCATGGCAAAGAGATGAGGAAATTGAAAGATCCATAGATCTCAATTTAATCTTAATTAAAATAATAACTTTAATAAATATTAGAAGTATTAAAACTTGAAATATAATTAAAGTGAGTAGACTGACTCATACTAACTTCAAATAACTTGTAATCTAGTTGGTGATATAAGATGCCTATGAATGAAAAAGTCAGGCAGAAACCTAGAACAGTGTATGGTGAAAGATATTCAGGCAATAGGAGTTTAGAATCATTGAACATACATGTATATATCAACTTTAGTTGGTACTCATGAAATAAATGTGCTTGTCCAGCGTTCATTATAAAATTAAGAACAATGAGGATTTTCTTGGTTAGTTCATTTTTGGTGATAGAGAGCCTAAGTCAAATTTTATCAACAAAGAAACACAACAATTTAAATAGTTCAGTTTAATATACTCTCTTTCATTCAGCTAATCTTAGAAATACAAATAGAAACATGAAAATGATCTAGACATTCTTACAGCTAAGCAGTTAGTATATAACATTAAAGGACTTGAAGTAAGTTTCAATAACCTTGTATTAAAGAGAAAGAGCCATGCCAGAGACCCTGTCAACTGGAGGAAGAACAGGCCAAGGCCCAGGACCACCTTCAGGGACCTCCAAGGGAGCCCAGCCAAGATCAGACCTGAGACTGCTAGCCGCCAATCACAGGGGAACCCAGATCCAGGCGAAGGACTGCCTCCAGGGACCCCTGCGGGAGACCTGGCTTAAGTGAGGCCTAGGACCACCACCAGTCCTGTGCCAGAGTCCCTGGCGACCAGCACAAGCACAGGCCAAGGCCCAGGACCCCTTCAGGGACCTCCATAGGAGCGCAGCCAAGGTCATGCAGAAGATTGCTACCCACCAATCCACCCACCCACAGGGAAACCCAGACCCAGGCAAGGGACTACCTCCAGGAACCCCAGTGGCTGAGGCCTGGGACTGCCCCCAGTTCAGTGCCAGAGCCCCTGCCAATACTCAGGAGCCCAGGCCCAGGGCTAGATCCACCATCTGGACTCCCTGTGGGAGTCCAGGCCAAGATCAGGCCTAGGACTGCCCTCACAGGTCTGTGTGAGAGCCCAACCCGGACCGACCTTGCAGTTAGTAGGGATCCACACTGTAGCTTCCTTCCTTTATCTATCTTGTATACTTGTATACTGCAGCCATCCCTATGGTCCTCCCCATGCATTAGTCTCTATTTTGGGTCAACAGACAGGGACAGGGGACAGTGGCCCATCAAAGTGCTTAATCTCTGATCAATAAGCCCAAAGCCATTCTAAGTTGCATCCTTTTAGCCCCATCTCTGAAAGGGTTTGCATGCATCTTGGGCCACTCCCACTGCCAACATGAGTTACCTCCACTACTGCTGCCACCATCTTTAGCAGCAGTAGTGTCCATCTGGAGACACCTACTGGGGACTGGAAGTGAACTCCAAGGTAAGATACAGGTAATCTGTAGTGTCACTACAAGATTATAGAATAGAAATTACAATACCTCAAATTGGCATTGTAAGAAGGAAGATACATAATCAACATGAAAAAACAAGGGAAGAAAGTGCCCCAAATAAACAAAGATACTACAATAATAGAATCCATTGACAGAACAGTGGATGAAATGACAGAGAAAGAATTCAGAATATATGTAATTAAAATGATCTGCAAATTAAAGAATGAATTAAGCAAGAAAATACAGGCAAAAATTTATCACTCCAACAAATGAGAACAAATAAAGGCAACCATTGATCACACCAACAAAGAGATAAGGGAGTAATACAGGTAGCAAAAGATTACTTTAAGAAAGAGCTAAAGATTGTGAAAAAAAGCCAATCAGAAATTATTGAGATGAAGAAAACAATAAACCAAATAAAAAAAACTCAATAGAAAGCATCACCAGCAGAGTAGATCACTTGGAAGACAGAACCTCGAATAATAAAGACAAAATTTATAATCTTGAAAATAAAGTTGACCATAGAGTGAAGATGGTAAGAAACCATGAACAGAACATACAAGAATTATAGAATAGCATCAAAAGACAAATCTAAGATTTATCAGGATAGAAGAAGGCACAGAATTTCAAAACAAAGGAATGCACAATATCTTCAATGAAATATCAGAAAATTTCCTAAACATGAAAAATGAATTGGAAAATCAAATACAAGAGGCTTACAGGACACCAAATGTACAAAATTTCAACAGATCTACACCAAGGCACATTAGAATGAAAATGTCCAGCATACACAATAAGGATAGAATTTAAAGGTCACAAGAGAGAGGAATCAGATTACACATAGGGGGAGACCAAATCGGATCATAGCAGATTTTTCAAATGACACCCTAAAAGGCAAGAGTGCCTGGAACAACATATACCAAGCTCTGAAAGAAAATAAATGCCAACCAAGAATCTTATATCCAGGAAAATTGAGCTACAGATTTGATGATGAAATAAAAACCTACCATGAAAAACAAAAGTTAAAAGAATTTACAGAAAGAAATATTTTGCCATGAATGCACTGCACAGCATTCTTGGCAAAATATTCCATGAGGAGGAAATGATAATCAACAATTAAAATATACAGAGATGAATGACACTAAAGGAAAGGCCAATCAAAGGAGAAACTAAGTCAAGATAAAAACCAAAAATAAACCAAAATGCCTGAGATTACAAATCATATTTCAATAATAACCCTGAATGTGAAAAGCCTAAACTCATCAATTAAAAGACATAGACTGAAAGATTGGATAAAAAAATACCCAACAATATGTTGCCTTCAAGAGACTCATCTCACAGGAAAAGATACCCACAGACTGAAAGTGAAAAAGTGGGAACAAATGCATCACTCACACGGACTGCGTAAACAAGCAGGAGTTTCCATCCTCATATCAGATAAAGTGGAAACCAAAGTTAGTTAAAAGAGATAAAGTAGGACATTTTATACATCTTAAGGGAATCATACATCAACAAAGTATAACAATCATAAATATCTATGCTCCAAACAATGGCGCATCTACATATATCAAACAAACCCTTCTCAACTACAAGAATCAAATAGACCACAACACAATAATACTGGGTGACTTTAACACAGTCTCTCACCACTGGATAGATCTTCCAAACAAAAATTAAACAAAGAAACCATAGAACTCAATAAAATAATCAATAATTTAGACTTAACAGAAATATATAGAGTATTCCATTCATCAATGAGTGAATACACTTTTTTCTCAGCAGCACATAGATCCTTTCCCAAAAGAAATCATATGTTATGCCACAAAGCAAGTCTTAGCAAATACAAAAAAAAAAAAAAAAAAAATAGAAATGCTACTCTACATCCTATCTGACCATAATGGAATAAAATTAGAAATCAATGACAGATTAAAAATTAGAAACTAATACAACACCCAGAAACCACATAACACACTATTGAATGATGCATAGACAACAGAAGACATCAGGGAAGAGATAAAAAAGTTCTTACAGGTAAATGAAAACTCCAATACAACATATCAAAATCTCTGGACACCATGAAGGCAGTGCTAAGAGGAAAGTTCATTGCATTAAGCTCATTCATTAAAAGAAGAAAAAGTCAACAAATCAATGACTTGGCTCTACATCTCAAAGCCCTAGAAAAAGAAGAACAAATCAATACCAAAAGAAGTAGAAGACAGAAAATAATTAAAATCAGGGCTGAAATCAATGAAACTGAAACAAAAGAAACAATTCAAAAAATTGACAAAACACAAAGCTGGTTCTTTAAAAAAAATAAATAAAATTGACAAACCCTTAACCACTCTAATGAAAAGAAGGAGAGAGAAAACTCAAATTACTAAAATTTGTGATGAAAAAGGAAATATCATGACAGACACTACTGAAATACAGAGGATAATTAAAAACTATTTTGAGAATTTATATTCCAGTAAAATAGAAAACCCTTAAGATACCAACAAATTTCTAGAGGCATATGGCCTACCCAAACTGAATCAGGAGATCCTACACTACTTAAACAGATAAATTTCAAGCAAGGAAATAAAAGATGCCATCAAAAGCCTACCAACCAAAAAAAGCCCAAGACCAGATGGATTCTCAGCCAAGTTCTATAAGACCTACAAAGAAGAACATATACCAATATGCCTCAAAATATTTCACAAAATAGAAAAGGAGGGTACCCTTCTAAACTCATTCTATGAAGTATCACCTTGATACCAAAGCCAGACAGAGAGACACATCAAAGAAAGAGAATTTCAGACCAATATCCCTGATGAACATGGATGCAAAAATTCTCAATAAAATTTTGATGACTTGCATACAAAAACATATCAAAAAATAGTGCACCATGACCAAGTAGGGTTTATTCCAGGGATGCAAGTTTGTTTCAATATATGGAAATCATTTAACATAATCCATTACATTAATAGACTTAAAGATAAGAACCATATAATTTTATCAATTGATGGAGAGAAAGCATTTGACGAAATACAGCACCATTTTATGTTTAAAACACTAGAAAAACTAGGGAGAGCAGGAACATACATCACATTTGTAAAAGCTATCTATGCTAAACCCAAGGCCAACATCATCCTAAATGGAGAAAAATTGGAAGAATTCCCTCTAAAAACGGGAACAAGACAGAGATTTCCTCTTTCACCACTACTATGCCACATAGTCCTTGAAACAGTAGCCAGATCAATTAGATGAAAGAAATTAAAGAGATATGAATAGGAAAAGAAGAACTCAAATTATCATTATTTGCCAATGACATGATTCTATACGTAGAGGATCCAAAGAGTTCCACCAGAAAACTTCTAGAATGAATAAATGAATTCAGCAAAGTAGCAAGATATAAAATCAACACCCATAAATCAATTGCATTTGTGTACATATGTGATGAATCCTCTGAAAGGGTAATTAGGAAAACTACCCCATTCACAACAGCCTCAAAAAACATAAAATACTTTGGAATCAATTTAACAAAAGAGTTAGTGAAAGACTTTACAATGAAAACTACAAGACACTAAAGAAAGAAATTGAACAAGACCTTAAAAGATGGAAAAATATCTCAGGCTCTTTGATAGTAGAATCAATATTGTCAAAATGGCTATACTACCAAAGCACTATATAGATTCAATGTGATTCCAATTAAAATCCCAACATCATTCCTTATAGAAACAGAAAAGGCCATCATGAAATATGTTTGGATGAATTTCATCCAAAAAGGCAACCCTTAGCAAGAAGAGTGAAGCAGGCAGTATCACAATACCAGACCTTAAACTATACTAGGAAGCTATAGTAACAAAAACGGCATGGTACTGGCACCAAGATAGACATGTAGACGAATGGTACAGAGTAGAAGACACAGAGACAAACTTGCTTAAATAGAGTTATCTTATACTAGGCATAGGTGCCAAACACGTACATTGGAGAAAAGATAGCCTCTTCATCAACAGTGCTGGGAATACTGGAAATCCATATGTAGCAAAATGAAATTAAACCGTTATCTCTCACCATGCACAAAATTCAACTCAAGGTGGATCAAAGACCTAGGAATTAGAACAGTGACCGTACGCCTAATAGATGAAAAAGTAGGCCCAAATCTTCATCATGTTGGATTAGGACTTTACTTCCTTAACAAGACTCCTAAAGCACAAGAAGTAAAATCAAGAATCAATAAATGGGATGGATTCAAACTAAAAAGCTTCTTCTCAGCAAAAGAAACAATCAACAGAGTAAACAGAGAACCTACATTCTGGAAACAAATTTTTTTCATACATACATCTAATAGAGCACTAATCTCCAGGATATATAAAGAACTCAAAAAACATCAAAAACACAAAGAACTCAATCAATAAATGGGCCAAGGAGCTGACATTTCTCAGAAGAAGATATATAACTGATCAACAGACATATGAAAAAATGTTCAACATCCCTAGCAATTAGAGAAATGAAAATCAAAACTACTCTAAGATTTCATCTCACACCAGTCAGAATGGCACTTATCAAGAATACAAACAACAACAGTGTTGGTGAGGATGTGGGGAAAAAGTCACGCTCATACATTGCTGGTGGGACTCAAATTGGTACAACCAGTCTGGAAAGCAGTATGGAGTTTCCTTAGAAAACTTGGAATGGAACCACTATTTGACCCAGCTATCACACTCCTTGGTCTATACCCAAAAGACTTATAAACAGCATACTATAGTGATGCAGCCACTTCAGTGTTCATAGCAGCTCAATTCACAATAGCTAAACTGTGGAACCAACATAGATGCCCTTTGATAGATGAATGGATAAAGATACTGTGGTATATATACACAATAGAATATTACTCAGCAATAAAAGAGAATAAAATTATGGGATTTGCAGGTAAATTCATGGAGTTGGAAAATATCATGCTAAGTGAAGTAAGCCAATCCCAAAAAACCAAATGCCCAAAGTTCTCTCTGACAAGTGGATGCTGAATTATAACAGAAGAGAGGACACGGGAGAAATGGAGGAACTTTGTCAAAGCGGGGGTGGAGGGGGCATGGGGGCAGTAAAGATGGTGAAATGAGATGGACATCATAACCCTAGCTTCATGTTTGACTGCATATATGATGTGATTCTATCACATACAACCAGAGAAATGGAACTTTGAGCTCCATCTATGTACAATGAATCAAAATGCATTCTGTTATCATGTATATCTAAGTAGAATAAATAAATTTTAAAAATAAATAAATAAAAAGAGTTTTTCACTTTATATTTTTCTAGTCTTTATTTCTCTGTGTGTACTCAGACACATACACAGGGACTGCTGTCACTATAACCAAACACATGCACAAAAATTACAGATTCAGGTTTATGTGGTACTGAGTTTTCAAAATTTCAATTAATGTTCATTTTTCTCTTGCCATTTATATATTTATATTTGTTCAATGTTTCCTTATTATTTTCACACATTTTGCCTAACGATACTGTTTAAATTGCAGGAAGTTCTGTTTTTGCTTTTATCTTTGTTAAACATTTGGAAGATTTAAATACTATTTTAATACTTGTAATATTGTAATTATGTCAAAGTATAAGAATAATTTGTTATCCTAAAGAGTAAAATAAGAAGAGACTCTCTTTTCCAAATTTAGGGCAGTAACAGGGTCTACATTTTTCTTCAACTAAAATCCACAAAAACAAAAAAAGAAAAAAATATGTGAAACAATTGCTTTTATAAATATGTGAAAGAACTGCTTTTGTAAACCAAAGTCAACATAGGACTGTGATCCTTGAAAGAAGGAAAATAAATGATGTGAGTCCTACAATATCCTTGGCAAAGGGGCCTTAAAGAGATGAGTGATCTGTTTAACTGGAGAAAAATTTTTATCAAAATCTTGGGAGGCCAATATGATTAAAATTTGTGGGGCAGAATATTCGAAAAGATATACCCAGAGAACAGGCTCCAGAAACCTGCAAAGGCTCCTTGTTTCTTTGACTACATACCAGTATATACATGTGTGAAACTTCATACAGTTGATGTGGGAGGATGAATATCAAGGGAGAGACTAATTGTCAGGGAACTGTAAGGTGAAAATTTTCTAGAGCTCACTCACAACTAATTGCTTGAGTTTCTTGTGACTTAGAATGAAGAAATCTTATTGAAAACATAGTAGATACAATAGAAATTCTACAAGTATCATTTTTTATTAGTGGAATTGAAATAGAATTACGGCCAAGGCTACTGAAGATTCTTCCTTTAAAAGCTAAAGATAAAGATTTAAAAGGATTAAACTGATTGACTAGTGACTTAATCACTTACCAGAAAAAAACTTTATTACTCATTAAAAACACACTGATATGTAGCACTTGACAATGTAAAATTTTAAATGTTTGAGATCCACTAAAAAGTTATTAGAATGTTAAGAAGAATTAAACTGTGATCTTTAACCAGGAGAAAGTTAGTCAATTAAAAAAAAAAAAGCAGTGACAGATGGAGAAAAATTAGTTAGATCATGACATTAAAAGAAGTATTAATGTGTATTGATATACTCAGGATTTATATTAAAATTAAACCAAATAAAATGTCTAAAAGTTTTGAAAATCTTAAGTGAAAATTTCACTGAATTGATTCAATGGCAGATTGAAGAATAAAATTTCAATTAACTTGAATAAATAGCAACAGAATTATACAAAACAAAGCTTAAGAGTATACACAGTCATCTGTAGGAGAAAGTGAAGTAATTTAACACAAATAATTGGAAAAAGAAAATCTCAGAAAAAGAAAGAGCTGAAAAAAATATATTAAAATTACAGTCTGAAAATTTTCCAAGTTTGGAAAATTACAAGACCATAGAAGAAAGAGATTTAATGAGTCCCTAGCAGGATAATTATAAGGAAGACTACACCAAAAACATTATGATCAAATTTCAGAAAACCTGTGAAAAATGAAAAAAATCTAAAACTAAATAAAAGGCATAATACCTACATAAATGTAAAAATAATTACCACACACTTCTAGTCAGAAATTGAAAGAAGGCAAAAGAATGACAGAATTGAAATGCTAAATGATAAGAAAGGAAAATCTGTCGATACAGTATTCTATATCACCAAAAAGATCTTCTAATATTAATGTAAAAAATACTGTTCAGGTAAAAACAAATGAGAGAGGGAAATGCTTTCAGAATTTTGCTAAGAAAAGAAACTGCCTTGAAACTGGAAATATGTGGATAATTATTTTAAAATACATAGTCTCATCCTTTAATTTTGCTAAAGGCACTTGACCCTTAAAAAAAAAACCTAACAATATATTGTGGGGTACATAATATATGTAACACATCAAAAGCACAGAAATTTGAAAAAAAAAGATGGGTATGAAAGTATAAAGTTCTTATAAATAAATAATATAATGAATTGAATGTAGACTGTGACAGTTAAAGATATTACGAACTCTAGAGAAACCAATTATGTAAAACAAAAAGCTACAGCTAATAAGTGAAGAGTATATATAATATGGATACATAAAAATGGCATGATCTAAAATACTGCAGAAAAGAAAAAAATAATTAAAATCATATGAAATCATTAGAAAGCAAAGGAAAAAACATATTTAAATAAATAATTATATATCCATAGTTACAATGCATGTCAATGATTCATATGCTCATAGTAAAAGATGGACTATCAGACAATTTGAATGAAAAACTCACTATTTGGTTTCTACAAAGAACAACAATCACTACAACATGAACAAAATACCAATAGAAATACAAACAGCTAACAAGGGGTGAGGAATATAAATTCTAATTTTAAGAAAGATGGCATAGCTAAATTGATATCAAGGTAGATTTCAGCATAAGGAATATTATCAGGAATAAAGATTGTCATTTTCTAATGATAAAGGGTTTGATTCATCAGGAAGACATAACCATTCAAAATATACATATACCTTACAATAGAGCTTCAAAATACATTAAGCCAAAATTGACTTAAATAAAGAGACATTCACAACTATAATCAGAGATTCCAACATTTCTGTCTTTATATTCATAAAATACGGAGATTAATAGGAATATGAAAAATTAGACAGTACGTTTAACTTAACCTGATTTAATTCACATTTATACAACATTCTACCCAACAACGGCGAAAATGCATTCTTTAGTGCACACTTAACTATATGATCTATTATAGCTTATAGTGATCAATTAGCTATGTGATCTATTACTATAATAGATCACACAATAACAAAACAAATCTTATTAAATTTTAAATAATTTAAATCATACAGAATATATTCCCTGGAAATGACAGGAAACAATTTCAGAAATAAATGATAGAAAACTATCTAGAAAATCTAAAATTCTTTGTAAATTTAGAAGTACTTAAATAATTTATAGGTTAAAATATATTTAAAAACAGTGGTGCCGGGCATGGTGGCGCATTCCTATAATCCCAACGGCTTGGGAGGTTGAGGCAGGAAGATTGTGAGTTCAAAGCCAGCATCAGAAAAAGCGAGGCACGAAGCAACTCAGTAAGACCCTATCTCTAAATAAAATACAAAATAGAGCTCGGGATGTGGCTCAATGGCTGAGTGCAATCCCCGGCACCAAATAAATAAATAAATAAATAAAAGGAAAAGAGACCCCTAAAACAAAAACAAAAATAAAACAGTAGCAGTTATTTAGAATTAAAGAAAAAAACAACATATCAAAACATTTAAATATAGCTAAAGCAATATTTAGATGGAAATTTTTATTTTTGTGTCAATATGTTAGAAAAGAGAAAAGGCTACTAACTCATGACATTAGTTTTCATTTTACAAAGCTAGAAAAGAATAGATTCAAAATAAGTAGAAAGAAATAATGAATGTAAGGTAATTCATAGCTCATAAAGTGCTTATATAGTAATGACTGCTTTTATGAAGACTTCTGAGTTTGTAAATCCACTGGTGTACTAGACAATTATAGAGGCCAAAGATATTAATCAAGAAAACTCTTCTAAGCAAGAATCATATTATCTTTATTTTTCAATCTTTTGTAACACCTGGGTAAGTGTTGTGTACATAGTGGCAGCTCAATAGTGGCTGTTAAATAGAATGGTATTGAGTCATTATGCAAGTCCCAATAATGCTATCTCCTGAATCCATCAATTTTGGAAACATAATCAATATGGACCTGCTTCTTTGTTTAAGAACTTAAAAGCCAAATAGCTGATAGTATGCTGTAGAAATCCATATATTTTCAAGCCTAAAAGTTCAGATAATAGAATTCGTTTTTAGAAATGTTCCATTGGCTATATGTGTACTGAGATGATTTAAAATATTCACAGAAAAAAAAAAATCAGCTGTGGACCATGAAAGCTCAAGATCAAAGGCTTGCAATAACTACACATGTCTGAGCAAAGGACATAGCTTCCTACCCATGAATGAAAATAAGGCAGCTATTTCAAATGGACTGGGTTTCTTTATTATCTGGTTACAGCTACTCCATTGAAGAATGATGAATCCTTTTGTGCATTCTCCCAAGTATAAGATCATGTATCTTTTTTGGTGAGCCTGGAACAATCAAATGAGGGTTGTTATGATTTAGATATGAGGTTCCCTCCTTAAAACTCATATGTGAGACAATGCAAGAATGTTCAGAGATGAAATTTTAAGATTATGAGAGGTATAACCTAATCAGTTGATTTATCCACTGATGGATTAACTGGGTAGTAACTGTAGGTGCAGTTGTGGCTAGAGAAAGTAGGTCAGTGGAGGCTTGCCTTTCGGGTTTGTGTTTTGTACCTGGTGAGCAGAGCTCTTTCTCTGCTTCCTGCCTCTTGTGTTCTGAGCTGCTTTCTTCTGCCATACCTTTCTGCCATGATGTTCTGCCTTACTTGGGCCCAGAACTAAGGTTTTGGCAATCCAGGGACTGAACCTCTGAAGGTGAGCCAAAATAAACTTTTCCTGCTCCAAGTTGCTCTTAGCAGGTCTTTTGGTCACAGTGATAAAATAGCTAACTAGAAAAGGGGTAGTTAGTAGGTTGT
Organism: Xerus rutilus; assembly: GCA_028644305.1. Lineage (NCBI taxonomy): Eukaryota > Metazoa > Chordata > Mammalia > Rodentia > Sciuridae > Xerus > Xerus rutilus. Next base: position 95,618,243 of record CM053404.1, on the reverse strand, counting down.
TTTTAGATATTTTCATTCTGGTAATCAAAATTTTGAGTAGATGATGCTGTTTTGCTTGGTGGTTGCAGAGTACTCTCACAATTCTTCAGATTAAGTGTCACTACATAAAGTCTTTGCTAAATTTCCAGACTAGTTTTGTTCCTCTATCACATGTTTGCATAGATCTCTATTGCTTTCATTAACTCATTGCATCTCTAATATCGTTTCAATGTCTGTATTTGTTGTTGTTATTGTTGTTGTTATTGGGAAGGAGCTAGATTCTAAATTAATGAAAGATAGAAAACCTCTTCTGGTGTTTGTAATGTTGTATGTGGTCAATAAATGTTGAGTGAATAACTGAAAAATAAATTGAATAAGCAATAATGTTAGTATGTTTCTTACGTGAGCTCCATTTTGGAAATCTTTTTAAAAAATTTTTTATCTTTATGTCTAGCTTTGGGGGTTTTTTTGGTCTTTTTTAAATAAATTTAAATTTTTAAATGTATTCTGAGAACTCAGAGACGGGAATAGGAGTAACAGTGATTCAGTTTTATCACATAAATTTCAAACATAGCAGCTTTCTTACTTCATATCTACCCAGTAACAAGCACAGTCAGGCAATTAAATAACTGAATAGAATTTTTATTCTAGATAATTTTTACATTTGACTATTGTCTATTGTAACATAATGTCTTCAAAGCTATATTCCAGCATATTTTCCAGCATATATTCCTCATATTTATAGTAATCACATTGAAATACAACATCAATAATTTGTAAGGCAACTGTTCAGCCAATGCTAGTATCTTCAGTTCTTTATAAATCCACCCATAAATTCTTTAAAAGAAGCTGGGCACAATGGCAACACCTGTAATCTCAATGACTCCCGAGATTGAGACTGAAAGATTTCAAATTGAAGCCCAGCATAAGCAATTTAGCAGGAACCTATCTCAAAATAAAAAGGGCTGGGGATGCTTTTCAGTTTTAGAGTACCACACAACCCCCAGTACTGCAGAAAGAAAAATAAACAAACAAAAACCAAACCTTTAAATGATGACTTTAAGAACAAATTTGGAAATCTTTATATCAAAAGAAAAAAAAAAACACAAATGTTCATCAATCATGGAGAGATTAGTTTAAAAAGGTCCTAATCATTTAAGTTTCTGCAGTGTCTTCCTATTAATCTTAATGCTCCCACAGTAATGTTATCTACTTTCTAGTTGGATCCTTCTGCTTGATGTCATCCGTTTTAATAGAACCAACTCAGGTTTCACAAAATACAGCAGAAACCTCATTCTTTAATCCAAGAATGGTAAGGAGAGAGCTGGTGCTCTAGACACCTGGCCCAGAAATGGGGCAAAAAAGGACAGGACATAGTCATTGCGTGTGGAGGAGGAGATGGTGAGAGCACCATGCAGGTGCAGGTCCTCTTCTTTTTGCACTTAGTGCCTTTTGCACACGTTCCCTTTTGCACAAGGCACCCTCTAGCAATGCTGGATGTAACTGGTTTGAGCTGTTTTTGCTGTTTGGTCTTCTGCTTTAGTTCCTGTTGAGCAAACGCCACTGCAAGAGCAGGTATGACATGCAAAAATGGGTGAGGGGTGTTGCTGGTGATTTTTCAGAGACTGTTTAGACAAAAGTAATACTCTGAGTAAGGGTTCACTGAATTCTTTTCACCATAGAAAGACGTTAAGAGTAGAAGATACTCTGTAGTTGTGGAACGTGAAACAATTTTTTTTTGTACTTCCTGAGTACTTAATGCCCCATCTACACTCGAGTAAAATTCTTAGTTTTCTTTGCTTCTTTGGGTATATTGATGGAAAACAACAGCTCTACTTTGAAAAAATACAAAACGGTTTATTCTGAGCTAATTGTGAGTGAACATGGCCAGGGAACATGGATTCAATTTACTTGGACCAACATGGTTTTCCTTGGAAAAAAAGTTACATGAACTTTTATAGTCACAAAAAAAGTAGGTGAGTTTATCAAGTAGACAGACTACAAAGAAGCAGGAAATCTCAGATTTGGATGTTATCTTTAACAAGGCAACAGATATTTTACAGGATTCATATTTTATCACATTCTTAGCGTTAGGGTTAGTAGAGGACAAAAGTCTACCAAACTTAGTATAGATTACAAAATTTTTACCTAGTAGTCAGAGAATGCTAGGCAAGATACAGAGACTCATGTTAAATAGCTATTAAAAGGGACTACAGAATAGCCCAGGGTAACTTTGTTTCTTGATCTGCAGCATTCTATCTCTGGACAGTAATCAATCACTGATGTTTCATCAGCCAAAGTCAAATAGTCTGTGGGCTTTTGAATATAGATGGGCGTTCTTCAGCTCACAGGTGCATATAATATCTTTCTAATTCTCAAAAGGAGATTGTGGGTAATACATATACATATATATATATATATATATATAGAGAGAGAGAGAGAGAGAGAGAGAGAGAGAGAGAGAGAATAAGTCTCAGGCTTAAGGAGATAGAAGCCATCTTCTATTACAGTTTTGATTCATGAGCTGTATAATATTCAAGGAGAGGTACAACAGACTCCTAATTTCAATATGTGCTTAATTGCAGGTCAAACATTAGAAATCTTAGGATAGTTTTTGGCTTCTGTCATTTTTACCAGTCAAATTATGTATTATCTCACTATTCTTTAAGAATTCTTCCTTATAGAAATAAGTAGAATAGGCAGAATATCTTCTAAAGACTCACAGATCTGATACCTAGTGCAAAGCAGGGAAGCAACTTATCTTTTTTTTTTCTTTCTTTTATAAAAATGTCATCGAACTAGCTGTAGTACACCTAAAGACTCTGAAGCCAAACCTCTAAAAACAGCAGAGAAATAGAGCTGGAACCAAGAAATATATTTATATGTTCTGAAGCTACTTCTGGATATACTTTCCTACTTGATAGTTTTTTGTGCCCTAGAGTACATGTGGAAGTAAGGATAATGTTAAATTCAGTACACTGATTTTTCTTTGGGGAAGCATTTAAGTGTTTCCTAACTTTAAATAATAACATGTGCCTCCAGAGTCTCTAGATGACCTGAATTTTTATTTAGAAATCTAGAAATAAAATGTTTAATATTATGAAGGAAAAAATCTTTGTTATATTAATGCTGTGTGCTAGGCACTGTGTCAGACAGGCTCAAATTAGCAGCTCCTTCTGATGCATCTCCTACAATATAGGTATTAGTATCCCTTTTCAAAATGAGATAACTTAGGTTTGTAACATCCCTATACAGTTAATAATCTTAGATAAGTATTGAGCTCTCTTTCATCTCATTCCAAAGTGTGACTTTCTTATACATCTTGGCTGCTCAGGAATTATGCAGAACAGGTTGAAAAGCTATTGCATGGTTTTTACCTAAAATGATCATAAACTATTGTATTGAAGATTTGGGGATTTGTCTAAGCAGTAACCTTTTAAACATCAGCTATTAAGAAGAATGTGGAGTCTCTACTGTGAAGATCTTTGTAAGTTAAGGAATGGACTGTTCTTTATGTTCTTGTTGCCTAACAAAAGGAAGCTGTGAATTTAGAGGATTTTTAAAAAGTAATTCTGACATGTTCTTTGACCAATTTTTATCATCATCTTTGCTTTATATTACAGAAAGAATCCAGTTGTGGGAAAGCTGTTTGGCCTAAGTTTGTAAATTACAATTATAAGACTATTTCTCTGTGTGCAAAGCAAGTGTAGAGATCACCTTTATAGTGTTGGTTTCCCTAGAACCAAGCAGCATCTACCAAGGATCCCAATTATTCTTATTCTCAGATATTACATTTTATTTCATCTCTGTTTCATTTTGGAGTAACTAAAATCACAATTATTTACTGTGAGAGGCATCATTTAATTTTAGTCCATCTTATTTCTTAACTGGGATTTCTCAGCTGACGAACTTTTAAATAAGCACATTGAAATTAAATGTCCCATTGGGCTGTGTTGCCTGAGTTATTTAGTATTTGTGTTCTCACCCTAGGTGTGTGTAATTTGTTGTTGTATTTGTTTTTATAACTAAATTGCATGTTTCTATCTCACCCTTTACTTGGCTAATTTATGCCAAGCCTTATAAGATTTAAAAACTGCTTCTTGTATCCTTATACAATTAAATTTTAATAGAACCTAGTGGTGCTTCTATAGATAAGACTATAATAATTTACCAAATTATTTAAAATGGAGATGTGATTGGAGTAAGAATGATGATTACAAACTCTTCAAGTCAAAATGTACTATTGAACTTTGTAGTGAGCTGTTTTTTTTTTTTTTTAACCTGAGAAAAGAGTATGTCTTTATAGCTAAAGGTGTGGTATTAAATCTGGACTTGAATTCCCAGAAGATAAAGGATTGATTTTCCAACAAAGCTGATAACTCTCCATTTTAGTACAATGCATGGACAGAAAGAGGTTAAGCATTATTATTTTATATCTGTTGTATATTCTGTAGCTAAACTTTGAATTGCAATCCCTCAAATGAAAAATATGTGATATAAAAGTAATCAAATTAGATTTGGATTATATTCAAAAGTTCATTCTATTTTGAAAATTGAAAACAATTAGCAATTTACATACCCCCCAATGCATAAATTCCTGTTAAGATTTATAGCCATTGGCTTCAGGTGCATATTTAGCATAGGACTATATATGCTTTTAAAATTTAGGATCACTTCTACACATGCACACATTATTCTCCAATTCAGGAGCATTTATCTTAATTCCTATAATTATTTGAGCCAATGAATAATTTAATAACTCAAAATCTAATTTTTTTTTCATTTTAGACCACAGGTAAAGAAAGAGAGTTCAGTTTAGGCTATATGACAGGTTCTAGGACAGAAACTTTGATGTATCAGAACTTTTTTTAATTTTTAATTTGAAAGTAACTCTAGAGAATTAGTTTTCTAAGACTTTTGAAAAAATCATTTGAATCAAGAATAGTGTGCAATTTGAGACAACAGATTTCAAATCTAGTTCTCCCTTTCTATGTCTTTGATCACCCACATCTAATCCATAGTTGTTCAAGCAGGATATACATAGATTTATTCCTCATAGGTTCTATTCTAAATTACTTTATTGGTATGTTAGCACTTAGGTAAGTTGTACACTATCCAGAAGCAATATTTACTACATCATTATATTTCATTATATATATATAAATAATAAAATATATACATATATTTATATATATAGGCTTGCCTACTTTTAAGTTTCTTGAATTTGGAGTAAATAGGTTCTTTGCATATTCTTCTATTCATTTACCCATTCATTCACTTATCAAAATTACTTATTAAAAACACTTATTAAATGATCTTGGTAATTGGAATATATTAATATCAAAGTAATAGAAATAAGTGAAAAAATAAAGCAGATTAGGGAAATTGGTGTTATTGTAATTTTAGATAAATTGATTTAAGACTGCTGAAGAAGGAGAGAAAGACAGGGAAGGTGGGGGGAGAGATGGGAGGAGAGGGAGGGGGAGGGGAGGAGGGAGAGAGAGAGAGAGAGAACACAGGCTATATGCAAATCTGAAGGAAACAACTAAGGCAGTAGAGAATACCCAGTGCAAAACTCCTAACATGAGAGTGTGTCTGATGTTGTCAAAGAAATAACCAGGATGCCAGTACAGCTGAAAGAGAAAGAATGAGAAGGAGAGAGGAGATTAAAAGTAATGACTTAAAAGTATAAGATCATATAGAGACTTTCACACCATTACATGAAATATGGGTATTATTCAGTACCCCAGAGGTGGATAAGACTGCAATGGATTATTGAACAAAAACTTTCTGTTATATTCAAAGACAAAAGAGACATCAATGATATAGATGGAATAATTGGAGAGTTCAGAAAGACTGTGTTATGTCTACACCATCAAAGAAGAAATGATGAAGGAAGCCTGGTGTATGACTTGCCTTTTAAGAACACCTCAAGTTTTTGTTATGTGCATGTGTTTGAATTTTTTTCCCTCACACTTCTATTTATGCATCTTTCTATGGTGCTCTCATTTATTTTCATGCTTTAGATTAACATGTTAACACTGGGAATGCTCTAATTTATGATTCTAGTTCAGTGATCTCTTCTGAGGACCAAATACATTATTGGCTAAATGACTACCTCAGTCTATTTCAGTAGAAATTTGACACAAACACATTTCATTGAACCAATTGCTAACGATCTTTCAAATCTTGCTTAAACATCACTTCTTTCTTTAAGTCTTTAATGTCCATTGCACTTTTCTGTCATAGCTCTCAATAAACTTGTTTTTTGATTAATGCTGTCTTCTTTACAAGATAATAGGTTCTGTGAAGGTGAAAGTGACTCCAATCTCACTTATGATTGTATTGCTGGTACTCAGTATATTTTGAAAAATGGTTTTGCTTTCCTATTAAATTGATATTTTAACATTTATCCACCCAATAGATGCTGATAATTTTAAGATAACAATAACTTAAAATATGACAATTCATCAAGATTTCAAGTTTTAGTTAAGTGCTCAGGTCACAAGACAAATTGCATTATAGTTTTACTATATGTGTAAAACTGACTTGGAAATCTAAAATAATTGTAAGGGAGAGAATCATGGAGTTACAATAAGATGGGGTTGTATTAGGAACATGTTTTACCTTCCTTCATCTTATTTCTCTATAAACATAGTAGGGATGGTTTTGTGATGCTTTAAAACATTTTAAAAAATAATTTCCTCAATATGTCTTATCTGTTTGATCTCAATTGTAATAATTTATTTTTCTAGAGATAAGGGAAGATGAGTTTGGGAATTTTCTCTCTCTCTCTTTTTTTACAAAAGAAGAACTAAGATACATTATAGATTATATATGACTAAGATTCTTGTATGTTGATTTGAGAGATAGCACCAAAAAAGTCAGTTGACTCCTAGGTTTCAGTTCAGTGAGAGAAAGGAAAAAAATAATGTTGTTGATTTCTGGAAATATTAGATGCATGAGATTGGAGAAAAAAGGAGGGATTGGAAGGGGCAAGAAAACAGAATTGATATTATAAACTTGAAAGTCATATATACATAGGAAGTGAAGGAATGGGGTTTTAATTAAATTGGGAATAAGGAGATAAAACACAGAAAGCATGAAGTGCTCAAAATTACTGCCACTATTTTCAGACACTTTCATTATACTTCTTCTTAAGTGGAGTGAGTACAGAAGAGTTTGTTACTGTTCAGTCATTCCTTGGATTTCGTCTGTCCTTCTCATTCTATAATTAGTGACATAGTAAGGACCCATTAAGATAATTAGCAGGTATCCACTACAGTTATAGTTGAACATGGTCTGTGTTCATTCGTGTTTGCTTCTCCTAAATATGAATATACACAAAAGTTGCTTTTGAAGGTTGAATTTACATAAGGGGGTTTGACACAGCAGGCATCATATTTTAGTCCATTATCCTGTGATTAAATAGTAGTTGTGTTATGACATGAGGTTTATAACATTTTTAACAAAATTAGAAAGATGCAATGTTTGATATATTGATAAATAAAATTTGATGAGTTGAAGGTGATTAGCAACTTCTTGGACAGGTCTAATCAAGTACCAGATAACTTTTAGAATGAAAGATACTCCTACCTAGGAGGTATACTACATTTTAATGGTCTGAAATTCCATGGCTTGCAGATTAACAGCCTATAATTTATAGCCTGGAGATAAATGATATGAATTTGGTATGGCCTGTACATTTTTTAAATTAATACATTGGTACTTTTTCTTGTCTTTTGCTACTATCTGAAGGGATATCTCATTATGTTCTCATTAGCTCCCATTCTGACTTTACAACATACTTTATGGAGCTAACAAAGGCTTTAGAACCCTAAAATGGTACTTTAATTCCAAAAATGTGTTGACCTTAGTTGGTGTGTGCAAAAGATATTATTGGAAGCATAAAATGAAGTACATTCTGTGACATTTATATCAAGTCAGTTTATCTTCATCTCTGTTCTTTCATTAATAGTATAATACTTGATACTGACATGATCTGAATGAGTTACCCTCACCTTGATTAAATTTTAAGGTTTCTTCCTGAGTTCCTTTTTCTTCGAGCATTTGCTTTAGAAAATTTGTGCCTGTAAATTCTTTCTCTGCCCCTTTGAGATAAATCATTTACAACCCAGGAATGTCTTCTTCAAGGACTTACTAGTTGTCTCTTTGAAATGTAATCATCAGGAAAGATGGTGCCTCTCTCTCCTAGTCTGGGTGGGAAGGTAGGAGCCTAATTTCAATAAGCATCAGTTAGCAAACACAGAGGGCCTAATAAAATTGACTAGTCTATGCCCTAACATCCTCCTGTAGATTTTCTACTAGCTCACTGTAATTTTTAAAAATTCTACTTTTTGTTTCAATGAAGTTGAATCTAGTCTCTCTCCCTTATTGAAATAGTCTCTCTTTACTATTTCAGTTTCTTGAATAAAGTCTTTCTTTCCTTTTTAAATGGTCTGGTACAATTTCTTTCACATGATAAATGTCACTGATACAAATATTTAGGAAGTGTCCCATATATTTCTAATTGTTTTCATATGTTAATTTATTTCATTTACAATATATTTTTTCAGATGTATACTAATATTAGTAACCTCATTTTGTATCTTAGTAAGATCAAGTAAACTTATCAAGGGAGAGTAGAAAGAATACTCACTCTGCCCCTTAATATTTTTAGTCCCCATAGATAGCCAATTCTAAAAGTACTGTCTTTCCTTTCCCAATGAATGTTTAGCATTATTATTTTTTTGCATATTTTTTCATTTATTGAGTAAGAGTCAACACAATACACATTTCTGATACTAGGTGTCAGATAAAATATCAGACCAGAAAAATAGGATTCCTCATCCACACAAACTTATAGTCATTGAGGACATGGATGAAGAAAAAGGCCATTTGAATGCTTTTTGATAGAGGTAGTAAAGGTTGCTCTGGAGCCTATAGGTTGAATACTTAACTCATGCTCTGTGAGACTGGGAGAAAATCCCTGGGAAGTGACCACTAAGCTGTGCATGGAATCAAAGAAGAATGAGATATAGGCAAGTGCTCTAGGTTGAAAAAACAACATTCAAATTTGAGAGACAAGAGAAAGGTGAGAATATAAAATGAGTGAAAAGAGAATGTATGACTAAAATAAATTGTGTGTTCAAAGAGCTGGGAGTAGAGGAGGATGGAATGAAGGGGTAAAGGTAAGTTGAAAGTATGTTTCTGACAGAAAATGTAAGATCATTTTGGCTTAACCATCAAACATTAAGGAATTATTTTAAGAATTTTATGCAAAGGAGTCAATACCATTTTGTGGTTTTTAAAAACTATCAGAGAAGTTGAGTAGGTTAAAAGGGACAGCAATGCAGAGAGAGAGGCTAGAGTAGTGGTAATGGTTTACTGGAGAAATAATACTGGGTGAATCGGATTAAGTAGAAGAGAAAAGTCAATAGATTTTAGCATACTTCAGGTGCTTTCTCCCTCTGGCCCCTCCATATGTTTGTTGCATGTAAGAATAAATAAATGAATGTGTATATAAATATATATGAATATATATGTAAATTGTGTAGGTATAGTCATGCTGCACATAGCAATATTTTGGTCAACAACAGACTGTATATACAGTGCTGGTCTCCTAAGATTGTAATGGAAGTGAAAAGTTCTTATCCCCTAGAGATGTCATAGTTATGATAATGTCAAAGTGCAACTTGATAAATGTGTTTGTGATAATGTTTATGTAAATAAAACAAGTCTGTTGTTAGTTATATAAAAGTATAGCACAACAATAATGTATAGTGCAATAATTGATAATGATAATGAATGACTATGTTACTGGTTTGTTTTACCGTACTTGTTCTAAAATTTTTTTATTTGTGCTTTTAAGATATACATGATAGTAGAGTGTATTTTGACAGATTATATGGAGTATAACATTCTAACTAGGATTCCATGCTTGAGGTTGTATATGATGTGGAGTTTCACTGGTGGTGTATTCATATATGAACATAAGAAAGTTATGTCTGATTCATTCTGTCTTTCCTATTCCATCCCACTTCCCTTCCCTTAATTATCCTTTATCAAATCCACTGAACTACTCTTCTCCCCTGACCCTTATTGTGTGTTAGCATCTGCATATTAGAGAGAATATCCAGTCTTTGGTTTCCTGGGATTGGCTTATTTGACTTAGAATGATAGTCTCCAGATCCATCCATTTACCAGCAAAGTTCATAAAGTCTTCTTCTTTATGACTAATATTCCATTGTGTATATATACCAATTTTCTTTATCCATTCATCTGTTGAAGGGCACCTACATTGGTTCCATAGCTTAGCTATGGACATTGATGTTGTGATTTGAGCTGCTATAAACATTGATGTTGCTGCATCATTTTAGTATGCTGATTTTAAGTCTTTTGGGTATATACTGAAGAGTGGGATAACTGGGTCAAATGATAGTTCCATTCCAAGTTTTCTTAGGAATCTCCATATTGCTTTCCAGAGTGCTTGTACGAATTTGCAGTCCTCTCAGCAATGTATGAATGTTTTAGTCAGCTTTTTTGATGCCATGACTACAATATCTGACCAGAAAAATTGTAGAGGAGAAAAAGGTTATTTTGGGGCTCATGGTTATAGAAGTCTTAGTTCATAGCTGACTCTATTTTTTGGGGCTCCAGGTGAGGCAGAACATTATGGCAGAAGAGTGTGGCAAAAGGAAACAGGTCACAAGATGAAAGTCTCTCTTCAGAAAGCAGAGAGAGAGACTTTACTCACCAGATCCAAAAAATATTCCCTGAAGCCAAGCCCCCAATGCATACCTCTTCCAACCACACTCTACTTACCTTCAGTTACCACTAATTTAATCCCCATCAAGATTTTAATTCCCTGCTTGGATTAAGGCTCTTATAACCCAATAATTTCTCCTCTAAACCTTCTTACATTATCTCATACATGAACTTTTGGGGACACTTCACATCCAAGCCACAAAAATGAGTGTACATTTTCTCCACATCCTCACCAACATTTATTGTTACTTGTATTCTTGATAATTGCCATTCTGACTAGAATGCAATGGAATCTCAGTTTAATTTGCATTCATTTAATTCCTAGATATGTTGAGCATTTTTTTATATATATTTGTTGACTGTTTGTATTTCTTCTTCTGTGAACTACTTGTTCAATTCCTATGCCCTGGAATCAATCTAACAAAAGAGGTGAAAGACTTCTATAATGAAAATTATAGAACACTGAAGAAAGACATTGAAGAAATCCCTAAAAGATTGGAAAGATCTCCCATATTCTAATTAGGCAGAATTAATATTGTCAAAATGATCACACTACCAAAAGCACTACACAGATTTAATGCAATACCTATTAAAATTCCAATGACATTCTTCATAGAAAAAGCAGTCATGAAATTCATTTGGAAAAATATGAGGCCCAAATTAGCCAAAACAATCCTTTGTGAGAAGAGTGAAACAGGAGGCATAACAATCCAGACCTTAATTTATACTACAGAGCAATAGCAAAAAAACAAAACAAAACAAAACAAACCCCAGCATGTAGACCAATAGTACAGAATAGAAGACACAGATACAGACCCACATAAATATATTTATCTCATACTAGACAAAGGCACTATAAACATACATTGGAGGAAAAATAATTTCTTCAACACATGGTGTTAGGAAAACTGGAAATCCATATGTACCAAAATGAAATTTAACCCCTATCTCTCATATTGCACAAAACTCAACTCAAAATGGATCAAGGACCTATGAGTTAGGCCAGAGATGTTGAGCCTGTTAGAAGAAAATTTAGGTCCAACTTTCCATCTTGTTGGCTTAGGAACTGACTTCCTCAACTAGACTCCTAAAACACAAGAATTACAATCAAGAATCAATGAATGGGATAGTATCAAGCTAAAAAGCTTCTTCACAATAAAGAAAACAATCAAGAACATAAAGAGAAAGCCTACAGAATGAGAGAAAATCTTTTCCACATTCACCTCAAATGGAGCATTAATCTTCATAATATATAAATAACTCAAAGAACTTAACACTCCCCCCCAAAAAAAAAATCACTCCAAGTAATTCAATCAGTTAGTGGGCAAAGGAACTGAACAGATACTTCACAGAAGAAGAAATATGATTGATCAACAAATACATGAGAAAACATTCAACATCTTTAGCTATTAGAAAAATACAAATTAAAACTACACTGAGATTTTATCTCACTCCAATCAGAATGGCAATTATAGAGGATACAACTAATAATAAATGTTGGCAAGGATGTGGGGGAAAAGGTACACTCATACATTGCTGCTGGGTCTGCAAATTGCTGTAACCACTCTGGAAAGCAGTATGGAAATTCCTCAGAAAACTTGGAATGGAACTATCATTTGACCCAGTTATCCCACTCACCAGCATATACCCAAACTACCTAAAATTAGCATGCTATATTGATATGGCCACATCAATGTTCATAGCAACTCAATCCACAGTGGCTGAGCTATGTAACCAACCTAGATGTCCTTCAACAGACGAATAAATAAATAAAATGTGGTATATATATAATAGACTATTACTCAGCCATAAAGAAGAATGAAATTATGGCATTTGCTGTTGAATGGATGGAACTGAAGACTGTTATGCTAAGTGAAATAAGCCAATCCCAAAATCCAAAGGCTAAATGTTCACTCTTATATGTGGATGCTAGCACACAATAAGTGGGTAGGTAGGGAAGAATAGAAGTACTTTGGATTAGACAAATGGGAATGAAGGGAAGGGAGGGCATATGGGAATAGGAAAGACAGTAGAATGAATCAGACATAATTTTCTTACATACATATATGCACACACCATCAGTGTAACTCCACATTATGTACAACCACAGGAATGGGAAATTATAATTCATGTATGTATAATATGTTAAAATACATTCTATTGTCATGTATAGTTAAAAAAAACACATAAAAAAGAACAAATAGAAAAATCAGTAATGAAATTCATTTGGATAATAAGAGGCCCAGTATAGCCAAAGCAATCCTTAGAAAAGTGAAGCAGGAGGCATCATAATACCAGACTTTAAATTATACTATAGAGCTATCATAACAAAAATGGCATGATGTTGACACTAAAACAGACATGAAGACCAGTGGAACAGAATAGGAGACACAGAGACAAACCTACATAAATACAGTTATTTCATAGTAGACAAAGCCACCATAAGTATAAGTTGGAGAAAAAGCCTCCTCGACAAATGGTCCTGGGAAAACTGGAAATCCATATGTAGCAGAATGAAATTTAACCCCTATCTCTCACTGCACAAAACTCAATTCAGAGTGGACTGAGGACCTAGGCATCAGATCAGAGATCCTTCACCCACCAGAAGAAAATGTAGGCCCCACTTTACATCATTTTGGTTTAGGAACTGAATTCCTTAACAAGATCCCTAAAGTGCAAGAAGTAAAATCAAGAATCAATAAATTGGATGGTATCAAAATAAAAAGCTTTTACACTGCAAAGAAAACAATCAAGAACGTGAAGAGATAGCCTATAGAATGGGAGAAAATCTTTGCCCCCTAAATCTCAGATAGAGCATTATTTCCAGGATATATAAAGAATTTTAAAAAACCCCTCAAAATCAAGTAACTCAGTTTATTATTTAGAGTAGATTACTTTTTACTTTTATAAGTAACATTATTGTGACTTGATAAGCCAAGTTACATTGACAGCGGCCTCAAGTTTAATATTCACTGCATGTGTTGATTGTATCAAAAGGCCACATCCAGTTATTGATAAATATTATCAAGTTTCATGTAAGCACGTTTTATGTTTCCATAATGACAATATTGCCTAACAATGTGTTTCTCAATTGTGTCCTCATTGTTTAGGGACATATAACTGTATACTAGGTGCACATTTTATTATAGCTAAATGCTTTACTTAAACATTTAAGTAGAAAAGAAAACAATTTATTTTTAAATGAGTCTCCAAAAGTTCTATTTTACACTTCAGTTGCATCTTTGTAGGGAATATTTGGATTAGGATTATGAAGGTATCTCATTATATAATGCCTGAAAAATGTACATAATAGTTACTGGCTTAAATCTTTCCTAGTATGTACAGTTAGTTGCCTATTACCAATTTTCAATTGAGGTAGTTAATGCTCAATTACTTGAAAGCAGGTGTGTACATTTTTACAGTAATCTTTCCAAATAAGGGCCTTTGGCAAACTAAGTGTTTCTGTTCATGTTAAAATAGGCCATAAAGTGAAACAATGCTCTTTTACATTTTTAGATAATTTCCCATTTGCTTGTAATTATCTTGCTATTGAATAAGCACTGTTCTTTTACAGTGTTCATAGCCACAGTGAAATTGTTTTGAATTTAGCTAATTTAAATATGCTCTTTATCAAAAAATAACTCAAAACATCTTTAACATTCTAACTGGTTTCCATTTGGCTATATATCCCAAGTAGAACTGAAATAGAAAACAAAAGAGTGGAAGGAAGGGCTTGTAGTTATAATATTTTTTGGTATGTGTTTTATTATATTGAAATTCACCTAATCCTTTTATGTGAGTTTACAATTGACACAAATGAAATTGGCTGAGTGACAGTGTAGAACGGAAGGGTTGGGAGTAAACTCTTCAGTGCCAAATCAACTATAATCTTTTAAATCAGAATTAATTGATGCCAGCTGTGTGGTCTGTGTGTCATTTGCATTTATGAGGTGAAGAAAGGTGTGATTGTTGCTATTTCAATTTAGAAACTAACTGGTGGCCAGTCATTATGAATGTATGGATAGGGGCATGCTTGGTATTTATTGGACAGGAAAAAGACTTAAATGGTTTAAGTAGTATAGTATAATTTTGATTAGTAGTGTGAAATGTTTTAATTCTTTTGTAATCACATAGGTACAAACCTAGTTTTATAGCTGACTTTAGAAAAATATCATGTCTCCTTAGTGATTTTTTAATGTATGACGGTATTGGTGCTAAACTCTTATTAAAAGTTCAAATCCATCAGTATTTCTTCCCTAAATTTTGTTTCTGAAGATCAACTATTGTGACTGAAGCAATTACAATTTAAATTTAAATGTGGGATTACTACAAAACAATTTATTAAAATACGTATATAGAACACACATACACACACAACCTGACTATATGAAATATACACAAGCAATAGTTACATGTACTTAAGTCACACATGCTTATAGTGCAGGGACTTTAAAAACCAAGACAATTTTTAAATCAATTAAAGAAATATTGTAGTGGTTGGAAAATTAATTTGGTTACTCGTTCAGATAAATGGATTTTTGAATCATTAACTTTTAGTTGCAGAGAAATGATAGTTCTAAATTTTCTATTGCATTTCATATGGATATATTACTAATAATCTGTTAATCTGTTTACCTAATATATTTATTGGTTTATGAAAAGGAAACAGGTCACCTGCTAGATGTGGTGGTGCACACCTGTAATCCTGGCTACTTTGAAGGCCAAGATAGGAGGATTTCAAAGTTGAGGCCAGTCTAAGTGTCATGTGGGGGCTCAGATCCAAGTAACAGATTTGGGGTCTCAGCAAGTGGAAGGAAGATGCAGTTAGGGCAGTAGACATGTTTTATTCAGAGATGTTAACAGTCTCCAGTTTCCAGATTTAGCTTTAGCCCCCAATTTAGTCCCTATTTTGCCCTGGAGTTTTTTCCATAGGCCATTTTTATATGCAGGCCAAACAAAGAAGGCACACTGCCCACAAGTATGGGCTCATTCCCATAAGCAAATGTTTATGAGCTCCAGCATGTACACTGAATCAGTGTTTCTGACCTTGATGATACACTAACCATAACATAACCCATTCATGGCCTTGGCTACATACTAAAAACAGGCATAACCCACTGGCAGCCTTGGCAAGGGAGCCTAACTATAGCCATTTTAGACCTGCCCCAACAGTAGGCAACTTAATGAGATCTCATCTTGAAATTAAAAAAGGACTGGTAATATAACTCAGTGTTGTTTGCCTATCATGTGTGAGGCTCTGGGCTTCTCCAGTACTGTAAAAGAAAAAAAAATGAAAAGGAAATATGTCATAGATATTATAACTATTATTAGATTCATTGCCTTGAGAATACATTTTTGAAGGAGGGGACAGAAAAAGTTGATGTATATGGGGACTGTGTACTCTCTGCTAAATTTTTTTGTGAACATAAAACTGCCCTAAAATGTAGTTTATTAATTTTAAAATTCAGTTAGAAGTTAGTGAAAATGAAGAAGCCTTTGTTTTTCAAGCCCTGCCCCCATTACCTGTTAAATGGCAAACATTTGTAGGGGAATTTAAATGACCTAGATGTTAAAAGTCTGAAGGTGTTTTTTGGTCACAAGTGTTGGTTACTCAAGTGCTATTTTAATTTATCCAACTTCAGAGTGATATTTTATTCCAAACTTTCAATACACCTAGAAAAGTTTCTGGTTTGATTATTTTATGAAAGATCATTGTAAAAATTGGACTTCTACTATAATAATTCTTTTTCAAGTATAAAAATTTAAGATTAAAAGTATCATGACTTCTACTATAATAATTATTTTTCAAGTATAAAAAGTTAAGATTAAAAGTTGCAAGTAGAATGCTTGCCTGGCATGAGTAAGGTCCTGGGTTTTCTCCCCATTACCACAAAAACAAAGACAAAAGTAGCATAATATATGAGATTCTTATGTCTAGATTTTGTGAGGACATTTCATTTTTCTATCTTACAAATTGATAAAAGATATGAAACATTAATTATTAAGCCATAACCTACCCAACTTTTCTCTTTTACCAATTTCAATATAAAGAAAATTTAGAATATTTTCCAATCCAAATCATTTACCTATAAATCTTTAACATAGTACAGAAAGGAAAAATGTAACTAAACTTTATATTGCATAAGATTTTCTCTGTCAATTTGTATAAAAGCATTGTTCAGAACTATTATGTGTAGGATGAATTTGTTTTGAAAAAAATGTTGATTGGTGCTATTTTGTACTTTATTTTAGTTGAAATGCAAAATACTAATGTTTGTTTCAAATGTTACCTTATCTTCATTTCAAGATAACCATTAAAAAAGTGAAAGAAAATGCAGAAACTTTATAAGATTACCTATTAGTTATATGTGATATTTATAAATAGATTCTTTATTTCATTGAACTATTTTCTCTTCTAAGAATTCTCATACAGGTTTATACATGTGTGTTGTATATGTATGTGTGTATATACACACACAATAAGTCTGAGGCCAAAAAACTCCTCTTTCCGTCAATCATTTTTATGGTCTTATTAAAGAAAAACTTATTCTGATACTTGCTAAATTGGTAATGAAAACTATTCAGAACTATTTTCATATGTGTCAAATCTGTATTGGGACCGAGTAAGGTTTACCTATTAATACAAAAAATAACAAGAAGGGATTTATAGCCAAGGAGCACAGTGGAAAGTTGGTGGATACCTACTTCGTGGAAACATCAAGAAGGTGGTAGTAATGGGGCTGGAATCTTGCTAAGCTAAACTAACAAGACTCTTGATAAAGGCAGTCAAGATGATCAGATATCAAGTGTGAGGAATTATCTCTGAATTGAGTTAGCAGTATTCATGCAAAACTGGATATTTCAGGCTTTTGAGGATAGGAATCCAGTTTAAGGCCCAGTCAAGAATTAGATTTAGAGAATTCAGACTAATGTTTTATTAAGGAGAGCATCTTTTCTGTCTTCGAATGTAATGACAATATTGGTAGTCAATTTAAAAAATCTATGAATCTTTTGCTTGCCACTATAAACATAACCAACCTTTATTTTCAGAAAAAAATCTTACTGGATTTTTGTTTTATTTCTTAATTAAAGGCAATTAAATGAAAGACATTTGTATTCAGTTCTGTGATGAAGGAATATAGACAGATTAAAGCTTGATTTTCTTACTGATTTTCCGTATTGATATATAAAAGGTAAATAATTAGCTGAATGTATTTAAATTTTATGTTTTTGCAGAAGCCTTTAAAAATAGTTCAGCTGGAAAAATCAAGCATATTGTACAAGATATCAGGTCACTTTGGACTTGAAGAGAATTGTTGATTGTTAAACTTTGAAAATTGCAAATTGATCATATGTTCATTTCTACTTCTGCATCCCTGAAGAAAGCTAAAATATTTTTAAAAATTTATTGTTTAAAAAAATTGCTCAGAATCCAAGTTAATCCACTTTTTATTGAATATCCTCCAGTAAAATGTGTGAATCAACCATAATGGAATGAATACCTGATACTAATTTATGATATTTAAGATAAATATAGATAGAGGTGTAGATTGAGAAAGACTACACTACCTCAATATTTGTAAGTACTATATCTACTATTTTAACTATTTGTAATATTTGTTATTTACTATTTTATAAATCACAATTTTCTTTATTTCAATTATTATATTACTTTTATTTTCATTGAACAGAAATCTGGAAACAAATAGAAAATATTTCTTGCTGGTTTCTGTGGCACATTCCTGTCATCCCAGTGGCTTAGGAGGCTGAAGCAAGAGGATCAAAGCCAGCCTCAGCAACAGAGAGGCTCTCAGCAACTCAGTGACACCATGTCTCTAAATAAAATACAAAAAAAAGGGCTGGAGATGTGGCTCAGTGGTTAAGCACCCCTGGGTTCTATCCTTAGCGCCTCCCCCAAAAGTTTCTTAATATTATAGCATATATTTGATAAGAACATAATACATTTATTTTAATAACTACTTGTTTAAACAGTATGTCATAATAAAAGCAAATATTTATGGAATTTTATACTAAACCTCATGCCAAATGTTTTACACTCATTACATTTTATCCTGTTTGTGAGTTTTGGATAGAAGAACAAGTACCTATCTCACAATCGAGAAATTTTGTATCACATTTTACTTTGAGTAAATTAGTGACTTGCCCACCCCACAAATCACATACAAATATTAGAATGACACAGATCATATCTATTCCTTCTCTACCAGTCTATGTTCAACCTTAACAATTAGAGTCAGTGGCAGGAATTTCTTCTCCCTCAGGAAACAAATTGATCATTTCCCTAACCCTGCTTTTAAGGATTTCCAACTGATTATCTGCCATAAAAAATGTTATCTACAAGCTGGGCGTGGTGGCGCAAGCCTGTAATCCCAGCACTTAGGGAGGCTGAGACAGGAGAATCACGAGTTCAAAATCAGCCTCAGCAACGGCGAGGCACTAAGCAACTCAGTGAGACCCTGTCTCTACATAAAACATAAAATAGGGCTGGGGATATATCTCAGTAGTCGAGTGCCCCTGAGTTCAATCTCCAGTACCAAATATATATATATGAAATCTACGATCAATTTATTATGGCTTCAATTGTATGTGCAGAATATCTTTACATCAACACTTAGGCTAGTGCTTTCTTGAGTTAATTGGGATGATAGCTAAACCATATTGAGTCCTTAGATAAGCCGTCAAACTTTGATTCATTTTTTCATCATTTATTGACTACCTACTGCATACTTGGCCCCATACATTTTGGGTACAGAGCAGAGAGACAGTAAACACTGTCCTCATTCTTAGAAATGCACTAATGGAAAAGGCAAGTGATAAACAATCCCTGTAGAATGCAACTACAAAATCAACACTATGAAATGAAAGTCTATGTTGCCACAAAAAATTATAGAAGTTCCTAATTTATATTGAGAGTATTGTTAGTGATTATTAGATCTGAAGGAAGAGTAGCATTAGAAAGTGGAAAACTTGAGGAAAAGAATTTCAGAGAGAAGAGCAAGGAAAGAGCCTGAGAAAATTCAGAGAATGCTTTGGCCAAGAGATTAGCATAGGATTGTAAGGATTATGTTAATACTAAAGATAATTCTATTTCTTGCCCACCTCAGGACCTTGTGAAGGCATTGAAAGTTTCCAGGCAAGATGATGACATGAGTTTATGTTTTATTATTTTAAGATTATTAGTACATATTAATTATACAGCATAGTATGTTTTATTGTGGCATATTTATGCATATATATAATTTGATCAGTTTCACTCTGCAGTAACACTCTTGTTCACCTTCTTTGCCCTCCCCCATCCTTTTCCTCTGATTCTCTTCTTCTATACTAATGGTCTCCCTTCTATTTTCTTGATATTTTTCTTTTTCTTTTTTTCTGTTTTCCACATATAAAATATGACATAGGACATTTGTCATTGTGAGTCTGGCTTATTTCAGTTAACATAATGTTTTCCACTTCCATCTATTTTCCTGTAAATGACATATTTTGTTGTTCTTCTAGGCTGAATAAAACTCCATTGTGTATATACACCATATTTTAAATCTGTTTGTCCATTAAAGGACACTTAGGTTGGTTACATAATGGCTATTGTGAATGTGCTGCTCTAAACATGAGAGTGCATGCATATCTAAAGTATACAGTCTTTAATTCTTTTGTATAGATATTCAGGAGTGGTATATCTGGATAATATGGTAGTTTCATTTTGATTTTTTTTTTTATGGAAACTCCATACTGATTTCCACAGTGGCTAAACTAATGTACATTCCAGCCAGAAGTGTACAAGTGTTCCCTTTCCCTTTACATCCTTGCCAGAATTTACTTTTATTTGTATTCTTGATGATTCTAATTCTGACTATAGTGAGATGGAATCTCAGTGTAGTTTTGATTTGCATTTCCCTGAAGGCTAGAAATGTTGAATATATTTTAATATAATTTTTCACCATTCGTGCTTCTTTTTTGAGACTTTTCTATTTGCTGATGTATTTAACTTTTTGAGATTTTTTTTTAGTTCTTTTAGTAGTCTAGATATTAATCCTTTGTAGGAAAAGAAACTGGCAAATATTTTCTCTCATTTTATAGTCTCCCCCTTTGTCCTGTTAATTGTATCCTTTGCTGTGCAGAAGATTTTTTATGCTATCCAACTTTTTGATTGTTGGTATTATTTCTTGAGCTATTGCAGTCCTATGTTTGAGTGTTTTTCCTATATTCCCATCTAGCAGTTGCAAGTTTTCTGGCCAATCCATTTTGAGTTGACTTTTACTCAGGATGAGTGGTAAGTATCTAATTTTGATCTCCAGTGGAGTTTTTCAAATATTCTAAATATAGGAACATACTATCTGCAGTCATGTACAATTTGACTACTTCCTATTTTATTTGTATCCCTTTTATTTTCTTCTCTTGTTTAATAACTCTGGCTAAAGTTTCAAGTACTATATTGAATAGGAGTGGTGAGAGTAATATTATCCTTCTTGTTCCTGATATTAAGGAAATATTTTCAGTTTTTCAGTATGATGTTGGCTTTGGGTTTGTCATATATAACTTTTATTATGTGGGGATAAATTCCTTTTACACCTGGTTTCTTCAGGGTTTTGTCATGATGAGGTGCTAAATTTTATTGAAGAATTTTTATGTATGTATTGAGATTGGTCATGCAATTTTTCTACTTGATTCTTTTTATATGTGTATTATATTTATTGATTTGCATATTTTAGACACAACCTTGTATCCATGGAATTAAACCAGTTGGATAATGTTGTATATAATCTCATGAATGCATTTTTTAAATTGGAGTTGCTAATGTTTTATTAGGGCTTTTTACATCTATGTTCATCAAGGATAATATTTTGTAGTTTTCTTTAATTGAAATATCTGGTTTTGGTGTGGGGGTGATAATCACTTCATAGATTTGGTAGTATTGATTCACTTTCTATTTCATGGAATAGTTTGAGAAGCATGGACATTAGTTGTCCTTTAAAAGTCTGGTGAGATTCAGCTCTAAATTTATCTTATCCTTGGATTTTCTTTGTTGGAATACTTTTTATTACCACTTTTGTTTTGTTTTATTATTGGTCTGCTTAAGTGTTCTATATTCTTTTGGTTCAATTTTTGGTAGGTAGTGTTTAGAAATCTGTCCATTTCTTCTAGATTTTCCAGTTTTTTGGAGTTTTGGTTTTCAAAATATTCCCTAACAATCTTCTAGATTTCAGGAACCATTTCACTATTGTCTATGCAGTATCTCCTTTCTGACTCTAATTTTATTATTTTATCTCTTTGTTTCTCCTTTGCTAGTTTAGCTAAGTGTTTATCAAACTTGTTTATCACTTCAAGAATCAACTCTTTGTTTCAATGATCATCTTTATTCTTTAATGCTTTTCACTAATTTTAGCTCCCATCTTTATTATTTCATTCCTTGTGCTAGTTTTAAGAAATGGTGTGTTCTTTTTTCCTGAGATATTGAGATGTGTAATTAGGTTATTTACTTGGGATCTTTCTAATTTCTTTCTCTTTTTCTTTTTTTTTTTAATGTAGGTGCTCATAGCTATGAACTTTTCTCATAGAACAGTTTTCTGTGTCCCAAAGACTTTTTTATGTTATATTTCTATTCTTGATTGTAAAGCTTTTTATATTTCTCCTCTGATTTCTTAGATGACCCACTTGTCATTCATAAGTGCCTTGTTAAATCTCCAGGTGTTTGTACACTTTCTGTGGTTTTCCTTGTTATTTATTTCTCATTTCATTCCACTATAGATACAACTAATTATTTAAACTTTTTTGTATTTACTAAGACCTGCTTTGTGGCTTAAAGTATAATCTGTAGTTCCAGGAAAACTGAAAAAAAAATATATTCAGCCATTGTAGGATAAGATAGTCTATAGGTGTTTTTTAAGTACAATTGACTATGTTTTAACTCTATAGTAGCTTTGTTGATTTTATATCTGACATATTTATTAGTGAGAGAGAGATATTGAAATCATCACTTCTGTATTGGGACATGAGTTTTTATGTCAAGTAGTGTTTGTTTTATGTAATTAGGTACACTCATATTTGGGGCATTAAATATTGTTATAGCTTCTTCTTGCATGATTTCCTTTACCAATATGTAGTGACTGTTCATCTAACTGAAATCTGCTTTGTCAGATGTGAGAGTAGCTACTTCTGCTTGCTTTTGGGTTCCATTTGCATGGGGATAGCATTTTTCATCCTTTTAATTTTATCCTGTAATTATTTTTATCTATGAGGTATGTTTCTTGAAGGCAACAAGTATTTGTGTTTTGGTTTTTAATATCTCTGCCAGTCAAAGTCTTAATTGGAGATTTGAGACCATTTACATTCAGTGTTATTATAGAGAGGAATGTGTTACTTCCTGTAATTTTGAGTTACTTTTGTGTTTAATATGATTCTAATTCTCATTTGTGTAGCTAGTCTTGTAGTGAGATTTATTCTTCCCCAAGCTCTTTTTTTCAATCATCTTAAGTGTATAGGGTTCTTTTAAATATCTTTTGCATTACTGGCTTAGTAGTCAGGAATTTTTGTTGTTGTTGTTTTTGTTTTTCTTACAGACACAGAAGGTTTGGAGCAACTTATTTAGAAATTTGCTACCTAAACACTCAGTGTGAGAATGGCATCAGGGTTCTGAAAGAAAAGCAGCTGAGAATAGTGAGATGGCTTCATATGTTATAATACATTGTGGCAGTATATGATTCTCAAAAATGGATATGGCAATATTATATTAAACAGAATAATATAGTAGATGTTCCTTGTTAATATCTTATAGATCACTTCCATGATATAAATGAGACAATTTGAGGGAATATATCCTAGCCCTCTTTAATACTGGACCCATTCCATCCATAAATAAGCCCACTTAACACACATTCACAAACTTATAAAAGAGTAAATGTGGGGATATTTATAATAATAGCCTCATATAATTTATGTCCTTATTCATTTCTAATATTTATGGAATTTAGTTATCCCTGTGAACTCAAATCAGCTGTATATAGACTCTTGGATATTTTGAAATGTTCATTGATTGCTTACATCTATGATTTAGAGCACAATCTCTTCAATGAAATAATATCATAAAATTTCCCATGTATGAAAAATGAAATGGAAAAGAGGCTTACAGGACACCAAATGTACAAAATTTCAACAGATCTACAACAAGGCACATTATAATGAAAATGCCCAACAGACAGAATAAGGATAGAATTTTAAAAGTCATGAGAGAGAGGAACCTGATTACTTATAAAGGGAGACCAATTTGTATCTCAGCAGATTTTTCAATCCAGACACTAAAAGCCAGGAGATCATGGAATAACATATTCCAAGCCCTGAAAGACAATGCCAACCAAGAATCCTATATCCAGCAAAATTGACCTTCAGATTTGATGGTGAAATAAAAACCTTCCATGATAAACAATAGTTAAAAGAATTTACAGCAAGAAAGCCTGCACTACACAGCATTATTGGCAAAATATTCCATGAGGAGGAAATGATAAGCAACAATGAAAATTTACAAAGAGAGGAACTACACTAGAGGAAAGACCATTCAAAAGAGAAAACAACTCAAGGTAAAAACCAAAAACAAACCAAAATGACTGGAATTACAAATCATATTTCAATAATAACCCTGAATCTAAATGGCCTAAATGCACCAATTAAAAGACATAAACTGACAGACTGGATTAAAAAAAA
>CM053404.1:95579068-95593281 GCA_028644305.1 Xerus rutilus | reverse complement strand
ACTGACATATTTAATTAAGCTAGAATTGATATGAAGGCGATTGAAGGTATTCTATGTAAATAAATAGTCTAGCTAGATATGTAAGGAAATAATAATTTACTACATTAAACACTTAGGAAATAAAAGTAAGTTATGAATAAGGATGTGACACTAATTGGATTTTTAAATTCAATCCACTAGTATAGTTCATATAAACTCCTCCCAGATTTTGGTATTGGAGCTCAGAATATGATGCCCTGAAGTTTGACATCTTGACCTGCTGAGAACTTTGAACTGAAGGAGATTGGAATGCCCTAGGAAAAAAAAAAACAGTTTAAAAATATTGATTCTGATAAATAAGAATATAATGACTTAAAAAATGTGTACATGTCCAATTAACACTATGGAAAAATGTTATGAAAGTGATTAGTGTTTAGAAATCTTCCTTCCCATTCTGCTAGGAAGGTGAAGCTTCTCATATTGTCTGTTAGAGAGTATTTTGCAATTTTGAAATGCTTTAGCTCTGCACAAATTTCACAATTGACATTTTTAAAAATGTGTTTTTTCTTTCATATGTCTCTAAATATCAGCACCTGCAAAGATTATGCTTAGTATATTAAGATTTTGGTTTTCATGAACCTTATGGTCCTCTATCCTTCCTAGACACCTAAGAGTGAGTCTGATGTGTTAAGTCATATAACACAATATATCTTTGCAGAATAAAACAAAAAATGATTTTTTTACAAATCCTGTTTTTTCTTAATAATAATTTTTCAACAAATTTATCATATTTTCTGTTTAAGCAATAAAATAAGGAGAATATGCATTGTTATTGAACTAAATATCTTTTTTTTTGTACCAAGGATTGAACTCAGAGGCACTCAACCACTGAG
Organism: Xerus rutilus; assembly: GCA_028644305.1. Classification (NCBI taxonomy): domain Eukaryota; kingdom Metazoa; phylum Chordata; class Mammalia; order Rodentia; family Sciuridae; genus Xerus; species Xerus rutilus. Next base: position 95,592,409 of record CM053404.1, on the reverse strand, counting down.
CCACATCCCCAGCCCTGTTTTGTATTCTTATTTAGAGACAGAGTCTCACTGAGTTTCTTAGCACCTTGCTGTTGCTGAGGCTGTCTTTGAACTTGTGATTCTCCTACCTCAGCCTTCTGAACCACTGGGATTACAGGCCTGTACACAGGGCCCAGTGCCAATATACTTTCAAAACAATGATTACAGATTATAACATTCCAAAATCAATGTAAATTTGTTATATGACAGTGATGTCTTTGAAAGAATGTTAACCTATTAAGTTAACATTAAGTTGCACATTAAAAAAAATTAAAGGCATTAGATATCAGTCATATCAGTTATTTAAGTCAAGTATCTAGAAATAATTCCCATGAATATCTACAAATAATATTCAATATATTTTTGCCTGTTTTTCAACAATAGCATAGTGACTACTGAAGGAAAGTTTTTAAACTACTGCTTTTCCCAGGCCAGTAACAAGCATATAATCAGGAAAGAACTCAGTTTTATGAGAGCTAAATCTTATACAATTTAAGAAGTTCTTTTTAACAAAGTAGTGTAAAATTGTAAATGCATAATTAAGTACAAAAGTAAGTATCTGCTTGGAATGAAAAATTAAAATAAATAATTGTCTTTAAAATTTGTCCAAAACCATTAAATCACAGAAATCCAGAAAATTAGCATGATATTTTTTCAGTTAATTGCATACCTTCTATAATATTTTTCTCCCTTACATTTGGCTGCATACTCTGATCAACTCTTCACATTAAAAATTTTTTTAAATCTATTTTCTATAATGAGGGACAAAAATAATTACTTTTTTCTTTAACATATTTCATCAAACTATATTAATTTTTGGTAGCTTATAAGTTTCTTTTAATTTCATAACTCATGATCAAAAATGTCATGCGGTTTCTAGAATTGTTTTCCAAAACTCAAATAGGTTTTAGAAATATATGAATAAAGTTTTGTTATATCTGAGTAAGATTTTGAAGACTTGCAAGCATAGTCTCTTCCTTCAGCTCATAGTGTAGTGTGTCAAAGGAGCTATCTATACTAATATGATTTCAGTCCTGCAGTACCTTAAATCAGTGAGTGGAAGAATATTTCTAGAAGTCATTTTTTACTGATCTAGGTGGCAGTTATCTAGTTATGCACAAAAGTGATTCACATAAATATTTCCCAGTAAACAAACTAAATATATTGGTAGCTCAACTTCCCTTAGATGCAGATTCCCAGAGGCATCCTGTGTAATTTCACACAAGGAGGCATTGAATAGACAAAAGCAATGATCTTAACCATTTGCAGTTAAAATATCTTACTTTGACAACTTTTTAAAAAAATTACATGACTTTATGATCATACTGGTGGGCCCTTTCCTAGACCTTGCAAGGATCCTGCGTGAAAGACTCTGACATTTAAATTTCATGAGTTTCAAGATGGACCTGCCTCTGAACATGATGTGAAGATTAGTTCACAAGTCTAATAAAAATCATACTCATTTAAAGGTTGTTCTTTGCAATTTTCAGTTTGAATTAGAGACAGTTTGATGTGTGGATTTGAGTTGAGTTCGTTACATTTGAAAAAGAAATGATTTTCAATCATCTGAAAAACCTGAAATTTAATTTTCCATAGATTTACATTTTCTCCTTTGAGTGAAATACGAAGACATTTTCCTTGCATCTATTCTCATTCTTCCCACTTTTTCCTGGGTAATTTCAACCAAATCATATCACTTATATCATGTTGTTTTTAAATATATTCTACCCTTTCTCTTCAGATTCAGATCTGAGAATCATATTGCCATTACTTGATCACTGACACCTTAATATTCCAAGGGCATAGTTCATCATCAGTTACTATGCCAATGATGATCATCACATTTACTTAACACCTGTAACTTTGTTATTAGTGAATCCCTATGCAAATGTACAGCTTTCAGAGGCCTCTCAGTTACCCCTCTACATGCAATTTATTACTTTCATTTTCTGTAATCCATCTCCACTACACTTACCTTAATTTGGGTCTACTTTCTGATCTAAGTCATTGCAGGAACATATTCACTTATCTGATATTTGAATCTCTTGTCAAAGCACATGCTGCCAGATTAATCATGTCAAGATGTTACTTAGATAAATACACAAATTTCTTTTGTGATTTCTAGGTTTCGTAATAATTTTCAAACAACTTTACTAAACAAGACTCTTACCTTGATTTCTCTAAGCTTGATTTCGCTAAGCTTGATTTCTTTCTACTTGCCTGTATATACCTTCTATTGAAACCATTTTAATTCATTCCCAATTTTTGGCGTTTTGATACTAACTCAGTGCTTTATCATCTTATGTGCTATTCATATTACATGGCAAATTCTTACCCTTCTTCTAGGCTTAAGAAAATACTTTAAGCATCTAGGCTCACTTCAGGAGTAACCAACCTGTTCTGAGAACATTTCCCAAATCTAATTGGCTAATCAACAAGTTCATTCTTTCTTTTGCATTTATAACACTTGGGTATGAATTTATAGGAGCCATTAACAACTGCAGTGGTTTTTACTTTTTCCCTCATAAAGTCTCAGTTCAATATGATCAGGAACTGTCTTGTTTATTTCTGCCCTATGAACACAAGACACAGTGCCTGATGCAGCAGAGATTATCTCAAGACTTTTTAAATGACTAATTTAAAAAATTCTGAGGAATGAGCTAGTTACCTAATAGGTTAAATTAATCTACTGAAAACAGTGTATAGGTAGTTGTAACTGTTATTAAATCATGAAATTCCAAGCGGGCAGCATGTAGCTTTTCCTTTTAGTCTTTTGACATCGTATCAAAACTAAGCCTACTCCTTCTGTTCTCCCCTTACTGTATCTTAGTGCATCTTAAAATCTTAGAAGTATATAAAATAATTTAAGTCAATAATAAGTTAAATAAGCCGAGCATGGTGGTGTACACTATAATCCCAGTGGCTCAGAAAGCTAAGATAGGACAATCATGAGTTCAAAGCCAGCTTCAGCAACTTGGCAAGTTCCTAAGCAACTCAGCAAGACAGCTAGACCTTGTCTCTCTCATAAAATACAAAAAGGAGCTAAGGATGTGGCTAAGTGGTTGGGTGCCCCTGGGTTCAATTCCCAGTGCCAAAATAATAATAATAATAATTAATAATAATAATAGTAATAGTAATAGTAATATTATTATTAATATAAATAAGAAAGTATGGAAATAAGCTCAACATTTTAAAAGAGTAATTCATAAATTGGAAATCCTTGGAATGTATAAAACTTGAGGCAATATCCAAGATGATTTAATATACTTGAAGAAAGTATTTTGCTTTGGGAGATTCTGACTCAACAGAATTTCATTATTGATGATAATGGTTATAGAAAATAGACCTTAGAGAAAGCTTAACATGTTTATTAAAATCAATACTTAGAAGTGACTGATTTCATTTCTTTGTCTACCTCTCTAGAATGTCTCTCTCCTTTTCTGTCTCCTTTTTCCTCCCTAATATATGTGCCTATATATCAACCTTAAAAAAGATTAATGGGTGTTTTATGTTTATTTAGGAACATCTCTGTTGAATTTATCTTTTTAAAGTAAAAATTTGCTTCTAATTTTACTGTGTGCTTTATTCTTTGTCTGAATTTCTATTGTTTGACTTCTAAAAAGTGTTCGTTCATTGATGTTGTAGATTCTTTTTACATTTTTTTGTGTTGTCCTCCAATTATTATATAACATGACCATGTGATAACAAGGATAACAGAAACCCATTTGGATATTTAATCTTCATATTTAACATCATATATGGAGGTGCTTTTACAAGTTATTATGGTAATTAAGAACAATGTATCTCATTAACTATGTCTTATGAATTGTGAATTTATGATGATTTGAATAAGAATGATGGTAAAATTTACTGTTATATTTAAAGAAAAATTCTTTTAAACATTTATAGCATACATATAATTTTATGAGGATTAATTATGAAAATATATCTCAAGTCCATAGCAGTGTCACTTTGCATTGTAGTAATCAATGAGGTCAATTTAAATAACTTTACTTTATATTTACTTTCCTTAGAATTTGCCTACAATTTTATTTAACATTATTCATGACTTTGTTTTATATATGACTTAATTAATAGTCTGTATTATTATAATTCTTTAGGAATTCTCACATATTCAAACTGGTTTTCTCAATTGTTTAGTTACTAATTTTTTTCTACTTATAGTTCAAATGTCAAGTATTGGTTGGCTATTAAGCCAAGATAAATTAATATCTAGATGTGTCAATCAAAACTTAGTTATATTTTAGTTATCACATAGCAGAAAGAAATAGCTAGTCAAAGCTGATTGTATTTTTCCCAGTGATTGAAAAATCTATAGGTGCCCTAATATTATTTATTATAAATCAATAAGGATTTGTAAATCAATAAGGTAATAAGGAAAGAACACTCAAGCTTAAAATTATCTTCTAAGAGTATTTTTACTTATCTCTATTTTCTGATACTCCAAAATAATTTAAAATGTAAAATTTTTAATATGTATCAATTCAAGTTCTAACTCCAGTTTTGCTACTTATGAGCTTTGTGATTATGACAAGTCATTTCACTTCTCTAAAGTAGTATTTTTTTATTTGTAAAAGGGACTATTTTATAAGTTTTTTAAAATTTCATTTTTAAATGAAATTATAAGTAAAATGTTCTTAACATGGTATCTGACTTATGGTACTCAATGAAGAGTAAGCAAATTTATTTTAATGCACCAACTATAAACATTACATAATAGTATCTGGGTACTATGGCACACTCCTATAATCCCTGCTATTTGAGAGACTGAGCCAGGAGGATCACAGTTTCGAGAGCAGCCTCAACAACTTAGTGAGGCAGTAACCAACTTGGTGAGACCCTGTCTCAAAATAAAAAAATTAAAAGGGCTGGTGTGTAGCTTAATGGTGAAATGTCACTGGGTTCAACCTCCAGTTCAGAAAAAAAAAAACCCAAATGTACACTAGTATAATCAGTTACTTTCCATTTTAATTTTAATTAGTAAACAAGATGTATTTTATGTCTACTAAAAATTGCAATTTATAGAACATCATTGGTTGGAAGTGAATACGTTAGAATGACTCATGTATCACATATAATTAAATATATTTAAAAATTGCTAAAACTCTTTGTAGGCTATGCATTCAGAATCAGTAGGTGGTATTGACTGTTAAAGCACAAATGTGTTAACTTTATTGATTATTTTTATTAACTTTGTTGAAAACACACTTGATGGTAGAGTCCTCTTCAAGTTTGTATCCCTTAAATGTTGGCTTTGCTCACTGTTTTGTCCTTGGTTCTCCTCTCACCTCTTATTCTTCAGATGACTTTATTTACTCTGGAGCTTTAGTTACTGTCAATTCGTTAATGTTATCAATTTATTTCTCCAGTTATTTTTTTAATTTCATAAAATTTAGTGCTTTATTAGCCATCTCCATCTTGATTTCCCCAGGACCTTTAAGTGCAAAAATTGAAGTCAATGTAATCTATCTATAAACTTTATTCTCTCCCTTATTGTATCTATTGCAATAAAAGCCATCATCATTCCAGTTGTGAAAATCAAAAACCTGGGTGTTATCTTCAGCTTGTCTGTCCATTTTAGCTCTCATATTAATCAAATGCCAGTTCATCAAATTCCTCCATCTCCACTGTCACAATCCTGTATTAGCTCATTCCTAGAATATTAACTCTTCCCTGTAAAACTTCAACAGATTAAAAATAGTATGTTTTTACTCTTCTGTCTCTGCTCCATACTTTGCAACATAGTCATAGTGATCTTTCTAAAGCATGTGTATATCATCAGGCCCAGTCCTAAAATTTGTAAAGCTCAGTCAGGACTATAAATAGAAGTGCATACTTGACCTTCATGATCTACCATTACTGCTAGGAGCCTCACACATTTACATATAGACTCCCTACCTGTATAGCTTATCATTTTCCACTGCCATCTTACCCAAACAACTGTTCTGGGTCCTTTACTCAAGCCTAAATATGAACTCACAGGTCATGTTTGCCCTTGAGGAGATAAACCGGAGAAGAGGGCACAAAGACCATTAAAACACCCTGGGATCTCCTAGGCATAGAGTTCTGGGTGATTGTACACAGAGAATGCTCTAGAAGGGAGGGGATGGGCACCAAGAGGACTAATCTCCCTGGTCGTATGGATTTCTTACCCTATAAGGAGAGGTATGGCACAAAGAAGCCGTGAACAAGGGTTCATATGTCTGCATCTAAATATGATGATGCTGATATTATTAATCCTCTATAAAATCCCTTAATAACTTCTAATTTTCTTTAGGGCCAAGTTTTGACTTCTTAGTATGGATTAGAAGATCTCTTACAATCTGTCTTTTATATATTTATTTCTCAACAGATTTTATTTTATAGTCTATAATCAAGTAAATCATAAATGATTTTAGTTCCTTGAATATGGAATGTTTTCTACCTAGGCTTTTTCATAAAATATTTCTTTGCCTCCATCTTCCTTTCATGTGGTATTTCCTTTTCATACTTCAGGTATCAATTAAATGATACTTCTTTAAATGAAAATTATCTTATATATGTCCATAAAAGGTCTTTGCTGTGCCAACACCAAAAAATTATGCATCTCAGATATAAGTTTCATTTAAATAAATGCTAACATCCATGCTCTGAATATGACTAGAGTCTTATGTAGTGGTTATGATAAAATCCTTTATGATCTCGGAACATGATCCATGTTCATTATCATTATCCCTAAGGTAGTTATTTTCTGGTGCCTTTTGCTTTTCCTCTTATCGTTTTGATTTCTCATCTCTCCTTTTGCAAGATTTGGGCTTATTCACTGATTTATACAAAGAACATTCATGACATTTTAATTAATTCTCTTAATAATAATTTTATTGAAGATTTCAAGGATCACCTGGAGGAAATCAACAATAACATCATTACAATAGATAATAGAAAAATCCTTATAAAATATTTCTTCTTTGACATTTCTCCTTGCCTTCCCTCTCAACATGGCTTTTAACTTTCCTTCTTCTTTCCTAGCCAAAGTTGCACGTCAAAGTCTTTTTTGATCTGACTGTCTTCCACAGAAACATCAACAATAATCCCTCCAATTTTGCAGATTTTTTTAGTTCTACTATAGTTTCTGTCCCACAAATTCTTATTGAGGTATATTTTAAATAAAACCAATGTTTTCCCCCAAAATATATTTATATCTTCTCCTAAAAAAATTAAGTAGCAGTGTTTATTTACATTATGGTTAGTTTACATTATGATTAAGGGTTGAGTCCTGCCTGAAGTCTATTGCTTCAGCTCTATCAGTAAACTCAGGTAGAACAGTTATTGCAGTGCTCATATCTGATCTGAGCAAATCCCGAGTTATGTATTCATCTCATTTAAAACATCCTGCACTTCAAGTAACAAAAAATAAGAGTTAACCTATTTGGCTCCTGACCCATGAAAATATGTGAAATGTGTAGCTGATCACCATTAGTTCATTATCCTATGAAATAAGTGTCTATCTTCCTTCCACAGTTTTGAATCTATAATGTTACCATTTCCAGAAATGAATATTTGAATTATTATTGTCCAACATTAATTGAAGAAAATGTTAAGTCTCAGCTTTGTGATTCATTAATACTGCCTGTGTGGTCAGTGAAGGAGAAAGAAACCAGAGATTTCAAGAAACAAGAGCCATCTGTGTCTTATTTTCAGTTTTCAAAAAGAAAATAATGTGAAATATCTATGGTGAACTGACAGCAGTTATACACTATTGTATGTGAGCATTAAAAAGAATCACATTTAAAAGTTGACTATTGACTAATAATGTTTTCTAGGTGGTATTACGCTGCAACTTAATTTCTGCAGACATCATTTTATCGTGTCTGCAGTACTACACGAAAGCAATATTGAAAGAGAAAGGTATTTTTGATGATCTCTACTATTGAAAACCTTACATAAATGCTCATGTTTTTGCTGAAACTTCCACCAAATGATATCTTTCCTTTTTTAATATAAATTCATTACAATACTATACAATAATGTGATTGCGGTGGCTGACTCATTCAGCAGTCACCTTCAACCAAACAAGCACAACTCTAAAGATTACATTCAGAGTCTGTTAAGACATTTATAAGGATACATTAGATGGGTAATGACTAAAGTGGCAGTCAAATGATTTCTATTAGATATTATTTGACTTTCAAACCGTTAGAGCTAGGAAAGACTTTAAAAACGATGTAGCCCAAATCTCTCATTTTATAAATGTGGATCTGGAGACCTAGAGAAATAAATAACTTACTAAAGGTTATATAGAGACTTAGCTATAAAGGTACAATTTTCACACTCTCACCCTTTCAGTCACAGCAAATATTAATGACAGGTAACAGTTAATTAGTGCTAGGTACTGCTCTAAGCACTTTACATATTCATTTAATATATGTAGTTTTTCATTTAATCTTTGCAACAATATGGTTATCTCCATTTTATAGAGGATCAGACTGAACTCACACCAGGTAAAGTAACTTAGGTAAGATCACACAAGTAGAGGAACTGGGATGCAAACAGAAAGAGTTTGACTACACACCACATTATATCATGTCCTATAGATGATCTAACTAGATTAACATGTATATATAAATGCATATTGCTTACAGAATAACTGTTTTGGTAGTATATATATTTTATTCTTAGCTCCCTTTTTAATCTCCAGAATCTCTAGAAAACAAAGTAATGCACATTTTCCACTCTAGTTGAAGGAAGTATTAGGTAGTGCAGTTTTTAGGTAAAAAGTGCTAGATGAGCTTTTTTCTTTTTCCTCCACAAACATGAATTGAGGAGGTCATAGGATGAATAGATATTGGGGTTATTGTGTTTCTTTCCATATTTTAGTCTCATATTGCTCTAATCATCCTCTATTCTTAAATAATTCATATCTCTTAAATTAGTGAAACATAAGAAAAAGATAAAACCAGAAAAAGAAAATGGAATTATGTAAATTTATGTGATTAGATAGATTTGGTTTGTACCTTGAAAAACCTGAAATTCAAGTATATGAATATATTTATAGAGGTTCTTAACTTATTTCTGAAACCTTTCTTTGAAGAGTTATTTCTTGTGCTATGTTAGCTCTGCTGAGTTTTCATTGAAGTTTATTTTTCATTCAATGATTGTTTTTCTAAAGATATACAGATTTTTGTACTTTATTTTCCACAAAGTAAATATGAGGCAAGAACAGAATCACATTGAAATGCAGATGCTGGGAAACCCAGTAAACCCAATTGCTAGTTAAATAACACATGCACTCAGATATTCCTGAAGTTAATAAAAATGTGTGTCTTAGCAAATGTACAAACTACTAAACATAATTAATCTTTGATACTCTTGGGGAAAAACAATGGTGTGAATGCTAAATGACTGAAAAGAATCTTAGGGATATATGTTAATTAAGATAACATTGAATTGATGTTTTTTTAAGACAAGATTCTGCAATGGCAGGACACATCATTTGGGAAGATTAAAGGTAGAATTCTTTGTTACTTTCTACTCCAAATGGGAGAATGTCACCAGGCATGGCCGCAGAGGAAAATATACATGAAGACAGGGTAATAGCACGTTGTAACTGTAGGAGGCAGCTTATGTACTGCAAGGAAAGTGAGGCTACCTAGGTTTCCTGAGTTCCTTGAGTGCTGACTTAATTTTGTGTGCTCTGGGTGCATAAAGGCTGTCCCTATAAGTCTTACCGGGTCCAGGGAAATTAGGGAATATGTTTAATGATTTAAGATGTGAAAGTCTGAAAAGGGAAGTGGTTGAAATGTGGACTTAATCAGTTTTCAAAAAGGAAAACTGATCAGCCTTTAGCCAGGGCCAAAATATAGGGTCAAGACAACTTTAAATAAAAAAATTAACAAAATAAAACAAAACCAAATAACCCAACCCAAACAAAGCTATGTTGCATTTATTAATACATGAATCTAAAAAATTTACACTTAATACATGTTTATTTTTGCTCCTGTAATAGTGTAGGTCAGGTGCAGATGATTCTGTTATAGTGGGAACTTTCTATATAGAAATTCTGACTCAGTCTTTGGCCATCTAGGATCTTGGAGTACTGCTCTTTATTCTCTGGATTCTGTTGGCAGATGGTGGAGTACAGTGTGGAGATAGTACATTTTCTCTTAACCAAAGTGTGCATATGCTTATATTTCCTGGGCTAGAGGTAGTACTTTGGACTACTGGATAGTGAAGGGGTTAAAGACTTGTAAATACAATACCTTGTTATGGAGTGTGTTGACAACTTTGTGTCATTATGACAAAATAACTGAGAAAATCAACTTAGAAGACAAAAGAGAAATTTTCTAGTTTTCTTTTAGTAGCTTTATAAATTGATCATCAGTAACTTAAACCAATAAAAATAATACCAAGAGGATTATCAGGGAAAGCCCTATTATTGCACTAACTCATGATCTGTTTTATTTTTTAATTTCCTTTTAGACCTTCTCAAACCTAATTATAATATGGGCTTTTATTAAACTTTTTTACTTAACATTATTTTATGAATATTTATGCATACTTCTGTGCTTTTCATAGTTATGAATTTTTATTACTTCACTGAATTCATCTATCAAAAATAGCAATTTCCTATTATAGACTAAAGTATTTTTAACTTTTACTATTTCTTTTAAAACAATTTGTATTTTTAAACTATCTCATACCCTTGCCTCTTGATGTTTTGGATTTGCTATGTGTTTGGGAAAAGAAAACATTGCTTTTTCTGTCTCTGACCTTTAGCAAGCTTAGAGAAAAGTATAACTTTTCATGACAGTACTTCAACATACTTACTTTCATATTAGCTTACACTTACTCTGCTTCAAGCTTGAGTGACATTATATTTCTTTACAGAAGGTTAAATTGATAAGATCTTGACAACTAAACTCTTGGTTTAAAATGGGACATTTGGATCTACTATGATTTCTTACTTCTTTGTCACAAAACTTGACATGTTTGATACAGAACAGAAATCATTTTTTTCTTTGTCCTCAAGCTCTATAGGTTCCACTGTGCATCTTTATGTTTATCTATATGTAGTATACCCCCCACATGAACTCACATCCCTGGCTCTTTTAATTTCCATAATACTATTTAATGCTATTTGAACAGACAAAAGCAAATAATTTTAATGGAAAAATGTCACATGAAAAACTGTTTTCTTAATTCTGTACCTAATTCTATTTCTAAGATTTTCTTTAATCCATTAATTTTTATCTTGATTCTTAAATAATGTGTATTAATTTTTTTACCTCAGAATAAAGCATTCTCATTGACTACATAAATTAAAGCAGGAAGTGTTTCTCATATCAAATACAATATAGATTATGAGTAGATATGACTCCAATGAGTAATTCTGTTATGACAATATCAAAGTAAAATAATTGAACATGGAGCATACAGCAATAAACTCAATCAGTGTTTATAGCCAATTACATTTTGGCAGTGTCAGTATTATTTCTAAAAACCATTTGATTTGCATCTAAATGATTAAAAGGAAAAGCTAATTAGGATAACCTAATTTCATTAGTCATTTTTTCTTCAGTAATTCATTTGAAAATTGTCAAGAAGGATGTGATGTTTAAAAAGTGACAAGAAAAGTTTAGAAACTAAAAAAGAGGAAAAACCATATTTTCCAAAAGAATGAGTAACTTTGATAGTCAAATAATATTTCTGTTTCTTTGGAAGTAGGTACCTGCAAGTAACTAAATGTTTTAAGCTAAATATTTTCATGTGATGGTAAACATTATAGAAATTACACTCTCTCTCTTTTTTTAACCAAATCCTAACAAATAAGAAACTTCCTCTCTCACTTGTAAGTACAATATTCTTTAAAAGCTTAATAAAAATTTTTAATGAAGATCTCTAATAAGAAATTTTGAGATTTAGATTTACCATCATTTCTGTGCTTGCATACAAGCACAGAATTCTGTGCCACTAGAATGACAAATTTGGGCTTAATTGCAGAAATGTATGGAACAGAGTAAATTCATCAATATGATTATATCCTTTTAGTTTTTTTGTGTGAAAAACGAAAAAAAATGCATTGCCACTTATTAGATGAAAAACATGCTTTCTAAGGGAAGACAGTCTATTTTTCTCAATGATAACCAATAAAACATAGACTTAATGTGGAGGACATTGACCTTATCCTATTAAAGAGAGGAAATAGAGTTAGTGGTACTCTTATGGTTTGTATCTTAAATGTCTGCCCAAAGTTCATGCATTGAAGATTTGGTCCCCAGTGCAGCAGTGATCATAAGAGGGGATTGGAGATTGACTGGATCATGAGGGTTCTGACATCATGAATGCATTAATATATTTATTGATTTGCAGTTTAATGGACTATTGGGAGGTGGTGAAAATTTTAGAAGGTAGAGCCTGGTTAGAGGAAATAGGTCATTAGTTATATGCCCTTGATGGGTCTATTTTGTCTGTGATTGCTTCCTTTCTTTGTTTGCTTTCTGGTCACCATATAGTAAATGGTTCTACCATGTGCCCCACACTGGATGTGTCACCTCATTATAGGCCAAGACACAATGGAATCAAGTGAACATGGACTGAAACTTGTAAAACTGTGAGCCGAAAATAAATCTTTCCTCCTTAATTCCTCCTTTATTTTCTCAGGTATTTTTTCACAGTGACAGCTCAGATAGGCACGATACAGTGAAAGGTTAGTACATTAAAGACATATTGATGTTCTTTTTAAAAATATCACTTATTATTTAAGTTTTGTCTTAGGGTCTCAATAGACAGTTATTGACATAGACGATTCTTTTTGCTTTACACACATGAAATTACAATAAAAGACTGAATTATAAAGCTGTCTAAAATGCCCTTGAAATGAAGAGAGAAAATGGTTCAGACCATGTTTCAAAAGTGAATGTAGGTTTCTAATTACAAGAAAAAAATGAAATAACTTTGTATTCATTAAGTAGTCTTTGAAATAATCTTCAAATAAACAGATAATAAATTGCTAAGACCTGCAAAGATAAAACTTTAATATTAAATAGAATATTTAATATCATTTGCTTTCTTGTCATGCTTTAATTTTTTCTGCTTCTGATTGAGCTCATGCTAACAAGAACACTCTGGGAAAGGGGGAGATAAAGGAGTTGACTTTTGAATTCCTAAAAAACCTATTATAATGTTATCTCATATAGTGTTAGGTATGTCAAATTTTATTGATTAATGAGTACCAGAATTATAGAAAAATCACTAAATCAGTTTTCTTTGAGAAGTATGACTTAAACTAAACTCAGTTATTCATTCTCTAAGAAAACTTTAGGT
>CM053404.1:95564714-95578968 GCA_028644305.1 Xerus rutilus | reverse complement strand
AAAAAACTTTAGGTTATTGTAACTAACGTGCCATATCTGCCAGTTTAAGATGAGAATACTAGTCCAATTTGAGGTAGCAATTATGGTGTATTAATTATAATACTCTGAAATATTTATAGGTGTCAATTCTATATTAATCATTCTACATTTATTTAAAAAATAAAAAATGTAAAAAGTAATTTTAAAACCCTCATAACAAACCTTTGATATAGATGCTGTCTTCGAGACTCACTTCACAGGTAAGGAAACTTTCTAAGAACTTATAGGCTCCTAAACTCTGCAGTAAGAGGCACAGTCAGGTTATACACTTAGTTCTCTCTGTGCATAAGTACACAAACTGTCTTGTACATTATGTTGCACTATCATCCAGAGTATCATCATGTCACTTCTCTGTGTGGCTTCAGGAGGGACAAGAAGAAGCATGAAGATGAACTATTAGATGCTATTATGAAGGGCTGCATGTTGGAAATACATATAAAAATATAATATCTTTAATTTTCATATGCCCATGCTTTCTCTTCTTTATATATAATTCTATGTGGAAACCATTGATTTCATCAGGACTTGGTAGGATTATGATCTACATCTCTTTTGATACAATCTATGAACAAAATTGGGTAACTATATTTGACTTTTCCAATATATCAGTTTTCATATTTTGGTATATCCTATATATAAATTTTTAACCCAGAATGTTAATAATATAGATAACATCTTTGAAAATGTGTTCATGCCCAAGAGATTTTGGTTAGATATTTTCCTAAAATTTCATTCCCAAAATAATGTTTATGTTTTATGAAATCATTGGCAGAAAATATATACTAGCTATTTAAGGTGATTGCAATCTTTTTAGATGCTTTAAATCAGATAAATATGATTTTCATGGAGCAAATATGAGTAGTAGAGCAGAGGCAAGAAAATATGATTTCAGAAACTGCCTTAGATAGGAAGTAGGATCAAATGATGAATCTTGTGTCTAAAATGAATTTCTCCTTATTCTTGTGACATAGTTCACAGACTAAGGAAAGGATTCAAAGACTTTGATGTGTGAAGGTGTTGGAACCAGAAAAGCTGATGGATGAGACCTTTAGATACTATGAGGTAGCTAAATTATTTGGGCCATTTGGGTATTATTTTTTCATTCAACACATATTTACAAATCTCTATTTGATTTAAGTGAGTAAGTAAATGCAGGTGATATAATAATGACTGGATAAAAAGGCCCTCAAATATTGTGAGTTTTTACTTCATTAGGCTTTAAACTTGAATAAAAACACAATGTTAGTGTTTTGGATGTCAGTGTGATAAGTACTGAGATGGAGATTTGATTGGATGGTGTGTTGTGCTATTTTTAGTTTCTAAAAATTTAGGGCCCAGTGAAGTTCTAGATGGAGTTTCTTTATAGAAATGGGCTTGCTAATTCACATTATAGCTTAGTTTTTAAAAATGTTTTGGTGACACAATTTTTAAAATGTTATTGGTCTTATGAGGAGTTAAAAAATGAGATCCTCATATGTCATGGATGCTGAAGTAGAAAAACTGAATTAGACTAAACTATTAAACATTGAGATGAAGGGGCTGAAGAAGTGTATTGCGCTAAAGTGAGGGGTGAAATTTGAAGTGATATGAATAAATGAGAAGATAAGACATGATTCCAGACATGTGGAATTTCTGGAATTTATAGACTATCCTCTGAGAAGGGCATCATTTACATTCACAGAGTAAATATAATGCTCAGTAGATATGAATGCTCACCATTTATACTATTACATGCTATTTATATGAGATTAGTAAATAGAACTGATATTTATTTGAAGAAAATAGAATCCTGGAAGGATCAGGTTGGAAACAACCTGTCAAGTGGTTTGACTTCAAAGTTGGATGGGATGCTTCATGAAGCAACTTTATATTAATTATTTTGAGATATTAAGAGATAAGTGCCTGATATGATGGTTGCTTTCTTATTTTGTGGGATTATCTTGCATGTAAGCTAATAGGAGGCCAAAAATCTATATTTTAAAGTTGAGTTCTATGAACTGAATTTTGTCCCCATACCTGATTTAAATTTTTAAACCCAAATGTAACTGTATTTGGAGATAGAACTTTAAAGAGGTAATTAAGGTTAGATGAGGTCATAAGAATAGAGTCCTATTCTCATAGTATTGTTGACCTCATATAATTAAAGCAACAAAAAAAGAGGAAAGGTCATATGAGTATTCAGGGAGAGGGTGACTATATGAAAGCCAGCAAGGCAGATCCTGTCAGAAATTGAATCCTGTAGGACCTTGGTCTTGGACTTGCCAGTCTTCAGAACTATAGAAAATGAACTTGTATTGTTTAAGCTTTTTAGTCTGTGGTATTTTGTTATGCCAGCTTGAGAAGACTAATACCCAGGCCATGATGTTGGTTCTGGAAGGTTGTCAAATAGGGGCCTACTGAATATTTTTCATGCTGTATTCTTTTTGTTTTCTTATTTTCTGATACATAAATAGTAATGCTCATTTACCTCTGTTTCCTTAGTGTCGATTTAGGTAGTAGATACCAGTGAATATGTAATATCTACATTATTAAATGAAAGCAAATTTTAAGCAAAAATTATCATAAATGTAAAGACTTTCACTGACTTATTCAATTATATAGTTTTCATGGGGGTATTCTTCATCCTATCTCAGATACTTAAAACTCTGTTAGCCTAGCCTTCTGTATTTTGTAAGGCCTTCCTAATCATAACTTAAAAGTATAGCTTAAAGTCAGAGTGTTGAATTACCCAGGGGCCATCTTATTTCTCATCTCTAATTATTAGATGACAAATTTTATTGCTTAAGTATTAGTAATTGAGTTAAGAGAAATATTTTAATGTCTGGGAGCTTTTCAGTGGCTCTGAAGCCAAAGCACATAGTGATACTACCTCTTTGATTTCATCTTTTATGTGGACAATTATGCAGTAACCTAGAGGTTTCTGGAATATTGAACTACTAGTCAAAGAATTGTAATCTTTGGATGCTCAAGGGAGTTGATTTGGTATTAAAACTCAGTGGGAAACTCATGATGCACTCATACTGCAGATGCCTGCCAATAAGACCCATGACTATTAATCTAAACCATCTTTCTATTTATGTTCTTCTGTTCAATCCCTGCACCACTCCCAGAAACCTATAGTCTTAACACATATAGTGTTCTCTCTGCTTTGTATTTTTTTCCCCCCTGTGTTTCTGAGCTCCTATACTTCTTTGCAATTCCTTCCCCAAGTTTTTATACCCTAAGCAGAATTAGCTTATCCTTCTCTATTTTTGGTATATTTTTATTTTTAATTGACACATAGTAATTATACATATTTGGGAGTGTAATGCAACACAAACATATATTATGTAATCATTATATCAGTGTAATAGGTGTATCTGTCTCCTCTGACATGTCATTTCATTGTATTGAGAGCATTTAAAATCCTCTATTCTGAAATATTCAACTACTCATTATCAACTATAATTTTTTTGTTGTGCTATAAAACATTAGAACTTATTCTTCCTATCCCATCATACCCTGTTGTCCAGCCACTCTTCATCTGTCCCTCCTCACACCATTCCCAGACTTGGGTAAATACTATTTCATTCTGTACTCATTGAGAGCCATGGTTTACCTTCCCCGTATAAGTGAGAATATGTTATTTGTCTTTTGATTCCTAACTTATTTAACTTAGCATAATGTCCTCCAGTTCCACATGTATTGATGCAATGACAGAATCTCATTCTTTTTTAAGCCAAATAATATTTTCATTTGTATATGTACATATTTTCCTTATCATTTCATTCATTGGCTGTAAACTAGATTGATTCCATTTCTTGACTATTGTGAATAGTGCTACAATAAACATGGGAGTGCACATGTCTCTTTTACATAGTGTGCAATTTCAGTTCCTTTGGATACTGAGTAGTAGGATTTCTGGGTTATATGATAGCTCTCTTTCTAGTTTTTGAGGACTCTACATACCATTTTCACTAATAGCTGTGCTAATTTACATTTCCACCAATAGTGTATGAGAGTTGTCCTTTCTCTGAATTCTTATCATCATTTGTTATTATTCTTTTAATAGCCCTTCTAATTCAGGTGAGATGGTATCTCATTGTGATTTTGATTTGTGTTTCCCTGATGACTAATGATAGTGAGCATTTTTACATGCTTACCAGTCATTTACACAATCCTCTTTTCAGAAATGCTTCTTCAGGTTGTTTTGTCTATTTTCTAATTGTATTTTGTTTTGAGGGTTGTTATTGAGTTGAGTTTCGTATATGTTCTGGGTATTAATCATTTGTTGAAGAGTTTGCAAATATTTTCTCCCATTCTGTAGGTTGTATCTTCACTGTGTTGTTTTCTTTGCTGTTTAAAAGCTTTATAGTTTGATATAATCTCATTTATCAATTTTCATTTCTGTTGCCTGTGCTTTTGGGATTATATCCAATTATTTTTTTTTTGCCCAGACCACCATCCATCCTCCTCTGTTGCATCACTGAGAATTGCATTCAGCTGTGCCTAATGGAAGAGTCTAGAATGGTGGCTTAAATAAGTAACAGATTTTTATTTTTTGCATAACCAAAAATTTAAGGATAGTAGCTATGAGTTGGCATGAGAAATCAACATGTTTTTTATGGGTTCATAGCATACAGATGTTGTCCTCATAGTTGCAACTCAGGTGGCCTAAAAGCAGGCACCTACATTCCAAGTAGGAGGAAGGAGAAAACGGAACAGTTAGCCCTAGCACCGGGTCTGGTTACATGTCATTGACCAGAACTGAATCACAGAGTAATCCTTTGCTACACTGGGTCTAGTTGACCATTTTTTTAGCTTATAAATCTCTACAGAAGAAATTAGAAAGGCAAAAAGAAGTAAGCATGGTTGAGGAGTAATTAGCATACAGTGTCTGTCACAGTATTCTCAAAATACTTTGAATGTAAAACTTTCTACACTGTATCATAATTATTAATATTCTTGTCTGTCTTACTAAACAGGATACCAGAATCACAGATGTAGTGGTGATGTCCGGTCATGTTGGAAGTGTTGAGATTTTAATAAAGTAGAACTAAATGTTGAGTAAGCAGATTTATGCTGTGTATGAAAACCTCAATCCCTCAAATCATACAATGTTACATGATTGAAATAGTTATATCCGTACCTGTCAGTACAAATAGAAGAGTTAAATAAAGAAGAAGAAATAATTATTATAACAGCTATTGACTAGTCAATCTGTGAACCTATTAATTTTATCTCCAGGTCAAAAAGTACTTTCATAGTTTATTGGTAATTCTGTCGTTCTGACTCATAATGTAAATAATGATGACATTAACACTGTATGCTTTTTAAAATGCCATATTCCTCAAACTATTCTCAGACTATTAAATTTATTTGAGATTTTAATTAGAAAAAATCATATCTTGCTCTTTTCATTTAATAATTTTGAAATCTGGGCCATATTTATCTCTGTGAATCTCTGTGAATAACTTTTTAGAATAAGAGTGGATTTGACAGTCCAAACTCATAATTTTATTTACAAAGAAAAGGGAAATAATGAAAAGCATTTTTCTTAAAGGCTGAATAATGCAAAACTGACAGATTCATGGACTTTTTGATAAGTTCTTTTAAATTCACTAAATAACATACATAATTTGTAGTTGTGTGCGACTTTTTTTTTTGTACTGGGGATTGAACTCAGGGGCACTCAACCATTGACCCGCTTCTCCAGTCCTATTTTGTATTTTATTTAGAGACAGGGTCTCATTGAGTTGCTTAGTGCCTTGAGGTTGCTGAGGCTGGCTTTGAACTCACAATCCTTCTGCCTCAGCCCCCAAGCTGCTGGGATTATAGGAGTGTGCCACCGCATGAGGCTGCAACATTTTGTATTTCTATAAAAATCAGATTTTAAGAAAGATATATCAATTTACTGTTTTGGCATTTTTGATTGTGTTCTTCCTTGTCAGTATCTCCAATTCTGACGTATTTCCCTGTCGTCCACTGGCACTGCGTAAAAATACCTATTATATAATAAAGTGCATCTCTTATAATTTATGCTGGTTCAAAACAAATGTAACCTGTGTTTTTGCTAGTTCCAATAACAAATAAAAACAAACAGAAAGCAAACCAAAACATACTAACAGCCAAAATTTTTTAAAAATCCAACTATCTACAATTATTGGATAATTATTTATTCTCCTTAAGGAAAGATAGTCAACAGTTCTTAACTGAATACTCTTTGGAATTAGGTAACAAAATGAGCTGAGTAGTTTTCCAATAAATTCTTTAATTAGTGAATTATTGTATTATTATAAATAGCATGACATTCCTAGAAAAACAAAGAGAAGTGCAGTTACACTTTATTATGTAAGAAGTTTCTTAATATTAAATGGTATATAGGTTGAATATATAATTTTAAGTACTCAGTTGTACTTTAGACCACTTTTATTTCACAGGTGAAAACATACATTGTCTACATTATTTTTTAAATATGAGATGCTGCCATGACATGATTCTTTCCAAATTAATAAAAGCTTCCTTACTTTGATTAGAGTTTCATTTAGTCTTGGCAAAATAGAAGAAAAGAAAAAATATTACTACTGTCAATAAGTCATACTAAGAATTCCTTTAAACAATTTACTATGACTGATTAGTTGATTAGTTGTAGATATGAAAATACTTCCATTTAATTGGGGTATTGAAGGAAGTATTTTAGTTTCTATCACCATGTATTTTAAAAATGAGATTAATGACTCTGATACGAGAATACAAGCTATCCAACTGATAAATCTTTATATGGATATAATATCTTGTTTTGTATTTGTTTAGGTGTAATATTTACAAATGTGTGTCTCTTTATCCATCTCTCCATGTTTTATCCTTCTCTTTATTTCTTTATTATGTAGTATTTCTTCTCCATGTGTATAACTGGATTTGTAATGAAAGTAACACTGCACTGGTTATTAGAATACTGCATATTTAAGTCTGAACATTATCATTTAAGTCTGAACATTAAGTCTGGTTTTGGAACTACATAAAAGTCATCTTGACTTTTGATTTCTCAGCTTTGTTCTTAGTAAAATAAAAAGATGTACTTGATAGTCATTCCATTTCTGAAAATAGAATATCAGCCACACCATAGTAAAAACCTAATCTGGCTTATTTACTGCTATATCCCAGTTTCTGAAATAGTGCTATATGCAAATGGAGACAGAGAGTATTTGATGCAAACATGACTGATTTCTTGTAACTTGACTATATACTTATTCCTTATTCTAGTTCATCTTTTCTTCATCATCATAATCATCCTTTTTTCTTATTTGGTGTCCTCTATTCTCTTGTCCTTTTTCTTTTTATCTTTTTTTTTCTTTTTACTATTTTACCACATGTGAATGTTTTCCTATAGTATGTATCACTTAATTTTAAATAATTTTGATCTTTATGTACATAGAAGAAAGATGTACTTCTTTCATTATGTGGTTTATAGTGAACATCACATTTATAAAATTCATCCATATTGATGCATGGCAATATATTTTATGCATTCTTACTGTAGTCTGAATTTTCTGTTCTGTTCCTGGATCTATTTCTCTATTCTTATACCTAAACACACTATCAATTATATTACCTTTTTAATTGATCTCAAGAATTGGCATGGCAAGTCTCCTTCCCCGATCCCTTCCCAGATAAGTTTTGATCCCACTTGAAAGGTTTGTCATACAAAGCTATGTTAGATTATGCGTACTTAAATTCTAGTGTTCCTGTTTAAAAATTTATGGGAAAACCCATTGAAAGTATAGATTATTTGGGAAAAAATTATTATTATCTGTGGTCATATTCCTATTTATTTTCAATTCTTTAAAAATGCTAGCATAATTATTATATATGCCAATTTAGATAATTTCAAAATATAAAAATAGTTTGGCATTTTATGTGGCTTGTGCTTTTTTTATGCTATAATTTACATTCCTTGAAAAACTTTTTTTAGTGCTGTCTTGAGAATTCAATTGATCCTAAAAATGATTTGTATTTTCTTCTGCCAGGTACCCTGGAGTCACTTTCTATTAAGATTTCCTTTTGAGAATTTTCAAGCTATTTGAAGGGACAAATTTAAGTGTGAGTGAAATTATGATTTGAAATATGAGGACAGAATATTCTTTCTCCTCACTTCAGTATTAAGGGAGGGAAAGGAAAGGTCCTTTACTACTTTTCCCTCCTGTAAAGCTGGTTGATTTCAAGTTTGCATCACATTGAACATGGAGCTTCACGTTGCCAGAATCCTACTATGGGTTCTTAGCAGACTCACTAACTTGGGTTTATTCTATGCTTCACCTCTGATACGTTTTATGCCCTGCAGAAATTTAAAAAGAAGCTCAAAAGCATCAGTGCTATCCATTGGCTTTGCTTTTGGTCTGTGTAGATTTCTAATTCTCTTGCCAGTTGAATAATGAACTTAAAATTATGCTTTTCATATTTGATTTAACATTTTGACTTGTTTTCAGTGGGTGAGTTATTGAAGAAATATAGTCTGCTAAAACTGGAAAAGTACTATCCATTGCAGTTTTTTTTTTTAAGAATAATGAAAACCTAACAAAAACGATAGCAAACTTAAATTTTCTCCCAATATTTATTAAGTGTATCACATGTATCCATGTATTATGCCTGATAATAGGGATACAGAAATAAGGTCTGACTTCTTGAAGCTTACAATCTCTAGGCATTGAGATTCTTGGAAACAGGTAACATAAAACTACAAAATATAGTCAATTTTAATGGAAAACTGTTCTTTGGGAACTTAGTGGCCATTTGTAGTTAGTCATGGGAATCTCTGGAGAGCTTCACTGAAGAGGAGGTCAGATGAGCTGATTCTTGATGGCTTAACTTAAAATGATCTGGCAAAGAAGAGGGACTTAGACTTGTATTTCAGGATGATGAAACTAAAGTAAATTTGTTTCTGTGTTGAGTCACTAGTGTCCAGGATGGTGAAGAATAGAATATGGTAGGGATTTAGGTTATCCATTTGGCTGATTGATTGGCAATAATATTGAAAAAGTAGATTGTGAATGGACTACTAGTTTAGGGGTTTGAAACGGTTTGTGGTAATGAAAATACCCTTAAGTAAGCTAAAAATTAATAAGGAAATGTATGAACATGTAAGGATATGCTTATGATATATATGGTCTTTGAATAAATTGCAAAACAATTGCACAGCTTGTTCCTTGATAAAGATTTGTTCATTTTATTTTGTCAGAAGTTCAAGATAATGATGAAGGTTATACTTTCTTTAAAATCATGTTTCATAGAAAATGGTTACTCATACAAATATACACATGCACTCCTACAATATTTCCCTAAGCCCCCCCCCTTTTTTGTCAAATGTTAATTTATCAGGAACTGGTGGGTACATATACTCACATGTTCAAAATTAAAAACTCACTCAGAAAACATCATCATTTTCCCACACCAGCCCCTTCCTAAAATCAGAGACATTATTTTCCTTAACACATTGGAACAATGAGAAGAACTGCAAGTAGTTGTCCAAAAATAGGACAGAAAATGCATATAAGGCTTTAGATGATGAAATGCCTGATTAAGGTATTTGCTGAATCACTGACTGAAAAGAGAGGACATTTGTCACAATAGGTGAATTTTCTGAAGCAGCGCAAGAACAGGTAACTGAGAAAAGTGTAATGAAACTTGCCAAGGGAATCAAGAACAACACATTTGTAGCAGCTGCAAGGCACCAAGGAACTTTAGGGAATCCACTTGAGGTGCTGAACCAATTTATCTGCTAGGATCTTTGCCAAGAGCGTGTTAGGAACCTGAAAAGCCAGCATGGTACAGCGAGAACAGCATAAAATATCACAGGAGTCACCATGGAGACTAAGAGATCCCAACATCTTAAATGGGAAGACAAAACCTGGGTCAGTTCCCATTGGTAAGTATTTGTTCCTGCAGTAAATAAGCTTTTTGACCATCTGCTGAGAATGAAGTACAGATTTATGTGCTGGCATGGAAAAGAAGAAGAGAAAAGTATTTCTTCTTCTAGGAACTTACTATATATGGACCATGACACATGCAGATATAATGTATTCATTATACTGGGAAAATAGAAATGTGCCAAAACAAGTATGAAAACAGAAGTGCTTTCTAATTTTTTAACATAGATTGATAATAGTAAGCTATAGTAGATGGATAAGGCTTACTAAAAGAGGTTGTACTGGACTAAAATTTTGAAAGTTGAGTATATTTAAATCTGGGAGAGCAGCCATTTTGCAAGTGGGTAGTTTCCTTCTCCTAATACATTAATTAGTTATATTCCCATTGAACCTGGGAGCAATATTAATCATTTTCAGTTTAGTGTTGCAAGAAGACACTACCTTTCATCACAAATATTACCAGAGTTGAAATTAACTTATCATTCCTTATTTACACAGAAAAATAGAGCAAAGGGAATTCCAGGCATAGGATAGAACATATGCAAAACACTTCCCTTGAAATTTGCATAATAGGGATAATAAAATGCCAGGACATACACTACATAAATTATTATTAACATGTCGCCTAATAATAAAGGATCATAGATGCCAACTTTATGAATTAGTTTTCAGTTGCTGAGAACCAATGGGACTCTGAAAGCAAGGGTATAGCAAGGTAATGGTAACAATGTAAAATTTTTATATAAGATTAAGAAGAGAGTTAACTTTGGGGAACTTTTGTGGGATTTTGCCATTATTTTAGAACTTAGTACTTTAACAGTGTAGGGCCGAGGCTCAGACCCTGGGAAACAGATTCGGGATCCTGGAAGGTAGAATATGCAAGACACGGTTAGTAGACATGCTTTATTCAGAGGATACAGCAGCCTCCTCCCACCCCCTATAGTCTTCAGCCCTCTGCATCTTTCCATAGGCTTTTTATATATAAAAGGCCAAACAAAGAGGGGAGCACAATGTTAACAGGTTGCATAAATGAAAACATTATCACAAGTAAATGTTTAAGACCTTGAGTACACACACTGAATCAAGGTGTTTATGACCTTGGCTACACTCTGAAAACAGCCTGCTGGAAGCCTTAGAAAGGGAGCCTAACTATAACAATCTTGGGCCTGACTTACACTTTCCAGTAACTTTGGGCTTTTCCATCTTTTGTGGCAGAGCTCATCTCTCATTAACTTACCGAGAAAATATAAAACAAACCAAAAAAACACTTACTTTTCCAGTGTCCTTTGCAGCTAGAGAATGGGTATGACTTAACAAGGCTCCCCAGAGGATCTGTATTACATCCAGGCTGAGTGACAGCAGTAGTGACATTTCATAAGCATCACTAACAGCAGTAGTCATATCTTTTTTCCAGAGAAAGGAGAGGCAGTGATATGCCAGGATCAGGGTTAGTGTAATTGGTGGCAAGGAGTAGTGTTGTGCCTAACAGAAGCAAGACTGCCAGGAATTAAGCACCATTGTGCTTCAGCTCCTGTGTGTTTAGCCTTCATACATAGGTTTGAGTTATACTGGTGATGTTTTGAATTACTCATTTCAACAAAAACACATTTTTGTGTAATTTGACCAAACTTGGCTCTGATGCTTACAGATATTATCCAAGGCATTACTAGTGAGGAGGATATTACAATAATTTAGC
The DNA here is from genome assembly GCA_028644305.1 of Xerus rutilus. Taxonomy (NCBI): domain Eukaryota; kingdom Metazoa; phylum Chordata; class Mammalia; order Rodentia; family Sciuridae; genus Xerus; species Xerus rutilus. Next base: position 95,567,331 of record CM053404.1, on the reverse strand, counting down.
CCTGGGGAGATGAGCTCCTGAGCAAGGTTGATAGGAAAAGTAGTTTTCAAGAATGAATGCAAAGTTTTGGTGGAATTAAAGGTGGAAGGGTTTTTAAATGGTGAGGTGAGTTAGTGGGAAAGTACTACTGTACAGTAAGGAGGGGGCAGATAGATCAGTGATGTGTTTTGAACACACCGAGCTATTCTTGAGTTTGCATTTTTTTTTTCTTTGTGGGTAGGCCATCTATGTTTATTAGTTGACATCCAACAAAATTATGCTGGTATCTTTTAAAAGAGACTAGCAGACAAGGGTGTTATCTTCATTAATTTAAAAAGAAATGGCTCCCGTGTCCTTGAGAAAAACATTTCTAGCTTGTGGAATTGGAAAAAAACTTTGAAAAAATTTACATCTCAAAGGGGCAGAGAAATAATTTATAATTTTAAGTTTCCTAAAGTAAATGCTTAAAAACGGAGGTCAGGAGGAGTCCTATCTAAAGTTTATTTAAGCTGAGTGGATCTTTATGGTTGTCTTGTTCACCCTTCAATTCTCTAAGCAGTTTACTGAAGAGAAAGGACAAATGCCAGGAAATACTGAGGGTTTTCTTTTTTCCACCTAGACCAGTAGAATGGATTTGTAGTGGCACCTCCTTCTCCTCAGAAAACCTTAATTAAGCTTCTCCAGAAATCTTCACCATAATTGATCTTAGGATTATCAGTAAAAGAGTCTCTACAAAAGAGTTCAATGCAGTTAAAGTTCCTATTTTCTGTTGCTCTATTTTACTTGGCCACTGGCCTGAAAGAGATCAGCACTCCAGGTGCTGAACACCCCTTTAGTAGTTTTTCACAAACATTTGTGGACTATCTAGTGTAGTAACAATATAATGGTTTATAAAAGTTTTTTTTTCCTTTTTATCTTTTTTAATGGGAAGTATGTTTGTAAATGCAAAGTGTAATAAGAAGGACAGATCCTTTAACAAGGTCTCTGGCCTTGAGCCTGAGCTTAACCGAGATGTTTACATTTCAAAGATTAAGGACAGCACCTGAGAAGGAGAGAACTTCTCCCTGTGTTTTCATCCCCATGCCAGCTGTTACCATGGAACATCTGTCCTTGAAGTATTAGCTTGCCCAGAAAGGTAAAAGAAAAAGCTGCTTTAATGTGAACTTTTGCAGACTGAACTTCTGAGCTCCTCACCTTTACATGCTAGGTATAAAGTTCTAAAACTGCCTGAACTTGCGGTTCAGGGGGATTAATTGATTACAGCACAAGTCTTACTGTCTGAACTGATTGCAGTCAAATAAAACTGCTTCCTGTTATCTTCCGTGTCTGCCTCGTCTGACCCTACTTCAGATTCACGAAGTCAAATATCATTACACAAAATATAGAACACTGATTTCTTATACTGTTATAGGATTACTATGACTTGTTAATGCACATCAGATGACTAATCTAATTTTAATTGTTTGAACACTCCTTAGATATCTTTTTAAAGACTTACTTTTTTACAGTCTCCTATCCCAAGCTTCATAATGAATGTCACATTAATAATCACTAATACCAAAATTTTACCATTTTTATTCAAATCTATCCACATGTGTTAAAACCAAAAGGACATGCACATCTTTTCCTTTTTATGTTAAAAATCACTTAAGTGATTGTAAATTTATAACCAATTTTAAGACAAATAGTAATTAAATAATTATAAACATGTATAAGAATGCAAATCTACACTTAAGAATCATTTAAATAAATGATGAATTTTAAATTTATGTGAGTATAAAGTATAGGATGGCTAATATTAGAGTACACATATATCCATATAATGGAAATACATATATTTAAGTGTAATAGAATATAAGTATTATACATACATATAACTGGAATATATACCTAAGCATATTATAAGTATCAGAAATATTGAAGAAATCACAAAATAACTTTGTAAAAACATACCAATAACATTTATTGTCCCTTAGTTACTTTTACTTCCTATTTCCTAAATAATTTCTTTATTTAAATATTGTAGATCCACAAGTTGATATTTCATTGTATTATTTTCATCAGAAGTTAGGGTAATTTAAGTGATGAAAATTTCTGTTAAGTACTTTAAAAGAGAAAAATTGAACTGATTAGATACTTTTTAATGTTCTGAAAGTTTACTCTTATTGGACAAAGTTTCTTTCTTATACTTCATTTCTGTTGTAGTCCTTTAATCTGAGGTGTGTTTGTTGTTTTTGTAAACATAACTGAAGCAAAAAAAAAAAAGAGGGGTTCATAGAACTTATTCACTGAATTTTAGTTACAATAGGCACATTTATGTTTTTATGTTAGATTTGAATATGACCTATTGTCTTTTCCCCAACCCTATTCTCCTTTTGAATTATTGAATGGAAAAAAAGAGCAGTAAAAAATAACCACTTTAAAAAAATGTTTTTTTTCTTTCTTCCCTTTAGTGGATCTGTGCTAAATAAATGAAGAAAAATATTACGTTACTTTCTTTTTAAATCAAATGTTCTTGGTTTATATGCTGTCTAGTAAAGAATATTTATATTTAAGTAAGATTTATGCAGTAAATGGTAAATATGTACATTAAATCATGACATCTCATCATGTGCTAAATATGCATAGGAATGACTGT
>CM053404.1:95528173-95564214 GCA_028644305.1 Xerus rutilus | reverse complement strand
CAAGCCACTATACCTGGCATAATTTATTTCTTGATTCATTGTATTTCTATAATTTATAATTATTTTAATGTTTATTTCTGATTTAGCTCATACTTTCAGCATTTGTCTTTTGGCATATAACTTCAAAGAGCATTTGTCCATGTACTATATTGAACCAAAATGTCTCTCCTAGAAGTCTTTAGAATTCACTCCATTTTTTAAGACATTGATTGTTGCTATGGTAAATTCTAAGATCAGTACTATTTTAATTTTTCTCTCTTGTATGTTGCACCTGGATGTCAGGATTCTTTCTTTATCTTTAAATTTCAACAGATTAACCATGATTTATCTTGATGCTGTTGTTCTTATCAGTTTTTTTAACATAATCTATCTTTTCAATTTACCAAATTTTATCTTCCCACATTGCACATACACTTTCCTGTATACATTTCCAAACATTTTTCTGCTTCATATGTTGTGATTATCTAGGCACAATGACTATTTCCATATTAGATAATTTCTGTCTGTTTTATCTAATTTTCCCTTCCTCACCAGTTGTTTCAAGTTTTGCCTCTTTTGATTAACCAATTATGATAGTGTCATTTCTTCTTATTCATCCACATTTATCTGTAATGGTATTAGCAATCTCTATATTTGTTTCCTTAAACTTGAAGTATTTTTTACCTCATTTATGTGTTTAATTAACTCAGTTTTGAGTTATTTTTACAACAGGTTAATTTTTATGGCCCTATGTAGTATTGCTTTTATGTCTTAGATGGTATTTTCTTCCATATAATGTTATTTTTTTCCCTTATAAACATGTCATTTGTTTTCTTATTTTGCTCACCTTTCTTCACATGTGCTTGTAGCATGTTTACAAAATTGCCATGCCATTACTTTTCATTTATCTCTCAGATAAAGACATTGTTGTCCAGACCTTTTATTTGCTCCCATAAAATGTGAGAGATGTCCCTTTAACACCCATTTTATCTGGCACTAATTTTCTTTTCTCTCTGCAAGCTACTACCTTTCTCTACTCATTTTCCAAGGCCTATATTTTTTCAGGGATGGATAGAGGAGCTAGGCTGAGTATTGGCTCATCTGAGGACTCTGACTCCTGTTCAAAAAACTCTCATAGCATGGTCTACTACATCTAGACAAAATGATATCTCCATTGTTGAGAAGGGTGCTTAATCTTCATTACTCTGGCTTTCACTTGCAGGATATTTTACCTGAATAGTCCTGACCTTTGGAAATGAGAATGTCTGTAATGAGTCTTGCTTGGCATATGAGGCCTTGGCAAAGACATGCATGGTTAAGCCATTTCTTCCTGTTGTGAACAAAAATATCTATAAGAAACATGGGCTTGGTCTGCTCCTTGATTAAACATCTGCCTTCATATAGGCAACTATGTAAATTTCCAGCCTCAGATATAAAACATGGATGATCCATCAAATTTTATGATTGAATATAGAAAGTTCACTTTTTTAAACAAATTCATTCTTATTTATTTTTTAATTAGTTTAAATCCCTGAAGGGTACAGCATCGCATGGATTCTGTATCCAATGGCCTTAGCAGGTAGGTTAGTTTGGAATTTGGCTCAAACCATACCACTGGTTCCATAGGTATGAGTTACCAATCTTATGAGCAAGATTATCTTTGATTTTTCTTCCTTTACTCTCCTAGAAATGTACTTGTTTTTGGAAAAAATAGAGGCCAATCTCAAAAAGACCTCTTCTAACTGTACATTTATGTTCTCAGATATTAAAATAAGTTAATGATCAAAGACCATGTTAAATAATTGGCAAGTAGTAGATAGAGAATAAATAACACTTAATTAGACTCCTGAAATGCTTAATTGTGCCAGGCTCACCAAGGAATCCTATAACCCAAAAGGTAACTTATTAATGTTAATTTTGATTTATTTTTACTTATCAGCAGGGACTCTAGTAACAACAGACCAACAGTAACCAAATAAGACTTAGGAATGGGAGCTTAATAAATAGAGTGAAGGTCTGTGGTTGCCTTTCTTTGACCTCCTGAAATTTTGCCATCCTTTTGGACTCCTGTTTTTATCATTAGTGTTGGTAAGTACGAAAGTATTGACCCTTTGCTTGTAACAGAGCTTTACCTCTTGTTAATTTTCCAAGAAAAATTAGAACATGAAGCATGTAAAGACACAAGAGGGCTCTAAAAATTTCAGCAAACAATATAGAATATTTGGCAGGAAAAAAATCACCAACAATTTTACTGTCTATTTACAGAATATTAGGATAAATAAAATAATTTTAGTAATTTAATCATAGCACTAAGCAAGCTAGTTAACAATCATGGCAACACAAAAGCCTATACGGAGAAAAATTGCTTTTATGTTCATCCTTTTCTGTTTTAAATGTGAATGTGTCTTGGTGGGTGGATAAATGGCTGAATATTAATCATCCTTGCCTGCCTGGAATAGTTCCTGGCTTTCTTGGCTGAGACTAGTATACTGGTTAGCTTGTTTTCTAACTGGCAGCTGCCTATCCTGGAGAAGTACCCATGAATCTCTTTCCATGCCTAAGGAAAAGTTCTGCTTATCCAAGTGCACTCTTACACTTTAAGCAGTGAAAGCAAAGTCCACTGACTAATGTCTTGTGTTTCCATCTCATTTATCAGGCTTCAACCTGACACTCTGGGCTGTTTCAGTATGGTTTATTATTCCCATCCTTACCTGAGTTTCCTTAAGCAAACTTTAGCCAAAACTTAACACTTCCAACTAGCTTCTCATTGTTCTATTTTATTTTAAATTATTGATTATATGTATTGATACAGCATAATGCTTCACACATAGTAGGTACTCAGAAGTGACATTTTTAGTGAGTGATAAAAGAAATTTGAAATCTCATGGTCATTTTTATACAAAATATAAAGCTAAAAAGCAAAATTGTTCTTGCATGGTGTTCTGAGAAACTAAGTTTGTGAGTGAAGAAGGATCTTCATTTGAATTCAAGAACATTAACTTTAGAAAAAGTTCTTATGCTCCAAATTTTGTCTTAGAATCTAAAGAAAAGTGAGTATTGCTTAATTTGATAATATTTCCAAATTAGATAATACTTAAACATCACATTTATCATATAATGTCATTTAGCTTCTGTTTCAGATTGCATATTTTTTTAATGAAAGAAATTCAAATAAATCACATCAAAGTGAAGAAACTATGTTTACTTCAATAGCCATAGACACTACTGAAAATATTCTAAATTTAAGCAATATTATTGAAATAAAAACAATCTTACCAAAATGAAGTAACTGCTTGGGAGTATTTTCAAAATCCAGACAACTAGTGACAACAACAATTTTAATTTAGAAGAGTAATGATTCTTTATCAGAAGCATCCAATTAAAAATTAATCAAGATTTGATTTCATGCCCTAATCAAAGAGAGTACTAAATGTGGTATTAGAAAAGAAGTCATCTAGACAAAATGAAAATAGTACTCCTGTGACTATAAGAACAGTATGTGACTTTTACAAATAATATTCAAGAAAAGGTGCAAAAGAATATGAATGTTTAAAAATAATGTGAATATTTTCCTCATTATTATTAGTGTCACCTTCCACATCAACCACAGAAAATTCTTAGGACAAATAAAAGTAGTATATGTATATAAAGGCACACATATGTATTCAAACACACAAAAGTGGTAGGAAAACAAAAAACATGGATAGAAGGTTATACTACCAAAGTATTTTTTTATACAACCTTCCATGGCTTTCTAAAATGTCTTGATTCCTTTGAATTCTGTGTGTCACTTGATGTACTTTCCACTTCACTCATATACCCAACCTAGTTGACAGGTGTTACTTTATTTTTCTGTTGGAAGATATACTGTAGTTCTCCTGATCCTAAAGTAGGCTACATCTAGAATTAAAAGCAAATGCAATGCTGACATTTTCAGATCAAAATCTTTTATTTCGAACCTACAGTGCTGTATGAAAATAGAATTTCTCATTTTCCAGGGTATTAAGTTAACTTAATTTTGGAGGATATAAATACTGATTCATGCAACGCTTTTTTCTTCAGAAATGCCTAATTAATTGCATTTTTTAATCTTAGCTATGAATATAGGTATTTCATTAATTAATATTGCTGTTCTAACAAGTTACCACAAACTTGAATACAACACAAATTAATTTTTGTATGGTTCTCTGGATGTCAAAAGTTCAGAAAAATTGCACTAGGCTAAAATTGCACTTTAATAAGTCAGTAAATCTTCTGGATGACCTAGTCATTTTATAGTGGGTAAATGTGGAAAACCCCATGTTGGTTAAGTGATCAAATTTAACATCATTAGTAATGAGACATTTTATGTATTTATTTTGTAATATACTATATCAAATGTACAATATTAGTTTTTGCGGTATTTTGACCAAAAAGAGCAACCTCAATATAATGCTGAGAAAATGCTAGACAAGCCAATCTTAAGGACTATTCTATAAAATAGCTTACAGGTATTCTTTGAATATGAAAGACATATACTAAAGTTGGAGGATATTCAGAAAACATGGTAACTAAATACAATGTACAATCATGGATTGCATCCTGGATTAAAAAAAACCTAATGAAAGAAATACAGTCTGTAGTTTAATTAGCAGTATTCTATCAAAATTAATTATTCATTTACTTATTTATAATTATATTAAATGTTAACATTACGGCAGACTCTGTGAAGCTAGGAACTCTCCATGTAGCATGTTTCCAACTTTTCTATAAGTTGAAAATCACTTCAACATAAAAACTTTTATTTACTTTTATTATTTTTTTAATATTACCAAGATAATAAAGCAATTTATGTTAAGCTTAATCAACTTCCCCAGATCTATCCATGGTCATTGTCTTGCTGATGATTTTCATACCACAATATTCTACTTATTGCTATTGTCACTTTGTGGCCAGGTGTAAGCTCAGTATGTTGAGATTTATTTATTTTTTTTATACCTGCATACTTACTCAACCCTTAAAGTACTCTCACAGTGGGCAAGATGAGTACTGCCTTGTCCTCAAAAACAACAGGTTATCCATGGATGTAACTTCCCTTTGATTGTAAAGCATTAGTAATATAAATTTTATTATTAAATAAAACTTATGAATTTTAATAATAACATTAAGCAGACTACCAGATCAAGACATATATTTAAGCATGAGCCACTTTCCTGCTATTTATCTTTGTTACTTAGCATTGCCTAAGTAACTATGTCTACAACTTGGGGGTAGAGTATAATAAACTATTGTGGATCGCATGCGTATTCTTGAAATTTTTGTGACATAGTCACAAACAAGCAACTTTTGTTTTCATATTTTTCAGTTAAAGAAATGTTTTCTTAATTTGATATTTCTGGTTTCTTGATAAGGCAGTAAATATCTAACATATTCATCATAATATCTTTGTTATTCTTAGTAGAAAAATAGAAGGACTAATTAGACATTTTAAAACAATTATCAGTTTTTTAATATCTAGTTAGCTCTCTTGAGATACTGAAGCTTAATTCATTAAGGATTTTTATAGGCAAAGATTTTGATAGTGTGTTCATTTCATTGCTTGAAATTTGATGTTTTTAAATTTTCTATTCATCCTGGTTCAATTTGAATGTGTTTTAATTAGCTTTTTGATGCTATGACTAAAAGACCCAGCCAGCACAATTGTAGAAGAGAAAAAGTTTATTTGGAGGCCAATGGTTTTAGATGTCTCCATAGACAGCCAGCTTCACTCCTCAGGGCTCAAGGTGAGGCTGAACATCATGGAGGAAGAGTGTGGTATAGGGAAGCATCTCACATGGTGATTAGGCAGCAGAGAGAGATCTCCACTTGCCAGTTACAAATATATGGCCTAAAGCCATGTCCCAGTGGTCTAACTCCTCCAGCCAAACCCCACCAGCCTTCACTTACCACTCAATCCCATCAGGTAATTAATTTACTAATTGGGTTAAGACTCTCATAACCCCATATTATTTTCTCTAAATTTTTATGCATTTTACGACATATGAGCTTTTGAGGGACATCTCATATCTAAACCATAACATTCCACCCTTGGACCTCCAAAGCTGATGACCATCTCACAATGCAAAATACATTTACCATCTCCAAGAGTCCTCATAGTCTCAATAGTTCAAGGATTGCCCAAAAGTTTAAGTCCAAGTCTCTTGTGAGATTTAGGGCAAATTTGCATCATGAGTTCCTGTAAAAATCAAAAGCTATCTGTAAATATCCAGTATTTCAGTGTACAAAATAAATATTTCCATTCACAAAAATAGGGGCATAGAAAGAGGGGATGAGATCAAAGCAAGACTGAAATCCAGCTGGGTAAAGAAGTCCTGTAACTCTTAGTCTGGCATCTAGGGCACATGGCATGGTGATATTCTGTTCAAAGGGCTTGTTTAGCTCCACCTCCATGGCTTTGTTGGTTGCAGCCCAAGATACCTTTATGTTGGATTATCTCTGCTTGATTCCTGCAGATTTCTTAGAATGATGTCTCACATTACTGTATTTCTTAATCTCAGGGGTCTCTCCTGCAGCTTCAGCTTTCCTCATTATATCTCCAAGTTTGCCATCTCAGGGCTGGCTGCCCACAGGGACTCTGAGCCTGCTGTATTTTTCCTGGCCTTCCAGGCCTTCCTTTGAAATCTTGATGGAAGCCTTCATGACCCCCGAACTCCAGCTTCCTGCCTTCATACAGAACCAGCACCATATTGTTGGTTCCAAGATCTACTGACATCGTAAACAATAACTAAAGCCCTAGGGACTTTGGGTGCAGAAGTGTCTGATTTCCTGTGTAGCTGAGCATGTTAAAATAACTTCCTAGGCCCCCTTGTGAAAGAAGTGTGCCCCACTGGTCTCTTCTCAAGAGAACTTTTACTTTTTCTTCTTTGAGTCTAAGATGGATATGATCTTGCCCATTCTTGAGATGACCTCAAGCCATCTTATGGGAAAAGTCTTTAATGTTTCTTTAGTGGCAGTAAAGTCTTTAACAATTGCAACTACCTTAATCCCAGTTTTAAGTCTAAGTTTTCAAGTCTAAGTTTTTCAAATGTTTCTTCTCTGTCTTATGCTTCTGATTATCACAATAAACTTAGCTAAAAGCAGCCAGCCATATCCATGCTACTGCCTGAATGCTATGTTGTCTATAAATTTCTTTTACAAGATTAATAAGTAAATCACTTTTAAAATCAATCTCACAGAAACGCTTAGGACAATGACAAAATGCAGACAACTTCTCAACCAGAACATAACATGAATGACATTTACTCTGAATTTCAAAATATTTCTCTTTCTATGAATGCTCTTTAGCCCTGTCTTCACTGCCCAGAGTCCTCTTGGCATTCTGGTCTCCTGAGATCCCACCAGAATTTGTTATTGAGCTCCGCTTACAACAATCCAAAGCATTTCCAGCTCGCACTGCTAAACATCTCAAAATTCCTCCCACCAATTCCAAAAAGCTCCAAAAAGCTCCAAAAAATTCTGAACCATCTTGTCAGGTTAGCCATAGCAATGATCCCACTTCTGGGTACCAATTTCTGTTTTAGTAAGCTTTTTCCCTCGTGTGACTAAAAGACCTGACCAGCATAATTGCAAGGGAGGAAAAGTTTATTTGGCAGCTAATTGTTTCAAGATCTCAGTCCACAGACAGCCAGCTTCATTCTCATAGCTCAAGGTGAGGCTAAACATCATGGAGGAAGCCTGTGGTGTAGGAAAGCAGCTCACATGATTAGTCAGCAGAGACAGATTTCCATTTGCCAAATACAAATATATACCCCAAAGCTATGCCTCAGTTGTTCAACTCATCCAGCTTCATCCTACCTGCCTTCAATTACCATTCAATTAACCCTATCAGATGATTAATTAACTAATTGAGTTAAGGCTCTCATAATCCAATGATTTCTCCTCTAAGCCTTCCTGCATTGTTCTACACATGAACTTTTGGGAGACACTTCACATCCAAACCATAACAGGGAGGTTATATATCTCTAGAAATTTGTCAATGTCTTCAAGATTTTCTAGTTTATTTGAGTATAAGTTTTCAAAATATTTTCTAATTATCTTCTGTATTTCAGGAGTGTGTGTGGTGATATTTCCTTTTTCATCACTAATTATAGTAATTTTTCCCCACTTTCTCTTGGTTAGTTTGGCTAAAATTTTATCTATTTCATTTGTTTTTTGAAAGAATCAACTTTTTGTTTCATTGAATGTTTTGAATTGTATTTTTCCTTTAAATTTCATTGATTTCAGCTCTGATTTTAATTATTTCCCCCTTCTATTTTGGTGTTCATGTGTTGTTCTTTTTTTAAGGGCTTTGAGATGTAATGTTAGGTTTCTTATTCAGTGACATTCTATTCTTTTAATAAATGAGCCCAATGTAATAAATTTTTCACTTAGAATCATTCTCATAGGGTCCCAGAGATTTTTATATGTTGTATTGCTATTCTTATTTACCTCTAAGTATTTTTTTTTTACTTCATCCCTGATTTCTTCTGATATACACTGGTCATTTAATAGTGCATTATTTAGTCTCCAGGTGTTAGAGTAGCTTCTATTTTTCATTTTATTGTTGATTTCTAATTTCATTCCATTATGATCTGATAGAATGCAAAGTATTTTCTTTTTTTTATATTGGCTAAGAGTCTCTTTGTGGTGTAAAATACGGTCTATTTTAGAGAAGAATCCATGTGCTGCTGAGAAGAAAGTGTATTTAATCATTGATGGATTAAATATTCTCTATATATCCATTAAGTGTAAATTATTGTGGGTTTTTTTGTTGTTGTTGTTGTTCTAAAGTTTCTCTATTTAGTTCTTATTTGGATGTTCTGTCCAGTGATGAAAGAGGCATGCTCAAGACACCAAGTATTATTATGTTGTAGGTCTTTTAGATTCTTGAATTTGAGAAGGGTTTGTTTGATAAATGTAGATGCTACATTGGGAATAAATAAATAAATAAATTTTTATGATTGTTATATCTTATTGATATATAATTCCCTTAAGTAGTATAAAATGACCTTCTTTGTTCCTTCAGATTAACTTTGGCTTGAATTCCACTTTATGAGTTATGAGTTTATGAGGATAGAAACCACTGCCTTTTTATGAGATACATATAAATGATATGTTTTTTTTCCCTTCCTTTTACCTTCAGTCTGTTGATGTCTTTGCCTAGGAGGTGAGCCTCTTGAAGATAGCATATTGTTGGGTCTTGTGTTTTAATCCAATCTGTCAGTCTATGTCTTTTGATTGATGAGTTTACACAATTTACACTCATTTTTATTCTTGAGAAATAATTTTTATTCCCTGACATTTTGATTTTTTTCTAGTTTTTAATTTTAATTAGTTTCTCCCTTGATTGACTATTCATCTAGTGTAGTTTCTCCTTGGTTTCCATTTTATTTTTCATTTCTTCATGAAATATTTTATTTAGTGTGTTTTGTATAGCAGGCTTTCTAGCTGTGTATTCTTTTAACTTTGGTTATCATGGAAGATTTTTAGTTTATCCTCAATTCTTAAGCTTACTTTTGCTGGATATATTATTCTTGGCTGGAATTCAGTTTCTTTCTGAGCTTGATATATATTATTCCAAGACATTCTAGCTTTGAGGGACTGGGTGAGAAATCAGCTGAGAGCTGGATTGTTTTCCCTCTAAATACAATATTTCTTTTTTTCTCTAGCAACCTTTTAAATTCTATCCTTATTCTGTGTGTTAGGCATTTTCATAATAATGTGCCTTGGTGTAGATTTGTTGTAATAGTGTATATTTGGGGTCCTGCAGGTCTTTTGTATTTGATTTTTTATTTAATTCTTAAGGTTTTGGAAATTTTAAGATATTATTTTATTGAAAAGATTGTACATTCCTTTGATTTGTATCTCCAAGCTTTCATCTATCCCAATAAATCTTATATTTGGTCTTTTCATATTATCACATATTTCTTGGAAGTTCTGCTAATAGTCTCTTCTTTTTTTAAATATTTTTTTAGTTGTAGATGGACACAATACCTTTATTTATTTATTTTATGTGGTGCTGAGGATCAAACCCAGTGCCTCACACATGTGAGGTGAGTGCTCTACCACTGAGCCACAACCCCAGCCCTGCTAATAGTCTCTTAACATCATTTCTCCTTGGTCAATTTTATTTTCCAGATTGCATATTTTGTCTTAATTTCCTAAAACTCTATCTGCCAAGTGTTCTAGTTTTCTGGTGATGCTTTCCATTGAATTTTTTATTTGGTTTATTGATGTTTTCATTTTGAAGATTTCTGCTTGATTTTTCCCCCAGAATCTCTATCTCTCTATTAAAGTGTTCCTTCACTTCCTTTTTTTTTTTTTTTTCTGTTTTCACTTCTTACTTTGTTCATTGTCACTGCCTGCACAACCATTTACTCAGTTTCCCTGAACTGGGCAGTGAGGATATTGGAAAGAAAACACAAAAATAGAAATATTGGGACTGATGGTTGTGCCAAACTCCTGATGGTTTTTAGTTTATCCTCAATTCTTAAGCATTCAGAAGACTGGCCATGAGCAAACTCTGGAAGTTTATTATATAGGGTTTTTACATCGAAGGGATTTATTGTGAGAAAGTTACTTAAAAAAAAACTGAGGTCAACAATTTGAACAACCCAATTACAGTCATTAGCTTGCACCCATAATTCTCCACCTCTGGGCAGCTGGTGCCTGAACCTTAGATCATGAACTGATAAACTTCATGGCAACCATGGAATTTTCCTTTGAATAGAGCATCACCAGACAACTGGGCAGGCTTCTGTTAGCCTTTGTTAAGCATGATAAATTAACAAGTGATGTTTATTTGCTGCTCCCAATAGTTCTTTACCTCCCAGGTTATTTTAAGTATGAACATTCTAAACTCCTTCTCTGACCTTTCCTCCACTGTCATGTCAATGGATTCTGTTACTGAAGTACTTTCAGTTGGCTGAGGCAATTTGTTCTCTTGTTTTTCGTGTTGTTGTGTATCTATCCATCTGACAATATGGATCTGAGGAAGTAGAGTTTTTACTCTGCTAACTTATATTGTCCCTGAAGTTTCCAATAACTCACAATTTAGGTGGAGACAAATAATAACAACCTATGCAAACAATATTTAGCAATATGCCAAATTGTTCCTGCTATGACATTTGCAATGTTAACTTTCACAATACACAGAAATTATGCGACCAGTTATTGTTCATACTAAAAACAATAAGTTTTCTAAAGGATTTACAAATTTGAATGGTGAGCAAGGAGTGAACTGAAGAGATGTCTGATGTGATGATTATGAGGAAGGAGGAGAGAAAATAGAAGTAAAATTTAAATAGTGAAAGAAAGAAAAATAGAGTCCATCTGTCAGCAGGAGACAAGTCTCTCCTGTTCATTTTTCAAACTTTCCTGGTCTCTCATGTTCATTCTCCAAAAAGAATCAAGAGAAACAGACAAGTGAGAGAAATGAACATATAAAATAAAAATTAAAAAAAAGCAAATAAAAACAAAACAATAATATACTAATCAAATATCCTAGTCCTCAAAATACTCATCTATGAAAAATAACTCCCTTCAAAAATGTTAAAAATGAGAAGAAAACAAACAAATATGTGTAAGTGTCCACGAACCATTCAGGTCACAAACTCAAAATAGAAAAGAAAAAATAAATAAATAAAGATTTCATTGAAAGTTAGAGAACTGTGTCTGTTGGAGTTCAAAAAATTATTGGATTCCCTTCTCAGCATTGGTGGTGGGGGGTGACAGCAATCATGTTTGTTTTACCCTCAAGGTGGAATCACTGGAGTATGAGAGGAAATCTCATAGGTGGAACTCCTGGAAGTAGAGTTTAGCTTTTACTAGGCTTTAGGTTCTTCCTCAAATGCAGATTGGTCTAAAGATTTTAAATCAGAGCAGTGCACCTCCAGGCCCCAATAGATGCCAGTCCATGCTGGTAGACTCCCCTGGGTTCCACTTGTGTTGAGGAGGAATCAATCCTTAGTACCTTCCATCAACTTTGGACCCAGTCTTTCCTGGACTCTCATGTTCATTCTTTAAACTCAATCACTCTCATTCCTGCCCTTTTGAATTCCTGGCCGGGCACGTCTCTGTACTCAAGTGGGGATGGGGAGCCAGGTGGGTTGCCACAACCTCTTAAACATCTCACCACATTTGGTTTTCTCCTGGTAATTTAGGCACTCTCTATGTCATGCAGTGTGGCTTCGCCAGATTTGTATTTTGGGCCCATCTTGGGTTTTCCAGGAATCAGCTCCCTCAGCTGCCTGCCTCAATGCTGCAGCTGCAAAATGGCTCCTTCTGTTCTCCACTGGCAGCCAAGGGAGATGCGGCTTCTTTCCCACAGTAGGATATTGTGCAGCACACCTCTCAGGTTAGTCTAGCAGTGTCTTTGATCTCTGATATCTCCATACTCAGACATGCTACAGGCCTCCTTAAAAAATGTGAGTTCTTTTAATTCCCTTATCTCTTTAATCAGCTCTGGGGGGTACTGCTCCAGCTGGCCCAGCTGGCAGTGTTGGTGGCAGTGGTGCTGAGGATTTCTTCCTTTTTTTATTATATCTAACCTCCTGAGTCCCTAATCTGCTTTGAATATCCAATATTAATTCCCAATAACCCCTGCCCCTTTATTTTTCACCCACCTTGTTGAAAAGCAGCCTATCTGCTTTCTTGGTTTTATGCCATGGAATAGCCAGGAAAGTGACCTCCTCTATTCCACCATCTTGAAACTCTCAGTTTGTTGGCCTTTTTTTTTTTTTTTTTTTTGGTACCAGGGATTGAACTCAGGTTACACAACCACTGAGCCACATACCTTTCTCTATTTTATATTTTATTTAGAGACAAGGTCTCATTGAGTTGCTTAGCATCTCACTTTTGCTAAGGCTGGTTTTGGTATGGTGATCTCCTGCCTCATCCTCCAGAGCTGCTGGGATTACAAGTGTGCACCATCAGGCCTGGCTGGTTTATTGGCTTTTTGTCTTATAGGCAAACCAGGTTCTGATTCAAGCTATTGTCAATTATTATTTAAACTTATTAGATCATATCTTTTAAACTACATCTAAGCTGAGAACAACTATTTTGTTTTGTTTTGTTTTGTTGTGTGTTTTGGGTGCTGGGGATTTAACCCAGAGGCACTTTACCACTGAACTACTTCCCTATGCCATTTTATTTTTATTTTTTGTTTTTAATTTTAAGAGAAGATTTCAATAAGTTGTTGAAGGCCTCACTAATTTGCTGAAGCTGGCTTCAAACTTTCTATCCTCCTCTCAGCCTTCTGAGTCACTGGGATTATTGTCATGTGCTACTAAGTCCAGGTCAAGAATAATTAGTTCAACATGAGGATATAAATTTTATTTCTCACAGTAATCTTGGAAAATCATTGATTTTCCAAAGAACCAGACATTTTGTTCTTTCCTCTAGAATGTAGCTAGTGAGGTTCCCGATTAATTACCAGACTTTTGTGAAGAGCAAATATGCTAAATTGTCTTTTGCAGGGGATGTGATACGCATTAGCACTGAATAATGACAAATAGCCAGGCAGTTCTGATGTATTGCCTTGAAATTGAAATAAGGGAGTTTTGGGTGATGGATTTTAAATTTAGGGGCTTTTAAACATGAATATCCTCAAGAAGTAGGACAGGGCTAGGGTACAATATTTTGCATATTGTCCTGAGGAGGATATTTAACCAGTATGCCTTGGTGTCATCTTTCTTTTACTCTTCACACCATTTGACCTCTCTTAGGTTATTAATTTATTCTGCAGTATGATTTAGTTATTCTTTGTAGATTGCAAACTCTTTTTGGACATTTGTTTTCCTTGTTCATCTTTAAAATGTGTTTAAAGCATAATACACTGCCCTAACCCTAGGTCTTAAGAAATACCAGTTAAGATATAATAAAAGAATAGGACATTTTACACTTCTTATTTAAAAAAAATATTATTTAGAAAATCTAAAGGACAGGTTTTTTCTTTGAAGATTAAGCCAATAAGAGGAATCAACTTGTACAAAGGTCTGTGAGGAGAAGGTACCAGGTGTCTTCTTAGGTTCTTCTGTATAGGTCAGAGGTTCCCAACCAAGGGCAATTTTGCTTGCTTAAGGGGACATTTACAGTGTTTTGGGACATTTTTTCTTGTTATGACTTGGGGGAAGGAAATGCTACTACTGATCTCAAATGGATAGAGACAAAATATTCTGAAATGCATAAGACAGATAATTATCTGGCTCAAAATGTCAACAGTAACAATGTTGAGAAATCTTAGAATGGTCAATATTAAGAAGAAGTCAGCATGATATAAAATAAAGGAATTTCTTTAGGTTTTCTCCCTTTTCCAAATAACTCAAAATAATTTTATGATATATCTGATTCTTTCCATAAGTAATTTTTCACTTACTTTCCTATTCCATATAATAGTATTGTAGTAGAAATGAAAATTTTTGTCTTTGGTTAAGAGTAGGAGCAACATCTGACCTGGAACAGGCTTCTAAGGATTTTCTTCTTGGAAAAATTTCTTGGCAGTTTGAATTTTTCCCTTTCTTGCTGTCTGATATTTTCAGAAAGAATGGATAGATACCTTATATCATCATCTCATACCTAAGAAGAATGAACAATTTCTGTCTTTTAGGAAGACTGATTGACTTCTATAACAACTTTTTAAATTCTGTTTGATTTTTTGAATTTTTTTAAAAAAAGTTTGGAGAGTTTACTTAGTCTAAGACTGCAAGATAAAATGTTAAAAGTTGCTATAATGAATGTTAGACTTGAAAATTGAAGTGACAACTATAAAATGATTACAAAGGTAGGAATCAGGAATAGCACTTATGTTAAAAATGTGGCCCACAAAAACTAAGTTAGGGTTCTCAGCTATTCTGCATGATATATTTTTTTTAAATTTATAGAACATTCAATTTTATAGGCTTGAAAATTGACAAGGGAATGGAATTATTGATAGCAGCAGTTTAGCAATCATGTAACTCTGAAGGTGATGGCACCCTGCAGCTAGGGAAGGCATCTAGAGAGTGGGAGTCATGAAATAATCTAGTAATTATCTTATATTCCCTCACACTCTTGATCTAAGATAATGCAGATGTTTTAGTCAGCTCTTTTTTGCCACTGTGATCTAACAGGAACAATTTTAGAGGAGGAAAATTTTACTTGGTGCTCATATTTTCAGAGGTCTACGTCTGTAGTAGGCTGAATCCATTGCTTGGGGCACAGGTGAAGTAGAACATTATGGAGAAGAGGAAAAGGCAGTACGTTGGCAATCAGGAAGCAGAGAAAGTTCTGCTAAGCAGGGTGACATAACTCCCCAGCCACACCTTACTTGTCTATAGTAACTGCCCAGTTAGTCCCTCTCAGTGGATTAATGCACTAATTAAGGTAAGGCTATCATAACCCAATCATTTTACTTCTGAAAATTCTTACATTATATAACACACGAGCTTTTGGCAGGTATTTCATATATAAACCATAGCAACAGGACAGAACTGAATTTTTTTTTTTTTTTTTGGTACCAGTGATTCAACTCAAGGGTACTCGACCACTGAGTCACATCCCCAGCCCTATTTTGTGTTTTATGTAGAGACAGGGTCTCACTGAGTTGCTTAGCGCCTTGCCGTTGCTGAGGTTGGCTTTGAACTCGCGATTCTCCTGTCTCAGCCTCCCAAAGTGCTAGGATTACAAGCGTGAGCCACCGCGCCTGGCTTCAGAACTGAATTTTTTAACTGTTTACAAGTGCAGCTCTTGAGATCTTGCCCAGTCAACCAACTGATAATCAAATCAAAGTCATCCCTATACCATGAGTAATGGGCACACTTATGTTATACCAATTATAATATAACCCCAATTCAGTATAATATAATTACTTACATTATTGACAACTAATTGTTTTGCACTAAATTTTGAATCTAATTTTGTCAATATTTAGGACACATAAATCGTATTGTTGGAATGTCCCTGGCAAATTGACACTGCTCTTATTGTAACCCTATGTCCTATACCTCAGAAATTTCTAGAAGGAGTTTTGAGTCTTCTAATAATTTATTTACTTTAGTTTCATCAGTAATATGAACAATCTCTGCAATATGATGCCAATTATTATATATGTATCCTTATTGCAGGCCTAAATTTTGGTTATTAATGTGAACAATTTACTCTCTTCTTGTGTTCAGCTCCTGAATTTTTTGTGTCTGTATTTTTCCTGGGTGAAGGTGTTTCTTAATTCAGCAAAATTTTAGACTTTATATTATCAGGCTTTAAAAGGTATCTGGATCCAACAGTAATAAAACAAACAAGTGATCTAGGATTTTTCATTTTTCATGTCAGTTTGTATATAGTTAAGGCCAGGACTTTGTTGTTGGACTTTACTCACTAATATGCAAAAAAGAATCTTTTAAAGCAGAAGAAGAAACAAAAGATACACTTTTATTTCTTGAAGATATCTCAGCAAGTTACCTAGGACACATTATTAATCAAATTCTCTCATTGATAGTATAGGATAGTTTATTGATATTTGTCTTGCTTGTTGGTAAAAATAATACAGGATTGAGGAGATTGAATAATGTCAGTAGTGTTACAATTGTTCTCTTGTTTCTGTTTTTTGCTTGGCAATTTTAGTACAGTACATGGCTGTTTCAGTAATTGTGGTACAAAAACCATCTGGGAAGGACATTGAACATGTTTGTCTTTGCAAAGCCCCATAGCAAATAACATGTACATCATCAACTCTCTAATAACTCTTAGAGGTGGCCTCTAACTACTGAGTTTGCATTAGGGAAATTATGTGTAATTTATACCCAGATCTAGAAAAAAAAATGAAGGAATTTGACCTGCTGGGAAATTTCTCATTAAGTTTCCAGAGATTCAATAGATGTTATTTCCTGATTTAATCAGGAAAGTCTTTGTTTAGCATGTGCTTTGAGTCTATAAACATATCTTGTCATCTGTTGCATTTGCAAAATGTGGACAGAGACTTAGAACATATCTATTTTTTATTACAAAGAAGCTTAATTTTATTAAATTGCCTCTCTAAAGATTTCATGATCTGGGACTAAATTGGATATATAATTTGCCTGACACAGTGGCAAATGACAATGAGGAGTCCCTTGCTAAAAATTGTAAAGAATTTTAAGATGGCAACAGCAAAGCATAAACCAAGCATGGAATCCTCTGTGATTTAACTGGTTGCACATTCACAAAGCACATATCTGAAGCTGGTATACCCATTAAAGATGACACATGTCAATGAAGGCTGCTTGGAAATTATTAAAACCATTCTGCACAAGGAAAGCCCGGCACATGTAAGTTTTATAATATTACTTATATTAATTTATATTGCCTCTTTATATACTTTATATTAATTTATATTTTTATGTGTACTTAAGGATGTTTAAAAGATGAAATAGTACCATTGTTTTGTAATTTCATGGAGTCATACATAAAGTAAACTAAATTGCACATATTTAAAGCATAAAACTTGGCAATTTTCAGCATATGTGTCCATTCAAAAAACTTTCATCATAATAAAAATAACACATATTTCTATCATATGCCAAAGTTTCCTTTTGCCCTTTTATAATCTGTCCTCCCTTTGCCCATCTTCTTCCAAACAACGTCTATAAGGCTGTCCCAGATTAGTGTGAGTTTCCTAGAAGCATGTAATGTGTAGGTTTGCCTCTCTGTTTTCATTTGCATAATAATGTTGAAGTTTATTTATATTGTCACATGTTATGTATCAATAATTCATTATTATTATTATTATTATTTTTTGGTACTGGGGATTGATCCCTGGGCACTTAACCACTGAGCCACATCCCCAGCATTTTTTATTTTTCATTTTGAGACAGGGTGTCGCTTAGTTGCTGAGGGCCTCACTAAGCTGCTGCAGCTGGCTTAACTTGTGATCCTCCTACCTTGGTCTCCTGAGCCACAAGGATTACAGGAATGTGCCGCCATGTGTGGCTCATTCCTTTTTTTGCTGATTAGTATTGCTGATTGGATATTAAGGTTGTTTGCATTGTTTAGTTCTTATGTGTAGAACCCTTGCGAATACCCATCCTTGTGTATGGAGTATGTTACTTATTTTCTCCAGTGAATATCTGGTTTTATAGTAATAATATATTTAAATTTTGAAGAAATTGTTTTACAAAATGGTTATATAATTTTTATTTTTACCATCAAAGTGTAGAAATTCTAATATTTCTGTATATTTAAAAAACACTTGTGTGATCAGAGAAGACCAACTCATGAAATATTTAACTTTTTTCAAATATTAAGTTGAATTGATTTGGAGAATTTTTTGTAGAATTTTGATTTTTTTTTTTTTTTTTTTTTGGTACTGGGGATTGAACTCAAGGGCACTCAACCACTGAGCCACATCCCTAGCCCTGTTTTTGTATTTTATTTAGAGACAGGGTCTCACTGAGTTGCTTAGGGCCTCCCCATTGCTGGCTTTGAACTTGCGATCCTCCTGTCTCAGCTTCTCTAGCCACTGGGATTATCACCGCACTGGGCTTTCGAATTTTGATTTTTATTTCCAAAATTTCATTATGAAAATTTTCAGATACAAAAGTTTAAAAAATTATATAGTTAACACTCATATGTATACCACCTAGACTTAATTATTATTGTTTTGTTATATTTGCTTTATCACATATCTATACTTATATCTCTCCATATAACTTAAAAGGAAAAAGGAACACACACACACACAATGGAGAAAAACCCAGATCTCAGGTACTAATTGTCACCCCATAAAAGCTACATTTTCTTTTAGGAATTTTCACTTAACATCTGATATTTTTTAGATCAATGAAGCTAACTCTAGAAAGGAATTTGGAGACCATGTATTTCTCAACATCCTCATTTTTTTCACTTATACAGATAAGGAAACTGTAGCCAAATTAAATGATTTGTTCAAGGCAATCAAAAGTTTAAGAAGTTAACTAGATTTTAAGATATCTAGATCAATACTCTTCATAAATCCTCATATCCTCATAAAATTAATAATGATCAATATTTTAAATGAAGAAAATGCATTCTTAAAACAGAAGTTTAAAATATTATTTTTGAATTCTTTTTATCTACAAAATCATGCCCATTTTAATCATACAAAATTATGCACTTTTAAAATTGGAAAGAATGTTAGTATCATCTATATTCCAGTCCAAACTTACTGTCCTTTTGAAACCTGACTCTAAAATGACTGAATTGGTACCTTTTAGGAATATTTAATGTGATTTTGTTATTTCCTTGCTCCCTTTTTGTCTCTTCCTACCCATTCTTGGGACATTTACCTTCATGCCACAACCTCCATAGGGGAATTTTCAGATGAAGAAAAAGGAAATGGAAATTAGGGAAGTCCAATTTTATTTGTTAATAAGGAGGAGGTTGAAATTAATGGTTAAAATTGGATTTTTAAACTATCAGTGGATGTAATTTATTCCATCATGCTGGTTCCCTCTTTGAGTTCTCTTTATTGCAGGTAATTGAGAATTAGTCACATTTGTTATTTTTAGCACTCCCTGATTTTGTCTGGAAATGGAAATGAAACTATAAAACAGGTAAAGAAAAATTATCAAAGATTGTTTTAAAAATATTTTAAAATCAGAATTTCTGATTTAGTTATCAAGGAAATATTAGGAGACTAGAAATAGAATTGTTTTAAGATAAAAATTAGTGGGTTTTGTTTGAGTAAATTACTCAGTTTCATTTAGATAACAAAGACTGAGCTGACTTACTGAAGGAAATAGCTTGCCTCACATCCTAAATTAAGTGTGTTGTTGCTAAGAAGACAGCAGGATACTCTTACTTTGTTAATTTTACTATCCATGTTTTATTTTGAGGAGGTGATTTTTGAAGATCTGGAATACTTACTTTTCCCCCTTAGTCCTGAAATTTTACCCATTATTACAAAATTTTTTTCTTAGGAAAAACTTCTAAATACATTTAAAAATGTGATTGTAATTAAGCTTTTTACACTTAGACTGAAAAAATTAAAAAAATAAATAAAGATTTATATTCCTGGGTATTCTTAAAATGAAAATGTAGAGCTTCTAAAGCTATTTCTTTGTAAGGTTTTAAATTCATGTACAGACTATTAATTTGAAGGGCATTTGAAGTTTGAATTATAATGCATCAGTCATCCTTGAAAACTCTGGCAATTAATATACACAAATACAAAATTCCCTAAACAATATTTTTGTCCACAGTTCATTTATATATGCTTATAGGAATTACTCATGCTAAACTGCAATTTATCAAATCCTTGGTAACAAAACAAATCAGTCTGTCATATTATACTTAAAAATGTCAGCATTTAATTGTAACTTCTTTGTAGAATATAGTTGTGGCAATTGATTGCAAGTACTTAGAGATGTCATGGTTTTCATGTCAATAATTAGAAAAAAATCTATTCCATTTAAGGAAGCACTATGCCAGTTAACATGTATCTATATAACAAATTATTATTTCCACCTGTTAAAATGATCTTTCAAAATCCTGAGAAATTTAATGTTTACCAACTAGAATTTATTCATACATCAACAAAGAGATTAATGTGTGTGCATTTAAAATCATGGCAAAGTCCTATGTCACCATTACAGATTTTGTTTGCCTTTTATACAAATGAACCATGTGACAATCTACTATCATTAAAAAAGTAGGGAGAACTTCTGAATAAATTAATTTAATGGGTAATGTATATTACATACAGGCATTGACAGGTGTTTACAAATGATTTGGGCATATGTTTTAGGGAATTTGGGCTATTTAAGATTGATTTGGTTTTTGTCTTCCATAACTTTTCATCATAAATACTTACTTTAATCCTTCAGAATACACAGAATTTTTTTACAAGTTCCATGAAAAGCTGATCATTTAGATAAGAAACATGGAGGATAATCTGATTACACTAATGGCAAATATTCAGATTTAATGGTTAATAATTTTTATGAAAGATCAGCATTTGTGATTATTGTGATAAATGACTAGCTCTTAAATGTTTTAGGAATGAGATTTGGGGAAGATTGAAGATATATATCACAAACAAATTATAACAGAGCAGATGATGAGTGTACATTTTACACTTCTATTCTCACCCAATTTCTTAGCCTCAGTTTTTCTGTAGCCTGAATAATCACCAAGGGCATTCAATTTTCATGTTTGTAGGATGTATGTAATATTGTGGTAACAGCTGACGTAATAATAATCCATTCCTATGGCATCTTCTGGTACCTTCTTTTCTTTCTCCCTGATTCCAGGAAGAAGCATTGTCCCATGAACTCCAAGTCTGAGACAAAATACTCTAGTTTGCTCCTAATAAACGCTTGATTTTAAGTATTGTAGTAGTGATTTCTTTTCACTGGAATCTCCAAGATTTTCTTTTCATGCAAGGCTTGGTGAAGAATCACTTCTTCTGGAGACCTCTCTAATCACTTGATCCCATTAACTCCCAGACCCTATTATTTCATCCTTATTAGTATCATTACCTTGTATTTTATTACTCATTATTTGTTAATTTCTTAATTTACCTTCTTACTCCAGTGGAACAAAAGATCCTTGACCCAAGGGATCAAGACTCTAATTTAGTTCTGCAAAGAACAGTGCCTAGCACAGAGAAAACTGGGGAAATAGTTGAATAACAGAACAAATACTAATAAATAAATAATTTTTTAATATAACTAATGTCAGGTTTAAATATAAAAGAATAACATAAAATATTATCTTAATTTTGTTTAATTGAAAACAGAATTAAATATTCTTTAGTTCATTTTAGTAAAAATCTTAAATGTTAAAAATGTCAACTCTAATAATATATCATATATAGCAAAATTGTTCTGTTATTACTAATTATATGCCTGATTTTGAATCATAATTGATATTGGATTTTTACTAAACTGTTTAATTGTCTACAAGCTGGTGAGAATAAAGACATTACTTTCTATCTTTAGTGTTACTTCAATTTGAAGGTGCATTCTTGGATGTCCTTGGAATTAACTTTTTGCAATCATTTTGGCTAGTAATTGTGTCTGAAGGTTTTATTTATCTGTTTCTGTTGCTGCTGCTTCTAAGAATGTGCCCTTGACTTTTCATTCTTTCTGAACTAATACTTTTGTTCCTGTTTAGAAATAAGAAATATCATGTGACCATTACATCATACATAATTTTTCCATCAAAACAAAATGAAAATAACTTAGATTCTTTTGTTAGAGTTTTATTTTCCAAAATCTTCCAGTACCCTGGAGTTCTGCAGTAACTAGCCTTATGCTGAATGCCAGAGGACATGTACTAAGCTCTTATTTAAAATCTGTTCATGATTAATTTAAAAGATTCAGTAGAGATCTCTTAAACATGTAGCCTTAGTTTATTGAAAACGGATTTCCTAAAACCAGGAGACTGGATATTAATATCAGGCATTTGTATAAAGACAGGATT
The DNA here is from genome assembly GCA_028644305.1 of Xerus rutilus. Classification (NCBI taxonomy): domain Eukaryota; kingdom Metazoa; phylum Chordata; class Mammalia; order Rodentia; family Sciuridae; genus Xerus; species Xerus rutilus. Next base: position 95,541,804 of record CM053404.1, on the reverse strand, counting down.
TTGTTAAGAGGACTGAGGATATGATAATATTTATAAGCTCATTTTTATATTGCTCTGTTCTAATAATTACTGCAGCCTACCTGTTTAGTTTTGTTGCTTTGTTTTCATTAAGCTTATTTTTTACACATCTATTTGATTAATGTTTTTGATTGAATGAAGGCTATTCATTGGTATAGAAACTACTGACATTTCTTTATCTTTCCAAAGTAATGTATTTATATAAAATGTAAACAATGAAATTCTGAAACTTCTGAAATTAGAAGTTTAAGTGCACTAGTATATGGTACTAGTATCTGCATATGATAATCATCTTTATTTTGACATTTTGTATTTCTAACTAGTGGGAATTTTGCCACCCAGGAGATATTTCATAGTATCTGTAGATGTTTTGGTTGTCACACTTGAATGGTGTGAATGCATCTAATTAGCAGAACGCAGAGATGTAATAAATATCTGAAAATGAATAGAATAGTGCTTTACAACAAAGAATTATGCTGTCTAAAATATAAGTAGTGATGAGATGGGTGTGGTGGTGAATACCTAAAATTCCAGTGAATCAGAAGTCTAAGGCAGGGGTATTGTAAGTTCGAGGCTACCCTCACAGGATGTTAGTGAGACCCTTAGCATCTTAGTAAGACCCTATCTCAAAAAAAGGGGAGGGGGTGGGAATATAGCTAAGTAGTAATGTGCCCTGGGTTTCAATCCCTATACCTAAATAAATTAATTAAAAAATATGTACATAGTGATCAGATTCAGAAACATTGGTTTGGACAAATTAAATTTAAAACTTGGTTTATTTTTAAATTCATAGGTAAAGGATATTTACTTGTGCATTTAAAGATCTTTAAAAAGAGCAAAGTGTTTTAAAATATCTTTTCCTCAGAGGAAAATATTAGCAGTGGAAGTAATAAGAAATGAAATCATGAGTAATGGGAGAAGAGTTTGCATAGGTTTTTATAGACCCTTCTAAAAATTGAATTTTACTTTAAAAATGAGAAAGCATTATTACATGATATAGAGCAGAGGAAAAGCATAATTTGCTCTATGTTCTCACAGGATGTTTGGGCTGCTCTGGTAGACAGAACTCTAAAGATGTTCTCTAAGGTTCCCTTCCCACAGTTATTCAGTTAAACACTAGATACTGCAGTGAAGGAACTCTGCAAAGATAATTAAGATTATGGTTATTTTGATAGTGAGACCATCACCAATTATCTGAGCAAGAACTATAGAAGTAGCCCTTAGAAGTTTAAGAATTTCTCCCTCTGGCACTAGTCAGATGAGGCAGAACAGTAAGTAGATGGGAGATTGAAAGTATGAGAAAGATGCCACTCACCATTGCTGGCACTGAATTTGGAAGAAAGGGCTCAATAATCGAGGAATGTGGGGGACTTCTAGAAGTTGAAAATTATACCTAACCAAAATTCAGGAAGAAAACTGGGAACCTCAGACATATCCTGCTTGGTCTGAACAGTGTAGGTGATTTTGAAGTGTTCTTTCCCCAGAGCTTCCAGAAAGACATGCAACCCTGTTAACTCTTTGAATTTTACCTAAACAGTCAGCCGAGCCACTCTGTGCCTGGACTTCTGACCTATGAAAACTACAAGATAGTGATTAGTTGTTTAAAGCCACTAATTTTGTGATAATTTATTTCAGCTGCTGTAGTAAATCAGAACAGTCACTATGCTGAGAATTATAGACTGAGGAAAGAAGAGGTAGAAACAGAGAGAGTAGCTGGGAAATCCATTTATTAACTTGAGCAAGAGATGACAATGTCCTGAAACATGGTGATAGTGATGGAAATAAGGAGTAGTGGTTGAGTTCTGGATATACATGGAAGTTAGAGCCAATAGAGTTTGATAAAGGATTGCAACACAAGGCTAATACTAAAGATTTTGCCTAAGCATTTGATAGAATGGGGTGGTCATGAACTAAACTAGACAAGACTGATCATATTTTGAAGGAAAGATTAGAGTGTTGGTTTTGATATGCTAAATTTTGATTTCTTTGGAGATACTTAATACGCAGGTGAAATCTGTAGTTCAGAGGGCTGTTTTTTTTTCTTTTGTCAGTTTCTAAGTGGTATACAAATACATCAGATAACCAAGGAACTATGAATAAATATAGATAAAAGGAGAGTAAGGACTGATATTTGGGGTTCTCTAAAATTCGAAGGTCATGAAGTTGAAGAGGTACCAGAGGCCACTACTGTGTTGAGAAAAAAAAATGAGAATATGATTCACGAAGATAGTTTTTTGATCATTAGGAAACCATTTGCAAATAGTTTTTATTCTGAACTCATATGTAAATTTTATACAGAAATAAATGCAATACTATCTAGTGAGAGACATCTATCCCTAAGTAAAAACTTAAAACACAAATTTATTTTTTATAACTTGAATAAAGTTAATTTTGTAATTTTATTTTATTTTTTGTTTCTAGTCATTTGAACTTGTAATCATTTGAAAGAGTGCTTAGGTCACTGAACAAAAATAAAAACAAAGCAAATAGGTTGAATATCTAATAAGCTTCAGAAAATTATCTATTTTTTTCCTTTAATCATCCAAGATGTTAAATTTTATTTTATCTCCATTAGTGTGAGATCCGAACATTCTACCAATTCAGAACAAAGCTACTACATGTTAGCAAAGGAAACTAGGATTTGAGACAAATTATAGGCTTTTTTCTTAAAACAAATGATGTTATTTCTTAGCTCGGTATTCCTCTGGTAGTACTGCCTAGAATGCTGTGCTAAGAAAGATTACAGTGTAATGCTGTGAATGCAATGATGGTGAGAGGGATTGAGGACATACCTGGGTTAAATATCTGCTTTTTATATTCTTTGAACAGTTGAGTTTCTCTTACCATGGTAAGGACAAGAAAACAAAAATAGGCAGAAAATGAGTCATGGTGATTCAAGATGAAACAATTTGCTATCCCTGTTCTTGTATTGTCTCTTGAACCACACACCAGGACGTAAAACACAAATACTTTATTCCCATGCATGGCCCAATAATTTGGCAATAGTGTCATTATATAGCATTTATCATGGAAATATATATCCCTAAATTATAAAGATATTCAGTGATTATGAACAATTCTTTCAATACTAAATACTTCATTTCCTCTCACTCCTTTATTCAAAAGTATGTATTTCTTTTCCTCATGTTTAAAAGAAATACTTTAAGATACATTAGGTACAGAGTTTCAGGAGGCATTATTAGCTCACCCTTTATAGTCATATAGACTTTTTTTTGAAATATTGCTGCAGTTATACAGAGAACTGGGTATGAGGCACCATGGAGATAAACATTTATGTATTTTTGTATTCCTAAAATAAACATACAAGTTAGAGTCAGTGAGATGAGCTCAAGAAATGCTTTTGGCAAAGTGTCAGACTGAGATGTTCATTACAGGTGGTTCTCGCATTTATTGATCAACTCATAAGGAAAGTGATTGGGCTGTTGGCAATGACGTTTTGCTTGGGGGTAAGTTGCATGTAATTTTAAAACAAACACTTCCTCTTCTTGAAAAACTGCATTAGTAATTCCCTGGTCTAGATCCAATATCTTTTACCTCCTTGGTACAGTTTCATATTTTCTCACCTATGTTACTTAGTGTCACTGTGCACAAAGTTCAGTATTTAACGAGTAATGTTCAGTTACATTGAAACAAGACATTAGTAACAAGTCTGTAAGCATGCGCTTTTGGTTGTCTACAAGATCAAATTGTCACAAAGCTTGGTAAACCTAGCCAGAACTGCTATGGTATTCTATTGGCAGTAAAATAGTGGCCCTTCAACAGCCCAGTGGTCATTGAGACACCTGTACTTTTATTTATTGGAAAAATGACACAAGAATGCCCAGATGTACATATACACATGGCTAGTTATGCCCATGTGTACACATGGCACGTGATCTTTTCTTTTGGATACTCTTGAAATATCTTGTTTGATTTCTCATACCACAATCATCACACACACACACACACACACACACACACAAGCATATATGAACAAGGCACCAAAAAAAGCCCACTCTACCTCTTGAGTGATATTTGTTAGCCAGCTTTCTGTTACAGGGACCAACTGCCTGAGAAAAACAACAAATTAGGAGGAGAGTTGTTTTGGTTCATGGTTCAAGTGCATGGTCAATGGATTCCAAGGCAGAGATATTATGGCAGAAGGGAGTGGCAGAGGAAAGCTGCTTATATCATGGCAGCTGTAAAGGGGGATGGGTGAAGAGAGAGATAAAGGGGTGAAGGAAGAGGAGAGGAAAGAAACAAGGAGAGGAGAGGAAGAGAGTGAGTGGGGAAGATGCTAGGAACAAGATATACCCTTACAGGTCATACCCCCAGTGATCTACTTCCTCCAACTAAGTCCCACCACCTGTTTCCACCACCTCCAATAATGCCATCAAATAGGAATCCTTAATGGATTAATCCATTTTGAAGATCAGAGCCCTTATGATCCAATCTCTTCCCCAAATCCCCACCTCTGAAAATTTCTACACTGGGAACTAAGCTTTCAACACATTAGTCTTTGGGAGACAGTTAATACCCAAGCCATAAAGATCTGAGAATATTTTTACTTCATAAATTTGGGTTAGACTGGCTATTCTCTACCAGAGCTGATTGCCATAGTCATCTCAGCATAGCCTTCTTTCTTTTTCCAGTTCATGGGAATCATAATATCTGTTGAGCTTTTGCCATTGTTTGTTCATGACTTTGTGGACTTCTAACTTATCTGTGCCATTTTGGCCATTTTGTCATGTAGTGTATAAGTTCCTGAATGATGAGAAATATGAATCAATATCTAGCTAATGGTGCCGAATAAATATTTTTTGAAAGCATCACGTTATTAAACAGACTGTATTTTTATTAGGATAGGATAATGCCAAAGAGTCTGATCTCACACTAATTTTCTCTCAGATGAAGCCCCAAAGGTTTGGCATATTGGTTTATTCCCGTTGGATTCAGAGATTATATGTCCAAAAGACATATAATGAACCTTTAAGGTTGGTTTAACTAACAATTTCAAGAAAACTGGAAGTCCTGGGAAATAAAGGAAATATTTTCTCAGAAATTTTTTAAAAGCATTTGATAATAAGAGATTCTCCTTTTGTTTTTTTTAGAAAGACCAAGCAACCCTTTATAAATCAAGCTAGACAAAAGCTTAATTCTATATGCTTGGAAGTTAACCAAATTAATTTATAAGTGTCACTCATCCTTTTGTTAATCAATTTCACTGATAGACTTTGAAAAGAATGTAGAGACATTTCATCACCAGGTCACCTGTAGGCCATACTTTACACTAATTGGAAAGGTGGCTTGTCATCAGTGAGATACCAAAACATACAAAAAAGCCTCTCATTTCAAGAGGTTCTTATTTATGTCTTCTTAGTTATGCCATTCTAAGTGATCATTATATGTCCTTTGATGACACTCTTTTGCTATTCAGTACAGAATTTAAAGGGCAATCAAAATATCCACTGCAATTAAAGTCAAGAGCAATCCCAGTTTCACATGGATTTTCCTTTTATCATTTTGGAGGAATGGAATGTAGATAACTACTGTGATGAGACCCAAAATAGGACACAGATGATTATATACAGAAAATCTCCATGCAGAAATGTATACAGCTTTATAATGACTATTTCACTTGTTTCAGGATAATGAATGTTATCCTTGACTAAAGACTAAATAATTTTAGAGTCTGTATATAAACTTTTCATAAACTTCATTAGTGGATGTGGGATATATTTGGCCACTGATTCTTCTACTCATGATTCATTTTGCTGGTTTATTTGGCTGAAAAGAAGTATGCCCAGAAAGAATCTCCCTAAATAATAATGGTTGTATAAAATATTCATTGCTTTAATCAAAATAACTGTATATTTCTTGGGTAATTTACTCAAAGTTGTCAGCACAGTTGGCTTGATTCATTCACTCATTCAGAAATATTTATTTCATGCCTATTTTGTGCTATTTTAGGCATGGTGGTTATAGAAGACACAAAACCATAACTTTTTGGAGTGTGCCTATATGAGAGTTTATAATGCCAGAATGTTACTAAAGAGGAGTAAGTAAACTTGTGGAATGTTAGATGGTTATAAATACTATAGAGAGAAGTAAAGCAGAGAATGGAGACAGGGACTACTGGAAGATATGCTTTTTAAATAAAGTGGTCAGGGAACTTTTCATTGAGAAATTTACATTCATTAAATTTACATTCATAGTTGGCAATGGAGTGAGCACTGTTAACATTTGAGTAAAGAGCCCAGCCGTCACTTCAAGGGCTTAATTTGGGGTTATTATGATGGGCTGAGTATCAGTAAGAAGGCTTGGGGGCTACAGAAAATTTAGCAAAGGTAGGGTAGGAGAAGGTGAAGTTGGAGGAGAAATGAGGATTCAGTCTTATTAAAAGCCTGAGGGTCTTAGTGATGACTGGAATTTACTCAGGGTTAAGCGGGAAGTATTTAGAAGGTTTTAAGCCAGAAGAATGACATAACTTGTCCCTTTTGTTAATAGGTATGTTGAGAATATCAAAGATGGGCCAGAACTGAAGCCAGAAGGCCTGTCTTGTATCCATTTTTTCATTCATTTATTCATATAACAAATGCATATTCAACATTGCAGAAATGCACTGTACAATATTTCTATATAAGAAATGGAGAGGACTTTTCTCCAGTTTTTACAAAAATGGTTTGAATTTCATGTGTATTAAGTCCCAGAAACCATGCCTTTCTTTCTGTGAAATGGAGAATTCCCTGTCCACATTAAGTTTTACACATTCAGTTCTCATGAATCAGATCAACTGATTTGGAGAAACAAAAAATATCCATCAAGATTCTAAATTCCACATGTCACTTTGATTTGAAGAGCTGCTCTTTTTACATCTAACTTGATGTGAAAGCATAAAAGCATTACTAAAAGCACTTTTGGGAGCAATTTGCCTATAGACATTATCATGAGTTTTGCTAATAGGTATTTTCCATAACTATATTTTATAATTATTGGTTCCAAATTGATTATATTTTCTTGAGTCACATGGATATTTATTTATGAAGTACTGTGTCAAAACTAGCATAGCAGATATTAATGAAATAATTTACTGACACATTAATGGGAGACGGGACTACAACTCTGGTGAAGAAAATGATTTCTTCTATTGAGGCAGTTTTCTCCAGTAGCAGTATTTCTGATATTTGCACTGTGCTCCAAGCACTATTGGAAATTGATTTGACTTATGGGTGATTTTCCTAATGTTATTAAAATAGTCACTATTCATAGAAGGTAAACTCACTCTTAGTTTTTGTAATCTTTCCTTCAGTTCTTAATTTTCACTTCAGTCCTTTACATCTCAGAAAATGTCACTTCTTTCACTTCTACTTCTGATATAAGAAATGTGGCAGTCACCTGGATTTCTTCTACTTACCTTTGACTTCCCTCAAATCATCCATAATTAAAGTGTTCAAATTTTATGTAATAAATCTGTCCACCTTTGTTTATTTTCAATACTATAGTCCTTTCTTGAACTCCACCCTCTTTTACCTGGACTACATAAGAAAAGTGTTAGTTACCACTATCAAATTGTTTTTTATTATTCCTTTCTCCAGTCCTCAAAACAAAACCAACAGACAAAAAGCAGCATGTGCACACGCACAAAACAACCAACAAAACAATTATTTTTTGACACACCATTTTGAGGCAGGAGAATTAACACAAATACAGAACTGTTTTGTCCTACTTAAAAATATTTGGCACATTCCATTTGAAGTTCTTATTTATTTATTTATTTATTTTACTTTTTATTTAGAGCTTCTTTCCAGTTTCTATATAGATCTTTCTGTGGTCTTCAGTTAATGTTTGATACTTTCTGATCATGCCACATATTATCAATATAAGACTTAAGGTAAGGAAGCAGCTCTTTTTAGTGTGGGGCATAGATGAGAGGGATCCCGAATATTACAAACATATTATATTCTTTAATGAAATAAGTTCCATTTTTAATGTTCAGAAGTAGATCTTTTGGTTTCTGTAGTTTGATTTTTTTATGTGACCTTCTTTGATATACTTCTTGTACACTATTCCAGCATACAGGGACTTTATTAATGTTAGTTAATTTCCTCAGAGCTATGACAATGTTGATGAAGAAAACCAGTTAAAGGAGAAATGCATTATAAGTAAGAATGAATTCGGCATGGGTACACAAGTTAGAGCCTTGTGTGCTTGGGACCCATAAGTCATTCAGTATGGCTGGGACAATGACTTTGTTCAGTTATGGGAGGACCTGAATGTTACTGAGCCATAAAGGGACGGCTTTCTTGCCAGAATAAGGAGTTGGGATTTTATCTTGAAGGCTGTAGGGAGGCATTGAAGGATTTTATTATGCCTGTTGTTTATTTTCACAGTCTGATGGGTTCGATTTTTCTTTGGAGTTTGAAAAAAGGACTCTCCAAAGCCCTGCTTGAAAATACAAATCAAATCCGATAGCTTTAAATCAGTAGAGATGAAACATGCCTTCAAACTTGTTGAAACTAAATAAGGATGAAGTTTGGTCAGAGTAACACTTCCTCAAATTGCTTCTCCCTCACCTTCAAAGTAATCATGAAATTTCAGGCTGAGGTGAATATGGGGTAAAAATTAGAGATTTTTCAATCTACAAGTTAGAAGGATATTCACAGAAATAGGTACTTGAGCTGCTAGTCAAAATTCTTTACCAGCCATGTGGAGAAATGATTCATGAAAAAGGATATATTTTCACCAAACTTATAACTCAGATTGTTCTTAGTTTATGTAGGCATCTTCTAAATAGTCAGTCACACTAGTGAAATTAAAAATATTTTTAAAAGTAGGTATTATTTTAAAATTGTAACTGAAGTAGTTATAATTAAAGCCATCTGTTGTTGTTTACTAAATTTTGTGCACATTTCAGGAGTATCAAAATAAAATAATCTCAAAACATGCTGAGTGACAGAAACATATGAGATGGAAAATTACAAAAGGCACATCAAACATCATACTCCGTCCTCAAATATTTTATTTTCCTACTTTTGAAATAGAATACAGAGCTTTTCTTTAAATTGAAGAAGACTGAAAAATAATCACTAAGTCTTTTGTAAAAGCTCTCTCTTTCCTCATCTTTTAAGATATATCTTGCAAAAATTTATTATGAAAAAAATGAAAAGTACCTTTGAATATTTGAAACTAAGATTACTGAGGGACCGGATGTGTTTGAAAAACCCAAAGGGAATGAGAAATATCTAATATTTACCTTTATTCCCCTGACAGCACATATACCCCTCTAGGTCTCTTGAAATTTGTTTGTGTGAATATCAAATATGTGTATCACATGGGAAATGGGCTAAATTGCTTACATTCAAATATGAAAAACAACATAATGTAACTTTGCCTGAGTAAGGAGCTAGAGCTAAAAGAAAATGGGAGGAAGAGACAAAGAGGGGCATTTCAACTGCAGGTATATTTAAAGGGCATTTCTAAACAGCTCCAATATTCACACATAGGAAGTACTGGAAAGCTGCATATAGAAATGAGAAAAGCACATTTTCATTCATTATGAAGAAAATAAGCCAATTATTGTGTTTTGCAAACCGAGTCGTTATAGTACACTGGGGAAAAACAACAACAACAACAACAACAAAAACAGGCTTGGATTTATATCCTGACTCAACTTGTTTTACATTGGGCAATTAATTTTTATGTTGTTCCCTGTGTTTATTGAGAAATTTGAAATATTAATACTTTTCTTAGATAATGGTTATAATGACAAAAAAGTAACATTTTAAGGGCACATTGGTCTACAAAGAATAGTAGGTGTTGAACAAAGTAACAGCAGGTAGTTATTACTTTTTAAATTAACTTTGTATACTGTATCTATTTAAATTTGATATTTTGATATATAATAGTGTCCATGATTTGGATATGAAATGTCCCCTATTGCTCATGTGTTGAAGGCTTTGGTCCCTATTGCAGAAGTGTTAAGAGATGGTATTTTAGAAGGTGATTGAACCCTGAGGACTCTGATAACATTAAAGGATTAGTCCATTGATGGATTCATACTTTAATGGGCTATTTGGAGGAGGGAGAAATTTAGGAGATGGGCCTAGTTGAAGAAGTAGATCTTTGAGGGCCTGCCCTTGAAGCTGTAAGATTCATGTCTTCTATCAAAGTCAAACTTGTTATACAGCACAGGCAAGATTACTATAACTTACAAGTATAATGGAGCCATCTTAAATTAGGGAACCATGTAATCAGAATGGAGTTATCTTAAATTTAGAGAATCATATGACCAGAATGGTACCATTTTTAAATTACCTAACAAGTGTCTATTCACAACTATAGCCTTTTTACATGCCTGCCCCCCCATTTGAAATTATATAAATTATACCTTCAAGCTCTGTCTATCAGAAGCAAGGGGCAGTATCTTGCAAGGAATAAATATTGGCAGACTACCTGCCCTAGTGTGCTTGTTCACCAGATTCCCTTTGGAAGTATACCTTTCTGTAGAAGTACAACTGTGCCTTGCCGACTTACTTCTGACCACGTGTTTAATTTCTTGTGGCACCTCTTTATTTCTAATCCTATCCCTGCTTATATCCCCCACATACCATTTCCTGACCAAGATGAACTGAGTGGTTTTGTTTCACCATACTGTAATTACCATGATGATCTGCTTCACCATAGGTACAGAACCAAGAGAGACAAGTGACTGTTGACTGAAATCTCTGAAACCAAGACTTCAAATAAACCTTTTCTACTTTATTTTAATTTTCTTAGTTATTTTGTCACAGCAATGGAAACCCAGCACATGTAGATTCTGCTCCTTCAAGATCTTAACATATGCTGAATTACTATTATTGCTAGGTCTTAGAAAGTGGAGTGGCAGATCTGGTAGGTGGATAATGTTCTACTCAGAAAATTTTCATGAAATTTATAAATTTACTTAATCAGGAAAAGTATTGAACTGAATTACTCTAGAAAGATACAAGTCTCTCTTTAAAGCCAAATAGTATAGAAAACCAAACCAATATATGTTAAAACGTCATCATAAAGTAGAGAAGAGTAAGTTTTCAGCCCTACATCAAATGAATGCATGAAAGAGAAAGTACATAGCCTCTTTGAGCCTCAGATTTGTTATCTGAACCATGAAAATGGTTTAGATGAGTGATTTTTACCATTTTTTATTGCCATATATAATTTTGACCTTGCTTTATTTTTACCATTCAACCTCTGCATTTGTAAATCTTTGACTTTTAATATAAAATTATCTTGTTCAAAATACTTTTAATTTTAAAATCTACTTGACAACTTTTTTATCTCTTAGAAATTAAACAAAGTAAATATTTAGAAATAAATATAAAATTTATGTAAGCCCAATTAATAAAATGCACATAGATAAAAATGTAATGTAGATAGAAATATACTAGTGTCAGAGCTGAAAATTGTAACAGAATATATTATATATTAAAGGATTAATAAAAATAATGTTACCTATGCTAGCAATATTTTAGCATATGGATCACTGATGTCAATTTATACCAATCTATTAGTGTGCTCTAAGCTAATAGGATAAGAATAAACATAAGGAAGATTAATAAGAAAGACTGGATTTGGGGCTAAAAATATCTGAGTTTTATTTGTACTTTTGCTAATAACAACATTAGAAAAAGTATTTCTAACCCCAATATTTCAATTTAACCAGCATAATATCTGGTTCTTTAGAGTTTATTTAATAAGTGATAATTTTCCATTGTACCATACTTTAAATTATAAACATATTCAATATAATTAGTCATGACATATCTTACAAAAGGAAAAAAAATCATAGATTATAGTTTTGGTAAGATTTTTGATAAGTCAAAATATTGAATAAGTTCTCCTAAAGCAATGATTAGATGAAAGAGTAACAGACCTGTGGAAAACAGACAGTTTAAGGAATAAGAAAATGGAAGTTATTTTCAATTTTCTCATCCTAATGCATAGACAATAAATAAAACTGATATACTATTTCATATCCATAGTGTCAAACATCCTCAGTTTGGGTACTTGCTTTTATCCTATCTGTGGAAAAAACAGAAATCCTCATATACCTTATTTATTTACTTTTGATACAGGGCATCAAAACCAGGTACTTGTGTATGCTAGATGGGCACTTTATCACCAAAATGCATTCGTAGCCCCTCATACACTTCAGCTGTTTTTTAAAAATTTGGGTGTTGCTATGGATGAAGCCCCCAGCTTTGTGAGTCACAGGCAAGTCCTGTACTACTGAACTATATCTCCAGTTCAGCAATTCCACTAGTAGGCATATACCTAGAGAATCTCTAATAAATGTCCAAAAGAAAGTCTAACAAGGTGAAATAAAAATATATAGGGGGCATAGCCCAGTTCTGTCTCGGTAGAGGGATGGCTAAATGAGCTTTGATTTTTTTCATGGATTAAATATTAAAAATAAAAAAATTGACCAAATATACATATAGTCATACAAAACCCTCCTCTAAACATAATACTTTCTAAAATGTAAATTATAAATTATATGTACAACATAATTGTTTAAATTCTGAAAGCAATTTTATATATTTAAGTTATGTTGATATCTAATTAAAATAGAAAATCTTGGTAGGTAAGATTTACACAAGCCTTATATTCTTGAGTTCTTCTGGGGAGGAAGTGAGAGAAATGACCTGGTGTAGAGGTGTAGAGTAATATCAATTGTATTTTTATATATAGATGCCAAGAGTAATATTCATTATTTTGATATATATAATATTTCTTTTTATGACTTAAAGTCATCATCCTCACTAACTAAATATTTTTATTTGGTTTTCAATAAGCTCAATAATCTATGCTATGTAACCATCATTATTGTTCTTTAATGAGCAACAAAATTCATGAAGGAGCACATGGTGGATATCTTTCATTTTGAGAGACACTGATTCACCATAAAAATTCAAAATATAAAAATATAAGCCATAGTTTTTTTCATGTGTGCTTCTTCTATTAACTTATTTTACCTGAGTAAAAATTATTTTAGGTTTAGCCTAATTTCTCGTGTATTTTACAATTAGTTACTTATTTTTTTGATGTCTGTATCTTAAATAAGAACTTTAGCCATTAGCAATATGTGTTTGATAGCACAATCTAGTATAACATGCCTATTCTTTTACATTTGATATTACTTAGAACATTTTCTATTTTGTCAGTTATAAAATTGGCCTGACAATATTACAGATCTCAGAAGATTTTGTAAAAAGTAAATGAGATGTTATGTAAACCACAGGACTATACTTGGCATATAGTATAAAGTCTCTGTGCTATTACTAAACACTTCATCCCCAATATCATTATTACCATCAGCCCATTAAACAATTTAGAAATAGTTACCACATTTCTGGTTATTAGCTCCTTTAATCAATATTTATTTGCATGGTTTTTATTTTTTTATTTTTTATTTTTTTTATTATTTTATTTTTTTTTTTTTATTATTTTATTTTTTTCCCAAACGTTGCATTTTAATACATGTTGGCAAACATAACAGAAAAAAACAAATTATCAGAAGCTGTACACACTATTCACTGAAAACATTTGTTGAGGCAAATAGAAAAAAATTGTTA
>CM053404.1:95487735-95527673 GCA_028644305.1 Xerus rutilus | reverse complement strand
ACACGAGCAAAATTCCTGCGTGGGATGTTGAGCTGAAGAATGATGCCAGGAAGTTGGCTGGAAAACGGCGCCTCCACCACTTCCAGCCTTGGTCCCTAAGAGCCTAGCGCAGAGTGGACTGTCTACGCCGCCATCTTGGAACCGCTCCTCTATTTGCATGGTTTTTAAAAGTCCTCTTTAATTTTACTATACTTCACTGCCTGCTAAGCTTGCATCCTCACCATACCATTTTATCCCTATCAGCCATTGTCTTACCTGACCCACCACTCGATTGTTTATCATCCTCACCTACAATGTTCTTTCCATTGGTTTATTCTAATACTATTCATCTTTCAAAGCTTGCCTCAAATCTTACTTGGAGTTTCAGTATGGATTCAAGCCTTTTCAACCAATATTTATATTATTATCAGGTAATCTTATGATCAATTATTTTCTGCCTTATGTTATTCATTGATGCTTTATATTCACATCTTCACTACAAAGGAAACTGAAGCTATGATTTCTTTTAGCATTCTATTAGAGCTTTATAAAATCATGAACGAGTAGCAGACATTTGATACATTTTGATTGTAATAAAAAATAATCCATCATATTTTTCCTAACATCTGATGTAGCTATCACTCACTAATTCAAGTGAAGTCTCGCATAAATCATGTCTTTAAATAAAATTCATTTCACTAAATTTAATTCATGTTGCTTTTAGTTTATTTTTTGTTTAAAATAAACTATCTCAGAAGAAAACCTTGAGGAACTTTTAAATGTTATTATAAACACTTTTTGGATTTTTTTTTTTTTTTAGTACTGGAGATTGAACTCAGAGGCACTCGACCACCGAGCTACTTCCCCAGCCCTATTTTGTGTTTTATTTAGAGACAGGGTCTCACTGAGCTGCTTAGTAGCCTTGTGTTACTGAGGATGGCTTTGAACTTGCAATTCTCCTGTCTCAGCTATCCAAAGTGCTGGTATTACAGGCATGCACCACCATGCCCAGCTACTTTTTGTATTTTTTTATAAATAATTCTTACTAAAATAAATTAGTACGGTCAAGTAGGACCACATAATAGGAATGGTGATTCTTAAAGATATGGAAAGGTGGAAGAACTAGCAAACTGGATCTACTATTGCTTATGTTTCTTTTGCTTTAATTTGGTGGATTAATGAGACACGACCTCAGGCTATGAAAGAGAAAAAAAAATCAAATACTTCTGACAAGAGTACAAGTTAAAATAAAGTGCCCGCAACATTCACAATAGATCCTCACTTCTTAAAGGGCAGAGGCTCTTCATATTGTTGTACTGAAATTATGAATACTCACTGAAGGAATTAGACAGACAATCTAAAGAACATTGGATTATTCTGGTCAAAGCCTCCATCATTCATAGGATGAGAATTTAGAGCAAAAAAAATAGTATCAGATTATAATTTATTACCTCCTTAAAATATGAATTCTAATAGCTATTTTAAGTTTAAAACATGTTTAAATAATTACCCTTCTTGAACTTCTAAGAGCCATCACATATTACTAAAACTTTTGTTCCCTTTGAGGTTGTAGAGAATCATTGGTTAAGTTATAAAACATTAAAAAGTTCTTTTTATCAATGCCCAGTAGTGAAACCATAATTCTAAAAATACACTTAATTTATAATAGATTTATTTTTATACATTTCTCAATCTTCTTTATACATTTTAATATTTTTAGTCATTTCTAATTACATCAGCAATTTCTCTAAAGACTTGTCAGGAAGATGACTTAAAATATCCCAACTAGTTTATTTCAAAGCACTCTGGGAAACTAGATGGCAAAAGTTATGCTCTTATGTAGACCCTGCATTCAAAGAAATAGCTTTTCTAGAATGGGTTATAGAATAGAGACAAATGAAAAGCACAAACCCTTCATGAAATACATAGTTCATGAAACATCATGTCATAGGAACTTATTTCTTAATAATTAATGATCAGTTTACCAATTCTGAACATAAACTCATTTGTGTTCTGACTTTGAAGTTTAAAGTTTATATAATATTTGTCTCTTGGCTTGTAGCACAAATAATATTCATTCATGATTTATTTATTTATCAACTGTTTTTGATGAATGAAATCAGAAAGTGAAACACAAGTGATTAAAATTCAGATTCTGCCTTCAAGAGGTTCACAGTGAGAGAGAGAAACAATGATAGGACAAAAACAATTATAATATTTATATCTAATAATATAACATGATATTTATATTTTATAATATTTTATACTCCTTTTGGGTATATAATATATGTACTCCTTTTGTACCAGGAAGAAAAAAACAATCTTAGTCATTTTTGTGATGTTTCCTTCCCTTTCCTTGCAGTCATGATTAAATCCTAGAAGCATATGTAGGTCTAAGACTATGAATTTGTTGAGATAGGGGGAGATCTGTTCCCTGGAGGTGTGTAGTAAGACACATGAGCTGTCAATGACCCTTTACTTGGAGCCCAAGCATCCACTTAGCCATTACTTCTCATTATTGTTATCCTCCTGGGTGCCCTGGGCAAAGAATAGACATCTTTGTTCTCCTCAGACTCCATATCTCTAATATATCCCCAGGTAGCAAACCAGTAAATCATAATACAGCTCTCACAATTTTCATTTAATTCTCCATTGTCAATTATTTCTCTTCTTATTCATCATGGTTTTCCTCTGAGATAAATTCCCTGTCTCAAAAGTGTTTTGCCTCAAATATAACTAGCATAATCTCTCTAAATAAGTGTAGTTTTTTTTTAATATAAGTTCAGAAACTAACAGATGTTTTGTTTTCTGTCTTGTCATTCCCCTCTTCCTTAAGAGAAGGAAGCTTCAAATACTCTTTCCTGGAGGATGGAGGGGAGCTGTGCAGAAAAATAGGGAAATATTTTTAAAATATTGTGTTATCACAGTTTAATCAATATCTTCTAAAGTAATACTGGAGAATGATCTAAATTAAATACTAAAAGGACAAAAAGGGATCACAAAACTGGCTATATTTTTCTTGATGAGAAAATTTGTGTATCCACTGGAGAAAAGGGAGAATTTCATTCAAGGATATTTCCTGCAGCTCACATTTTTACAGAAATGTAAAAACCACTCTTTCCCTAGTATGAGAAGAATGGATGTAATGACAGTGATCTGAAATAAAATTCTGATATACATTCAAATTGGAGTGGAAGAGTAAAGATGAGGAGGAGGAGACAGTGTCCAGCAGATGGTGATACAGACTCAGCAAAAGTGAACAAAGCCAGAATGGAATTGAATAATACTTATACTGAAAAATATGTATTGATACTTACAAATTCCAGAGAAAAGGGAATGACTATGAGAGTGTGAGATAAGTTGTAAAAACCATGTGCCAGGTGGCTATAGCTTATGGTTCTATAACATCAAAAATCCTGATAATATCTTATAGTTTAAGGTTGCTTTTTACTTTCATTCATGAGAAGATTGAGAAATTTGTGTAGTTGTAAACCAGTAGTGTATAGCTGTTTAGTCAGCCAAAGAAGGATTTTTGTAAAGCACAAATTCTTTTAGAAAAGTGGTTATAGAAAATTAAGTTCTACTCTGTCTTTGTTCTGAATTTCACTATCTTTTCCCTCTGTTTTTACTTGAATTGGGCTATAATAGTTTTCATTTTCTTTTAGCTCTCATTTCTGAGAAATATGGATCTGGTGTATTATTTTTCTTTGAAATATCCAAACAATTCCATGTCATTTTAGTTTATTCAGAATCATAATATAAATTTTAACCAGCCATTGTAGGATTGAGATTTAAAATTTATCATTCTTTAAAATTTCCTGTAAAATTTCAATGGCTCATGGTGTATTTGTAAACCAGTTCCTGATGACTACTAGAAAATAGACTTAAGGTATTAAAAAAAACATCTTTAATCCTTCATAGTTTCAAACTGGATAAATATTACTATAAAAGAAGTTGAAGAAACAATAAGACATTTTAGAGAAGTTAAAAGTAGGCTTCATTCTATCTATATGAGCATTCAGACCTAGAGAATTTAGTAATGTAAAAAGAGTATGTTTTTCCAATTGATTTTCTTTTCTATTTTTTTAACCTCATAAACACTTCCAAACTGATTTATTTTAATGTTTTCCAGATACTAAAAGGGGTTGTAACTATTTATTTGGCAGGTGCTGTTATCTTTGGGGTTGAAAGCTTTCATGTCTAGTGTTTTAGTCAGTTTTTCATCACAAAAAGATTGACTAGAACAACTTAGAGGAGGAAAAGTGATTTGGGCTCATGTTTCAAGAGATTCAGTCTATGGTCAGTTGACTACATAGCTCTGAGCCAGAGGTGAGGCAGAACATCATGCCAGAGAGGTGTGACAGAAGAAAGCAGCTCAGGACATGGCAATCAGAAAGCAGAGAGCTCCAATCACCAAGGACAAAACATAAAAAGCATGCCCCCAGTGACCTGCTTCCTCCAGCTATATCCTATCTGCCCACAATTACTACTCAGTTAATCCATATCATTAATCATTAATATGATTAATTTAGAGTTATCATAATCTGATAATTTCATCTCTGAACATTCTTATATTATCTCATACATGATTTGGGGATCACCCCATATCTAAACCATAAGACCTGTTCAGACACACATACACTAGATTCTGTACAATTATGTATTAGTTTAGTGCAGTAGTGAGGTACAGCTTTGGCAGTTGCTGATACCTGAAAACAAGACCACATGCTGATTGATGAAGGTCCATATTCCAGATTGAAAGAGGGCATTTGCTTATCACTAGGCATTGCTGGAGGAATCTTGTCTGGCATTAGTTTTGCCCAAAGCTGCTTATTGTCTCTAAATTCTCAGTTCTTGCATATGTGGAAATTAAATGACATAATATATGCAAAAGGCATACTCAGCATCTGGCACATAGCAGTGGGATAAGAACTTAAAATTTGAGATTCAGAAGATCAATATTCTAAGTATTATGAAAATGAGAATAGTTATCCTGTAAGTACAATCATTGTTTCCATTTTTTTCCCAGAATCTGTTAGGTTTTTTCTTTAGAAGTTTCATGATGCTTAGCAGAGACACCAAAGGGAGGAAGGGTGGTTGGTTATTGTTTTGTGAAAGCCATTATGACATGCCTTTATTCCTCCTCTACATATAAAATTTGGCCCAGCTTATTTTCATTCTGATATCATTTGATGTGGATAAATTTAGACTAATAAGCACTGCAAAAGTAAAGATCTTTACATTAATTATATTCAGTTATATTTACCTATACTTCTGTAGAGTTACTTGAGATAGAGTGTACCAAAACTGTCCTCTGTGACATAATTCTGTAATATTTATAAATTAATTTTGATCACTTATACTAGTGAAATATCCAACAAAACAAGAAGTAATTTTACATCTAAGATACTACTTTTCCTTTAAAAAAATTCTAAGAAATGTGTCATAATTTTATTATTTTATTTAGTGGAATTCATAGTATGTAAAGCTCATATCCTGATTACAAATCAGTGTTTCTCAGGTGAGAAAGAAAAAGCAAATGCAGCTTGTCCCATTGGACTTCCGTGGCAATCTAATGAGGTAGGTATCTCCATTTCCATGTAAAAGGCCAGGACATTGCTTGAGAGTTTTAATGACTTGATCATGGTCACAGGGAGACTCAAAGACTCAGAATTCTGATAATCAGAATCTGATGAATCTGTTCTGATTCAGTTTGCAATTGGCACCATTTTGCTTGTTTTTTACATAAAATAACTTAACATGTTTCACATATATATTGAATGCCAGATAAGGACATTTGCATTGTTTGGTAGTGCTTTGGCTACTGGAATCTCCACTTAAACATAGGTCACATCCTGTATGCTTAATTACTACATTTAATAAATGCACTTTCCTCTGTGACTTTCAAAGTCTGGGAGGGACTCTAAGAGACTGTTCGTATGATTAAGGTGTGCTTTTAGAACATAGGGCACATCTTATCTTCCAAGAGGACTTCTAGTGAACTGGAATGCAAAAGACAACGTCTTTCTTTATTCAAGAAATTCACTATTTGAGTCTAAATTATCTAATTATACAAAATGTAGTGAAATACTGTACTCTCTCATGTTCAATGTTATAAAGTACCACTTTGATAATCTTTAAGTCTTTTTCCCCATCATTGTGATAAGAAGTGTGCTTTTTGGATCACAGGATTTCATTTTTCTTTGTAATTAA
The DNA here is from genome assembly GCA_028644305.1 of Xerus rutilus. Classification (NCBI taxonomy): domain Eukaryota; kingdom Metazoa; phylum Chordata; class Mammalia; order Rodentia; family Sciuridae; genus Xerus; species Xerus rutilus. The sequence goes on along the minus strand of CM053404.1, from coordinate 95,521,481 downwards.
CTTAGTGATTTCTAAACCACCCTTTTTTCTCTACTTATTAATGTAATGATCATCTAAAAACAACAAAGATTAAAGATAACTTCATTAGAAAAATAAACTATTGCTAGATTTTTTAACTATTTTTCAAATACCAAATTAAAATGTTCTCTAAACAGTTTTATTATATATCTAGAAATAGGATTATCTACTACAAAGTATAAGAATGACAGCATGTCAGACTTTGTAAATTAAATTGTGTGATTCATACATTTTTCTAAGAATCTGAATGACTTTCAAATGAGCCAGCTACTTTATGTTCTCTAATCCTTCTTAGAAAATAAATGGGAGAAATATGCTGATTCTTCTTTTTATATTAATACTTCCTCACAAGAGCCTTTTAAGAATATGCTCCAATCATTTTATTTCTTTAATTGGATTGCATTATTTCTTAGTTCTTTCAGAATCATAATTTGGAAAAAACATTCAAAATGACCTTTCTTCTTTTTTTTTTAAATTTTCTTAACATAAAATTTCAAGTCATAGAGTAATTCACATTTTGGTAATAGCTTCACTAATGTAAAATAATTTATAGTTATAGAGTAATTCTTGTTGATGATGAGCTTTTAGAATCTATGAAGCGTAACTACAAAAAATTTAGGTGCGCTACTTATTATTGAAATACAATTTTGTTTAGGGCTGATTATTCATATTTGTCAATTTTCATTCTGTCCATAAATATTTATATTATTTAAATGTGAAATTGGAAATGGTTATATACTCTTTCATGGGATATTAAAGTTCCATAAAAACAGATCAAATAAAATATCCATGAAAGAGAGACTAAACTTTTGTGTGAAATTTTAGGTAAAAATTATCATTTTGAGCAATATGTCATGAAAAGCAGTCTGCTGCTCAGATCTGGAAATTCAGGTCATTTTGTCACCTACATGTGAGGGAGGATTATGCTTGAGAGATCTTTAGTAAGAGGATTGCTTGGCTGCTTTCATCTCAACTGAGAATGCCCTTTCATGTGACAGGTTATATTGATGTTAACTTTGGAGAAGCAAAAATTCAGAACAAGGGACTTGTCTACTTATTTCTTTGGATTTTAAGTAACCATACACAATGTTATAATTCTAAGGAACAGATTTCTCGAAAACATGAATATTAATAAGAAAAAAATAAAAAGGTCAAAAGCATATTACTTTCCTTATGTAAAAAGACTTTCAGAAAACCCTTTGACACCTATGAAATGATATGCAAATGTAGACATTATCATTAAAACTAATTGAAATTTCTATAGATTTCATACAAAGAATTCCCCCTATTTGTTAGTGTTTACAGTATAAATGATAGTCATTTTAGGGTAAACTTTCAGCCCTTTGGTTATTTACAAATGTTTGCACCTATGCTAGATTTGAGAGTTCTGAAAATAAAATACAGTGCTATGTATTCTGAATTGTGTCCTCCCCTCCATATTCATATATTGAAGTCCTACTGCCCAATATGATGGTATATGGAGATATAGGACCTTTGAGGGGCAGGTAGTTAGGTTTAGATGAGTTCTAAAGCATGGAACTCTTATGATTTAATTAGTGCCTTTATAAGTAGAGAAAGAGGCACTAGGGCTCCACCTTTGCCATGTGAGAACACAGAACATAGGAAACTGCAAGCCATTAAGACAGCCCTCACTAGAAGTGGGTCCTCATCAGAACCTGAGTGTGCTCCTACTCTGATTTTGGAATAATATTCTTAGGAACTATGAAAAAATTAATTTCTGTTTTTTAAGCCAAAATGGTATTTTGTATGGTATACTAGTTTTGTTTATGAGATTTTTTTAAAATAGTGGCCCAACATGACTAACATACTTGCACAATTCCCATAATGTGGATAACTTAATTTTAGTGTTTTTAAAGTTTGAAAAAAACCTCATTCATTTAAAACCTATATTAACCACTAAAAACAATATACTAAGCCTAATAAAATGTGATATATTAAACCTAATAAAAGTATGACATTTATTAAGTTAGGTTATGAAATTTGATTACTTTTATTGTAAAATATAAATATTAATACATAAATTTAAAACATGAAAAATTTTCAAATAGAATATTCTGAGAAGAGGTTAAATAATACTTCATTTAGGTAAAAATATCTCCCCTAGAAAACAGATCTCAAAATTGAAAGAAAAATAATACATATAGTGCTGTTTTGAAAATTCTACCAATTTACTCATGAATAAAATATTTTTTAAAATTATGACAATTATAAACATTATTTAAATTTTATACTTCTTTATACTAACTTAGATTTTATGTTTGAAATGATTCATACATGACAGACTTTTTCATGTCATTGTATGTGAATTATTTGAAATTATTAGATGAAATAATACATGCATGTCCCTCCTTTATTATTATTTTTTATTTAATTATTTTTGTGCTTGTAGGTGGATGGCATGCCTTTATTTTATGTGTTTATTTTTATGCGGTGCTAAGGATCAAACCCAGTGCCTTAATGTGCGAGGCAAGCACTCTGCCGCTGAGCTACAGCCTCAGCCCTGCTCCTTTATTCTAGTTATAGTAGTTATATGTACACAGAATGACTGGTTTGGGTTTATAATTTTACAAGTATGATCTCATTTATTCTTCTCATCAGTGTTGTAAGAAATATGATCATGAAGAAATCATGATTTTTCAGATGAGGATAAAAGAAGGGAAAAGATACCTTCCAACTTAGTTGCCTGAGAGAGGCCCAAGCTCTTTCCAATATACCTACTAGACATTTTACTAATGCTCCAATTTTTCTAGACTTCTAAAAATTTATGTGTGAAAATGTTTTCAAAAATTTGAAGTATATGAAAAAATTCATATATGTAATTATTATAATTTTGGTATATTTAATGCACATATAATTATACTAAGAAAGTGGGGAAAATTCTAGAACCACAGGGAATTGATAATAGCAGCAACCTCAATAAGAAACATTTTATCTAGTTTTTAGAGGTTATATATGGCAGATATATAGATACTTAGTAGATAATAAGCATTTGGGAATATTTTTGCCTAGAGTTTGGTTAGCAGTATTGTCTTCATCCAATTTCATATCCTCATTGTAAACTGAACTTGTTATTCCTATTCTAAGGTTTTGCTTATGCTCTTACATGTCTTACTACTTTTTCAGTCTTTCTTTTTCCCCCTTTATTTAACTTGTCCTAATTGTAGTCATTGTTTACTTTTAAACATGATGAACATGTTCTGTGTCATCTTGCAGCATGGAAAAATAAATTAATGAATGAATTGGCATTGTCCACTACATTTAATCCCTGATTTTATGTTGGTTTGATTTAACCATTTTTGACCATTTTGATGATAAAGCAACATCCATTCAGGAGAAATCCTACTTTGAGTTGTAAACTTTGATCTTTTCCTACTAGGAATATGCACTATGGTACACTCATGATGCCAGGCAATGGGCAGCAAGCCTCAGCTTCCAATCAATTACACAGCCACAAAGGTAAGTGGACATCTGATATTTCATAGCACATCATGTTGCTAAGCTATGATGCTTGGTAAGTGAAGTGTATTGAATTCATTTTGACCTGAATTATTTTCAACTTATAGTGATTTCATGGGATATAACCTCATCATACATGGAGGAGCATTGTATTGCAATTTACCATAATCTATTCTATAAATTCTCTTCTCAGATTCACTATCTCCTTCTTATAATTAATTCTCCTGACTGCAAGGATCTATCTTTTATAAATCTGTTCCTTGCTTCCTCATGGAATTAATTAAACTGCTTCCTCATGGAATTAATAAAACTACTTCCTCATCCTGATGTGTTCTCCTCACTCCCTTTATCCAGCTATATCTGAAACAAAACATCAGTCTCTTCTCCCAGGAAAGCACTGATGAACTCTAAATGATTGTTTTAGTTTCCCCCAGTTCCATGCTATCATATTCTGCTATATATTTTCTTTATAGCACATTTTCACCAAGGATTAAATGTGGAGTTACTGTTTTGAAATCTGTCTTATTCTTTCATAAACTTTATGAGGTCAAGACTGTTGAGATGGTCTTTACATGTCTTCAGTGCTTACTGAAATGCAATAAATATCCATAGAATAAATGAAGGATTCATTGATTTGAGTGTAGGAGAAAACTGCCCTTAAAAGTGAGATTGGTACCTTTGCAAAAAATGCAGACATGGTTATTAGGTATAAGAAACTCAGGAGAGAGGATGAGACTATTATCTTCAGCTAAACAATACTATGATAACAGAGATATAAAGTAAAATATGGCTTTGCTTCATACTTGATGAAAGGTATGATGCAGTTGAGTATTATCTGTGTTGGTGTCATACTCCTATATAGCAAGCAAACTTTAATTACAACTAACCATTGATCATTTTTCCTATATATCTGTAACACATGTTGAATTCTTATTGTACATCTGGCCAGTATTGAAATTGACTATTTAGGAACTTTGCAGATAACCAAATGATATGGTCATACTGATTTTTGTCATTTTTCTGTTACTGTCAGTAATTCCTCTATCATGTTTGTCTCTTATAAACTGCCTACAAGTATTCTGTAATGTATAAAATTGTGTCTGAGTATATTTTTGTAGCGTTTATCCTCTTAAGATGGATTGGAATGATTTTTTCCATTTCATTTTTTTATTACGTTAATTAACACTGCAGTTATACATGCTCATATTGACTGCATGAAAATGGCATCTTTCTCAATTATAGGATACACATCTAAAGATTAGGGATACTATATCATTTTGATTTATTTGAATTATATAGAGAGCATACAACTTTCAACAGGTTTTATCCAGATACTCTATTCTTGTATTTCTTGATAATGGATTCCATTAAGGTCATTAGTTCATTTTAGTCTTATATACAACTGGAAATTAGATGCATTTTAAATAACACAAGAAAATCATCATCATTATAGCTTCTAGTTGCAAAGAAAAGTGTAATACTGTATAAATTCTTAAACCAAATGCTATCATATCAAAGTGAAATTCCATAATTTTCCAACTTTTATTTATACTACTTAGGCAGGTACAAGTATGAGGCACAATTTTAAGGATGTGCATATTATCAAAGTATTATATGACAAATCACAGTGTAAGAGTTTACCCAAAGCCTTTTGCAGATGCTTAAGGAGAAAGTACAATTCCTTAATTGCAGTTAACATATTAATTCACAGTAATTAAGCAAAAGGAGGTGATAATTTGTTTGGAGAGATTTGGCTCTGTTCTGTTACCATTCTGTTATTCTTAAAATAGAAATGTCAGTGACCCATCAGGATCAGAGATTATTATTTTCACTGGAGAAATGAAGTTTAATGGGCTGAAACATACATATTGGCGAGAATGTAGGGGAAAAGCTACACTCATGCACTGCTGGTAGGACTGAAAATTGCTGTAACCACACTGGAAATCAGTATGGAGATTCCTGAACAGTACTATTCAGTTTGGGGCTATGCAAATTACCACTGGAAAGTTATGGCATTCTACTGCTTTGTTGTGTCTTTATATTAAATGAAATACATTTAAACAAAAAAATTCCCTTATATTTATTTATTTATAAATATAAACTATTTCCTAACACCAACTTCGTTTGTTCTGAGTATCCTGAGGCTAGAAGAGCTTAATTTTTTATTTAATTTTTTTCATATCAAGTAATTTCAAACTCCCACATTTAAAAAATGGATTGTGTATTTTCTCTTTTGCTGATAATATCTCCAATTGAGATTTCAAGATAATTTTATGGATAATCTGTGTTGGCTAATAGAGCACTCACCTTTTTTTTTGGTACCAAGGATTAAACTCAGGGGTACTCAACCACTGAACCACATCCCCAGCCCTATTTTGTGTTTTGTGTAGAGACAGGATCTCACTGAGTTGCTTAGTGCCTCACTTTTGCTAAGGATAGCTTTGAACTGATGATCCTCCTGTCTCAGCCTCCCAAAGTGCTGGGATTACAGGCATGAGCCACCGCGCCCAGCTAGAGCATTCATCTTTAAAGCCGACTTGCAAACAAAACAACCTTACATACCTGCATTCTTCATATTAGAGGAAGGGGCACAGCATTACTTTTCAGAGATCATTCATTGTAGATATTTTAATGCAGCACAAATTTTTTATCTAAGCACTATTAACTACAATATAGGATATTAGATTTGCCCATAGAGTCATGTTTATTTATGTATGGTTAAGTTGTCACACCGATGTGAAAAGATCTCCTTTTAGGAGTCAGGAATCAATGTGAAAATTAAAATTAATTACAGAAAATTACTAAGAAAATAAAACCAGGCAATAAATACTTTTAACACTGAGAATTTACCACTGTCAATCTCTGCCCATATTTGCTGAGTCATTCCTCCCTTCCTGCTTTCCTCTCCCACTTTCTTTTCTTTGATTTTTCTTTTCTTCTACCCTCCTGCCTTTCCTCTTTCCTTCCCTCCCTTCTTTTCTTCTTTTATTTCTTCCTTCTTTCATTTTTAAAGAAAAATCTTTTTATTGTTTTAAAATGGAAACAAGCTTATCTTTTAAAATTTCAATATTGCTAGATTTATGAAGGTGTAATTGACAAATAAAATCACATATTATAATGCTGTATGGTGGGATATTTTGATATATCTCAAGACTGGAATTACTACAAAAATCAAGCTAATTAATGTATTACCTCCTGTAGTTATCTTTTTATGTGTGGTAGATAACATCTCAACAAGGAAATCAATCCATGATATGTCATTTAACATCTTTTGTTAGCTAAAGAGATGAAAGATATTGTTTCAAATATACAGCAATTCATAGTAGTATAGCAGCTGAATATGGGATTTGGAACTCTTGATATCATAATTCCCAAGCCACATTAATTTCCACTTTATTAAGCCACTTTAATTTCCCTTGTAAAAAATTCTCTAGGAATTTTAACATATTAAGATATGAATTTTATAATTGTCTGAATTTTATAACTATAATTATAATTTATATAGGTTTTGGATAATTATTAGCAAAATAGAAATATAGAGAATAAAATGATATGAATAATCCACATAGTATAGTTTCCAATTTAGAATCAAAGAATTATGTATTCATGTTAATAAAGAAGTATTTACCATAAAGCCATTTATATCACTAGTATCATGGCCAATTAAATTTTTTTTTTAAATCCACCTTCAGAATAAATTCTTCAAGCATTAAAATGCTAGGAAATAAAGAAAGGAGAAATGTATGCACATTTGTATACTCTAAGATGACTATATACTTTCTTATTTCCTTTAGGCTTTCCTAAAGAAAATTAGAAAAAGAAAACATGAAATTTATTGAAATTATGAACAATTTATTTTAATTATCTCCAAGTGTAAATTTCAAATCTGAATTTTACCTTTTAGACAAAAGCCATCTAGGTAGAAATTACATTTAGAAACTATAATCATGTACATTCGTGGCACATTCAAAAGATGATCAAAAAGAGAAGGAAAAGTTAGAAATTGTAACTTTAGTTGTAATTTTGATGAAATTTTTCCTGTAAAGAAAGGAGATATGATTTGCTTCAAATGAACAAGAATTTATGAAACATCTATTTTTATCAAGAATTATGAGACATAATATGTAGATCAAACAGAAAATATTCTTTTTTCCTTATGAAGCTGATGATTTACTAGGAACAAAAACAAGGACCCATAGCTAACAAATGAATAAATAGAAGAAAGCAAACCACTGTGTGTATTTAATTTGCAACTGTTGAGGCAATCAGCAAAAGCCTTATGGAGGAGAAGGCATTTGAGATGATTTCACAAATTATGCAGAATAAGCATAGAGCAGTTGAGGAAGGTTGTTTCTCAGTGAAGAAAATGACATGTATAAATCCAAGAAAAGTGGAAAATCACAGCACACATAGAAGCAAGATGAAGTGTAATGGTACATCGTGCAAAGTGTGGAAATACAAATTAAGATGTAGGATTAACGCTTTAGTTCTTGCCATAAACACCTGTTGTGTTTGGCAAACTTAGTGTTTACCAAACATTGTTCTGATGCTGTTTGCAATTAAAAGACATGTTCTGTCTTCTCAACATATGTATAGCTTATTGATCAAGATAGCAACACAAACAGATGTTTTAAAAAAAAAGAAGAAGAAGAAGAAAATGAAGTAAATTGGAGTCATGGCCTAAATTCTGTAAGATCTCAGGAGGGGAATTTAGCTTGACAGGGGTGGAGGTTCAGAAAAGGTTCTTTAGAAAGTATAGTCCTTAAACTGTTTAAAGTTGAATAGAAAGGGGATCCAAAAAAACATAAGAAAGAGAACAATCAGGCATGATAACATCATGCATGATAAATTGCATGGACAGTGAGGCACAAAATCAAAATTGCTGAGATAGCAGGTTATATGAGAAACTGCTGAGAGTTTAATAGGACTAGATAGATGTAAAGGGTCCCAAGGAAATGGGAGCAAATAAAACTGTAGAAGTGGGCATGGTGATTGATGAAGAACTTTGTATGCTAGATTAAAGAACACAAACAAAAATTATTGTTGCACAAAACTTTATTTCATGGATTTATAGCTGAATAGAACAAAATTCCTGAGTTCTAGAAACACACAGCTTAATGGAGGAATACAATGAAAGCAATCATGATACAAAATGTGGAGGAAAAGTAGAGCACCTGATTATATCCTTTGAAGCCAAGTATGACTGATTTAGAAAACTGCTAGAAGGAGCTTGTGTTTATATAAACCCTAGAGTCCCACTGAAAGTTGTGAACAGAGAAACAACATTAGTAGATATGTTTTAGAAAGGCAATTCTAGGGCCCCTAAAGAGGACCGACTGGAAGAGAACAGAACTGAAGGTGCAGTTAAGGGGACATCAGTTTAGATAGGAGATAATACTTTATCTTAGACTATAATGGCTGGGGGGAATAAGGTGGATAACAAGTAAAGATAGAAACAAATGGGCTAAACTTGATGACTAATTTAATGTGGGATGTGAGCAGAAAGGAATAAAAATATATGTGAGATCCTTATTTGAGAAAGTGGGTGTATGATGATAGTTTTAACCAAGACAAAAAATATAGGAGAAATGTCAGCTATAAAGGGAAAGATTAAAAATTGCTTTGGACATTTTGAGCTTAAGACCTCTTTCATAAGTAGAAAAATGATTCACAGTTCCAACATGATATTCCTACTTTACAATTCCTTAAATAAATAAATACATCATAAATCTTTTAGTTTTGTGAACTATTGTCCTAATTAAAATTCCTTCTATAAACACTCATTGCCACCTTTCAAATGCTATCACAATCCTCTGTGGCTATTTTGCTTTAACCAGTTTTCAATTTTCATTTAAACAAAGGTGAATTCAAATAGTTGTGACACAAAAGAATAGAAAATAAAAGCGAGTTAATCAATATAGGATTATATAAAAATTTTGTTTAGAAGAGATAATAATGACCATTTTTCTATTTTCTTGGACATTGTTGAGAAAATATAAGGACAGCAAATGCCATTTAATGCATTCATCTGGTCATGATAACAACTGCTACTTCTGATTAAATAATCTCAGTTCATATTCTACAGAGCAAGTCAGTACATAATAATTCTTGCAGAAAGGGACATAAGTTTCAGGCCTACTGAATTTTTCATCTACTATAAAGGTAAATGGTGACTGATTAATCAAACTATTATAGTTCTTAATACCATATTTGAGTATTTATATATAATATTGTTATAAATTTTTCTTAAAAGTACCTACAAATGAACCTAAATGCTTGAGAAGCTATTTTCTTCATGCCACTATTAATAATTTTCTATTTTTATAATATTAAACAGAATAATTAATGATCCTTGAAAAAGCTAAAAGCTATGCTAGTCCACTTAAACTATCAAAAATTTATACTGATTGGTAAAGAATTTTGAGGGATAATGGGAACATATGATCCCAAATGTTCAAAAATTTATTGCTGGTTTTATCTAGATTTCCATTATATTTTAATTAATGTGAAGTCATTGAGACAATAACAAAAGCATAAAGCACTAATCTGAAAGTCGCACTAGCTTTAGGAAAGCTATGTAGTTCATTTTGCACTGGGGTAAATTTATGGTAGAAGTAGCCTGCTCATTTGGTTTAACATTCCTCAAAAGGTTGGATCACACTTAGGAGAACTGTAGGGAAATTCTGTTCTTCTTCCTACTTCTTTTACTCTTATTTAGGAGACAAGCTCAAAGGAGGAGTCTAACAGAAAACACAAGTTAGGTAAACTTTCCAGGGCAGTAGAATTCACAGATGAAATTGTAGGCCAAGGTTTAGAGTACATCACTGAACTAACAAGTGAGGCTGATACTGTTCAAGTGCTTGAACAGTAAGAAAGTAAGAAAGAGTATGTGGATGTCCTTTCCTTTCAGAAATAAGTCCTTTCTCATTATGTGGATCCCTGCCCACCCACACACCCCAATTTATGGTGAAAACAACAGATTAAATTAACTTTTGATGAATTAAGGAAAACGATGATGCCAACTCCACTGCATGTTTTATGTTGTTCTTCTGGAAACAGATTTACCAGTTCTTTAAGTCTTTTGTGTAATTATAATTTAATTATAGAGTTAAGCTGGAATATTATCTATTCCAGTGTAATATGTCTGAGTGTATTATACAATGCTAGATTGAAAATTGAGATATTTGGCCTTATAAAGTATATTTTACTAATTTACTAAACACTAAATAATATTAACATGATTTTTAAAATGAGTATATGCCTATTTTCAAAAATGGCTATTGAATGATGGGCCAAATTAATCCTTACTCAGCAAAAAAAAAATTTAGTGTCAAATATTAAACTAGCAATGACACTACTGTAGACTGTTTTAAAACCTTGCTTTCATGTAATTTATTAAATTAATTTACTTATTCAGACATTTATAAAGTTTATTAAATAAAATATATTTCTATATCAGATGCAAATTTTGGGGCTAAGTGATTAAAGTGTCTATTATATTTGTTTAGGTAAATCCAGAAACTTTCTGGCTCTCATCATTGAATAGTCCAGTATAATTATTATCAGGCTTAGCTTTCTCATTACCTACCTTTTCAGACATCCCAGTTGATCATGTATTTATCAATGTATTGATAATTAACAGTTATTGAGTACTTACTAGGGTCTAAGTACTGCTCTAAGATCTTTACATGCAATAACTGATGCTTATAATAGTCCTCTAAGGTAGATTTCTTGTTAGTGGGTGAGCTACCATTTCAAGTAAAATAGTCTGGTTCCATAGGCTATGCCCATAAATGCATCACTGTCTTGTCTCAGCATGAATGCAACCAGATAAATAAATAATAATAATTCTTAGAAAATATGTGTACATATCAGCCACATATGAAACATAGAGTGAAGATTAAGGTCCTTATATAGAATATGTATCTTCTAGTTACCTGGAGATTCTCTTCTGTAAAAGCATTAGTTATTAGTGTTTTTGCCTCTACCTGAAAACTTGTTCAGTCATCTATATCTGTATCTTTCCTCCAAGATGCAATAGTCAAGGTATTTAGATAAAGACTGGGCATCCCTCATTTTCAATAAATATTAACATTTAACAACTAAGCTGGGCAGGAGAGAAATGAGGGATCATTTAGTATCCTCAGTGAAAAAAGCATTATTTACCCCATCTTAAACTATTCTAAATAGAGATATTTGGTTAAATTTTAATTTCAGATAAGCAACAAATATTACTATTTTAATATATAATTAGAACAATTATATTAGTTTTAGTAATATATAAAATATTACTGTTTAATTATATTACAAATGTTTAATACTTATCTGAAATTCAAATTTAAATGCTGTCCTCTATTTTATCTGGCAATGTGGTACCTGCAGCATCTAATTATGTAGATTCATAAGGCTTATCCATCATTATCATAAAGAGAAGGCAAAAGGATGGTTAGTGGAGAGTTTGTAGTCTTCCGTCAAGCGAATTTGAACCCAATAATCATCCCACACAGACTCAGTGCTCCATTTAATTATTCTTGAAATTTCTCACAGCAGTATTTCCTTAAAATAGTTATAAGTGAACAAGCTCAATTTTGCCTAAAATTATCCAAAGATTCCTTATTGCCTACAAGAGTCCTTAATTTAGCATAGAAGTACCTTTATAATCTACTCCTTGCATACATCTCATGTTATTTCTCTGCTTTTCTTTTATGACACACATATTCTAGCACTATGAAGTTATTTTACATTTCTGAACACATGTATAACTTTGTTTTCTTTGTTCTCTGTTTCAAATGTCCATCTCTACTTTATGTACCATTGTTTTATTCTTTATGAAGAATGTATATGCTTATTGTATATGCTCTTTTGTTTTAGATATTTTGTTAGATGACTTTTATATTCTCGTTCTCTAGCTATGACTGTAAACCTCACAGTCAGATACTATGTCTTCATATTCTTTATATTCCCTGGAACATGGTATATGAATTCCCAAAAGCTAGTCACTCCATGAATAAATGAATGAATAAGAGCAATGGAATTGCCCCTAATCTTTACCAGAAACATCTGAGTTCATCAGGAAGTGTAGAACATCCCTTCAATTTCTTAAATATTAATACTGTATCATTAGACAACATTTTGTTCATTAAAAGGATTATAGAATATATATATACACATATGTTTAATTGTGGTATACATTTTTTTCAATGATAGGGCCTTTTTTGTGAAACAAAGAGAATAGGATTTATTTTCAGACTAACAGAAAGCAAATATAAGAAAGGTCGATGAAAGGTCATCTTGATCACATTTTTGTACTGTGCAAACAGTATTTTCATTGGTGAAAGTCATACAGTTTTTTGTACCTATAATGAATCTTTTTTTCAGCATACTTATAAATGAGACCTTGACACAGGATCCAGGTTCTATTTCTAGTGTGCAAGTACTTAAGCATGCTGCCTTTCAATCCCAGTTATAAAATTAGTTGAATGTTTTTAATATACATACAAATGTGCAGAAATTTAAAAAAACTTGTTGAAATAGCAATAGTAATAAAGTCCTCATAAAATGGACTAGAGCATGAATTCCAGTTATAAATAAGATATTAAAATATCATGGCAGAACTGTACAAGAAAAAATGATAGAAAGGACTGATTGGATAACTCTGTATAATGCTTAATTTGAAAGAGAGTCATAAAATATCAGATACCCAGGCATGGTGGCACAGTATGTAATCCCAGTGGCTTGGGAGGCTGAGGCAGGAGGATTGAGAGTTCAAAGCCAGCCTCAGAGAAAGCAAGGTGCTGAGCAACTCAGTGAAACCTTGTCTCTAAACAAAATACAAAATAGGGCTGGAGATGTGTCTCAGTGGCAAAGTGCCCCCGAGATCAAACTCTGGTACCAATCCCCAAATATAAATAAAATATCAGGTAAAATTATGCTATGTATATTATTTTGTATAAATATATTGCATATAATTATCTTAGTGATTTTAACATTAAGTTAAAAGTGAAATTTTACTTTTATGAATCATTCTACTACTTAAATAGAAGGTATTAAAAATAAATGGTTGAAAGTAGAAGAAGGAAATGGAAGGAAGGGTAAAACCTTGTTTAACACAGGAAATTTTTCTTTTCTAATTCACCAAAATACTGAACAGTAATTGGCTCTGAATTTATTAGAAGCTGAATATCTAATTTGCGATTGAGTCTAAAGTTACATTTAATGCTTGTAGATAAAGATATATGGGAATAATTTTCAATAAAAAATGAATTAATATGAATTAGCTGAAGCTTTATAGTATATCTTAAACTTGGATATGTTAATTCTCTGACTTTGTTATACCTCTTCAGTATTGTGTTGGATATTTTAGGTAGCCATATACACTTTAAAATTAGTTTGTTGATCTGCAAAATTACTTACCAAGAATTTGGGATTTTGTTAAATGTATTGATGAAGTTAAGAACTGGCTTATTGATAATATTGAGTTTTTGTATTCATGTATATAAAATATCTCTCTATTTATTTAGTTCTTTGACCACTTTCATCAGTTTTACAGTTTTCTTCACATAGATCTTGTACATACTTTGCTAACTTTTTACCAGACTGTTTCATTCAGTGGAGTGATGGCATTGTGTTTTAATCTCGAATTTAAATTTTTTATTGCAGGCATATTAGCAGTGTCTTATATTTTATGTAAGTAAAGACAATTTGCCTTTAATGATAAATTAATACATATATCATTCTAGGCCATTTTGAATATAGGCCTAGCAATGAAGAAAAATGCAGAACCATTCTACTATCACACACATGTACATACCAATACACAGGCATAAACACCTTTGGAGATTACTATTAAAAAATAAACCATAGCTAATGTTTTATGTAATTTCTCATGGTATTTGATTTGTGCATATAGGTATATAAGCATCTACCCAAGAGCATTTTACTTGTACAATTGTGAAGTTACCTTTAATCTTTTCACTTTGTTCTTTTTTAACTGTTTATCACTGTGTCTGGTCTTCAATTCTTTTTTTTTTTGAGGGGGGGGGACTCGAGACTGAACTCAGGGGCACTCGATCACTGAGCCACATCCCCAGCCCTATTTTGTGTTTTATGTAGAGACAGGGTCTCACTGAGTTGCTTAGCGCCTCACCGTTGCCGAGGCTGGCTTTGAACTCCCGATTCTCCTGTCTCAGCCTCCCTAAGTGCTGGGATTACAGGCGTGAGCCACCGCGCCCCGCTGGTCTTCAGTTCTTGACACACTTCTGTCCACATCTTAAGGCTGCTAGTTAAATTATTCCTTTATGGACACATTTCATTCCATGTTAGTATCTCTCTTTTGTTGTACTTACTGGCAAAACTCGTTTTGCTAACTTCAGTATGACAGCTTTTCTTCATGTTTGTTCTTGAACTAAATACTTTTGAAGAAAATTTCAAAGATGGCTAAATATTTTTTACTATAAATTCAAATCAAAAACCTTAAATCACTAACCACAATGACTTATTGTTCAACTGTGCTCACTCATCAATTTCACTTTCCAAAAAATATGTGCCATTTTCTTTCTTACAGGCGTGAGAACCTTCTTTCTTACAAACTTCCTTCTTACAACCTTTTTTCTTCTTTCTTAAAACCTTCATTTTCTCCCCGAACTCCATTTCAGAATACATGAAAAAACAATAAAGATGGAATTATTTCATTTTCCTACTAAAATTCTGCAAATTTTCTCACATGATTCTTTTCAAACATATTTCTTGATCATTTACTGTATGCAAGAATTAGAGACTTGAAAGAAAAGGTTAAATGATTACTCCTGTAGGAAGTCAACATTCTTATAAAATAAAATAACAACAATTCACATAAAAGATAAATTATATAGTTTTGTTTAAAAATGTTTTATGAAAAATATGTAGGGTAGGGAAAGGGACAGATTACAATTTAAATATGGTAGTCAGAAGAGGCCATATTGAAAAGAATTACTTGAATAAAGTATTTTGGTGGTTGTGAGAGTTTTCCATATAGTTATCTGCAGGTAGAGCACTTTATGCTGAGTAAAGTTTGGAAGACCCAAATGTTCATGTACATTGCCCTAAGAAGCATAGCAGGAGCTAAGTGAGAGAGATGTGGAAGAAGATGAGGGCACATGGGTAATGAATGTCTGATTATGTAATACCACATTGAGAAATTTATCTTTTGCTGTGAATGGTATGGGAGCCATTGTAGGATTTGAGGGTTTTTTTTAAATCTATAGATTAAACTGTTTTCAGAGTATTCAATTTACACATTTCTAGAAAGTTCATATAGATTTTTTGTATGCTGATGCTTGTGTTTTATAGTTTCCTATTCTGATTTCAAGATTATTATTTATTACTTTAAATGTATACATATTTGTTGAAATTTTAATTGACAAACTTATTTAGGTATGACATAATGTTTTGTGAAATCAGTAATTCATTTACTTTTATTTTCCATGAGATAATTTCAATATTTAAAATCTTTGGAAGTATATTTCTCCTGTTCACTGTTCATTCTGAGTCTTACTAATAATAAGCTTACCCTGTTTGGGGAGTGAGGCTGAATGTTGGTTGGAAATTTCCTTAGGTTGAATTAGAATTCCTTCAGAGATGCTGTGTGTGTGTGTGTGTGTGTGTGTGTGTGTGTGTGTGTGTATGTTTCAACCATTCTCATCACCATTCTGGGACAACATTAAATTTTCTGCCAGATCTTTGTGAGACCACGTATTTATCTTGTAAAATTTATGATGATGAAATCAAGGAATTTTATTCTGTGTCTTCTTTTCCCCCAGAAACTAGAAAACAAACCTCATATGAAAATAGTTTGTGATTTTGAATTCTCTGGGGGATATATATATATATATATGTGTGTGTGTGTTATATAACATTTTTATTGTTTATATTTTTAGTTACACATAACATTAGGATTCATTTTTACATAAAGAAACATGAAATATAATTTGATCAAATTCAGTCCCAGCATTTCCCCTTTCTGTTCCTTCCTCTCTCTCCCTGTTTCCTTACTGCTATTTACTTTTAGATTTTTTTTTTTTTTTTGGTTGTGGTGGTGTTATTAGTGTTGTGTGGATCTACATCATGGTAACTCACTGTGGTATACTCATATATGTACATAAGAAAGTTATATCATTCTTCTCCCTCTTGCTCATTGCCCTTCATCTAGTCTACTGGTCTTTCTTCTATTGTGTTGAAGTTTCCCCCAAATACACTCCTTTCCCTTTCTATTTTTTTCATCCTTATTTTGGACTAGCTTCCACATATCAGAGAAAACATTTGGCCTTTGTTTTTCTGAGTCTGGCTTATTTTACTTAGTATGATATTCTCAAATTCTATCCATTTACTAGCAAATGCCATAATTTCATTCTTCTTTATGGCTGAGTAATACTCCATTGTGTTTGTAAACCACATTTGTTTTGATGATTGGCAGACTCTTCCCTTCATGACAACTCAACTACAAGATTAAATGTTTTACCCAGCATGTTGTTATTTCATTTTAAATGCTGTAAAGACATGCAATATGTTAAAATTTATCTTTATAGCATCACAATACTGTCTACTTTTTATTTTACTTATGATACAACTATTTTATGTACCATAATATTTCCAGAAAATAGCTCAGGTCTTGATACTTAATAAATTTGGACTAAAATTTATTGAATAATTGACTTTATGATTTTATGAACTTGTTCTTCACTTTGTAATTATTTTTCTTACAAACAAAATATTCTTCATTAGAACAGTTTTTAATATTACATTAAAAGCATATGAAAATTGTTTAATCCTTTATATTTTGAAACAACTAAGTTGGTCTTTTCTTAAGTACTGTAAATATGATTGAGATGAAAATTATTTTTATAATGATTTTTTCATACTTTGCTAGCTACTCAAATACTCTATAAGTACAATTATCAGATCAAAATATTTGAAATTATTTTTAAAACTATTAAAAATTGTGTCCTAGATATAGTTATAACTTCTGCTAACAGTATGTGTGTGTGACAGATATAACAGTATCTGTTTCATGATTTTTCTTACTAACATTTTAGACTGTGATATATAACACATTTTGTGCTTATTAATAGAAATTTCTTTTCCTGGAGAAATGGACCTCAAGATACTAATAAGGAAAGTATATTCCAAAGATTTGAATTGCCATATACTTCATAATATCAAGGATACATGGTGGATGCATCTATCTAATATGGGGGGCTTGTATGAAGAATACTATCTCCTTGCTCACAGAGAAAACTGACAGTCATGAAGATAATATTTATCAATAATTAGATCTTTGCTCACCAAATGCTTATTCTTATTTCTCTGCTGAGTACAAGTAAGAAAATGAATGTCATTTTATTGGATTCTCCCCATGTTGCCAAAAATAAGTTCTGATTTTAGCCTTATTTTATACTTTAAAAAAATCCAGTTATTGTTGTTCAGTACTGAAGAAACTGGTATTTGGTGAATGCAAAGCTTGCAGTCATGTCTCATCCAATCTTGAAACTCATGTTTGAAACTAGCTCACCATATAACCTCTTGTAAAGGAATGTAGTTTAATGAGCAAGTTAGACTCACAGATTGAACCTGTAAATAGAATGAAAAGTGACTGTCAGTGAATTAGAATCACGAATGTTTTCAGGCTTTTTGAAATAAAAATCTTGTTCAGTCTTGAATCATTGGGGTACATTTTAACTAATTACAAATTACATTTATTAAAGTGTCTAATATGTATTTAAAAATATCAATTTTTATTCATTAATATTGAAAGTACCTTCTTTGACATAAGTTAAATAAATGATGCTTATAGTTATGGAGTAACACTACATGGATTCTGAGGGGTTTTTTTGTTAATTATTTTGATCAAAGAGACAGTTTTCCTTTCGGGTCACAAGAAAATTTGATGTGGGATTGTTATATTTTAGACATTTGGGAAATAACATCATCTTAATAATTAATGTGAATGTGCTTATTTTTCATGGGAATATTTACAGCAATGTTATGCTAAATATCTCTATGATATCTACTCATCTATTTACTTATGCGTATGGATGTAGAAGAGAGGATTTCTCTGGTCCCTTCCAGCCTGAAGGTTTTATAATTCTATAAGAATCTTAGACTATGAGAATAATTTTTCACTTCTTCTTTTTGTAAAGTCTCCTTTTATCTGAGCACACATGATCACAAAGAGCCATTATTTGGAAGGTATGCAAAGCCCAATGTATTCATTTTTAATGGTCTTGTACAATAAAACAGTAACATTAAAACACATAATTTGAAGTTTCACACATTTCAAATTTTCCTTTTAGTTATTATCTGTCCTATGTATTCTTAATTCCTTAATTCTTTTTCAAATTCTCTATTTTAAAAGTTATAAATATGCCAAAGTTAGATAGAAATACGCCTTTGAGTAGGCCAAAGTCTCTGAACCAATTTTTTAAAAAAAATTAATTAAATTTATAACAGGTTTATTGAAGTATAATGTTATGCATAAATCTTCATATTTCATGTATACAATTAGATAAATTTGGATTATTCATATACCTGATACTAGCTCCACAATCACAGTAGATGTGGACATAACTTTTGGCATATATTTCTGATAAGTTCTGTTACATACATATTATATATGGTTGAAAACATATTCATTATCAAACCTAGTTTTATACCTTTGACAAAAAACTTTCTTTGAAAAATACTTAAATGTCCATGCTTATCTCATAGTGTGAATAAAAAAATGTAAAGTCATTTTTTCAATTTCATGAAGCACCCTGGTATAGTAGAAAATACATGAGCTCTGTAGTCAGGAATAGCCAGGTTCAAATTCCATACATAAAAGATGTGTGGTTTTTGAAAAATTGCTTAACTTTGTTAATTTTTATCACTTTAGAGTGGCTATAATTGTATCTACTTTGCAGAGCTGTTGAAACAATTTTTGACAAAGCAAATTAAAGCTATTTTTAATCATGCATTCTTATTTGACTAGAAATACAATATAAACATGACCTATAAAGGCTTTAAGATATTGTAGACACAGTGTCTCTAGGCAGGTGTATGTCTCAGGATGGAGGAGGTCACAGTGGATCTCCTTAACACCTTAGCTCTCTTTATTAATTTAATGTCCTTTGCTGGTTGGTATAGGACTTTACTTATCTCTGGGGTGCTGAAATTTTTCTCTCAAAGAAATGATGTTTATATCACTTAGATAAATGCCTTGGGGTTCCTTTAGCTAATCCATTCTTCCTCTTTTGTGCTTTCTCTTTTCTAGCAATATTAGACAGCTTTATAGTTGACAAAGATTTATGCACCTCAATTTTTAAGATTTCCTGCTGCTGGCAACTGTGCATCCCAAGGTACTTGCACATATATTTCTCCAATCTTGGCAAATAAATTTAGACAATAGGAGTATTCTTGCAAATGGAGATAAACCAAAGAAAGTACTTTTTTAGATGCTTTAAAGTGCTACAATTGTATGTTCTACAACAAGAAATTATAGAGGAAATAAATGATTATTTTATAAGGTATTTGAAATTTTTCTGTTAGAATAAGATATGCACTTTATTTTCAACTGCCTGGATACATAATGCTTTCTTTAGAATATTTTAATTGAAAGCTAGACTTGTTAGCATCAAATAGGTGATATGACATGTTTAGTTGACTACTTTCTTTTAATTTCTGCATGGGTAAACAATTCACTTTAATGAACTTAATAAATATTGCAGTTGTTTGACAATCAATTATCCATTTAAATTACTTTAATTTATTCCTCCTCTATTCACTTGTTGTTTAACTTGTCTGTCATCATTGATTCTTGTTCTTCATTTCCACAGGGAATTCAGTGTCACAAATGTCATGACTTATTTGATTTGATAAAAAATAGTACTATAAAAATATTACTATAAAAGGTAATATTTGAAAAAATATAAAAATATGACTGTAAAATATACAAAGACTATCTTATTATTTTAAGTCTATAGATCTGATTTTGATTTTAGTGAACTTGATTTATTATCTTTTTTTAGAATTGCTTTTATGGGAGGATCATCTCTTTATATAACTGTATATAAATTTTACTTAAAAAGAGAGATAGCCAGAGATAAAAGTCTTAACTGTTAATGACCATTATTTAATATTCTCATTCAATTTTCTGGAATATAGAACGGAAATAGGAGAAAATAGGTACCAAGTGTTTGGAGGTTAAAAAAAATGTGCATGAATCTCTTGGATTGTGCTGAAATTGTGATATTTGAGAATCTCACATATGCTAACCGAAGTTGTAGTTTTGCTGCAGTGGATGATATCAATTATCAAGTGACAAGGTCATTTATCTTTACGTAGTTATAAGGTACTTCACTTCCCAGCCATCCTAATATATTTGCCATAGTTTCTTAATCAAAGTGGATATGGTTTAGGATAGAAGTCATACATGGACTCAGGAACATACGTTTGCCTTCACTTAGGCTAGTCTGACTGGTGCCATTGCTGAAACTCCCAAAACTGTTAACTGTAGAGATAAAACTCAACTTTCTTCTGAGAAGATGACCAAAATGCTTAGTGAATGATTGATTGCACAGTTTCCCTTCTGTAATGAAAGAAGCAGTGATTCATCCTTGTAATAGATACTTCTTTTGGTTATGAACTTTCTATGTCTGCCATATTTCTGCCAGAATACCTGTGATTAGACTTAATGAATCTCACATTTACTGAAAAGTTTCCCTCACCAAATTCTCACCATTAGACTTTTTTTTAATATGGAAAGCAGTGAGGCCATAGGATTTAATGTTCTTAACTGTATACACTGCTGTTAACAATCAACTGAACCAATAAAAAAACAGTGAAAGCCCTTCTGAAACCTCAGTACAGTGCCAGAAAACTTGTAAGTTTTTTAAATGTCACAAATGTATGCTGAATTTTATCTAATCATTGAAAATTTCTTCCAATTTTTTTCAGCACTTATTGAGAAATTCATAATTTTAATTTTCATCTTTTAATAAAGTCTTATTGCTATTATTCTTCCTCTTATGAGTCCAACTTTATTATATTACTATATTACTTTATTATTTTACTCACTCGTTATATTAATTATGCATTACTACTTTTAATTAGTTAATATTGATTTTCAAAAATTTTCAAGATCTAAGATGGCTTTAATTATTATCTTATCTCACTCTTTGTGCTTTTACTAAGTTTTTGCTCCAAACATTCTCATATTTTTCTGCTAGATCATTGATGTATAATTTAAACTTTCAAAACTCTTTAGAGAGCACTTTTAACAATTTTCAACAGGAAGTTTGGGATATGTAGGCCAAAATACTCCTGAAACAGAATATCTTAATTTTTTTCCCTGAAGACTGCATACAACAAAAATACCATAAAATGTTAAGTATTTATAAATAGCTCAGCAAAGAACTATGAGGAATATCCTGTATTATTAGTAACTATAAAATATTTTATGGCATTAAAAGGACAAACATTACATAGAGAGCAATAATTTATGTCAGTCTCACAATTATACAATTGAGTTTTGGGCTTTATCTTACATTGCATTTTATTATAATAAAAATCTAAAAAGTTCATCACTGTCAGAAAAAAGCACTTGAAATTTATTATAGATGTTGTTTGCTTTATCAATGCAATCATATATCTGTCCAAAGTTTATTTGTAAGTAACTGTTGTTAAGGACATACTGTTTATCTACAAATAATTATTTCTATACTCAACACTGATTCTGTTGATTCTTATTTTGAATTCAGGAATACGTAAAATATTTATTCATCAATATTTCTTTTGTAACTGCTACTTTTAAAATATCTCGACATGAATATATACACCAGAACAAGTTACAATAGTTTTCTATAAATAAAAAGGAATGTTAACAGGATTTTCCCAATTTACCAGTTATTCAAGAAAATTCACTTTTATAGTTAGATTTTTTATTCTTTGAAGTTAAAACTTGTATGGTCAAATATATTGAATAAAATAATTCTGAAATATACACAAACTGATTTTTATCACTTTTGCTTCTGGCAGCACAAAAGTACCTCATAAGGCAAAATGAAAAATTTGGAGAAAACCTGAACCCAATCTTTGACCTGGAGCCAAGTCCTGCTGAGCCCTTCTGAGTCCCAGCAGACAACTAAACCAATTAGTGGGAAGATAAATGCTTGGTTTTGAGGTTTTATAAACAATATGTAGTCATTTAAGTTATTGGTACTGTGTATGTAAATAAAATATGGCTTTTATTCTTTGTAGAACATTTGTTCTAATAAGCAATAGTCAAAGTAAAGAAATTTTGAATGTAGTGGACTATCTTTGGTCTTAAATCTTAAGTTCAATGATTATTTTTGTTGTTTTGATTAATATCTGACTATACCAGGAAAAGGAGGACTGGAGAGAGAGGAGGGCGAGAGAAACTTTTTAGATGAGTAGGAGTGCAACAATATAGACTGGGGGAAAAAGGAGATTTTAGTCAGATGGAAGAAAATCTGTAAATCATAGGGTTGTGGAATCAGTTTTGTTTCAGCAGTATAAGGCTTAATCTTTCTGGATTTAAATGAGTATTTTGTATAAATATACTTCTTAAAGTTCCACACAGGATGACAGAGATTAGCTCATGAGAACCTTATTTTCTATTCAGTAGATTTTAGATTAGACATTAGGTAATATGAAACCAGTTAAGTGATTTCACGGGAGAAGAAAGAGCATGATATTTGCTTCATGAATGAGAAATTAACAGGAACTAGATAGAATGCATGTTCTTCAAAAGCTTCAGACCAAAAAAGAATCAAACTGAGAAGTTGGATTGCAGACGTATAAAAAAGGTAGAAATGTAAATAAATCTTCAGCAGTTGATTGTGGGAGATAGAGTGAATGTATAGTCTAGGTTGACTTTGTTAATTGGGCAATTATCATTGTCAGTCACAACAAATACAAAAAACAGTTTGTGGTGGAAAGATAAATGAATTCTATTATGTGCATACTAATTCTTGTATCTTTAGGGTAGCAGGATAGAGAATTTCAGTACACAAAGAGATAAATAGGTATGGTCATGAGAGAAGTTTTGGATAATGTACAATTGTGGGAGCCAGTAGACTGATGTGGAATGAAGAACTCTGATTGTGGGTGAAGTACTAAGAATGTGACACTGGAAAACAGAAGGACAAAGCTCTCATAAATTCAAGAAAAGAAGAGAAGATATTTTGAGATAACTAGCTTTTTCTGTCATATTCAGTGAAAAGAGTCGGTTTATTTTTGTGCAGGTTTGCTTTGTTTTAAAAAATTAGAGAAGTAATATCATTTATATTTTGAAGGAAAATATCTGGTAAAAATAATTTTTGATAGCATAAGAATGAGGGTAATATTTAGAAAGCAAGACTCTCAGGACAGAGAGTAAAAGAGATCTACAGAAATATAATAGGAAATGGACTTAATACAGAAAACTTGTATTTACACTTGTGAGAAGGAGGAGGGCATGATACTATAAATATAAATAAGTTGGTTGAGGGAGGAGTGAGAATTGGATATCCTCAGTGTTCTCTCTGGGATAAAACATGGGATCACTTGCTGAGATACAACAAGATATGTTATGATAAGGATACCAGAAATCTATGGATTTTAACATTCTGCCAAATTGTATAACTGTTTTTCAGTGCCTCATCCTCGGAAGTGCAGAATGGTATCATACATTTTCAACTGTGTAAACATTATCAGCTTTTTAAATGAGTAGTGAAAATAATAAATAATTTATCCATGTACTAAATTGATCTGAGTTGCTATGCAGGGGAACAAATCATCCATGTATCCTAGGAAAACACAATTTGTAATTTTGAATGAAGATACTAATGGTTTAGGTTTTTTTCTAATTTGAAAACTATAGACATGAGAACAGAAATGAGCTGAATAAGATATTCTGACATATATATTTAGTTCAGTGTCAATGAATAAAGTAAAGACTTGATTGGGGCAGGAAGAGATATATTGGACAGATACTAGACAATATAAACAAAGGATACATCACAGCTATCTTGGTGTTGTAACTAACAGTAAATGATAATAAGCTATTGAACTAGAGTTATAGTAGTTTTCAAGAGTATATATAATTAATTAAAGCATCTTCATTAGAGAACTTCTTAAAAATTTAATTTTTAAAATTTAATTTTATTTTGTGACTGAAACAATATTTGTATTCATCACATGAGATACAATGGGATGCTTTGATTTATGTATATTACTGGCTATTTATTAACTTAGGATAATTAGCACATCCATCACCTTAAACTTTTATTATATCTTTATGGTAAGTATATTTTTTAGTTGAATAGAAAAAAACTCACGGAAGTCTTTTCAAAAAAAGATGATAGCATGGTAACTGGTGCTGAAGAAGGCTGAGCATCTTCCATTTTTTGAGGATAACTGATAACTTCAAAATTCTGTGTATTCAAAGGTGAAGTGTGTTAAATAATTATAGCTCAAAAAATATATACTAATTCAAACAACTGACCACAATTCAATTTGATAGGACACTGAAAATATATAATTTCAAAAATTTATGATTTAGAAGGGCTATCATCTATGATTATTGTATGATCAAGTTGTGAATGACATAGTGGATAAAATACCAAACAGACATTTTCATAATATGTTGAGAGAGAGAGAGAGAGTAATATGAGACAGAGAGAAAGAGAATTCATAATTGACAAGAGTATTTTAAAAACATGCAAATTAAGGAGGGAGAAATATGGAGCAAGAATAATTTCCAGTAGCCAATCTGGCCTAATGGAAAGAATATTTGGAATTAGAAAGACTAAATTCCTACTTTTAGGAATCTGTAACTTTATTCATTTTTCCACTTTGGGTCAGTATTTTATCACTTGAATGTTAGAAGAAATATTTGTCTTATTCTACAGGTACAGATGCTGAGATGATGGATTGGTAAAGAGTAGTTGATAAACTTTTCTCATCTGTGTGGTTTCTAGGATTTCCCAAGAATTCACAGTCAAATCCAGCAATTTTTTTCATCTATATATCTGCAGGATGTAAAAGATCTTTGACTTGCATAAGAACAGCAATCTTATCCATTTGAATAACATTTCTTCAGATAGTTCTGATTATATATAGAAACAATCTGAAATCCTTGAACATCTCTATCCTTGTGTGGTTGTTCTAAAATTAGATGCTTCATGTATCTAGGATTGCATTTATTTATTATTTATTTATTGCATTTAGGTTTCAGTAAGAATCCTTATAGTAAATTCTGATGCCCATGGCAACTCCACTTTATTTTAGCATATAATTAACTGATTGAGTTTTTATATTCTCTATATGTCTAGCAATTATTCTGCTTCATATTGGATTGACTGTTACATCTATTGATAAGACCAGTACGCTCAAGACCCTGCTATCTAAAAATCTGTCACCTGACCCTCTTTCCCTATCAACATACTTCCCCAAATTCTTTAATTTTGCAGAAATCTAATAAATCCAAACAGTGATCTAGAGATGATTTCTAGAAAAAAACATAATGTTAGTAACAAGCAATCCAACAAAAACATCAATCCTTAAATAGCTCACCATATATATAATGAACAGTGCACACAAAATTTGAGAATTGAGGTTTCCTGACAATCAATCATCAAATTAAATATTTTTATTTCTTCTTAAATCAAAGGAGAGATAAAAGTTTATAGTTGAGATTTTCTTTTGTCTGTCTTACTTATCATATATCTGTGTATATATACAATATATATTTGTCTTCCCACTCAAAATGTACACACATATAATATAAACACTCATACACATACATGTATGCACGTATATTTATGTATATACACAGGTGAGTGTATTCATGTGCATATATGTGTATATATACATGTTTATACAAACACACACACATATACACACACACCTTCAAGAGTTTCACACACTCTATAGATAAACATAGTATTTCTAAATTAGTACTGTATACAATGTTTAAACGTTCTTGGAATTTACCTCTGCATTTGATCATGATTTCAAGAATCATGTCATGGAGCATTTCTCAATATTTATTTCACATAACTCAATATTTATCCAATTATACTAAAAGATTTTGTTTTCAGTACAAGTTTACATTTTAGAGTCAGCCTTACCATTATCAGCAGTCTTGTCTGCTTCTGAGCTTGTTCCAAGTTTCTCTGCATGGCCAAGCTTCTAGGTAGATCATTTGTCACAGAACATAAAGGAAACAATTCACCACTTTTGTAGTGGGAAATACAACCCTACCAGCCTGTCAGTAATTCCTGCTATAATTCCATCTTTGCATAAGCAGGGGGATTAGAGGCCAGCATTCTGCTCATGTGCAAAAGTACAGCAGCATGTTGGAGTTAGTTTTCCATGTACACCCATAAATTTTTATGAGGAGTATGTATTCTGATAAGGAAAACACAGAAAAAAAATCTCTTTTAAAAAATGAATAGCATATTTTACTTAATGATAGCAAGGGACTATTTTGAAGGATTCTGTTCCAATATGAAGCCATGTTCTGGATTTTGAAAGAGCTGGCACTGGCAGATCCCAGTAGAGATGTACTACTGAGTCCATTTAACCTCATAGTCAACCAAACTCAAAAAGAACATGAAAGCAAGAGTTTACTGTCTTTAACGCTTTATGCTTCAATGGTTTCTGTTCAAAATGATCTCAGTACATACAGTGCCAAATTAAATGTATACCTAATTTAGTTTTTCTTTCATGTTTTAATTGAAATATATGTATCAAAACTAAGAAAAGTCTTTGGGGCAACCTGAAGTAAATGACCATATAATACTATCAATTTCTTGGAAATAATATTCAATCTATGATTACTTTTTTAGTCTCAGTGACAAATGCTATATATAACCTCTTAAGTGTAATGTAGTCCATAGAAATGATATCAATTGAATAAAAATAGATGCAACTTTGAAAAGAATTGCTTAAAAATAACATAGTTGGGCTTTAAAATAATTTTTCAGATAATCTACATTCCTAGTTTATTGGGGATAGTTATAGTACAGATTTAATTGTTTTAAATTTGTTTTCTGATTTATTTTTGGTACTGGGAATTTAACCCAGGGGTGCTCTATCAATGAGCACTATTCCAGCCCTTTTTATTTTTTATTTTGAGAAAGGGTATCACTAAGTTCCTGGGGCTGGCCTTGAGCTTGTGATTCTCCTGACTCAGCCTCATAAGTCACTGGTATTAGAGGTGTGTGCTACCACTCCTGGATCATGCAGATTTAATTTGAAATTTGAAATATTTTTAACTGACATTAATTGTATATATTTATGGGGTAGAGTGCTATTTAACACACATACATATATGGTATAATGATTAAGAGAGGGTAATTAGCATTTCCATCTTTTTAAGCATTTATGATTTGTGTTGAGAACCTTCAAACTCCACTTTTATAATTATTTTGAAATACATAACAAACAGTTTAACTAAACCATAATGATGTAAGGGAGAAGCCAGACTATTCTCTCTAGATAATTTTCTTCTTTAGAGAAACAGCTTCTGACTTGCTACTAGGCCATAGTAGAAAATGAGTCTTTGATCATTGACTAACAAGTTACTATTTGACCTGATATGTCCATCATAAACTGTGAGTTAGCAGATTCATAAAACTATAAAATTCAGTGATTGGTACAACAGCACTGCATCATCAAATACCATGGGCTCTGAAAAATTATATTCAAGTATGTCCTAAAGAGACGATGTTTCAAAATTCTGCTACATTGTCTCCTACCTCTTAATTGGTCCTATGGACTCATGGAAAAATCATTTTGAGTATCTTGACTAAGAAACAATAAGAAAGAGTCTTGTTTTAATGATTCTCTATGATAATGCCAGGAGTGCATTTAAATAAATGGAGGTAAAAAACAACCAGTCCTGGGTGTCCTTGAAGGACAGTGGGGAAGGAAAATTATTTTAGTGGGAATAAAATCAACCAACCTCTAAGATCAGCTAGGCTCTAGATATCAAAGCATCTGATACAAAAAATAAAAAAGAATGGTTAATAGAATACTGACAGTATAAGTGAGTGATTAAACAATTGTACTTACCAATGGTAGACAAACAGATATATTTTTAACTCAGAAATTTTTATGTTTAGGAGTTAGGCATAGTTTCTATTAAATCTATGATGAAAAAGTTTTATATTGTCAATCTAAATTCAACTTTGTGGGAAAACAGAGTACAGACTATTGCTCTGTGTCTTTTTATTTTATTTTAAAAGAAAATAGTATTAGAGGGTTTATATTCAGTGTTATTCTCATGTGTTTTGAGTTGGGTAATTGTAGATATGAAATGAGTGTCAGAAACAGCCTTGCAGTCTTTGTACTTCTAAATGCTTGTGGATTTCACTGTAATTTAAGGTCAGGTAAACAGAGAAAAAACTCACAGCTTTGAAATTGCCAACCTATTTATCAAGGAAATGTTGTTGTGGTCTAATTTTTCAGTTGGAATAGGAGGTAGAGTTGGCCATTTAGAAGCCCTGCACGGCAAGAGTCCAGGTCTAATTTGGAATTTTCTCTTCCCTCCTTAGTTAGTTACCCAAAGATTTTTCCCATCACTTAAAGGGGAAACCTGAACTAATTTATGAATTGAAAAATTGATAATATCAAAATGGAGAATATCTCATGCAAGTGCATTTAAGTTTGGCTTCCTAAATCCAATTGACCACTAACATTGAATTATAATTAGAATAGAAAAATATGTCCACGTATTAGCCAGAGTGCTATGAAACAAAATAGAAACCCCTGGTGTTTTAGAAGGCATTCATTTATTAAGTCATTAACTCATTTATTCAACAAATATTCATTGACTGCCTACTGTGAGCCAGGCACTATTCTGTTTGCTGGGAATTTAATGCTGAGAATGACAAGCAAGCTCCCTGTCAGAATGGAACTTATAATACCATGGCATAGAGATAAAAAAGTAAGAAACAATTAAGCAAAATATTTTCAGACTAGTGATAAAAGCCATGAAGGATACAAACAGGGTGATTAATAATAATTGAAGGAGTGGATTTAGATGGAGTAGAAATATAAAGCCTCTCAGAAGAGAGAACATTTATATTGAAGCCTGAAGCATGAGCCCTATGGTCTTATGAGTTCTTAGACTTGAGGCCAAATTAATTGAAGAATTAGGCAAGAACTTTGGTTAGAAAATAGTATTTTAAATGTAATATGATTCCATTGCATGGTTTTAAGGAGGAAGTAATTCAGAACCTAACCTTTTTGGCATATTTTAAGAAACAGTTCTTTGCTATGCTACTATGCAAAGTATCACCATGCCTTTTTAATTTTAATATTAATATGCCTCTTTAACTTTTTATACCTTTATTTACTTATTTATTTATTTATTTTATGTGGTGCTGAGTATCAAACTCAGTGCCTCACACGTGCCAGGCAAGCACTCTACCACTAACCCAACCCCAGCCCTCATTTCTATATAATTTTGATTAAGAAAATACTATGCTCATATGAAACTATTGGGCAAAGCCTAATAGATAAATAATTTTAAAAAATTTATTTTTCTCAAATGCAAATGTGAATCATAGAGTAACAATTTTATTATGCAGTGTGTCAGACCTACATCTTCTGTAAGATATGCATTTCCAAATCTAGTTTATACTTTATTGACCAAATTTTATAGATTATATCAATTAAGATGCTCTCAAATACAAGAAAATTAATTCAGAACAACTATAAGAATAAAGCAACATATTACTATATAGTGAGGGATCGGATAGGCTCTAGGAATAGGAGAGTCAAGGCCCAAACTCATTTTCTGAGGTTCCTGTTGACTCTGGTCTCCCTATGTTAGCTTACCTTTTAGACTGACTTCGGTTTTTGTTACAAGATTATGACCAGAAGTCATGGAGATAATAAACTTCTTTATTCATTCCTAATAAGAAAAGGACAAAAAAATCTATCAGTTAAATGTGGAAGAGAAGTGTTGCCCTATTATCTGATATCTTACTTGTATTACTATGTCATGTAATAATTCTGTAATGTTTGGATTTCTGAAATAATTATAGGAAATGATAGTGGAAATTTAATGATTGCTTTAACTCAGTTTATTTCCCGAGGCTAGCCATATTGTAGGACTTTGTTGCATGATGCTTTAAGTTTGTCTTAGATTGCAGGAACTCTAAACGTGGTTGGGGGAGGAGGGAGGAAGGAAAGGGAAATGGGCATAGTAATGATGGTTATTTGAGATGGTCTTTACTACCCCTGGCACATCTATGAAGACTCTAATGGTGTGACTTTATTTGGTTTGCAATCAGAGAAATGGAAAAACAGAGATCTGGTTATGTACTATGACTTGAAATGCATTTAAATAAAAAAAATACTATTAAAATAAATAAATAAATAAATAAATAAAGAAACAAAGTTCATTGGGCTAATGATTATGGTGGCCTGAAAGTCCAAAAATCATGGTGCCAGCACCTTGGTAAGGGCTCATTGGCTGCATCAAAGCATGATAGAGACATAGAAAGGAAATGGACTGCATGAAGAAGGGCGCAAATGCATGTAGCATTCTTGCTTTGTAACAACTGTTCTCTTAAGAACTAATCCAGTCCCATGACACCTAACCCCATTCCCTTGAGACAGCATTAATGCATTTATAAGTGTAGAATCCCTATGACCTAATTACTTTCCATTAGTCCTCACCTCTTAAGAGTCTACCAACTCAACACTGCCACAAAGTAGGGACCAAGTTCTCAGCACATGAATCTTTGGAGGGAAAACTATAACCAAACTATAGCATATGAGGAAGAGATGAAGTACATTCACTTTCACCCCCTACTCCCCCAAAGTCAGCAATCCAAAAGGAAGAAAAACTGGGAGATAAATTTTCATTGAACAACAAAAAGTGCTTAATACTTAATTTTAAAGTTTTTAAGTTTCATATGATTTTAGAATACATGAATTGTATACCTAAGTATGTATGGTCTTCCCAGAGCATAAAAGCAAATGAAGTAAAGTCTAGTAGAAAAATACAGATTTTAAAATGATGGGAATTGGCATCACAAAAGTCTAGAAATATTTTTGAGGTTTATCTCTAATTGGACACTCTGCCCAGATGTAACTGAATATGGGAGAGTTTGTACTTTAGATAAACACTATATTTCTTCCACAATTATTTTTCTGAAGTTAGTATGAGTTTAAGAACCTTATCATTTTCAATGTCCTTATCAATTCTGATTTTAGTACTGCATGACCTGAGACTTGATATGAATACTAAGGTTTACATTCCTCTGCACACTAAGATGGTTAAAAGAACATGATACAAAAATTTAAATATTTTCATGTATCTAATCAGTTTCTAGAAAGACCTTTCAAAATGACTAAAGCCTACTCATTAGTGCCCTCTCCATATACTAAATTGTCTGTTATTGAGAATCACAATAATTAGGCAGTAGTTTAGGTAGCTTCTATTTATGACTAAAAGAAATGTATGAATGATTTGGAGCCTTAATTTACTTAGAGTATATTACCTTTTTTGTTTGTTTTAAGTAATTTAACCAGTAATTATGATAATGATTACTAAAATTTGCCTTATTGTTTTATTTATTTATTCACTCACTCAACACACTCAATACACTCCTAATGTAGAGGGTATTGTAGTAGCAAAATATTTTTAAAAATCTTATATGATTTTAACAGTGGAATAATTGACCTGGTTCTCTTATGTGAAAAAGTGATGATTGAGCTAAAGGAGAAATAATGTTTAGTTTAAGAGGGAAGGAAAGAGGCTCTAGGTAAGGAGAAATGCATCTTTATATAAAGGGCTTGACATACAGACTATGATGAAGGATTGAAGATAATTTATGCAGTGGAAAGAAAGTGTGGGTGTTTGAGAATCATGGTAAAGAGAGGCTGTAAGCTAGGTAAAAGCCAGACATGAGCCAAGCCATGAGTTAAGTCACTTTATATCTATTATATAAGGAATGAACATATAATTTCATGGAACAATGGAATAGTTCCATAAGAGAGGTGACATAACCAGTTTTATATTTTGAAGGGGCAACTCTAGTTGTGTTTATGAGCTATATTCATTTGGATCTGTTACATGCTACTTAAAATGTTTTTACATATTTTTTTTCGTAATTTAATTTTTTACCAAGACATATAAATATGTTTTCTTCATAAATTATATTTTGGTCTTTACAGATTACATTGATTTGCCAATGATTAAAGCCTCCACTTTGACAAGTAGAAAGTCATATATTTTAGTCTGAGTTGATGAATCTTGACTTAGTCACAAAGAACCATGTGTACTTTTCTAGGGACAAAACTGGCTCTACATGGTGTTGCTTTGACATTTGATTAATTGCCTTTTTTTTTCCTTTTGGCTGTTACTGATATGTGAAACATTTTATAGATTTGCTCTTTGTAATAACATCCTGTCCATCAGCTAATTTCAATGTTGAGATTTGTGTATGCTACTCCTACTTAAGTCACTGTCAGTTCTGGGAACCAATCCAAGAACAGCTTTGGCTCAGAGTTTCTGGTGGTCTGTAGAGGTAACTTCATTTATTCTTTCCAGTTTGATAGACTATTCTTGAAATTTATTGACTGAAAATATCAATATGTACATATATATGTGTATATATAAAATCTCATGAAAATGTTATGTTTTCATGTTCATACATAAGATGCTAAATAGATTAAAGAGCTCCATTTTTACCCTCTTTCCCCACAATAATCTCTTTATCCATATGATTTTTTTTCATCTAAATATATACCCAGAGGCATTTCAGTGAAGGTCTTTAGAATGTCATTTCTGTTTCTCTGATAATTGATAAAAGACAAAAAGTGATATTTTTTACTTCCTTCAATGCCACTTATTTTTTTTCCACACCAAGGGGTGATAAGCCAACTATCAGAGCAGTAACCACTTTTTTGTCCAGTGTACATTTGCCTAGACAGCAATTTGGTGTCAAAGTTTGTGTTGATCGAAGTGTACTCTAGCACCTAGTCAGCTAGGGTGGATACAAGCTTTCCTAGTCAAGAGACTGTTCTTTATCTTAAGTGAAACCTTTTTCAAGTGAAGCTGGCACCAAAAAGTGCCAATTTCTCAGGGTAACAACTGACCAAAATTAATCCCATCATCATTTCCCACTAATGGAAAAAGGCAGGGACAGCTGTTTTGGGGCAGAGCAAAATAGTTGAAATGAAGAAGCAAAGAGAAACACTACCTACTCTTATAA
>CM053404.1:95466516-95487635 GCA_028644305.1 Xerus rutilus | reverse complement strand
AATATATATAAAAATATATATATATATATATATACTGTTCATTGAAAGTGCATATAAAGATGTTTAATATGAAGAATGTAATCTGCTTATAATTTTGTGCAAAGTTAGAAAAACTATGATTGTAACAATTTTTTTTCTATTTGCCTCAACAAATGTTTTCAGTGAATAGTGTGTACAGCTTCTGATAATTTGTTTTTTTTTCTGTTATGTTTGCCAACATGTATTAAAATGCAACTTATGGGAAAAAAAATAAAATAATTTAAAAATAAAAAAATAAAAAATAAAAATAAATAAATAAATGATGAGATACATTGAAAGTTTAACTGTATGATGATCTAATCCCGGTATTTAGATTATTTTGACAGTGAAGGTAAATGAGAATTGTGTTTGTACTATCTTCTTATTCCTATGCACATATTTATACACAGTATATAAACATGTAACTGAAACCAAATTTTAAATGATAATAATTTCTCTTATCACATGTTTATTGTCTAATATCTTTCGTTTTCTTATATTTCATAACAAAATACTGGCTATTACCAATAAAACTGACATTATGTCCCAACAATGCATTTTGTTGTACAGTTAAAAATAGTGATCCAATATGAAGCAAATAGAAATGATATTCTGTCCTGGTTTAGTCTTTCTTCCCACATCTGGCCATTTCTGGAAAGACATATCTTTGCATTGCTTTGGGCAAAACAGGATGTTCATTTGTGTTTTTCTTCTATCTGGTACAAATCACTGCAGTTATATAAAATATAGCAGTATATGAGCTACTTTGGCAAGTTTCTAAAATAAAACTACACAAAGTTACTTGCATTTTTCAGAGAATCAACCAACGAATATTAATACAAAACCAGAAAACAATTAAATATTACTTAATTTAAATGTTACATATTTACTTACTGAGTTACAAAAATGGTAGTTAAAAAGATAATAACAAGCAATTAGGTGGCTTTTATTATAAAGTTTATGTAAAATTTCAGATCATGGTTATCGACATTGTACAGATTTTTTAAAGCTATGCCATGTATTTTCACACTATTTTTAAAGGAATTTTTCAAATTCTCTCAGAATAGTTCAAAAACTTACAAAAATTGAGAGAAGCTTGTGTGATTGTTGCATATATAGTGAAAGAGTATTAATTAGAACTGAAATGCCATTAACAGAAGTTCCTCAAAAACTGTTTCAGTTTTAGCAGTATATATTTAGAATAACATGAAAAAGGGAAACTATGGGCTTCACCAAAGACATGATTAATGTGAAATTTCAATATTCTTCAAAATGTCTCAAAATGACAGTCCCAGTTCTAAAATTGGTAAAGAAATTGAGACAACTAATAAGGGCTATGAATAGCAGTGTATCCCTGGGATGTTGCTTAGAGGAATGGATGTAAGTAAGGATAGCTATGACTCAGTCTATAACAGGATAAAGAAGTAAGTGATACATAATTTTAAGCATAAATGTGTACAATAAAAATGGGAAAAGGCATTCTGGATCTGGATGTACATGCAGCATAGTGTTTGGATATCTGTTACTTCTTAAGACATATCATACATCTAATGATCATAAAATCAAGTAAATATAGTGTTTATAGTCTATGCCTATTTTACTTCCCCTCTATTCAAAAATGGATAAAACACTAGTAGAGACTTTTGATGAGTTTCATCTCTATGATTTCAGATTATTAATATAATTAAGTAGTCTAGTGTTTTTCAGGTGCCACTCATCCATAGAAGCTGGTTACAAATCTAGGCACATCCATTTTCTGCCTTGTGAGCTCTGTGTACAATTAAGATAGTTTATAAATAATAAATGACAATAATTACAGTATCATAAATTCAGCATTGAGTTATTGAGCTTTACCAGTTCTTACTGAAATGTAATATTTTCACACAAAATGCATCAGAGAAGCAATCCTGAATTATAGCTCCTTTTTAATGAAAAAAATATTTTATCTAAACACATTTCACAAATTCCTTCACAATTTATAAATAAATAAACTTATATATAAATAAATAAATGGAGACTTTAGTATTATTGAGACAGCATAGCATCTATATTTATTGATACTTGATGTCTACTGAAATAGAGAAAGTGGGATAAGAGAGCTATGGGTAAGAACAGCATTGAGACTTAGAGAAATATTTTATGTAATTATTTGCAAAAAGATTTCTAGCATTAAGAGGAAGAATAATTGTTCATGTGTTTCTTATCTTTTGATAGTATGAATTGGCATTTAGAGTCCATATCATTTATAACTATTTTTGAATGTGGAAATAGGCTTTAATTCAGTAAAGGAGCCTTATATTATATTTGTGATTATAGAATTTCCTTTGTCTTTTATAACACTGATCACATTGTTGCCTTTAATGATACTTAAGGCTGTCACTACTCAGAATAAAAGCTAATGTTTCTGATGAGACCTATAATTGTCTTTAAAATGGGGTGTGTGAACCAAAAAGGTGAAAGATTTGTATAGTGAAAACTATAAAACAATGATGAAAAAATTTAAACAGATATAAGTAAATGAAATGACATTCTGTATTAATAGAATGGAAGATGTAGTATTAAATTCTCAATACACAAAAAGCAAATCTATAGAGTCCATGCAATCTTTATAAAATTTCTTTTTATACAAGTAGAAGAATTTATCCTAAACTTCACATTGTCAAAATTCTCAATAGCCAAAACAATATTGAGATAGAAGGACAAAATTGGAGATTAAAAATCACTCCCTGATTTCAAAGCTTACTGTAAAATGTGTTAATGACATAAAAATAGACATATAAACCAATGCAACAAAAATAGAGAGCACAGATATAAATCCTCACTCACAGGGTAAAATGAATATTGACCAGAGTACCAAAACCACTTATTGGGAAAAATACAGACTTTTTTCAAAAAAGAGTGTTAAGAGAAATGGCTATCCATATACAAAAGAATGAAGTTGGACACTTACTTTGAGTATATACAAAAATTAACTCAAATATATATCAAGGACCTACACATAAGAGAAAAGCTATAAAAGCTATAAAAAGAAAAACTTAAGTAAATGAAATGACATTGGATTTGACAATGATTTCTAGATATAAAACCCAAAGCAGGAATATGTTACAGATTTGAAAGCAAATAATGTACTTGAGAATAGTTAAGTACTTTTGGAAGGCTCTGTATTGAATAATTATGTTTCATATTTTTATGAAAGTTGGGAGTTATATTTCATAAATTTGGAGGACTATGTGAGGAGAAAATATGGAGACCCTTGCCCTACAACAGCCTACATAATTTTCACTACTGCTCAACCTCATATTACTATATTGACTGCTCATTTTATTCCCATATCATGACTTCCATGATATACTTCTAATATAGCATGAATATTAGGACATTTATACTTGTTTTTTCTTCTCATGGGACACTCTTTCCAAACAGCAACATACCTTTCTGCATTGTTTCTCTACTCTTATTGCTTTCTCCTAGGACATTTCTTCCCTGACTCCTTTATCAAAAAGAGTTCCTTGTCATTTCCACTTTTCATTATTTTCTATTGTTACTCTGCTTTATCTTTTTATATAATTTATCACTGAAAAGAGTAATTTTAGACACACATATGTACTAGCCTTTTTTGTTATGGAAAATACGGAAGTTCCTTAAAAAATTAATAGTAGGAATACCATATGATTCGGTGGTGCCATTACTTGGTGTATGTGTGCATACTGACAACTAAAATGAAAAAGAGTAACTCAAAAACTTTTCTAGCTGGGAGAGATGGCACACACCTGTAATACCAGCGGCTCCAGAGGCTGAGACAAGGATAGCAAATTCAAAGCCAGCCTCAGCAATAGCAAGGCCCTAAGCAACTCAGTGAGACCCTGTCTCTAAATTTAAAAAAAAACAAACAATAAAATAAGGCTGGCGGTGTGGCTCAGTGGTTGAGTACCCCTGAGTTCAATCCCCAGTAAACGTTCCCCACAAATAAACCTTTTCTGATGTCTGGGATATCATATTCAAAGCTCTAAATAAAGTGGCCATAATCGTCTTGCTGCCTCTGAGCTTGATCCCAGTGCTGCCTTTCTCCAAGAATATATAAGCCTAGTTCCATAAATCCAAAGGGATGGTTGAAGACAGGAGTCATAAGGAGTGCAATATTTAAGGAGTCCAGGAGTGAGGACAGGAGAAACTGACATATTCTTCAATTGGACATCTCTGTCCTTTTATGTAATAATTTAGCTGTTCTTAGTTTGTTTATTTTTCTTAAAGTAAATGTAGAAGCAACAACAGGAGACCAATTCCATGTAATGGACATGTTTAGTTGGACTAACCTGGTGTGGACTTTATCTTAGAATTACCCGAAACCCTTGAAATTTCTTATGATGGTATTACAAAGGGAGAAAAAGGAGATTAGGTATAAACAAGCTGAGGAAAGTGGTTGTAAAGAAAAAAAAACATATTTTATTTTTGCACATAAGAATTGGAGGTTTTCCATAAATCATCTCATTGAAATGAACTAAATGCGGAAGATAAAACTCAACGTAAAATATTTTTCCTTCAACATGACGTAGTAGAAAGTTCATTTAGGGATATCAGAATTTGAAAACTTGAATCATAATACTTCCTGTAGTATACAAGTTGTGTGATCTTGGGCAAGTCACTCACCAGTTCAGTTCTTGTTCATCCATAAAACGATATGTTAAAATTTATATCAGGTTAAGATTAAGTGAAATAATGGACTTTATATTATTTATTTACATAGAATAGCCTCTCAAAAGATTTTGGTTCCTTTTTCCATCTTCCTCTTAGAATTGGCACCTAAAAAAAAGATTATTTCTGTAATACAAAACAAGAAATCATATTATGAGAGTATTTAAGTTCTGTAAGAATTCAAAATACAGTATATGATTTCTCATGAGGCCCGTTCATCTGGAGTTTTCAGAACACCTAGAATTTTGTTAATCTCAGATTCTGGAGGGAAAGAAATCTGATCTAGAAGGAAGACAACCTTTATTCAATAAACTAGTTATGTGGCTAGCAGCAAAGGATAAATAATCACATCAGATGAGAGATAAGTGGAGCCTCATAGATCTCTCTTCTTCCAGGGAGAAGATAATGGTCATAAATTCATTTTAGCGCATCAGAAAACAATGATTGCTGAATATTAGCCTCAAACTTCAACTTCCCTTATAACAAATAACTTTATAAACTATGTATTTTAAATTAATTATACTTACGAAATTTGGGATGCTGATATTTCCAGAACTTTTATACTAATCCCACACAAATACATCATAATAATAATGTGCTATTACATTTGAAAATTTAGTCTTTCCAATCTTATAGTTCAGGGCTGGGGTTGTGTAGCTCAGTGGTAGAGCACTTGTCTAGCACTTGTGAGGCATTGGGTTTGATTCTCAGCACCACATTAAAAAAAAAAAATCTTATAGTTCATTTCACTAAGCCAGTCACCTTCATTTTAGCTTTTTTTTTTTCTAAAAATGAGTGTAATGTTTCTAAATTATTATACTGGATAGTAAAAACTATATGATTGACAGGTAGAAAAGAATTGCTCTTAACTAAGCTTAATTACCTCCTATATTAGTAATTGTTCAATTCAAGACATTTTAAAATTCAAAATGAACTAACCAAGAATTATCAAAATACTGGGAAGAACTTGGAAGATTAAAATTGGCAAAGCATTCCCATTTACCAATAGGCACTGTAATTTGGTCTCTACATAGAATTATTAGTCCATATACACTAAGAAGTTCATTTGTCATTCTCTTTAAAGCCATGGTTCTTAACACTAGATGTATATTATAATTTAGACAGATTTTTTAAAAATAATGCTGAGTACCCACATGCAAAGATTCCACTTTAATTGGTCTAGGCTGAGGTGTTAAAATTGTTTGTTTCAAGAGCTCCCAAGGGGATGCTAATGTGGAATCAGAATTAAATCACATTCCTCTAATCTTCAGCTTTTTCAGGAATAGTGAGTTGCTCTATCCTTTGGGGTATCATATATTCTGATGATACCTAATCATAATTCTGATGGCATTTTCATGTACTATTTGAATGCATCTATTTATGCATTAATCTCCTCCATCTGGATTCTCAAAAGTAGAGAGACATCATTAACCCTTTATTGGTTGTCCAGTATTCACCGAAGTGTCTAGACTATTATGAGATTTCATGAATGAAGATCAAAGGTGATATTCAGATGTACCTCAGAGTTAATTTATAGAGATCAATGCAAATGCTAAGGCAGTAATATAATAAACAGTGCTTTGAGAGAAGATAATTTTAGGTATAAAAGTATTTGATTATATCTCCTTCAGCATGTTTGATTTTTTACTTATTTCAATTTGTCACACAGAATAAAACATTGGCCTTAAGGTTTATTTTCTTTATAAAAAATAAGGAAATTATATCACTAAATCAAATATTATCTTACATAAGGAAGAACTGACTTGTATTCAGATGCTTGGTTAGCTTTTCCTTCTCAATTAACTGATATTATTGGAAAGTTAATCTTGTTAAGGGATTAGTTGATAAGCTTTATGCTCTTATCTATGCAAAGTATAAATGTAATATAATTGCATATCAGTAATGTTTTGAAGCAAATATGATAATAGTTTGTGCATACCTCAGAAATTTCAGATACACACACACACACACACACACACACGTGATATACACTCACTATCCTGAGTGGACAAGACTCATCATTGCCTGTTGTGAACATATGATCAAATCTTACTGCTTTTATCCCAGGTGGAAGAGAACTCTAATTAATCAGAACAAATTGGAAATAAGGATAAGAGCTCTTCTGAGTGACTAAAGAAAGGTAGTGACAGTACTCAAAATCCACCTTTTATCATATGAGAAGTTCTTCCTATGTCTCATATCTTTACAAGCTATTTCTTATTGTTCCATCAGAATGGGTTAACGTTCAAATATTACACTTTGCTGTGCCCTAACATGCCTCCTTTTCTCTCTCTCCTTCTCTCTCTGTCACTCATACGGGAAATAGAACCCAGGGATGCTTTACCCCTGAGCAACATCCACATCCCTTTTTATTTTGAGACAGAGTCTTTCTAGAACTGGCTTTGAATTTGTTTTTTAATTTTTTATTTTTTCAATTTGTTCTTTTTAGTTATTCATGACTGTAGGATATATTTTGGCCTGGTTTTGAACTTGTGAATCTCCTACCTCAGTCTCTGAAGTTGCTAAAATTGTAGGCATATACTACCATGCCTGACAAGAGTTTTATTTTACAGTTTCATATTTTATAAATGTTTTGAAAAGAGACAAGAGAATATGTGTCTATAATATGTGTCCAATAGAGCACACGTTCTATGTCAATGTGTGTAAGCTTCTATTTATTAAGACACAAAAGATATAATGAAATACAGTCTTTAGGTAATAATATCATTTAGGGAATCTTAG
Organism: Xerus rutilus; assembly: GCA_028644305.1. Classification (NCBI taxonomy): domain Eukaryota; kingdom Metazoa; phylum Chordata; class Mammalia; order Rodentia; family Sciuridae; genus Xerus; species Xerus rutilus. Next base: position 95,480,183 of record CM053404.1, on the reverse strand, counting down.
GGTAAGGGGATTGGTCTGTAGGATTCAGCAGAGAACTCAAAATAACACCAGAAAAATGTTTTAGAAAAGTAGAAGCAGTCAAAATGCACACCAAAGTATCTGCAGTACAACTGCATACCTTTTTTTAGAGATCTACAAACTATGAGGTGATGGGAGTGACACAAATGCACTACTTCTTTTTGACATAGATGTCAGCAGGCATTACCTTCTTCAAGAAAAACAAAAATAGAACTGTGCTTTTAATTTTTGGAGCAGAGCAGCCTGCATTTACATCACCTAAAGTGCTTTTTAACATGAAGAGTCATGGACTCTACACATTGAATCAAAATCTCTAGCGCCAGAGCTCTAGAATCTGCATTTTAACAGCTCCCACGGGAGGTTGTTCTGTGTATTAAACTTGGAAACTATTCTCCTAGTTTAGGATGGCAGATACAACTTTGGAACACTAACTGGGAGACCAGAATTGTAATATCAGTTTATCCAGTATATAAATCTCTTGCAAGACAAATTCTGTGTCATATTTATCTTTGTTATTCCCATGTATTGTCTGCAAATAGTTATGTTTGTTGAGCTAAAGTTAATCAAACATTGGTTAAATTACTTAATGTTTAGATTTCAGTTTCTTTCATAACATGGCTATTTGGACTACATGATTTTAATGCATCTTCTAGTTCTGATGCTCCATAAATCCAGGTCTTTCTACAAAGAAGGTGTAGATTAAGCTTCAGATATAGATTCAGCTTCAGATAAAGCAGCAGCTACCTCCTGGTTCTGGCATAGCCACAACTCCTTAAAAAAAATGATGACAAATTTGAGAGCCTTCATTTTCCATGTGTTTTCTGGGGTTTATGGAACTCAAGGGCCAGGTACTGGCTTACAGCTGTGAAATTTGAAGAGTAAAGAAGCAGGTTTAAAGAGCATCAAATAGATATTGCTGCTTTGAGGCTTGCCTGCACATACAAATCCCAGTGAGGGAAAGAATGCCTTGGTATTGTGTCCACTTCTGCCTGGATCACTTTAAAGTCTATTAAAGATGGAGATTAACTATGAGAAAGACAAATCAGCTTTAAACCCCTAACTAGCCAAGAGTCACAGAATTAAATCCCTGAAATAGTTCACATCAAAGAAAACCTGGTCCTTCCCACCACTTTGAATGATGGAAGAACAGGACTCGTACATCCATCATATACTGCAGACACCAGGCTAAAGGAGTGCCCAGACAAAGAACAGGAGATTTACCTTCAAATAAAGTTGGAAACTTTGACTATTATATGTAAATAGATGTTTTAGTTACTGAAGTTCAGTTGTTTTAGAGATTAAAGAAACTAGAGGATTTACACTGGATTTCAAACTACTAAGAAGGGGGGGGGGCTTACAGAATGAGTTTTAATGATGAAGGAAAACAATAAGATTTTTTTGATGAAACATAACTATGTAGTTCCAAGTGCTTTCATTTTATTCTAGCAACCTACAAAGATATGTTGAATATCAGTATGTGAAGACACCTCTTAATGGCTTTGGGATGACAAAAAGATGTATATGATGTTTTCCCCAACTTTAGTGAAATTCTACTTTATAATTTGCAGGACAATATGTCAATAATTATACTTTAATGTATATTAATATAAATATATTATAATATATATAAATTATATATAAACATAAATAATACATAAACATATAGATAAATATAGATAATATATAAATATAAATATATTTAATGTATACTAAATATAAATATAAATAATATAAAGCAAGTTTTTAATTTCAACTGGAAAATCTGGTAAATTTTCATAAAGAAGGGTATTATCAAGGTCTCTGGAAAAATGGGCAATCCTTTTTTCTTTAAAGAGAGAAGCAAAACAAAAACAAAAAAACAAAAACAGCTTGATGAAAATGGCAGAATAATGACAATCTTGAGTGTTAGAGAGAATAGGACAGTATGACATTAGAATAAATTGTATAGAGGAAATTCAAAAGCAATGACATGGAAAGTTATTTTCAAATAAGATCACAAAGCTTTTTGAATAAAAATAGTTTTATATTAAACTTGTTAAAAGTAAAATGTTATTTGGGGGCTAAAAGGAAAGAAGATAAAATTTTATGAGATTGTGAACATTTTCATTTTGCAAAAATGAAGAATGTACATTTTATTCTAAAATCTATTTTATGTGTATAAGATTCTAGGTTATCAATTAAATTCTAGAAAAATGTAGAATTCAAGTGCTTTCATGTTTACTCTGAAGGAATGACAATGAAATAAAAGTAGGTCACTTTTAGAAAGAGTGTTATATAAATTAAAGATAAAATACTAATTGTTTTTGGAACCAAATTATTGACTATATAAAATAATTGTGAATCTCTGTGAATCTGAGTGTTATATTTTAAGATAAACTCTATGAAATTGGAAAAAAACTGTAGGAAAGCAAAATGGAATATTTAAGGAGATGGTAGCATATTGTATTGGAGAAAATATAGTTTAGAAACTTATAGTCTGGATGCAAAAAAAGTAAGTGAGAGCAATTATGAATACACTCTCTAAAAATAAGACCATGACAGACTTCTTCACCAAATTCTAATATTAAGACCCCTCTGTGTCATTTCTGTTCTGTGTAAGTGAATATTAGTTAATATGAACATTGAAATGAATAATGAAGATTCACATTTTGCAAAATGATGCCATGTAAATGGTTGTGAACACATTAGTAACATATGGTGTAGGTATAAAATAGGGTATTTTTTTTTGGAAGTTATTTACAATCATAGTAGTAGAGCAAACCAGTTCCCTGATTACATAGCTTTGCCAGGACACATAAGTTGCATTCACCACATCAGCAGTCTCAGTACAGGGGCTCTGGCCCACGAGGATCTATATATGTATAGGTACAGAAGGCAGGAGCATCTATCTGGAGTGGGAAGTGGCTTCTTAGAAGGGAAAATCTCCAAAGAGAACAGCCCAATCTTCAACTAAGCAAATAGACCAACTAAGCGAGATATTACCTAAGGGTAAGGAAAAAAAACACAGATTTCCAATTTGCATTTGAATTTCAGATAAGAACAAATAAATTTTTTAGTATTAGTATGTGTGGCAATATGCAAGACACACGTACTTTTAAAAAAAAAAGGTGTTTATCTGGATTTCAAATATCACTGTTTATATTCATTCTGTCACTGCTACAATGCCAGACTTTTCTGCTATATGATTCTCCCTTTTATCTGTGTTTACTTGAAATCACTTCATGTGATCCAGGGATTTCAAAAGGATCCCCAAAATAAATCAAAAGTACAATGACTGAGCATATTCTTTATACCTCGACAGCTTTGGGTTTCATCTTCATTTTTCTCTCCTGAACAAATTCCTTCATCTTCCTTAAGCTAAAGTTTCTCATTTGTAAAGTGGATATGTATAATGTCTGATATTAGAGGCTGTCATAAATAAATAACAGTCTACATAAAATGTAGACTGGTGAATGCTCACTACATGACAGATATCATTAATATGATTTGTCTTAGAAATAGGTTTCCAATTTATAAAATCTAGAGGTCACATTATAAAGATTGAACTATGTCAATTTAAAAAGAAATGTGAAAAAATGACATTTCATATATTGAATAGAAAAAGCTGAAAGTGTAATTCCTCCAAATTGAACAGGTTCACAGAGAAGAGATTCATTGTAGAATTAAGATGGAATACAAAAGAATTTTTAAAAAGATTTTGCATATATCTCCATGCTTATATATTGAAAATATATACAATATATGTATATAAATGTACATATATTGCATATATCTCCATGCTTATATATTGTCTTTTGGGTTATGTCCCTTTTATAGTAACATGTAGGAAAGGAAATACCATAATGTATGCTTTTTTATGTTTTCATAAAGATAATCAAACTGAGGAATTTCCAACTATTAACATCACTTAAATGAAAAAGTTATAGCAGTTCCTCCTCTTGTCATCTTCAAATCTACCCTTAATAATTATTCTGTATGGTTTTGATAAAAATAAAGCTACCTTAATTGAGCTTTTAAAATGCAGATGTTTAAAGATACTACACTCTAAAATTTCATTCAAATAAAAACGTTCCTCTCATGGGGCAGATGCTAAAGTGTATGTTGTTGAGATTTCGGGTATGATATGAAATTGGTAAAATTTAAATAAAAGTTTTCATTTTGGTAACAGTAATGCATGCCCAATGAAGATTTGTCAGCACTTGGAGATTCCTACTATAGGTCATAAACTACTCAAATGTGGTGGCCCTTTTTTGAATTATAATACTGTGGACATTTGATGGATGATCATTTATTGTCTTATATAGCAAAATATTTCATTTCTAGGCTTTGAGTGCATAATTGAAATAATATGTTGATGTTACGTTGTTAGAAATACAAATCTTTAAGTTATCCACTCTTGCAGAGTTTAAAGAAAATTTATTAGTATGTCTCACTAGATTGATAGAATTCATAAATACAGTTTACATAAATATTTTTAAGGCTGTAAATATTTTAGTACAGTGTTGCTTACTCCTTTTATCATCTGATTTAGAAGAAATGTCTGTTTTTCAAGGATTAAATAACTGAGCTGTGAAATTGGTTGTTGATATATATTTATCAGATGAAAATAGAATGGGAGGGGCAAAGTAAAGTAACTCTTGCTTGCAACTTCAGTGAGCCAAGTTCCTAGGAAATGCTTAGTGAAAAAGAATAAATTAAAATGAATGGAAGGAAGTGCCTTTTATGCAACTATAATTAACCCTTGGAACCCTGCCATAATATTTTATGAAGGCAAATAACTTAGTAAGACTGAATAAGAAATTGGATACTATATCTGAATAAGAATGTCACTTGCAGTTAATCTTGCTCTAGTGAAAGTTATAGAGGTTATCAATGATTATGCTTATATTTTAAGTGATCACAAATGAATGCTAGAGGAATAATTTTCCTAATATGTAGCATCAGAAGCTGAGTTAAATATTTTGGAGGTTGGTGGATCATGGTTTCACAAAAGATTTAGTTCTCAGAAATTTGATTAAAATATATAATAGCATTGTAAAGAATATATCAGATGAACCATTTTATATATAAATGTATACTCTTTCTGGATCTAAACATTAGATTTTTCTTTCATCTTTCTTTTAACTTCATCCTTTTTTATTACAATGCTAATATTTTCACTGTGCCTTTCAACTATGGATAGTGAAGTCAATAAATAGATTGAAATAAGTAATTAATAGATTGAAATAAATAGACAGCAAATGGTTTGAAAGATTCTTTGAATTGCTTCCAATGTTGAATTTAATGTTCACCATATCACCATCTCAGACATTAAATTAGGTTGTCATCTTCGCTTTGCTAGATGGTCATTATGGTGGACATGTATGCACTATTTCTTCTTAGGAAATGAAATTGCTATGAAAGAATGACTAAGTATGCAAGAACTCTACAAAATAAAGTATACATAACTTTTAAGGATTAAATGTAATTGAATCTAAAAACAATTAATATTTGACATATCTTTGAAAGGTGGTTATGAAGAAAATCTGAGCATTTTTCTTTCCAAGACAAACAAGGACATTTGACTGATGACTTTTTCCTGACATTCACCAGTTTGATCCAATGCTGTTATTTTAATTATTTTACTACTGATTTCAGTATGTATCTTTCATGTGATTTTACTCATACTAGTAGAAGAAAGAGAAGGTAGAGGGGTTAGAAAAAATCAAACTTAGCAAATTTTGTCCAAGTGAGAAACCATCAGATTGTAAAATAGGAATATCATGTTTCTAGTTTGAAGTCACTTTGTTGTATATTATATTGGTCATTTTTTCTACTTAAAATCGTTATATTTTTAGTTAAAATGAAGCTTTTTTTATTATCTTAAAAGAAACTGTGTAAAGCAATGTTTTATCAGGATAAATGTGATAAGGTATGAATTCATCATCAGAACAATATTTTTAAAACAGTATTTTGAAGAACAGTTACTACTGAAATTAAACAACTTTTTTTTCCATTTATGTTTGTCTGAAGATCTCTGTTTTTTGAATACAATATTAAAGATTGCTGCATTTAAGCTGAGAGAAAAATAAGTTAGATTCCTTTCACAAAACCATGAATTAGATGATTATAGTAGTGACTGAATATTTTACAATAGTACTTTGGGTAGAATAGCACAAAGAGCTGTAGTCTGTTCAAAAGAAAATTAATTTAGCCTCATATTTAATCTATGAATGTTTTGTGTATACAATTTGTTTGAAAGTTTAGTCATTGCTTTTTCTATGCCAAGTTTGTTTTATTATGTTCCCCCCCTTGTTTTATTATGTTTTATTGGTGCATTAGAGTTGTACATAATGGTGGGATTTGTTGTAACAAATTTGTAAATGCACACAACATAGCAATATAATTTGGTCAATATCATTCCCCAGTATTTCCCCTTTTCCTTCCCTTCTCCCTTTCCCTGGTCCCTGTTCTTTACTGACCTCCCTTCAATTTTCAGATTTTTGCTTTTGATGAGACCCCCACCCTCAACTTTTCTTTCCCTTTTTCCTCTCCCAATTTCCACATATGAGAGAAAGCATAGAACTCTGGATTTTCTGAATTAGACTTATTTCACTTAACATAATGGTCTCAAATTCTATCCATTTTCCTGAAAATGACATATAACTTCATTTTATGACTTAATAAAACTCCATTGTGTATACATACCACATTTTGTTTATCCATTCATCTGTTGATAGACATCTAAAAATCCTTCCAACAAAGAATGGCCCAGGACCAGATAAATTATCAGCTGAATTCTATCAGACTCTTAAAGAAGATCTAATTCATGCTAGTGCTTCTCAAAGCATTTTATGAAATTGAAATGGATGGAACATTTTCAAATTCATTCTATGAAGCCAGTATCACACACATACAAAATCAGATAAGGACACATCAAGGAAAGGAAACTACAAACCAATACCCCTGATGAACTTAGATCCAAAAAATACTTAGTAAAATATTATCAAATCATATTCAGCAATATATTAATAATATATTAATTATAATATTATTAATAATACACCATGCATGACCAAATTGGTTTAATATATGCAAATCAATAAATGTATTTAAGAACAAAAATCACTTAGTCATCTTTGACACAATTGGGTACCCATTCGTGATAAAAAACATTGAAGAAACTAGGGATAGAGGGAATTTACCTCAACATTGTAAAAGCTATATACAAAAAACCAAAAGTCGTCGTCACAGTGAATGGGGAAAAACTGAGAGCATTTTCTTTAAAATCTGAAACAAGACAGGATATCCACTCCCACTACTCCTATTTAATATAGTATTGGATATTCTAGCCAAGGCAATTAGGAAAGGGGAGGAAATAATATATATAAAATAAAAATAGGAAAGAAAGAGGTCAAATTATTACTGTTTTCAGATGATATAATCCTATAGTTAGAAGATCCAAAGAGCTCCACCAAAAGACTGCTAGATCTAATAAACAAATTCAGCAAAGTAGCAGATTACAAAACTCAATAGCTTTCCAATATACCAAAAATGAAAGTTTAGTCTTCTAACCTGATCACAACTATAGTAAAATGTACCTTGTGGCTACATATATTATTATGAGTTTTTCTCTAGTTAATCTTGAAATACTGTACTGATACATTTTGAATATACTAGTGCATATACAAAATGAATGTGTTGATATAGAAACTATGAACAGCCACATTTTTCTTCATTATAAATTTTTATTTAGAAACAATCTATCAGTTTTCCCCCAGGTAGGAAAGAAATTATTGGTAATTTGAGGGTACATAATGCTTGAGTAATACAGAAAAGCTATATTTAATTAAACTATTATGATTATCTGAAGTTTTTCATATACACTTAGGTAATTTCCTTCGATTAGCTACATTTCTTTATCACCACTTAGAAATTATATCAGTAAGTAGAGTTTTTACTTAAAGAAGAAAGAACATAACAACACACCTATTTTTATCACTTAGGATCAAGTTTGAGAAAATTGCTGATAAGTAAAGCATTCAAGAAAAGGAACAAGACAGGGAGGCAGGAAATGGGGGAACTTTGACTATCATTAGCCACGAACTTTGCTTGGCATTCTATATTCACATATATTTGCATAGTCAACTTTCACATATGATCTGTTGAAAGTTGATTTCATTTACTTCATCTGTGAATTGATATAATAAGGTACCTGTTGTTATATAGAAAGAAGTTTTCTGACCTATACAGAAAAATCTGTTTTTCTTTAGTAAGGTGTCCAAGATATCACTTGGTGGTTCAGTGTACATTTTCTAGAATTATATTTGCCAGGATTACTGAATCACAGTTTTGTCCTTCACTATCTATATGACCTTAGGCAAAATACTTAACTTTACTAGGCCTTTGATTTTTCAGTTATAAAAAGAGAATAATAATAGAAACTGCAATATTCATGAATGATCTTTACAGGACTAAATGAGATAATCTATGTAAAGTACTGAGCACATTTCCCCAGCTATCAGATCCTAAATCCTTATCAAATTGACTTACTCATTTGTAAGTGCTCAAATATGTCATTTCTCTAATCCTATGCCTAAAACAATGTTGTAATAATTACCAGAAGCAGAATTTATTCAGGAGTTTTCAATTTTTTCTTTTCCCTTTTCATTTTTATATTTTATAATATGAAATATTTCAAAACAAATGGAAAATATGAAAGATAATATGATTAAACCTTGTGCAACTGATTTCAGTATCCAGTGACTTATAATTAAGTAACATGTCTCCTTTTGAATAATTTATAAGAAATTTATAATTGTTTGGGTCCAATTGCTGAGGCATTCTTTATACCCATTTTCTACACAGACATATTTATACACTGTCTCATTTTCTCTCCTTTGCTTCCTGGAATAAACTACTATTCTAAATCATGTGTAGATTTTTCCCATTTATGATCTGAAATTTATTATATTTGCAAGTATTCAGAAAAAAATGCAATGGAACTGGTTTTTGTGCTTTAAAACTTTGTAAAGATGGTAATATATCATTGGTATATCATTCTGCAAATTGCTTTTGCCTTCTATATTGTATTTGTGAGATTTATTTATGGTGAATTATAATGGTATAGTTATTTATTATTTTAATAGTTCTAGAATATAAACTGTACATATTCATTTCCCCACTGATAACACTTAGGTCTTGTCAAGTGTTTTTCTCTATTACAAAGCAGAAATACAGTCATATACAGTCTTATTGATATCTAATTGTGCAAAAGTGTGAGAGTTTCTCAAGGGATATGTTTAGAAGTAGGATTGCTGGCTAACTTTGATTACTTTCCTATGGATGCTAAGTCTCCACAAAGTTAGTGGCTTAAAACAACAAATATTTATTATTTTAGATAGCAAGTGTGACACAGGTCATATGAGCTAATTCAGTGTGTTGGCAGGGCTGCATTTCTTTCTGGAGATTATACTGAAAAATCTGTTCCCTTTCCTTCCTCTAATCTATAGTCTGCCTGTGTTCCTTGGCTAATGAACCCCTGTTTCTTCAAAACCAAGAGTAAAGGGTAGAGTCCTACTCACATTTGTCCCTCTGACTTCTGTCATAGTCGCATCTCCCTCTGACCACAACTGGGTGAGGTTATTTTTGTTTTAAGAAATCTTAGTATGACATTGGGCATAGCCATATTGTCCAGAATAATTTTTCTATTTTAAGGTCATCTGTTTAACAATATTGATCTTACCTTCAGCCTTAATCCCTCTTTACTATGTAGCTAGCATATTCACAGGTTCTGAGGATTAGGACATTGACATCCTTTAGGGATTCATTAATTCTACCTATCCTGAAAACTTTACTCAGCATTGCCTAATTGCTCTTTAAAATGTGTATTCCCGCAAGTAGTAGATGGGAATTCCCTTTTCTTTGTATCTGGTTGACATCATTGTTGAATGTTTATATTTTTGTTAGTATCAAGTTTCCCATTGTTGATTTAATTTTTATTTTCTCAGTGACTACTACAAATCACCTGTGTTCATTGATTATTTTTTTTTTATCTTTTGAGGATTTATATCCATTATTCTTTTGCTAGCTGCATTGCTGTTGGTTTTTATATTAAGTTTAAGAGTTATTTATATATTCTCTATGTTGGTTTTGGGTACATTAAGTCGATTTTCCTAGAATTTGGCCTTATTTTAAGATGCATTGACCAGATTTTTGTGTGAGAATTAAAATTTTAATTGAACAGAATTTAAAAGTCTTTAATTGTTTGTGAGTATTTGTGTTTGTCTCATTTAGGAAGTCATTTCTAATCTGAGGCTAAAAGATTATACAGCATATTTCTTTTATACTTCTAAAAATTTTCCTTAGCACATTTAACTCTTCTATCCCCCTGGAATTTTTAATGAGTATAAGGCAGAGTTTATCTTATTTTCCATATGGATAACAATTGTTTCAATTCACATATGAATCTTCAATCCTTTCACCCTCCTTTCTTCCTCGTCAAAGCCTGTCATTGCAACTTGTGGGTCTCTTGATTTTCAATCCAAATGCAGTCCTCTTTCTATAGTTCTTTATCTGCAGTTCATAGTACAACCTGTGTTACAAACCTTTAATGACAAATGATCTGCTATATCTTAACCTGAGTGCTGAGTATGTTGGAAAACTAGTTTGGCTGTAATAAAAAATGATTCTTTTAGTGTTGTTTGTTTTAGAATGGTATATTTTATAATATATGGTAGCTGCTTATCAGTTGCTCTTCTGCTTCTGTTCCATATATCTTTTCATTTCTTAGTCCAGGTTAAGGAAAGAAAATCTCTCATTTAGTATTGCAATTTGAATGGCACAGGAAAAAGAGGAAGAAAGTTGGCAGAACCACAGGATGGCTCTCAAAGCTTCTGTGTGGATGAGGACCAATCACTTCTATTTGACAAAACAAGTCACATGACTAAACATTATGTTGATTAGACAGTAAAATATACCTTCCAGTAGGGGATGCAGCATCCCACATCATAAAGAGCAAAATATATATTATTCTTTTTCAAGATGGGAGACTGAATATTTAGAAAATGTAATTTACCTGAATAAATCACATTTTACTGTTTTTATTTGTTAATTGTACATGTTTTAGACACCTGGATATTTAATATATTATACATTAAATGTACTAAATTGGTAATCTGTACAGACCAGGATAGGAATTTTCAATAAATGCAGTAAAAATAAATGTAAGACTTGAAACAAGTCTTTAAGAGAGACATGAAGATTATACTCAGAAACTTGAACAGAGTTAATTTGAAGTTAAAACAAAAAAACATTTTTTAAAAATAAAGAATGTTGAGTCTATATACTAAAGGAGCTCAGGGAAGGTCAATCCATATGAATAAAGAAAAAAGGATGGTCTTTGTATAAAGGAGGAATTGATTGAACCTATTATTACTGTTGTTTTAATAAAGCTTATAGTTTAGTGCTAAATTATAACATGTTCGAATCATCTTTTTTGGCGAGGAGGGGTGCAGTGTACTGGAGATTGGACTCAGAGGCACTCAACCACTGAGCCACAACCCCAGCCCTATTTTGTGTTTTATTTAGAGACAGGGTCTCACTGAGTTGCTTCATGTCTCACTTTTGCTGAGGCTGGCTTTGAACTCAGTCCTCCACCCTCAGCCTCTGAGCTGTTGAGATTACAAGCATGTGCCACTGTGCCCAGCATCCATTTTTGATTCATCCTGAATTTATTTTCATAGTTCATACCATGTATTTCTAGTCCTTAGATCTTCACTGACTATTCTAGAAATATTGAACTTTAAGTATTTTCCCTAAATGGCCATGCCCTTTAAATTTTGTCTGTGTTATTGCCTGGACTTTGCTTCATGTTTCATTGTGCCAACAGGCCATCACTCCATCCTCTCTGCTTGACTGAACTTTATACATATTTTTGTCATAGCATTTATCATTAATGGTTTTCTTTGTTTCTGTATGTTAACATAATCAACTACTAGTCCATGTAAGATTATTACATACAGGGCAATCTCATAAAATATGATTAGTGAGTTAATTGTGTCCTTCAGTTTTTTTTAATAACTTTCCTCTGATTATACTGGTTATACCTACCCCACCATTCAATTCAATAGTTTTCAGTGGCAATATCATGCCATTGAAGGATGGATATCAGAGAGAAATGAGCACGGAGTCATAAACTACTGTTACATAATTATAGGTCAAGTGGGTATTTTAGCTTTAGTCTTATGTAACAAGAATGTAATGAAACCCCTTAATTAACTTGGAGGTGATCACAAAAAAAGTAAATGATGTCTACTTATTCTTCTCATTGCCATGAAAACAATTTGTTATTACAATGACTTATAAGTGTAAACAACACAACTGATCACTTAGCAAATGATAATGAACATACCCTTATGAATACGGTGAAACATATATTCCTGAATTATGTAATATAAATTGAAATAATATTTTCTGTTTTATTTCCTAGAACATGGATTCAGACCCTATTTTGGTATGAAAAGGGCTTACAGAATTGTTTTCATAATCTGCAAGTAAGCCAAATTCATATTAGAAAGATACACAATGATAACCATAAAAGGGATTCTGTAATTCCTAGTGGAAAAGATTATAATACCAAGAGTACAAATTCAATGCAGAATTATAAAATATCATCCAGGTTATTTGATAAAACAAGGTAAAAGGCAGCAATGTCACTGATTTATTTTTCTAGAGGTACCTATTTGGCTAGTTTATTTCAGTTACCTTTTTTAGCATGTTCAGCAAAATGATATTTAGTTGAATTTGATATATGATATTGAAGACTGATTTTTAAAAATCAGATGGTTGAATGAATGTCTGATTTAGGAGATGCATGGCTTAGGATATTATATCTTTGGACATTTAAACATTGATCATTGGGGAATTTAGACAAAATGATATATATTTTTGTCAAATGATAAAATATATTTACATAAAGTATACATATATATTAAATATACATACATTCACATACATATATTTGTATATACACATACATATATTCTTCTCATGGTTGGGATGCTTGAAAATGAAATGTGAGTAATTATACCCAAGGAAGAAAAACAAACCAGAGGTAGTAAAGAAATGACAACATAAGGAAGTAAGCCTATGAATAAATATGTTGGATGTGTTATACCATATAAACAGACAACAAGTAATAAAATTCCCATCTTCTCTCTTATGTAAATTATTTATAAAGTCCTAGAATTCACAGAAATTTTGTGGATGCATTTTTTTCATATTTAATTTATTTATTTGTTCTATTTAGGTTTACATGATAACAGAGTGCAATTTGATTCATTGTATACAGATAGAGGATAACATTTCATTTCTCTGGTTATAAGTGATATAGAATCACAACATATATGCAGTCATACATAAAGTTAGGGTTATGATGACCATCATATTCCACCACATTTACTGTCCCCATGCCCCCTCCCTGCTTACACCCCTGTGAACAGTTTTTCCATTGTTCCCATGTCCTTCCCCACATTATGGATCAGCATCCACTTATCAATGAGTACAATCGGCATTTGGTTTTCTGAGATTGGCTTACTTCACTTAGCATGATATTCTCCAACTCTATCCACTTACCTGCAAATGCCATAATTTTATTCTCTTTTATTGCT